>OU911056.1:12122500-13372500 GCA_918358695.1 Melinaea menophilus ssp. n. AW-2005
TATTATAAACGCTTTTTAACGCGGTTTGTTTGACAGATGCAATGACGTGAAAACTGATGACAATTTATATCGCATTCCAAAACTAAAACAAAAGAAAGAATATTCCAAGGCCAATCAAATCTATATATAGCTCTTAAATTTTTTGACTTTTCAATTTGGTCGGGTTCACGATATTATCACTTTTGCGTGAACCTGCACATACATATATTTGATTGAATTTGAACTTTGTGGAGAGACAATAAAGCGCGAATTGACTCTTCGACGTTAGCAAAATACCTAAATTGTTTAGATAACAATGAGTGCTTGTAATTTAATATAAACTTTATTGAATAACAATACAGTTCAAATTGGCTGTACATTTAGTTGTTTATTCTATATTTAAAATATTTGTATAGGAAAAAGAAAAGGGCTCTTTTAGGGTTTTCCTGGAAATTATTCGAATTTTTCTCGCCGTAAGAACCATCCTTGGGCTTCAAGGAATATTTAAAAAAAAGAATTGTTAAGATTGGTCCCTGCGTTGTTGAGTTGTGCGCTTACCAACACATTTTGCGATTCATTTTTATATAATAGATAACGTATAACATAAAAAACATTTGAAGATTTTAATTAATATATAACAGTCAGTAAGGAAGCAAATTGTTTAAAATTGTCTCATTCCACACAATACGTGATGCAAATCATAATCTTTGCACTAAGATAGCTTTACCTTATTGTAGTTTCTTTTTTGCGACCAGCTATAAGAGGCAATATATTATAAATACAGAAAATAAATTCTAACGGTTTAATTAATTTATATGAGTACATAATGATGTATTATACTAATATATCGTGAAGTATATTTAGACATATGTAAGTATATTTTCATGTGATGTACCAGATACAACATAAAATCCAGTACCACAAAGTTGTATAAACCAAATTTTTATAAAACTATAATAAGGACAAGAAGTAAAAGGAAAAACAAAAAAGCTTTATAAATTCACTGATATTTATGAGACTTCATTACTTGTATTAGGTAGATTCCATAGATGAATCTACCTATTGCAATCGATGCGATGTCGGGACCCAGACACCAAAGTAGGGGCGCTACGCCGTTTATGAACTGGAGAATGAGAATCCGTCGAAAAAAAAACTTATATATCCCGATGGTTAAGTTTTGGAAAGGGGGAAATCGGTCAGGGGGTTAGGGGGCTGGGGGGATTGAAAGTTAAAAATTAAAAAAGTCACAGAAGGAGGCAAAATTTTGGCGTCGGAAAAATCCTAGAAAATTAATAAATTAAACGAGGTATTTTTTTCGTCCGAAGAGTTTTTTGATCCGACTCCCCTTTTACGAGATAGGGGTGGGGGGCGGTTGAAGGGGGCCTCACCCAATATATGCAGAGTGACCCGTCATAAGACTCGTAAGGACCAGTAGAATACTGATGGCTAGTTTTTCTTTTTTTATCTTACTGACGGGAATCGACCAAACACGATCGACCCTGTCTAACGAGGTATTTAATATATTTTAAGTCTGTTTAAGTCATTTTCAAAATGGGTTTTTTTTCTATGCATAAAACATTTAAACTATAAGCGATAAACACAAAAATTTAAAGCAATGAACCATATCGTTCGGTGATTACATACAAAACGGATTTGAAACAGATGAAAACATCAAATCGCGAACAAACACGCACTGCTGTGGTTGTTTTAACGATTTTCGTAGTTAGTATCACCATGAACATCTATATTGTGGCTTTGCTATAAAAAATACAAAACGTATTTCCTCGTACAGCCGAATTGTCATTTCATACAGATTGCTTTCATCTACGAAAATAATATTTTTAGACACATTTTCGTATATTGATTTTAATTTTGGCTGATCTAACAGTACTTTATTAGACAATTGTAAACCGAAAATGATAACTACTGCACATGTGTCATAATACGATTACCACAATCAAATAATGTTTTGAAACAATTATACGGATGTAAAATATAATTAGAATTTTAGAATTTTCAAATTAGTAACAAGACAAACTACTGATGCCAGTACTTATTACGACTTTAAAACCATAATAGAAAAAAAACAGAATTGACTATTACATTTGTAATTTTCTATTTTTAAATAACAATATTAAATATATTTTTCTATGCAAATAAAAATATAACAAAAAAGTTAAAACCTATAGGCCACTTAGCTTTTGACTACTTATACGTCTCTAAATCTATTTTTCAATAGGCGCCTTGCAAATACACATAGTACTTATTTACTTAAAATGTAAAATGTAAAAAAAGTATATAAAGTATGGCGAATAAGTTGTATTTATTGTTTCTTAGTAACTTAACGCCTTCTTAATAAACTTTATTTATTTTGCGTGTCTTTTTTATAAACCTATAATATAATATGAAAAGTCAAAAAAATATCTTTTAACAAATTATACATTATATAAAATATATATATATTACATATAAGAAGTTCAAACCAATATTAACTACTCATAGAAATTATTACTTATATTGGATGAGATTATACAACATTCACATCTCAGACAATAAATTAATTTAATTATGTAGTAACCATATTCTTTGTCATCGTTTACAAATATTACATTTTCAGATCTCTAATCTAGAGATCTTAATTGTTAATAATTATGTTAGCAAGTAATGATTAATTTATATTATATATATTATAGAAGATATTATATTATATATATATATACGTTGTAGGTATTATAGAAGTGAGAATTCATAATTGTATTGTATTATATTGGAAGCCCAAGTTCAACTACTATTATTATACAAAATGCGAAATTGCTATTTTTTACAAGTAATCACCATTCAGAAATGTTTATTATTTCTTGTATATAATAGTATTTGATCTTGTATATGTATATAAATACGATGTATATAAATACGATATAATACGATATAAATACTATGTGTACGCTCACGCTAAAAGTCGCGTCAGAAAGACTAGGCAAGAGAACTTTACTATTTATATAAAGATATTAAGAAGATTCTGATGTAGGTAATATAAATCTTAAAACGGTTAGCTCTGAGAGTATCTTGATCAGAAATACAAATTGAAATAATGTGTTTTGGAAATAGAGCATCATGTTGTAATTTAAATGAAATATAGAGAAAATACACATTATCTACTTATCTTAAATACTATATTGGTTTACTTAAAATGTTAGTTTCATTCACATTAATTTAATTAAAAAAAAAAATTTCTTTAAATGCAACTTTTCAACAATATGTAAACTTACGAGTATTGTAGTAATAATTATTATTTTTACATAGTATTAATTGCAAAAAATAATATTAAGATTCTTAGAGAATAAAATAATTTAATAAAAAATAGTAAGAGGCGTCCAGTCTTTAGTTTCAGCTTTAATTAATTTTGAAACCTGGAAATAATTCAAATGACTTAACATTTGTGCAATATAAAATCTAAAGTATTACTTCAGGAATTCAATTGCCTCTCAACTTTTGAAACATGCTGAACGGAATGCAAAAGTTTACTTTGAATGTTGAATTATATATAACACGTTAACTAAGTGGATAATTAAGTGATAACTTAAAATTAATCTAAGAACAAGAAAAAGTTAAGTTAACATTGAAACATATGTACGAAATTGTTGTTAATATAGTTTTATTTATTGTAGTTGTCTCTCATTTTCTAGTATACACTACTGCATTACAGTATAGTGCCTTTCACCGAAAATAGATGTAATCATGTTTCGTGCGGTGTGTGAGAGAACCAATTATCTTAGTACCTTCTATTCTATCCCGTGGGTCATAAGTGGCAAAGCATTTGCAAATCAATTTTATTATTGTAGACATCGAAGCGTAACTTAAAACATAAAAAAGCATAATATGTATAAAATTCACGGCTTTTTCATTGATTATAATTGAAAACTGCATGAACAATCAACAAAAGGCTAAAATTTTAAAAACGATATATTTACAACGTCATGAGATCATGTAACGAATAAAAATCGATTATCATTTTCTACAAATCTTGTTACTTGAATCGTTATTATTCTTTTATGTTTATTTGTTTCAATAAATGTCAATAAAAAACATATTGGGATATAAAATGTGAAATGATATTATTATTATTAGTAGGTAGGTATTTAGTATTATACCGGGAATGAGATATCATTAAAGGTTATTTACTTAAATAAATAGCATGAGATTGTTATGTTCGGATCTCGTAAGTATTCTTGAACTCCTTCAGCTTTTTCCTCTTTTGGTTGAAAATTATTGGCGATTTAATGAAAATAAATAAGTCACTGGCTAATATTAGTATACTTAAATAAGGTAAGTACTATTATATATTAGTAACAATCTACTTGCCATTGATAATATAAACGAAAATACCATTAAAAGATAATCATATTTTGGTACAAATAGATTTTGCACTCAGGACTCAGTGAGTGTGATATAATTAATAATATAGTCATGAGGGTAATCAAGAAGAGCGAATAAAGATATACTGTAATCTAATAAGTCAATTTACGGTGGAATTTAGTATTACTGATATTTGTTATCAAATACATCTACATCACTGATATTTGATATCAAATACAAATACATCTACATCATATCTTAATAGTAATATTAGAGATAAGTCGACGGACCACCAGATGGTACGCATTAAACTTCGCCTATGTTTGCTCCATAAAGTAACTAAGTATATAACTTGCGGCTAGAGGTAGCATCATATTTTTGTATTATTTTTATACCATCGTTAGTTTAATTGACAGGGTCCAATTCTCAGTTTCATTTTATGACTATTATACTTTTCAAGATAAAAAGACTGAAACACTTTTTGTGTGCACTGTTTTTAGAATAGTGAAAAATCAAGTACTTATTATTATGTAACCCAAAAATCCAATGCTATAATACAGATACTAGGGATTTAAAAAAATATTATTGTAGAAAAACAATAGACTATACACGCACTGTCTAAATATTAATTGCGGATCGCTTCTTCCTTGCAATTTTCAATGACCAAGTTGTTTTGAGAGTTTCTAGAAAAAAATGTTTACAAAGACATAAAACGAGAGAGAACTAATCTCATACAAAAACTATGAAATTAAACTCAGCCTTAAAACATTACCCAAAATCGCACGCGATGTAACTTTACCGCGTGTTTGACGTTGCAGAACACTATGAAATAGTGACTGCTTGATTTGCAAAGTCAAAACAAACCGTAAAAACGGGCACTCTATGTAATATTATGAAGTTAGTATTCAAAAATAAATGTTGAATTCTAACTTCATAATTGCATAGTTATAATATACGAATAAAAAATTTTGCTTTTGATTTTTATTTGTAATATATTATTTTATTTAATCTCTTAACAGACAAACCCAGGAATATATAGTAATAATAAAAAAGAAGATTTTAATACTTTTTGAAGATTATAATAATACCTTTTTTAATTATCTTACATTAATATTAATCAATATAATACAGATAAATGTTTAAACTACGTGGAACTAGAAGAACTCAATAACACGGAATACTGATATTTTAACCTTCCAAAAATTCGATTAATAGCTAGTAAACCCGGTTTCACGGACTGGAAATTTGATCTAACCATCATTTTATGACACATATATATTCTTTTGAGCAAAGTTTAAATATTAGAAATTATTAAACTACTAATAAAACATAAATCATAGATTTTTATAAAATATTAACCAATAACGAAAGAAAAAGAAGCGTTTACTTTTAGCTTTTTAATATTTTTTTTTGTTTTCAAATAACGAAATATAGCAATAAATTCAATAAATTATAATTTTATTAGGTTTTGTCTGTCCTACGATATAAGAAATATAAGATTTACTTTTTTTAAAGCCATTTTTGGCAACATCAAAATAACTTAACGGTATAGTCCCGATCTCATAGAAGCATGCCTATGTCCATCTGACCGATTAAAAGGTGATAGCTTACTACAGACCGATAGGTATTACCTCTCCTCTCCAAAATAATACTGATAACCAAAAGCTTCTAACGTACATACCTCAAGGAGTACCAGTAGATCGATTTCCGACAATATGGCTTACCATGGTAAGGTTTATTTTGAATATTTAAAAATAAATGAATATGGCAATCCTTCAACAAAACCTACTAAAACACTTTTCGATTTTTATCATATTTTCTGACATTTACACTCTCTGTTAGCTAGCTAGCCAGCAAAAAGACCGGCTATCCTGGGCTCAATGTTGGTAAGACATACAAAAATATGCAAAATGAAAAAAATACTATACTGATTTTACTTACAGGGTATGTGAAGTCTCAAAACAATCTTCAAATCTAGGGCATATACGAACGCGTCGCCGCTTCACGGTAACTTGATGGTGTAAGCGTGAAATATCTCGCTCTCAAATCAAGTCACCAATAAAGGATTAATAACATATTAACTTACTTGAAAGGAAAAGAAATTTAATGAACTTTAATTTTTAATGATTTTAATATTATTGGGAAAAAACCCAAGATCAAAAGGATAATTTTGAATATTAAGGTAAATGATATTTTTGCACAAACATGTAGACTTGATACCTTTTATATGCGGAACGTTTCGGAGCTTAAGTCTAAACATTCGCGATTTCGCTAAATCTACCAGAAAATAGCTATCTGAAGTCGTTTAGAAAATCTGCATTGAAAATAAGCCCATATGTGGCTATAATGTTAGCGTTTCAAAATTTATTCGATGGTTAAGTCTATTTCTACTTTCAAACAATATGCTTTTGCTAAAGTAGATAAAAATTTAATATTCAATCAAGTAGACATATTTTTAAATATGACATAATTTTGATGTTGTGAATATCTAAGATCTAAAACCTAAATCTAAATTATCCTTCAAATAGAAACCTGAACTTCCGCAATCTCTTTAATTGGAAATCATAAATAAATAAACACGGGTAATATTGAATTATTCATCAAAGCGTCAAACCTCAAAGCGATAACTAAGCACTTAATAGACGTATTTCTATTTGATATTACACAAATGTAATTAAACAGTGAAGTTACATAAATCGTAAGCATTCAATGTATGCAATTGACTTAAAATACAAGTGACAGTAATTAAAATATATAATTATATATTTCTAATTATTGATATTAAGTTTATTTATTTATAAATATTAAAGTATTCGCAAGCGGTGGTTAATTAAGCTTCACCTTTGTGGCTTCACCTTAACGATGTCATGTTATTTGTTATTATTAAATATAAAAATTGTAGTTTGTAGTTAAATAATAATAAATATAAATACGTACAATTGTAGTTTAAGAAAGCTATTGCGCTGTTTGTCATCAGGTACTGCCAAAGATAAAGCTTGTGCCCGTATTTCCAAGTGGCGCAGTCTACGAACTATATGTTCGAACTTACTGTTTGATATCAGAAGAAGAGAGTTTCAATACTTTGCTTTATTAAAAGGCACTGTAAAAGTAGTATTTTGTTAGAAATAAAAAAAGATACCAAATTCTATTTTCGGAAAAAAATATATAGTTGTATATTATATATATTTTTTAGGTTTTAGGATAACAAGGCTTTGTTGGATATACTATTTATTTTAATTAAATTATAGTTAAGTATAGTAAAGCAAATTGAAGTAGCGTTGTTGATTTGGGTATTCAATTTAGTCTTGACCCTTTTTTCGTATAGTCTATTATTTCACGTGTCGCGAAACTTTTTTCTTAATTTAAGTGACTAAGTGAGACTTAGAATTATTATTAGATCTTACCACCCACATCATCTGCGTAGACTATTGAAATATTAATTCAGAACTAACGTCCATATCAGAGAAACAAAGAATATCTGATCTGGAGAAATCTGCATAATAATGTACTAAAGCACAAAAGATTTTATTTAAACGCAATTGTCTTACGAAATACCAGTCGGATTAAAACAAATCAATTTGCATTTAAATTATCATTCATTGGCAAATATTATATTAATAGCACTATGATTCTTGGAACCGGTAGGAATAAAAATTATAGACAACTTGAAGAAGGTTTTATAAGATCAGTTGAGAAATATAATCCGAGTCATGGTTTGGTTATGGTCATGGTTTGATCAAGTTTCTTGTTTGTTTTGCAAAATTTTAATGTTGAGGTTTACTTTATTTCTGTCTTAACCCATTCCATCCTATTCCTGAAGATGATCGATTAAGCAATCTAGTTAAATCGGCGTTAATTTTGTTTCGAGACAGTTGCTTACAATAAATAAAATTGTTAATGATATTTATTGTTCACTTATCTTCAAGATTCATTGTGTTTTTAAGTTTATTTTAATTTCCTTATGTTTACTTCATATTTAAGGCCAATTAAGGTAATTTAACATCATTACACGTTAATTTATGAGGCATTCTCTAATTCAAACAGCATTAATTAGCAAGACTGCTGTAAAAATAAAGATGATATCTAAGCGAAATGTTAAGTGAAAGTAAACAAAATAGATGACTGTGTCCATGATTATAATATAAATTATAATGAAGTATAGTATGCACATTTAGTTAGATGATAAAATAAATTATATATTTTTTTTAGTAATAATTTAATTTATCATCTAATATACTTTTAAAATAAGTTGAATAAATTTTTATATTAGATAATATCACATACTCGTACTTGGAAAAACCAAAACCAAACTCAAAGCCAATCTTTATTGTGGTAATAAAGTTGCTATTAGAAATTAATATTTAGCTCATTTCAACCACAACGTTTATCAAATTACTTCAAATTAGCGTAAAATGAAAGGACCAGTGTATTTAGCCAAAATTAATGTTATTGCTAAATAATATTTTTACTTTAAGTAAGTCAGCGGTTGTTGTTGTTTTTGAATAACTGACTATACACGAAAATAAGAATTATGTTATGGAGTATGATTATGTATGACATAAAATGAAATACAATTTTTAATTTCAAAACATATACAATTATTATTTTTGAATAGGTTGCATTCTAATTATTTTTAAATTATATCATATTTTAGATCGTTACTGTAACAATAGAATTATAAATAGTTAATTTGATACAAAACGGCATAATTCATAAAAAATACAAAATAATACATACTGATATAACAATTTTACTTTATAAGTGTTATTGTAATTAAGCTAGTTGGTCAATTTACAGTTTTAATAAACCAGTAATAAGTCATTAATAATTACAGATGAGGGTTGCAATATTATTTTTCGATGATATATATATATATATATATATATATATATATTAAGTATTCAAATTGATATCTGTTAAAATATAAATTATAACTCTGATAACACAAAGCATATATATATATATTTCTTTTTATTTTATATGAACGTTATAGTATTGGAAAGAACAAATACCAAAAATATGATTACTCTATATTTATTTGGAACCTATAAGATACACGAACAAAGATACCGAAAATTAATCTTACTTTATCTAATAGTATTTGACAGGCAATTTACCTTCTGACATATTCACAAAAAATATGCTGTACATATGTTAGTACAAAAAGAATATTTTATAAAACTAGTTACTTTATTGTTACTTTACTGAAGTCTCCGAGTCGTTCGTCCCTGAGTTGAATTTGGATTATGTAAAGAAATTATAAAGTATTAATTAAAATTAATCTTTCTTTTTTTATCTTTAATGAGGCATTTTTAAGCTTGTTTAAATTATTACTAAAGCAATCCCAGTGGTCGCGGGTTCAATATTTTCAGTGTTGAAGCTGATAATGAAGCTTGATGAAGGTTGATATTGTCTGCTTATATTTATTTAAATACACAATATCAAATATTATTAATACGTTGTTATAGGTTTCGTATAAATTAGTTTCATAAAAAATCTAAATAAGATATAGTCATAATTTATTAATTAATAATTTAAATTATTTTGTTGTCTATAAATATATTTTCTTTACTTAGCTATTTAAATATTTCAAACACCGAATAATAATTGGATAACTAATTATAGTGTTTATTTTCTAAATACTTAGAATTTTCACAATATTTACAGAATAACCTAATCGAGAATGTTATTACTGAGTCTGTTTCAATTATGTTTATGGTTAAAAAATGGCGTTAATACATTATACAGTGTGAAAATATTAATAAGTTAGTTCGTGCTCATGCATACATATCCTAAGTTCTACTTAGTCTCTTTTAAAATCATTGAGACGTTTTTTACATTAGTCTTTCGAGCAACCTATTTTAAAACGAGATAGTAAAATTAAATTGTGTAATTACTTTCAGATTGCAGGTATTTAAAATGCACTGTATTGAAAACAGAAAATCTCTCAGTGAATATGGGCATTTTACTTTTACTTCTGCTCTGATAATTAATTATACCCGAGACCGACAAGTAACTAATCGTAAGGCAGCGTCATAATATTATCAGATTTTTTAAATTTTTAGTACATTTTTTGTGTTTTTGTTGTTGTTTTGACTCCTTTTTTTAATAATATACAACTTTTTACACGCTTTTGTTATATTAGAAATAGCAAAAGTATATATTTTTTTAATATATCCTTAAAATAATTAACAAGCTCTCTTAAACCTTACACTATATTTGTAAAATATAATGTCGAGTTGTCAAAGGCAGGATAAACAACCTCATGACGTTATTAGCGTTTAGTGCAGTTAGTGTATTTGTATTGTAGAAAGTTAGCTCCAACTGATAGAATTATTTGTTAAATTCGAATTTGTGTCATGCATGTCCAAAGTTACTTGAACGGAAGCCACTATTTAACTCCTCTATTGGATAAAAGATAAAATAAAAATTCCTAATGACAAGAAATAGTCCCAGTTGGCTAAAAATAGAGATGTTATTTTAGGATGATGAAATAAGTGAATAACCAAATGTCGGGCTTGTACCAAATTCACATTATTTTAATCTTTAAGTGATGGAAGTAGTGCATTTACAACCGATCTTTGCTCTCTCTTGTCATTTTTGGACATGTCAGTTAAAGAGTGTGGAAATCAAGTGGAAATGTGCAGCAAATTCCATTTTTAATCTTTATATTATATTTTAATACAAAAATGTATACTTACTAATATTATAAATAAATAAGTTATCTAAAGTGGAACAATCGCTTTATTTTTAATAACAATTTGATTATACCAGTACTCCGTCTGTTGGTTTGTTATTAATTATATAAATCTTGTGCTGGTTATAACTAATGGATGGAACAACTGTAGGGTTTGAATTAAATTATTGGAATTTTAGTTTTAGCAAACATTTTTATAAAAATGTATAACTACCCGTATAAAAGACGAAATCTGTAAACGAAAAATTAAATGATAAATATAATTGGTTGTATAGTTTATTGTAAAATAAATAAACTTGTGGCTTTAAGTTATCATAGATTTTTAATGCATTTTGCTATAGAACAAGTGTATAAATTTGTAAATTTTAAAAACAAACGTGTAAATTAAAAATAATGTATATAATTTCAAAATTCACTTTTATCTTATAGCTTCTTTTTATTAATATAAATGATTGCCACAATACTTGTTACAGAGATAAAGGTACCAAAAGCTTGTTTCTATGCAGCACGACTTCTAATTCTGTTTCAACAATGTATTATATGTAAGTCACATTTTCTAAGATTTCTTAATTAGGATTGTTGTAAAATTTTCTATAGATATTTATAATAGATATGTTTTTCTAAAGTAAATATATATTTATACCACTTCTTGACTTAACTAATGTATTTTACGTTTTCTATGTTGTTTTTTAATTTAAATTAGAATTTTAAATTTTAATCCAGTGGTATTGCAAAACTTGATAGACGAAAAAGTAATTAACAAATATCTTATCTTGTGTGAAATTTCGTTACTCAAGGAGGGTGGGGATGATGGTCTTGATGTATACGTTATACATATTTTAGTGTACAAAAAATGTGTTGTATACGAAGCGTCAAGAAATTAACATGGGATTAATTAACAGCCTCGATTCGGACCTTTCTTAGATATCATATCATTTATTTGTAATTTATATCTACTTATGTTATAAATTTTTGAATTTATGTATTCTTTTTTCCTTTTTTATTATATTTGCAATGAAAATCTAAAATTCCAATAATTTAATTCAAACCCTACAGTTGCTCTGGCCACTAGTTATAACCAGCACAAGATTTATATAATGCCAGGAACTACAATCTGTATATAGGTTCTATTTACATTCTCTGTATACTCTATTTATTTCTTAAAATTATCAGAGGAAATTAGTTGATAACAAACTAAAAAGGATACCAAAAAGGAAAGTTTTAGTTAAAGGTGAATACTGAAATGTTATACATTATTTCTATTTTACAAATTTGTTTTTAAAATTTACAAATTTATACCCTTTATACCCTTAGCAAAATGTGTAATAAATCTATGATAACTTAAAGCCACAAGTTTATTTTTATTACAATAAACTAAATACAATCAATTATATTTATCATGTAATTTGTCATCATGTGATGTCTTTTATACGAGAAGTTATATATTTTAATAAAAATGTTTACAAAATCCCATATTACAATAATTTAATTCAAACCCTACAGTTGCTCTGACAACTAGTTATAACCAGCACAAGATTTATATAATGCCAGGAACTACAATATGTACATAGGTTCTATTTACATTCTCTGTATACTCTATTTATTTCTTAAAATTATCAGAGGAAATTAGTTGATAACAAACCAAAAGACGGAGTACTCGTATATTATAATCAAATTGTTATTAAAAGTAATGTGATTATTCTACTTAACTTACATATTTATAATATTAGTACGTATATATTGTTGTATTTAAATATTTTATAAGAATTTCAAATGGAATTTACTTTAACTTACTCTAGGATTCCACATTTTTCAATTGATAGGTACAAAAACGAACAGGGATATGAAAGATCGGTTATAAAAGCACTACTCTCATCACTTAAAGATTAAAATAATATGAATTTTAAAACTAGTCCGACGTTTGGTTATTCACCTAATTCATAATCCTAAAATAATATCTCTATTATTAACCAACGGGGATTATTTATTAAATTAGGAATTTATATTTTATCTTTTGTCCAATAGGGGTATTTAATAGTGACTCCTGTTTAAGTTACTTCGGACATTAATAACACAAATTCGAATTTAAGCAATAACTCTATTAGTTGGAGCTAACTTTCTACAATACAAATTGGGTATGTAACACTTGATGTTCCAAATATAACATAGAAACTAAAATAATTTAGTTTTACTACTTCAAAATTATAATATTAAAATTAAATTAATGCTAAAAATATCAAAATGAGATCTTTCTAAACAACCTTCCATAAACAAGAGGGTAATAGTTGTTATATACCTCACCTGTAGTACCTATATGAAGCCTCATTAATACGCGTGATGGGTATACTCCGGAATTAAATATTAACAGTATTACTCGCAAATCGTGACATGATATTGTTTATCCTGCCTTTGGCAACTCGACATTGTTGTGTCATGTATGAAAGATAAATTTTCATGATAGAAATTTGAAATACGCTTTAAAATGCCTACGCTTTGGGGCTAAATTCAATAAGCATTAATGAATTCCAATAATTTTTGTGCTATCTGATTTATTTTTAGCCTCATGCTTCACATTATATAGCGTAGGAACTACCTTCATCAGTATGTTTTTATATATTTTTGTGCAACTAATTTGTATTTACAATTGGAACCCATGGAATTTTAATCTACAATCCCTAAATGGAGATGATTACAAGTTTTTCTCATGGTCAATTATACGTGATATATATTACTAGTCGATAAAGGAACTGCGTTAGTTGTTCCTGCGCCTGATATTAACACAAAAAAGCGATTATAACACAAAAGTGCGGTAAAGGTACAAAAGAATTTTTGTACACCAAATATGTAATGTTAGTAATGAATAAAATTCGACAAAAAATATATAAAACAATTTACTAGCTGAAGAATCTGAATAATTGTATATACGTACGTGAATTTGAAACTAAAACTACTGATTAGTTTACTTTAATATAAGCTACTAAGCCAAAACAAGTCGGTCACCGGAGTGGGGCGCATTCGTGTCAACAGTTTACGCCACTCCATTGGAGAAGTGGTGGTCACTCACGTGGCCTGCAGTTGGAGCAACACGCTCCTCTATACGGTGAGATGGTGATCATCTGGTTTAGTGGGTGGGAGTCCCACATAATCATCGCTTCTCCCCTGGAATGCAGCAAGTACTCATAAAGAGTGAAAAGAGGATAAAAAAAAAGGTTAACCCATCTGACCAAAGATAGACATGAAGTTAAGGATAATAAATTCGTACCAAAATAATTAACTGTTACAATAATTCAAACTGTTTGCAATTATTTAACAACGTGCAAGCTATATCCGCTTTAAGAAATTAGAAAATCTAGGATCTGTAAGATTTAACCTCGATTGAAATGAAATCCCAGATTGAAGTGCTGAAGATCTTTTGGATAACTGATAAAAGATTTAATAATAATAAGTCTGTAAGTTATCACAATACAAAGATCGATTCCTTTGTTCGTAGTGTACGAGGCAAAATTTATATGTTTATTATTATACTTAATTAAGAATGAAGTGTGTTTAAAATAATATATCGTGGCCATTTTTGTCAATATTAATGAATTTAAATAGACTGCTTTTTATTCACTTGTCATGTTGTATCGCCAGAGGTCGAAAGTAACAAGACAGTTCCCACAAGAATATATTTTATACTCCATAAATAGTTGCTTTGAGTTTAGGGGTACTTTGTGTTCGAGATTTTGATGATTGATTACACATTTATAATTTTTTGTTCTGTAGTTATTTTTTACCTTCATGGCTTTATTGGTTTAACTGGAAAAAATATTAAAGTCTTTTTAAATGATAATAAATCCCAGAAAATATAGAAACATGCTTTAATTTAATAAAATATTTAGTGAAATAAAGATATAAAATATAATAACAGTGTAAGATATGAAGAGAAAAATATAATGAAAAACAAACATAGTTAACAACAACAAAGGATATAAAATTTTAATTACTTGGAATAAATTATATACATTTTTCTTTGTTTTGTAATAATCTACATGGAGCAAAGTTATTCTTGACTTCACTTATAGTTAGTCTTGACTTCACTTAGTCTCGTCAACAATGATATGAAAATCGAGTTTCTTAATAGAATCTTCAGAAGTAATTTCGATAAAAGGATATTAAATTTCTTTCCCTCGATTTGAATAAAAATTTGTTGACTTGTGGTAAACTTATAACGAGCTAAATGGTTTTTTTAATATTTGTTCTATTCTAAAATATCTATTAGTTTCGTAAGAAGTGATGTGTAATCATTTCAGTAACTATTAAAGTTTACTTCATGCCATAAGGCATTATATATACATATAATATAAAATATAATATATTATGTATATATATCTCCTAGCATTTCTTTATAAATTATCCATCTATTGCTTATAATCATACTGACCGAAGTTATCTTTAAAATAAACAATAAATGAACAGTGCTCCATAGTCAATTTTAGCCATCTAGATTTGATTTTGCAGTCACACTTTAAAATTACCAAAATACAACATGATTGACAATAATTTCTAACCTTTTAAACACATTAATCAATTTAATTTTTATGACAAACTATTTATTATTTCAAAACCTGAAACAGGAAAGAAAATTATATAATTTTATTACTGCTACATTATATATCGATATCTATAAATTATCTTTATTTAAAAAACAAGATTCCATTAAGATCTTAATTGTATACCATTTTCGAATCAACTAATAATAAAAGATAATTTAGCCATTAACAGGAAATTCAATTATTGCTTATTGAATTTAGCCCCAAAGCCTAGGCATTTTAAAGCGTATTTCAAATTTCTGTTATGAAAATTTATCTTTCATACGTGACACAACATCTAGTCTAAAGTCTCATCTACAAATCATCAAAGTTAAATGCAAATTCTAAACTCTGATATGTACGTATGCAATTATTTAAACAGGATTTATTCGTGCTATTATTTATATAAACACATTTCTGGAAGATCCCAGCTAGATTTAAATTAAATTCAATTTTGCATTTATGAATTGAATAACTGAATTTTCGATTCTTATTTTCATGATAAATGGAAAAAAATATTATTTTATATAACATTTTCATTACTTACTGGTTTAGTAAGTTGTAAGTGTAAATTTTTTAAATGTTGCTTAGTTGTAAATAATTAAATAACTTATGAAAGATATAACTCGATCTTTGCTGAGATAATATATGTTAGATGAGTGTTGAAGAGTTTTTACTATTGCCTCGACATTTAACATATATTTTTTAAAATATAATTTTTTACTTATTTTAATATTGTCTTGTTTAACAAAGTGTTGATACAGCTAACCTTTTGATTTGTTTTTCCTTAAGACGAACTGTGATTTGTAAAAAATATATTTCTAAAAACCGAATAAGCTTTAAATAAATAAAATAAATATATCTACATAAAAATCCCAATATTAAAAACTTTTCATTTTAAAATTCAGTTTAGGTGATAACTATATTAATGAGCGGTAAGTAGTAACTAGTAGTAGCGGTAACTATATTGATACGTAGATTGGAGTTCTCACATGATCTGAATAATGATGTACTGATGTGAGGTGTACAAAATGAGAACTAAACCATTGTTATTATAATAATACGATTCCAAAATGTTTAATTTTTAATCACTCACTTCTATATAAATTTCAAGCTTTACAAATATACACTAAAAATAATCTTATTTGAAGCTATGTATTGACAGTCTAGTTAGTCAATATATATTAATAGCAGATTATGAAATTATTGTCTAATACAACGTTTGTAAAATTAAATATAGTAGGAAATTGGAAAGTGATAGTAAAAAATAAAATTTGTCACGTACTCTGGATGAGTACGTGACAAATTTGATTCGTTCATTCAAAACTCATCAAAAGATTTTCATTCCTATTTGGTGGTTCTTATGAAACGTCAGCTTCTAGTTGCAGGATACCAAGGAGAAGAAACACTTATATATAAGAAGTTGTTTAAAATATACATATATAAACTTATATATAATTAATTAATAATATAATTCGTATATGAATGAATTCAAGTAAGGCGTACTTTTAAGAGAAGGCTAGAATAAGAAACTAAGCCAATATTATATAGTATTATTATTGAATTAAAAATAATAAATTAATAATCAAGACTTCAATTACATTCTTTTGATGTAAAACTATATACTTATTATTACTATTGTTAATCGGAAGTTGTCTTAATTGTTCATTATATGTAGGTGAATATTAATGATATATCAGAATAAATAAGAATCTAAGTTACGATAAAAGATTACAATGACTATCGTTAGATCTATTATGCTTTCATTCACAAGGTAAATATCAAAATTTGCTTGACTACAATTTTTAAAATACAAACCAATTTTCATGTGATTGCAAACAATTTCTGTGCAAGATTGAATACCATATATTTTTTTTAAACACCTTTCTTGTCGGAGGAAAAGTTAATAACAATTATTAATATTCTCAACTCAATGAGAGTATATATATATTATTTGGTAAACTACAAACAATATATATACATTATCTCTTTTATACATGAAAATGTTCACAATTAAAATAGAATACTATTGTCGCCATTATGTTGGAAAATTTCACTGTTCGCTTAATATGTTCGTTAAACATATTAATAACATTTGTCGTTCTCGAATAATATTGTGTATGCATTTTATTTGTAATATACGTATTAAAAATAAAATTACAGAGAAATTACTGACACAGCATAAATAAAATTCAATGTACAATTGATGTTCAGTCGCTCGTTTCGATTTTCATGTATTTTTATTATTATTTAATATTATCTCACAGAAACAATAATAACGTATCTTATTGCTACATTATTTGCTTTAAAATAAAATTAAATAATCAATTGGATTGCAGTTTTATTAAATTCCTTTGCAACATAAAGAATATTTGTTTTTAAAAAAATACTTATTCTAATTCACAAGAGTTCAAGTGATGCCGAGTAGCAAATGTAATAGAACTAATGCAAACTAAGACGACTTGTCGTTATTTATGCTCTTAAGAAAAATAAAAAGCAGCTTTTCCTTAGCCATATCATGACCTAATTTTTTTACATTGTTTTAGGAAAATTTGATGAAATAAAATCATTCACTTTTAGATTATTAAAATGAAATCGATTATGTAATTTTTAAGTACCTTAGTAAATTATATTTTTAAGGGTTCGTAAATTTTTGGTGGTTAAGTCTAGACGTGAAATTGGTTACAATTTAAATTTATGAACTGTCAACAAATAAGAATAAATATTTATGAAGCTTATAAGTGTAAGTATACTTTATTGAAAGTGTATGTATGTAATTACATTTTTATTTTGTTAGATAAAAGCTGGATACAATATATTTATACATCGTTATAACGAACTCTGTTTGATGTCTCCTAATGATTTGTTTTCATAGGATTATAAACATTTTGATGATAAATCCCAATGCGCTGGTCGACCCGGATTTCGTCATGTACCGATGTTATCAATAGCGGATGAACATTAAAAAATAATTATAGTTATGTTATAAAATTAATTAGGATATAGAATACTGAATGTAGTCTCTTACTTATTTTATAATAACTGTTAATGTAAAGTTTAAATAAATATATGTTGAAATTCATCGACACAGGAAAACCTTTAAAACTTGAACCTGCGTACCCGTTAAACCACTCCGTCGCTTTGCCAAACAAGCTACCTATCTGTCGCTATCTGCTAGACTAATCTAGCAATCCATTTTAAATCGTCTTCTTCATTTAAATAAGCTTTACATGTCTTATCATGTTCATGGACAGTGTAAAACAAAGCTATATGAATCTTAAACTAATCAGTGTTAAATCATTTAAGCAAAGTGATGCAAGCTGTATACAATTATTTGAACCAGATTTATGCACGCTACTATTGTAGAGGGATTTTCTGGTAGATCTTATCTAGATTTAAATTAAATTCAAACTTGGATTGCTGATAATATTTTAATATTTATTATAGTAAGTGTATATTTTAAAAATGTTACTTGATTGTGAATAATATACAACATATATATATTTAATTTGGACTCCGCTGCTACGTCGTTAGATTGAAAAGCGTGGATTTTTTTGTTATATTGCGCCGACACAAAGGTATTGGAATACAGAGTTAGTTGACGATATTTTGTCACAAACATATCACTCGTACCTATTTTAATATGTTCGTGTTTTAAAAACTGTTGACATTGAACACTCTTTGAGTTCTTTGTAAACTTTCTTTTAAATGAAAATTGTGGGAACAATGTTTTCAAAAAAAATAAATATGTTACCTTTAAAAACCACGTTATTATGAAACTTTTTTATTGTAATATTCAGTTTTGCAAAAACTTTATTAATTATAATATGATTAAAATAATATAACATTACAACAGATATTCAGAAATTTTTAAATTTAGACGATTTTATTTTATTAATTGCGAATAGCGATAACCTAAAACTCAAGTTGCTCGTAATTTCCAAGCAAATTGTTACATAGAGGATTAAAAATTTTCCACATGATCATATAATGACGTGAGGTCTACGCACTGAGGACTAAACCATTAACTATTATTATAAAAAAATATGATTTCATATCGTTTATTTTGGATATTATTTACATTTGCACTATTTTATTACTTTTTCAATGCGTCTTTTTTAAAATAACATAATTAACATGTGTACAAACTGATGTTATGGAATTAATTAATACTGTTTCAATTTATAATATCTTTTTATAGCAATATTTACTAAGCCACTAATAATTTATAGGAGAGAATTAGAATTCCAGTAAAGCGTGGTACTAAAGGAAGGCCAGATTACTACTACTAGTAGAAACTTCGCTACTATTAGTTCTATGATGTTCCTACTTTTATAGGGTATTAAAGGATTCTAATAATATTGTAATAACAATATTTTAAAGATCCTCATTTTTTAACTGAGCATACTATAATTAATTTAAAAATTTTAAGTAACTTGAGACACATTATAAACAAAACAGTAATTCGTTGTTTAAACTTGATGGCATTGTTCTCTCATATATCATACTAAAATTAGAATTCAATAAAATTCCTGCAAATTACAACAACATTGATATCAAATAACTACTACATACAAATAACTTGTTATTATATAAATATAGTTTTTTTAATATTTGAAGATTGCTTTAGTAATTAATAATAATTCTAGTTTCATATTTTTCCTATAAAAGATATGTATCTCCTTACCAAAAATTATTTAATATGTAAAGAAAGGAGTCAGAGGTATCCTTCATTATCAAACTCTTCATTATATTCACCTTCTTAAGTTCGTTCTCTGATAAGATTTGTGTAGCTTGAGTGTAACATTTTAAGGAAAATATACATAGTGAAATTAATATTCATATTGTTTACTTATATTTTCGAAGAGAAGTAATAGTTTACACACTTAGCTAGGTAAGTAAAGAATAAATGATTACAGTTGTATTACTTTTATGCCTCTATACAAAACATAATTAGATATATCACTTAATCAAAGGTCGCAGGTGCTCCCGACTGCTTACGAAGGAACTGTAGTTTCTGAATAATCGTTTCTAACAAGGTAGTATGCACTACAATTCCTTAACACTTTAATTACAAGCACTATAGAAATACGAACTTATGCTGTGAAATTGCGTCTCTTTCTTATGAAATCTTTGGGCTTAAATTTAAATAATACCGTTATTTCAGTTAATATAAGAACAATAAATTATTCTACTATTAAAGGTATCGTTTCAAAAATTTACTAATATGAAATATTTTATTCTAAATCTTCCTTCTGTCTTTACGTATAAGTAATATCGATAAAACCATATAAAATATAAGAATATATTTCTTAAAATATTTTTTGTCCATCTATTTTGGCAAAATTCCAAAGTTCTAACTTGGATATTTTTAAACATAATTTTATAAATAATAATGTATAGGGTATTTGAGCGTCTAAGCTTTATTCACGTTAAGAAAATAGTAAATCTAGGGTCTGCACAATTTTACCTAGATTTAAATGAAATCCCAGATAGAATTATTGAAGATCTCATGGATAGCCGACAGAGGATTTAATAATAATCAGTCTGTAAGTTTTACAATACAATGAGTGATTTATCGTGTAGGTCCTATAATCGAAAATGGAATATTTATGAATGGAATGGAATACTTATGAATGGACTTATTTATTGCCATTCCTATATTATTTCATTACCTATTTTATTTTAGTGCCGATTTTTCTTCTCTGTATGGAACAGCCCTTTGTAGCAATTTATAAAATGCAAGAAATGATAAAATAATATAAAAATATTCTATGAACATATTATAAATGATACTTCAAATGTAGAAAAATTCAACTCAAAAAAAAATATATTTTTGTACAATACAACGAGATTAAATAACATTTTTGGGCTTATGTCTCTATAAAGAAATTAGAAAAATATATACAAATTTGTAAATGTACCATAAATAAAACCCGAGAAACAGAAGGTTTTAGTTCATGTATCTGTTTGCTACTATTTTCTATTGCCATAGTCTATTTGAAGTTCTTTGATTCGATAATTGAGGAACTAGAAGCTTAATTTCGTCACATAATAGTTAATTTAACGGTGACGGTGAAGCAATATGGTGGCAAAAAACTTTATATAAAAGTCTAAAAAGATACTTAGCACTAAAAACAATTATTCTCTCTCTTTTTATAATGTAATCCGAATCTAATTAATTCCCTTGTCGGTGGCTTGAAAGGTCTTCAGCAATCCAATCTCTGGGTTTTATTTGAATCTAGGTAACATTTGCGAGACATTGGACCATCTGATTCCTTTACGGAAATGAATCTTCACCGTTCTTGAGAGATTGCAAACAACTTGAATTATTTTATTATTGTACAAAAAATTTAGTACATAATTTTATTCTTACAATTCATGGAACTGTAACATCACATATAACTAGCTCACCCATTTAGTTTTAATCGGAGATGGATTTCTCCAATTTCGAATAAATAATTAGTTATATTGCATTTATATAGAGGCTCATACACAATATTTTAAGTATAAGGATTTTTATACTATTTAAAAAAACTATGTTCCATTTTTGTCTACATTTCGTTTTTTTGCTGTGCATTGTTAGTCATTAAGTTTTTAAGGATCTTATAAGTATGTATCTAGTGATATAAATAAGTACCTAGCAAATATAAATGCTTTCCACAAGGTAAATATCAAAATTTGCTTGACTACAATTTTTAAAATACAAACCAATTTTCATGTGATTGCAAACAATTTCTGTGCAAGATTGAATACCATATATTTTTTTTAAACACCTTTCTTGTCGGAGGAAAAGTTAATAACAATTATTAATATTCTCAACTCAATGAGGGTATATATATATTATTTGGTAAACTACAAACAATATATATACATTATCTCTTTTATACATGAAAATGTTCACAATTAAAATAGAATACTATTGTCGCCATTATGTTGGAAAATTTCACTGTTCGCTTAATATGTTCGTTAAACATATTAATAACATTTGTCGTTCTCGAATAATATTGTGTATGCATTTTATTTGTAATATACGTATTAAAAATAAAATTACAGAGAAATTACTGACACAGCATAAATAAAATTCAATGTACAATTGATGTTCAGTCGCTCGTTTCGATTTTCATGTATTTTTATTATTATTTAATATTATCTCACAGAAACAATAATAACGTATCTTATTGCTACATTATTTGCTTTAAAATAAAATTAAATAATCAATTGGATTGCAGTTTTATTAAATTCCTTTGCAACATAAAGAATATTTGTTTTTAAAAAAATACTTATTCTAATTCACAAGAGTTCAAGTGATGCCGAGTAGCAAATGTAATAGAACTAATGCAAACTAAGACGACTTGTCGTTATTTATGCTCTTAAGAAAAATAAAAAGCAGCTTTTCCTTAGCCATATCATGACCTAATTTTTTTACATTGTTTTAGGAAAATTTGATGAAATAAAATCATTCACTTTTAGATTATTAAAATGAAATCGATTATGTAATTTTTAAGTACCTTAGTAAATTATATTTTTAAGGGTTCGTAAATTTTTGGTGGTTAAGTCTAGACGTGAAATTGGTTACAATTTAAATTTATGAACTGTCAACAAATAAGAATAAATATTTATGAAGCTTATAAGTGTAAGTATACTTTATTGAAAGTGTATGTATGTAATTACATTTTTATTTTGTTAGATAAAAGCTGGATACAATATATTTATACATCGTTATAACGAACTCTGTTTGATGTCTCCTAATGATTTGTTTTCATAGGATTATAAACATTTTGATGATAAATCCCAATGCGCTGGTCGACCCGGATTTCGTCATGTACCGATGTTATCAATAGCGGATGAACATTAAAAAATAATTATAGTTATGTTATAAAATTAATTAGGATATAGAATACTGAATGTAGTCTCTTACTTATTTTATAATAACTGTTAATGTAAAGTTTAAATAAATATATGTTGAAATTCATCGACACAGGAAAACCTTTAAAACTTGAACCTGCGTACCCGTTAAACCACTCCGTCGCTTTGCCAAACAAGCTACCTATCTGTCGCTATCTGCTAGACTAATCTAGCAATCCATTTTAAATCGTCTTCTTCATTTAAATAAGCTTTACATGTCTTATCATGTTCATGGACAGTGTAAAACAAAGCTATATGAATCTTAAACTAATCAGTGTTAAATCATTTAAGCAAAGTGATGCAAGCTGTATACAATTATTTGAACCAGATTTATGCACGCTACTATTGTAGAGGGATTTTCTGGTAGATCTTATCTAGATTTAAATTAAATTCAAACTTGGATTGCTGATAATATTTTAATATTTATTATAGTAAGTGTATATTTTAAAAATGTTACTTGATTGTGAATAATATACAACATATATATATTTAATTTGGACTCCGCTGCTACGTCGTTAGATTGAAAAGCGTGGATTTTTTTGTTATATTGCGCCGACACAAAGGTATTGGAATACAGAGTTAGTTGACGATATTTTGTCACAAACATATCACTCGTACCTATTTTAATATGTTCGTGTTTTAAAAACTGTTGACATTGAACACTCTTTGAGTTCTTTGTAAACTTTCTTTTAAATGAAAATTGTGGGAACAATGTTTTCAAAAAAAATAAATATGTTACCTTTAAAAACCACGTTATTATGAAACTTTTTTATTGTAATATTCAGTTTTGCAAAAACTTTATTAATTATAATATGATTAAAATAATATAACATTACAACAGATATTCAGAAATTTTTAAATTTAGACGATTTTATTTTATTAATTGCGAATAGCGATAACCTAAAACTCAAGTTGCTCGTAATTTCCAAGCAAATTGTTACATAGAGGATTAAAAATTTTCCACATGATCATATAATGACGTGAGGTCTACGCACTGAGGACTAAACCATTAACTATTATTATAAAAAAATATGATTTCATATCGTTTATTTTGGATATTATTTACATTTGCACTATTTTATTACTTTTTCAATGCGTCTTTTTTAAAATAACATAATTAACATGTGTACAAACTGATGTTATGGAATTAATTAATACTGTTTCAATTTATAATATCTTTTTATAGCAATATTTACTAAGCCACTAATAATTTATAGGAGAGAATTAGAATTCCAGTAAAGCGTGGTACTAAAGGAAGGCCAGATTACTACTACTAGTAGAAACTTCGCTACTATTAGTTCTATGATGTTCCTACTTTTATAGGGTATTAAAGGATTCTAATAATATTGTAATAACAATATTTTAAAGATCCTCATTTTTTAACTGAGCATACTATAATTAATTTAAAAATTTTAAGTAACTTGAGACACATTATAAACAAAACAGTAATTCGTTGTTTAAACTTGATGGCATTGTTCTCTCATATATCATACTAAAATTAGAATTCAATAAAATTCCTGCAAATTACAACAACATTGATATCAAATAACTACTACATACAAATAACTTGTTATTATATAAATATAGTTTTTTTAATATTTGAAGATTGCTTTAGTAATTAATAATAATTCTAGTTTCATATTTTTCCTATAAAAGATATGTATCTCCTTACCAAAAATTATTTAATATGTAAAGAAAGGAGTCAGAGGTATCCTTCATTATCAAACTCTTCATTATATTCACCTTCTTAAGTTCGTTCTCTGATAAGATTTGTGTAGCTTGAGTGTAACATTTTAAGGAAAATATACATAGTGAAATTAATATTCATATTGTTTACTTATATTTTCGAAGAGAAGTAATAGTTTACACACTTAGCTAGGTAAGTAAAGAATAAATGATTACAGTTGTATTACTTTTATGCCTCTATACAAAACATAATTAGATATATCACTTAATCAAAGGTCGCAGGTGCTCCCGACTGCTTACGAAGGAACTGTAGTTTCTGAATAATCGTTTCTAACAAGGTAGTATGCACTACAATTCCTTAACACTTTAATTACAAGCACTATAGAAATACGAACTTATGCTGTGAAATTGCGTCTCTTTCTTATGAAATCTTTGGGCTTAAATTTAAATAATACCGTTATTTCAGTTAATATAAGAACAATAAATTATTCTACTATTAAAGGTATCGTTTCAAAAATTTACTAATATGAAATATTTTATTCTAAATCTTCCTTCTGTCTTTACGTATAAGTAATATCGATAAAACCATATAAAATATAAGAATATATTTCTTAAAATATTTTTTGTCCATCTATTTTGGCAAAATTCCAAAGTTCTAACTTGGATATTTTTAAACATAATTTTATAAATAATAATGTATAGGGTATTTGAGCGTCTAAGCTTTATTCACGTTAAGAAAATAGTAAATCTAGGGTCTGCACAATTTTACCTAGATTTAAATGAAATCCCAGATAGAATTATTGAAGATCTCATGGATAGCCGACAGAGGATTTAATAATAATCAGTCTGTAAGTTTTACAATACAATGAGTGATTTATCGTGTAGGTCCTATAATCGAAAATGGAATATTTATGAATGGAATGGAATACTTATGAATGGACTTATTTATTGCCATTCCTATATTATTTCATTACCTATTTTATTTTAGTGCCGATTTTTCTTCTCTGTATGGAACAGCCCTTTGTAGCAATTTATAAAATGCAAGAAATGATAAAATAATATAAAAATATTCTATGAACATATTATAAATGATACTTCAAATGTAGAAAAATTCAACTCAAAAAAAAATATATTTTTGTACAATACAACGAGATTAAATAACATTTTTGGGCTTATGTCTCTATAAAGAAATTAGAAAAATATATACAAATTTGTAAATGTACCATAAATAAAACCCGAGAAACAGAAGGTTTTAGTTCATGTATCTGTTTGCTACTATTTTCTATTGCCATAGTGTATTTGAAGTTCTTTGATTCGATAATTGAGGAACTAGAAGCTTAATTTCGTCACATAATAGTTAATTTAACGGTGACGGTGAAGCAATATGGTGGCAAAAAACTTTATATAAAAGTCTAAAAAGATACTTAGCACTAAAAACAATTATTCTCTCTCTTTTTATAATGTAATCCGAATCTAATTAATTCCCTTGTCGGTGGCTTGAAAGGTCTTCAGCAATCCAATCTCTGGGTTTTATTTGAATCTAGGTAACATTTGCGAGACATTGGACCATCTGATTCCTTTACGGAAATGAATCTTCACCGTTCTTGAGAGATTGCAAACAACTTGAATTATTTTATTATTGTACAAAAAATTTAGTACATAATTTTATTCTTACAATTCATGGAACTGTAACATCACATATAACTAGCTCACCCATTTAGTTTTAATCGGAGATGGATTTCTCCAATTTCGAATAAATAATTAGTTATATTGCATTTATATAGAGGCTCATACACAATATTTTAAGTATAAGGATTTTTATACTATTTAAAAAAACTATGTTCCATTTTTGTCTACATTTCGTTTTTTTGCTGTGCATTGTTAGTCATTAAGTTTTTAAGGATCTTATAAGTATGTATCTAGTGATATAAATAAGTACCTAGCAAATATAAATGCTTTCCATACTAAACTAAAAAAAAAATAATGTTCTATATTTGAAGATGCGTAGTTATCTAGAGTTAAATTTCAACGAACGGGTAAGCTTTGCTTAGACAAACATTCTGTGTACTTAAGAAAAGTTAATAATGCACTTGGGTATGTATTAAAATTTTATCACGATAAGTTTAGTTTTATTTTAGCTTTAAATTTCATAAATAATTTATATATAGAAATCTGTTATATTTTTTTAAATATTTCATTTTATACGTAAAATTTTACTGTCAAAAACGATGATTTGTTCGGGTGGTTGGATATATTTTTGTGTGTGTATTTTTATTGTTGATTTCGTTATAAAAGTATAATGCTACTACTATTATAAAGTTGTAATCTGGTTATGGTTTTATTAAATAATGCTTCCATCGATTTTGAGATGCATTTTAATCACTAACGCCATATAACCTAATATGGCAACATGAACTACCGGTTTTAGAATTTGCTGAACATGAATATTTTTACTACATACGAAAAGAAAATACCTCGTTCGACAGGGTCGATCGTGCTAGGTAGATTCCCATCGGTCGGATCGACAAAAAAAAACTAGCCAGCAGTATTCTACTGATCATTACGAGTATTATGACGAGTCACTCTGCATGTATTGGGTGAGCGGGGAACCACCCCCCACCCCTATTTCCTAAACGGGGGGTCGCATCAAAAAATTTTTCGGACAAAAAAGTTTCCTCTTTTAATTTGTTAATTTTCTAAGATTTTTCCGACTACAAAATTTTGTCTTCTTCGGTGACTTTTTTCGGTTTTTAACTTTCAGCCCCCCCAGCCCTCCAACCCCCCGACCGATTTCCCCCGTGCAAGAACCTTGTGAAGTGTGAAGTGCTTAACCTTCATTTTGTTCTTAAGAATGTGTATATCAAGTTTGAAATCCTCTGTCAATATTTGCGACCTGTAGCGTGTCACAAAGGATTGCACTTTCATCCCCCCTCCCAGACCCCTTTTCACTTTTTCCAAAAAAACGAGATGCTACGTTTGTCCTACTAATTTAGCCTATCGACCTGTGAAGTCAGATATAGAGGGATATATAATTTTTTTTTTTTCGACTGATTCTCAATCTCCAGTTCATAAACGGCGTAGCGCCCCTACTCTGGGGTCTGGGTCCCGTCATCGCATCGATTGCAATAGGTAGATTCATCTATGGAATCTACCTAATAGTTATAAAGTACAAGATTTTAGAAAGATACTTGATAATTGGACTAAATGTTGTATTTGGCAGCATAAATATGTTGGTACTAGTGTTTTATTTCTTAAGTTTGTTATTTATAATTATAGTATTAAGGAAGTAAAATGTTATTATTACTAAATTAGTTATATTTTGTATCCTTAATCAAAATGGTACTATTCTCCAAAATCTTTTGAATGTTTCTTAAAAAGAATAGCAATATCTTTGTCTCCAACGTTACACAAATATTATCGGAGATTAAATTTGAGGGGTTGAATATTGATCAAGGGTTCGGGATTAGTGAAGAATATCTTTGCTACTTTCAACCTAAATTTACATATTTAATATTTTGGTAAAGAAATAAATGTTTTTATAAAAAAAAACTGAGTTTGACTTACAAAGCTGTATAAACTGTATTCATATAATAGACAACAAAATAATTTTACACTAACAAGTTAAAGGTTTTCTATCTATTTATTAAAAAAAAACTTCCAAACTAATTGCGTATAGCCGATAAATTGTAAACCCTAATAGATTATTTAGTCCCGATAAAGACATTAAAAATAGATTCCTGGATTCATAAAGGTAGATAACAACATGGTAACTCAATTGATAGATCGTCGGGACGGGTACCAGAAGTCGCAGTTTAGATCTTCCCATGTCGAAGTATTTTCAATTATTATGTTTAAAAAAAATAATAAGCAATCTTTTTTTAAGTTACTACTTAAAAAATTAACTGTTTACAAATATTCTGTTTTCTAACAATCACAATCTGATAATGTGTGAAGTTATGGTAATTTATAAGCGACTATATATTTAATGTTAGTCTAAAGCAATTTTAGAGAATACCTGTTGTTCGATAGTATTGAATTTTCAAATTCTAACAAACGACTCCGATGATTGACTTTATCCTGGTATACTACACTGTGGGATTTGTCTTCAAAACGTTATCAAACCCATCTAAAGAACTAAATAGTCATACATCAAACAGGCTAGGGTTTCACGATGTAAAACAATATATAGTTAACGAATTTTACCGTTAAATACAATTTTAATTTAATAAAATACAATTTACGAGATATCCAATCTTACTTTTTGAGATTTCTTCAATTGACGAATGCGGAAAAAGAAATGTCAATGCTCAATGTTCATGTAAATTTTAAATTTAAATAGATTTAAGATTTTGTTATACAATAATAAAACATAACATTTACTAATAATTTAGAAGAATGAACTATTTGTCACTAACTTTAATTTGAATTTTGTCACTAATGATGAATGATCTTGACTGTAATTCAGAATTTGAATGTTATAGATTGAATATGCAAAAAAAACTATATCATTTTAACTCTTTTTCTCTTACTTCGATAAAATAAATTATGGAAGTGGATAGTGCTAAATAAATGAGCACTCTCCACTTCCAGCATTCCTTTTACAAATAATGTTGAAAAGTAAATAAAGTTTTGTGCAGAATTATCAAAATCACTCACTTAAACCAATAAACAAATACATAAAGTGCTTGAAGAATAGCTGCTTTTTATTTTACTGAAGACCAAAAAGAGAGCCAAGTCATCTCAGATTGAATTAGTTCTATTACATTTGGTATTCGGCACCACTCGACCTCTTGTGGAATACAATAAATACTAATTTGATTCTCATTATATTGCATAGAAATTTCTGGGAATGACAAACGAATTTATTAACTCAATTTTATTTCAACGTAAAGAATATTATGAATTTAAAAACGAGGGCACCAAAATCATTCGGGTATGAGTTATATTAAATTTTATCAAAAGATAAAACTTTAAATTAACTTGTTAATTTGCTAGAAAAAACATCATAGTGTTTTATTACTCAAAATATAAAACTCACACATACATTATAATATTGGGGACAATTATCTGTTAATATTAAGTTTAACAACCACAATACACAAACAAGGACTGTTTTCAAGTTTATTGCTATAATAGTCATATTTTGCCTTTGATCGTTTTCATTTATAAATGTTAGCAGGTTTTTATACATTTTAGTACTGTAGGTTTATAATAATTGCTATTGTTTTTACTTTTCGGTCAGCAGTGTAACTTTATAATAGAAGTATGTTGTAAGTCTCTCCCAACAAATCTGATCATAAGTGTCAAGGTATTCTGTATATTGTTACACGCAAAGATAGAACGCTGACATTTTGCTTTGTAATAAATCATAGAACTAGTAGTGTCATGGTTCATATTTTAATTTTCTCTTTGTACCACACTTTACTTGGAAGCTAAATTAATCTCACATATGAATTATAATTAAATTACCAATACTATAATATAAAGAATTCTTTATTAATATAATGTAGAAATTCAAAATAATTTATTTTAAATATGTATAGATAGATTTATGAAAGTAATTTAGTTTCGCAATACAACTTATTCTTATATACTCTTAAATTATTTATTTATTTATTTAACATTTATGTACACACAGAATATATAAAAACAGAGTTATTTAAAAGATTCGTACAAAGGCACGTACTTATTTATAACATTTCAGTTCCGATACAAATATTTGTATTATATTTGTATGAATCTTTTCACAGATTTATTAAAATTTGTATAAAAAGTAAATGCATAAAATACCTCTTTTATTATTTTTATTACATTTCGTTCTCAAATTCTAATGAATTGATATGTAACATGCCAATATAACATTTATATGGAAAAAAGTCCCAAGAGGTTAAGAATTATTTAAACAATGCTTGTATTGATTGTTAACAGTTTTAATATAAAAAACGGATAAAAATTATCTCATAATATTTCCATAAAAGTTATAAATAAATATATTATTAAAAAAATATAGAAAAAAAATAACTTGAAGATCTGCTAAAATTAAAGTAAGAGAATGTGTCTTCTTTATCTCTCAATTCAAATCAAACTATGGTATTCGTTATTATAAAAATATGTAAACCTTAACCTTTTGTAAATATACTCGGAATCCTGTGTAAATAATTTAAAGAGGATTAAAACTTCAATAATTTTCAAAAATCATTGATTTAAAAGGACGACATAAAGAGACTAATTAATTGGAAACAATACTTATTTATTTTGATAATATTTATACAAATAAAGTTGTAAAGGTATTGGGATATAAGTTAAAATAAAATCTAAATGCGCTTAAGAAATACCATTACCCATCTTGACCCTGAATATCATATCCGTTAAACCGATCCTCTTGCTGGAGCCGTAACTGAGGCATCGTAAATATTCGGAGATTAGATGTCATGGTCATAAAAGTAATATATGTATGTCCATTACTTTTTTTAATTGTATGTATAAGTAAATACATGAGAAAAATTTTAAATATTTTATATTATCTGGATACAATTATTTCTTACATACATTGTTTTGAATACACACGATTACTGTGAATATCTACCAGTTAAATTAATTAAATATTACACAATAATATTTTATATAATATCTCTATATTATATTCCATACGAATAAATAGTTCAGCCAATAAAAAATAAATAACGCTGTTTTTACAAGTTTCAATCTAATAGGAACCTTAGTCATGATAAGCTCTTGTTATATTTATTATTCAAACTATTTTTTTTTTTATTCATTTATTCTTTAAATATTCGTGAATATAGTTTATTACTTTGTTACTATATTACTTATATTTATATAATAAACATATATAAGCGATTTACAACTCACTGACTCATCACGAAATCTCCGAAAATATATGTCTAAATAACTTAAAATTTTACATAGTTACTTCTTTTGTGACGTAGACGTCCACTAAGAACAGATTTTACAAAATTCCTATCCCATGGGATTTCAACTTTAAGTATTTAACTTTTTTCATTTTAATTAAATGTACTATACTTCATTATAATTTATAATATAATCGTGGACACAGTCATCTATTTTGTTTACTTTCACTTAATGTTTCGCTTAGATATCATCCTTATTTTTACAGCACTTTTTCTTACTAATTAATGCTGTTTGAATTAGAGAATGCCTCATAAATTAACGTGTAATGGTGTTAAATTACCTTAATTGGCCTTAAATATGAAGTAAACATAAGGAAATTCAAATAAACTTAAAAACACAATGAATCTTGAAGACAAATGATCAATAAATATCATTATCATTTTTATTTATTTTAAACAACTATTTTTAAACAAAATTAACGCCGATTTAACTAGATTGCTTGATCGATCATCTTTAGGGATAGGATGGAATGGATTAAGACAGAAATAAAGTAAACCTCAACAATTTAGCAAAACAAACAAGAAACTTGATTAAACATTGGTGACTCGGATTATATGTCTCAACTGAGTTTGTAAGACCTTTCTCAAGTTGTGTATAATTTTTTATTCGGTTCCAAGAATCATAGTGCTATTTACTTAATCTTCGGCAATGAATGATCATTTAAATGAAAGTGATTTGTTTTAATCCGACTGGTATTTCGAAAAATTTATGCGTTTACATTAAAACTCTTATGCTTTAGTATATTAAAATATAATAATACTCTTTGTTTGTCTTTGTCAGGGTACATGGACAGTAGTTCTGAATTGATATATCAATAGTTTACGCAGATGATGTCAGTGATAAGATCTTATAAAATATTTAGAATCTAACTTAGTTACTTAAAATAAGAAAAAAGTTTCACGACACGTGTAATGATAGGGTATAAGAGAAAGGGTCAAGACTAAATTGAATATTCAAATCAACAACGCTAATTCAATTTGCTTCACTATACTTAAACATAAAAATAAATAGTATTTCAAACAAAGCCGTGTTATTGTGAAACCTAAAAAATATTTATAATATGCAAATATATATATTTTTTGTTCCCGAAAATAGAATTTGGTACCTTTTTAAACTTCTAAGAAAATATGACCCTTACAGTACCTTTTAATAAAGCAAAGTGTTGAAACTCTCTTCTTCTGATGTCAACCAGTAAGTTCGAACATGTAGTCCGTAGACTTCGTCACTTGGAAATATGGGCACAAGCTTTAGCTTTGGCAGTACCTGATAACAAACATCGAAATAGCTTTCGAAACTACAATTGTACATACTTATATTTATTTATAATTACTTAACTACAAACTACAAATTTATATTTAATAATAAGAAATAACATGACATCGTTAAGGTGAAGCCACAAATGTGAAACTAAATTAACAACGGTTTTCAAATACTTTAATATTTATGAATACATAACCTTATATCAATAATTAGAAATATATAATTATATATTTTAATTACTGTCACTTGTATTTTAAGTCAGTTGCAGATATTGAGTGCTTACGCGATTTATATGACTTCACTGTTTAATGACATTTATGTAATGTTGTAGGTATCAAATAGAAATACGTCTATGAAGTACTTAGTTATCGCTTTGAGGTTTGATGCTTTGAAGACTGATTCAATATTACCCGTGTTTATTTATTTATGATTTCCAATTAAAGAGATTGCGGAAGTTCAGGTTTCTATTTGAAGGATTATTTAGATTTAGATCTTAGAAATTAGATGTTCACAATATCATCATTATATTATATCATATTTAAAAATATGTCTACTTGATTGAATATTAAATATTATTAAAGTAGAAATAGACTTAACCATCGAATAAATTTTGAAACGCTAACATTATAGCCACATATGGGCTTATTTTCAATGCAGATTTTCCCAACGATTTCAGATAGCTATTTTCTGGTAGATTTAGCGAAATCGCGAATGTTTAGACTTAAGCTCCGAAACGTTCCGCATATAAAAGGTATCAAGTCTACATGTTTGTGCAAAAATATCATTTACCTTAATATTCAAAAGTATCCTTTTAATATTGGGTTTTTTTTTCCCAATAATATTAAAATCATTAAAAATTAAAGTTCATTAAATTTCTTTTCCTTTCAAGTAAGTTAGTAAGTTATTAATCCTCTATTGGTGACTTGATTTGAGAGCGAGATATTCCACGCTTACACCATCAAGTTACCGTGAAGCGGCGACGCGTTCGTATATGCCCTAGATTTGAAGATGTTCCTGAGCTTAAAACCGACTTCACATATCCTGTAAGTAAAATCAGTATAGTATTTTTTTCATTCTGCATATTTTTATAAGATAATGTTGTTATTTTTGTGTTTTGTGATATGTTTGTGACCTGTATGTGTTTTATTTAATTTTGTAGATGTCATAAACTTTTTTCAGTATGTCTTACCAACATTGAGGCCAGGAGAGCTGGTCTTTTAGCTGGCTAGCTCGCTAACTCAGAGTGTGGATGTCGAAAAATATGAGAAAAACCGAAAAGTGTTCTAGTATGTTTTGTTGAAGAATTGATATTTTCATTTATTTTTAAATATTCAAAATAGACCTTACCATGGCAAAAGCCATATTGTCGGAAATCGATCTGGTAATCCTTGAGGTATGTACGTTAGAAGCTGTTGATTAATAGTATTATTTTGGAGGGGAGAGGTATTAGCGATCGGTTTTTAGTAAGCTATCACCTTTTGATCGGTCAGATGGACATAAGCATGCTTCTATAAGACCGGGACTATACCGTTAAGTTATTTCGATGTTGCCAAAACTGGCTCTAAAAACATAAATCTTCTATTTCTTATATCGTAGGATAAATAAAACCTTATAAAATTATAATTTATTAAATTTATTGTTATATTTCGTTATATGAAAACAAAAATAATTTTCATTCTTCAAGAATCTTAATCATTGCAATTAATGCCAAACAAAATATTTTAAACACGATCAACTACAATATTTGTAAGTTTCAATATTGTTTAAAATTCACAGTTGGAAAAAGTGTTTTTTAAATTGAATTAATTTGAATAAAAATATCATTTTAAGTTAATATTTAGCAATATAATATTTTAGATAAGTATATATTTAATATTTTTTTAAATATTTTATTAAAACATTGATGCCCTATTTCCACAAAACATTACTTCAGATTGTATTCCTGATCAAGCCACTCTCAGAGCTAACCAGAATAAGAATTATATTACCTACATCAGAATCTTCAATCTCTTTCTTACACTATCTAATACTTTCCTAGTGTTTATGAGGTGACGTATAACATAAGCATACATATAGTTCACATTGTATTTATATACATATACAAAGTCAAATACTATTATGTACAAGTAACAAACATTTCTGAACTGAGAATATACTCGTATGTATCAAATTAGTGCTATTATAAGTAAAGTTCTGGCTTTTTTATATTATGGTTTTAGTAGTTTTTACACAGTTTTTACAGTTTTGACAGTTACTAATTTGAAAATTCTTATATTCTAATAGTATTCGACATCTGGATAATTGTTTCAAAACATTATATTATTTTGGTAATCGTATTATGACACATGTGCTGTAGCTATCATGTAAAGTATCAGATCAGGCAAAATTAAAATCAGTATACGAAAATGTGTCTAAAAATATTATTTTCATAGATGAAAGCAATCTGTATGAAATCACAATTCAGTAAAGTTATACGAGAAAATACGTTTATTTTTTTATTGCAAAGCCACACTACAGATATTCATGGTGATACTAACTACGAAAATCGTTAAAATGCTCACCGCAGTGCGTGTTTGTTTCGCGATTTGTTGTTTTCATCTACTACAAATCCGTTTTGTATGTAATCACCGAACGATATTGGTCATTGCTTTTTATTTTAGTATTGAACGCTTACAGTTTAAGTCTTTCATGCAAGGACCAAATGACTTAAAAAGACTTAAAATATATTAAATATAAGTAATGGAGTCTCATAAATATCAGTGATTTTATAAAGCTTTTTTTGTTTTTCTTTCTTTCTAAATGTTTGGTTTATACTACTACTACTACTATTCGACATGAAAATATACTTTTAGTTATATCTAAATATACTTTACTATATATATATATATATATATATATATATACAATGCATCATTATCTACCCATATAACTTAATTAAACTGTTAGAATTTATTTTTATGTTTATAATATATTGTCTCTCATGGCTAGTCCTAAATAGATACCACAATTAGGTGAAGTTATCTTAGTGCAAAGATTATGATTTGCATCACGTATTGTGTGGAGTGAGACAAGTTTCAATAATTTGCTTCCTTGCGGACTTTTTCGTATTATTAAAATTTTTCAGATGATTTTTACGCTATACGTAATGTTATATAAACTATCAATATCAATATTATTCCATATTTTTGTTCAACTACAACTTTTTTGACTAAAGTTATTAAAGAAAAAAGTAACTATATTTTTCCCTCCCTCCCTCCCGCTTTGAATGCAAAATAATGATCATGGTATCCTAGCCTTTTTCAGGCTGTTTCCTTTGGCAACATTTTTATATTATTATAGTTACAAAGAAGAACAACTAATAAGTGATTTGAAAGGAAAATTGAGTACCTACTAGTAAATTAGAACAAAGAAATTAATATCCCTGCTCCGCTACCACCATTTTAATCTGATTACGACGAGCTCAGATATCAGAAGCACTTTTATACTGTTATAATGCTTATAGTCATATTTCGGTCTTTAATTGTATTATTAAATATATTTGTATGCTTGATATTTTACAAAAGCAAATGATTGAGCGTTACCATATCAAAAAAAAATAAAATTAGACGCTATTACCAAAATTTTGCATTAGAAATTTTTAAAACCAAGAAATGGCGTACTTTAATAAAAAAATATGTCAGCTTAGCTGAGATTTCATATGTAACTGGCTATATTAAGGCAATAATTTGCAGAATTGTCTCTTTACACCTTTTACATGCTGATAATGAAACAAAAGATATTTTACAAAATGCTAGAAACAGTACTTGCATTTCCTGACCTCAGTCGTAAAGGTCCTTTTGCAATTTGAGAATACTACATACAAAGAAGTTAATCAGCCGGATGAGTTGAACAATACTTGGCTTATATTTTACTTTTACTATGTGTAATATATTCTTTGTCTATTTTTAGTGATCCTTTTGTATATTGTTACACTTTAGCCTGTAAATTAACTTGCAGGTTACCAGTGCTTCGCGATAGACAGCGAAAGTGAAGAAGAGAGGGAGCGGGGGTAAACTTTGCAGTTTTTTAGCTGTAACTTTGGAAGGGTTTGGACTTTTGCAAAATGCTTTTTTATTGCACCTATTCAGTATGTCAGGAGTCTTGTGTCTAAATTTCAGTTTTCTAGGTATTACGGTTTGGGCTGTAGAGCGATGAATGAATCAGTGAGTATCTTTGTGTTTTATATATTAAGATATCTAGTCTGTTTAGATCTCAGTGAGTAATAATTTATTTTCTGGGCACATAAAAATTTTCTTTAAGAAATATGCTATTACCTTTAAAATTTAGTTTGTATTATTTAAAACATGAAAATTTTTTAAGAATTGTTTTAATTTTTCTTTTGTGTAATAAAGATTTAAAAAAAAAAATAAGAGTATTTTTTTTAGAAAAAACTATAAGAATATAAAGATATTCAAACTAAAGATACCGTAGTTCGGATTTTCTTTAAAGATATTTTAATTTGAATATTAGTAACCTAATATATGAAGAAAGTTAAGGTGATATAGTTGTATGAAAAGAGAATTCATAAGTAGGCGTAACTGTTTTACTTGAACAATATACTGAATTATTTTTTTATTGTTTTCCATTTCAACCTATTAAAAAAATCTGTTGATGCTTAGGTATCTACAATAGAAATATTCTAATATTTAAAGAAGGCGGTACAATAATGTGTATAAATGCAATGATTTGTAAACAGTATTTGTCCAACCGATATGAAATTGACGTACCAATAAGTAACACATAAAGAAATAGATATGGTCTAATCAGAACCAGTCTTGAAGTGAGTTAGTTAATTTATCATCTAATATAACGCTTTTAAGATTAAAAGATACCACTTCGTTCTAGTAAATATTCATACATTATACACAGTTTGATATATAAAGCAAATACAAATAGTAATTTATGGATCCGGTTCAAGTCAATGTTAGCACTATCAATACTGGAGTTAAAAGAGTCGGGAATGGCATAAGCATAGTTTCTAAAACATCATTTTAAAAATAATCACATTTATAAACACACAACAAAGAAGCGGGGAGAGAATACCATCTTTTGGGATACCAGATACCAAGTTGCAAAACTCGTAACAAATTTTGTAAATGAAGACGGGCTGCTAGCAATCCCGAAGGTAAGACGAAAACCAATTTAGTTAAAATGGATCAACTGATTCAATAGAAACAGTTTGATTGTCACAGCTGTAGTTTACCAGCAAAGCATCGATGTCACTATAACAAGGTGAGTCTGATGCAAAAGCAGATTGAAAATGAGAATTCAAAAGCCGACCGACAGATTTCGCCACTATTAGATGATTCCAACAGATTTCAACTTTTTGCATTTCGCTAAGTTTTAAACCTGTAATAGATATATACACTTAACGCGGGAGTTACGATAGCAACGGTTGCCGTTGCTATCGTAACCGCTATGGTATGCTATGGTTACGATGAAAACGGATAAAATGACAAAGATTACCATAGCAACCGAAGTTCCCATCCAAATTAACAGTGTGCCCAGCGAAGCGGGAGGGAATAAGCTAGTATTCCTATATCCGTATTAATATTCTGTTCATAAATATACTGCTTATTAAAATGAGTATTTAAAATAAGCCACCTATTGCATTTCAACTAAATCAAACAAATAAAACAATTCTTATAAACTCTGCATTTCAGTGTATGTAGATTGTATTAATTGCATGTACTTCCTTCAAAAGTTTCTCAAAATTGAATTACAGAATAAGGAAATAATTTCCCTATAAATGATGGTATCCACAGGACTTGTTTAAATAAGTTTATTAACGTGGAATTATGCTCAATTGAATAGTTAAAAGTTATTTATTAGATGTAAATATTATGGCAAGTTTAAAAGAGGTTTTTTTTATAAGCGATGTCGTGAAAAATATGTCCCCAGGAGGGTACCGGGTTTGCTGAAGACCATGATCCCCACCCCGAGCGGAGCGAAATCTGATTTTTGAAGTTTTGTGAATCATTTAGTGTCAGAAATTAATTAATAATTAAGTTTTTGTCATCAGTTTTATTGTTTTTAATTTATTATATTTTATTATTATCATGTAATCCATGGCAATGAAACATACCAGACTTATAATCTTAAAGCATACTATCAGAAATATGACTTTCAGTTTGACAGATACGTAACAATTAATATTTTTTCCAAAAGCGTTAACTGTAACGCAGTATTTCTAAATTAGTAAATTACACCCGTGAAATACCGGCCTTAAGTGGCAGGTTACTCGTAGGAGATAATATAACATAATATGGGTATCAATGACTGTGTTAAGGAGTTAAGGGGTGATACACATTACTCTTGTATATTTAAATGTCACTTGAAAGGCAATAAGTCGTATATAATATTTCTAAATTTATAAAATGATTATAAAATTAGATATTCATTTGGCGGTAAGTATATTGCTAAAAAACAGTATCATTTAGTTGTACGAGATAATTATTTAACGACTTAAAGGTTTCATTAGATTAACAAATCACTTCAAATATAATATAACTGATTTTTTTTATTGATCACCTCTATGTTTATGTTGCATTTATAAAAATAGTTAAGTTGAGTTATAGACCACATCACAAGTAATAAAAACTGACTGTAAAAAATAGGGTAACTTCACCGTCTATTTTTTATGTGCCTAGAAATTTATAAGACATTTGTATTGTATATGACAATTAAATTTTAATATTCGAATTTAATCATTTTGCAATGAAGATTAATTAATTACTTGGCTATGTTCTTGTCGTGTTTAATTTATTGATTCTAATACTATCAAAGGATAGTTCCATATTCCATATCATAGTCGTATATTCCAGTTCAGTTAACTCAGTCATGTTATGTGCTATCGGGTATCTTCAATATTGTTTTGACGTTAAACGTACGTAGAATTGTAATGTGTTATGCTTACAAGTTTTGAGTTTTACTGCGGATATTTTCGATTTTGGAAAAAAGTTAAAGTAACAATTTCAAAATGTAATAATAACCCCGTTATAAAATGTTGTAATTTATCAGCGTTATGCGTTTTATTTCATATCATATTCTAAATTGAAAATGATTTGACTATTAAATAAATAATGAATTATCTGGTATTCCATATAAACTGTGCAAAACTAATCACAAAGTCTGAGTACTATATGTGTACATTTATTTGTGGGGCAATTTTAAACTTTTTACTTGTTCGTGCTCTTACAAGAGAAGATATGCATTTTCTCCAATGTTGGCAAACGGATAAACACTCACCTGGACTAACGCCAGAAACACTCTTTGTAAATTGGTTTGAAAATTATGTGAAAATTCATTTAATATTAAAGAGTATAAATAACACCATGTTTTAGAAAAAGTTCTTCTTTCCAAAAATTTAATTTTGAAAATAAAAATAAAAGTTGCGGCTGGTGCGTTGCCAAGTAATTCTATTCTTTAAGATATAAAATAGGTTATATGGTATAAGGTTTTTTAGTTAACTAACTAACAATTATGACTTATTAGTTGGATAGATACTCCGACAGACAGCTATACTTAATTCACCGACTTGGTTTACATTGAATTTCATAACTTTTAACGTCAGAATTACATAACACGTTGCGATATTTGTAATTTTTTTACATGTTATGTTTTTGATGTGATTAAATATAACAGAAATATAAAATAATAAAACGGCGGATATAAATTACTATTAAATATACCTTTCCTAATATCGCAATGGCGCAAAGACTATTTAGCGGATAATGAATTTTGGTATTAAGGTAGCTGCAATCCTAGAGATACATATAGTGTACTTTTTCTTTCCACGTGAACTACGCTGAAACCGCAGAACGCAACTTATTATTTAATAATTTGCCGTGAATGCCTTTGCATTCGATATTAGACGGTTTATTGAAATTGTACTATTTTTAAAGTAAACGGAAAACTAATTGGAGTAAGGGTGTTCCCTTGTATAAAAACTAATTAACCTATACCACATTCACTTAAAATTTCTGCTTTTTAACCGTCTCTTTTCAATTTAGATACTAGGAGAATTTTCTGGTCCCTTTTGAAGCGCAGTTATCTCAAAAGCATTATAGATTTGCCAATATTAAAAATTATTTTGAAATCCATTAATCCAGACACACTGAGGTATTCTAAAAAGTGCAGTGAACTCACTGCACTGCACATTTGGTAGTATTCCCTTTATAGTGTGGTGATAACAAGTCAGATTGTCTTCAGATTAAGAATTTAGCAATTTTGATTCATTGTTCAGACTTTAAAATTTTATTAAAATAATTAATTTTAAGGATATCACCAGAAAAACCACTGACAGCTGCACTGCTTATATTTGATAACTGCTCTGTGCTTCAATAATAAAAAAAAGGATGAAAAATGTTTATTTCAGTTTTCGCGTAAAATTAAACTAAAGAAACCTAAGTAAGTAAAACTTATGTAAGGATTAATAGAACTATCCTTAGAACTAAACATATTTAAACTAAAAACATTTTTATATTGAACAATGTTCGAAGCAATGACATTATGAAGCGATAAAAAAATTATTATAGAGTATATACTATGGTTTATTCAGTCTCTAAATCGATAAAATACTTTGTAAGGTAAGAATAAAGAACTTTTTTTGGTGTTGTATTTTTTATACCTTAATATATACCCTTAGTTTAAATAAAAATAATGAACTAAATATCTTAACAAACTTCTTATGAATATGCTTGCAAATGCGTTAGAAAGAATCTTATTTAAAATGAAGTAACACTAGGTTTTTAGCATTATTTACTGAACATCTGTTATTATTCACTTTTTTCTTTTTTTACCTACTTGCACACTTTATTATTTATTATATTTATTATTGGTGTATTAAAAAGTAAATTAGTAATACATATCAGTAACAAAACGATCTATTGAATTAATATCCTATACTTGCCTTAAAGCTTCATTTAATAACATTTTTCAAAACTTTAGTGATTTAGTCTTAAACTCAAGTTTATTAAATCTGGCCAGAGATTATATTTGGAAAAACTAAAATACATCAAGGGTATTGGGATATTTTTGTATCTTTTCATTTAATGTTTTACAGTTATTTTTGAATAGATCGAGGTAGTTTTTAGAATTCGTTGAAATAATATTTTTCGAATTCAAATCGGCTTAACAGAAATAGTATTTCTTTTATAATTTATCAGTTTTATATCTCTTTTATGAAATTTTTTTTACAACCCTTATAAAGTTATACAGAATAAACAACTTTAGATAAGAATATAATGTTATCTCCAGTAATCCTATGAGCATATTTTACTAGTACTAACATCTTTAAAGTTGGTATTACCGCTGTTGTGAAAACGGCCTCAAATGAAGATTAGTCTGTTTCCATCTTCATATGACATTCTATCTAACACACTATTCGCATAAAAAAGTGACGAGATTATTAAAGTAAATTAAATTTGTGTTATATCTGTTTGTGATTATAGTGGTTAATAATTTCCATACACTATTCAGACGCAGTAAGTCTTTTAAGAATAGATTAATGTGGACTTTTCCTTTAAACATAAAAGAGAGTGCTTTTACGAAGAAGTGATTATTGATATCCGATACTATTTATAGCCACTTCTTTATGCTTAGTATATCACAGAGTGATTAGCTTCATATAATATTAAAAGTATTATGAAGGTGTAATAATATTATTATATTAATAATATTATTAATATCATAGAACATTGGAAAAGCAATGACCCAAGAGTCTAAGCCTACTTCCATTCTTGCGAAGTTGGTATCAGCTAAACAATATTTTTGTCCTCTGACTTCACGATAATTCACACCTATATTTAGATAAACTTTATAAAACCATCTTCATCAATTATAATTTAATTTAAAAAAAATCTTTGTGTCGGTAATATAAACTCATGTTATTTATTATTTCATAGTATGTGTCAAAACGAATTTTTAAACTCGATAAAAAATACGATTTTAACCTTTACGTATTATTTAATGGCTTACGAAAGTTCGTTAAACTCACATCATTATTCAGATCAAGTGGAACGAGATTATTCATCCCCTTGTACCTTTTCCCAAATTGCTTTTGATGATACTGGTCGTTTGAAGTTCGCTTTTTATCGATCTAATGAAGTGTAGAAATAATTATTTTTTTATTTGAATTCGAATTTGTTGGTTTCGAATAATATGTGTTATATTAATCTAATATTTTTAATTTAATTATAATAGTTACAGAATTATTAAGACATTATATCTTGCATTCCCTTGAGTTTCTTGGTATAAATATACGGATTACAATGGGAATATATATTTAAATTGCAATAAAAAGGAAACATTATTTTTCTTAATTTGTATGACATAACATGAAATAACTAATTTAAAATTGAGGTTTATTAATTTGAGATAAATATCATAAGCATTAATTGTAGATAAAATTATATTCCTAGTAAATGTTTTGAAGATATACAATCCTTATTCGTACTTTACTCTTCCGTATCCATAGTATAATTATGATTTAATTATAATTAATTTGAAACAATTTTACACAAACAATATTCCAAAACTACCAAAATTATAAAATTTATTTACATGATTTTAAAACTTATTATCTGAATAAATTAAATTATCAAAATATATGTGAATGTTTCATGTAACATTAAAATCTAATTTTATCGTTTGTCAGTCGTCGGAGTTGGCTTAGTAATCCAATCAAGATCTAATTTGAATGTAGGAAAAATTATCAAAAAATAGTGTAATATTATCGTATAATGTAGTATTTAAAAGTAACTAAATATTTACTATTTCAATCATACATAAAAACTACATTATTGTAACAAATTTTAATTAAAATTTCCCTATTTTTGGTGCAATGCAAAAACATTTTGGTCATCAAAGATATTTATAGTATTTATGATATAAAATACATTTAGGCTAAAGTAAGTACATGCATTTTTTGATGAATTAGTGTGTAGTAGCAATATATTTGAAATGTTATCATATTTTAAGTTGCACTCAACATTCATATTACTAATTTGAAAGTACATTGCATAAATCATTGAAGCTAGCTCCAATATCTTAAGTATTCATGTTTATATTATTAGATATTTAAGAAGCTTAATACATTAAATAAATTATTATTATTGTTATATGATAAATAAAGTATCAAATTTTTTTTATTATAATTTTGAAATGAACTGAACTGAACTCAGGGAAGATCATAAGACTATAACAATATCAATAACTATATTAAATATATTGCTGTATTAAAGTACTGTTTAATTTAGACTTTTTATTGACAACTCCTTAAATCTGAGCAGTCAGTTGTAATCTCTACCTATAAGGAACGTAATAAAGAAAGATTTTGTGTTATAAGAATATGTTACATATAATATTTTATGATTGTAAGTGTGATAAGAAACCACGATTTAAAAAGTACAGAGCTAACCTTAAATAATAAATGTTTTATTCAAATCGGAGTCACATATTTTTAATATAGGATTATATCATACGAAGTACCAAGATTGTCATCTCATTTAATTAGAATTTGAGATACTTTTACTACCGGTTGTATTTTACAAATATTTTTTTTTATGGATTAATTAGTTATGTCAAAATAACCCACTGTAGTAATTAAAATCAGAATGTTAACTTATTAGAATTAAAAACACTAAAGGACATTATTCATACTCCATATGCTATAAAATATAATTGGCAGTGCCAACCTGAGGGTAGTTTTAAGACGAAGAGAGACCAGGTTAAGTGCCTTTTTTATTTTTTATACGTTTATTAAGTAAATATATTTTTTTATCTCCGTTATGACTTCGTGCCTGAAACGATCATTCGGGTGTTTGGATACTCAAATTAAAAACAAAATAAATAAAATTACACAACACAACAAAATTTCATGGTAAATAAAAAAACGTCACGGCATTACAATGACGACATCATCGTCACTTGATATCGGGCAGTTATAAGACACTAGCTGATTCCCGATTCCTTCGTTGGGCACACTATTAATTTGTATGTGAACTTAGGTTGCTATGGTTAACCGTTGCTATATTATAGTAAGTGTATAACTCCCACAGGTTTAAAACTTAGCGAAATACAAAAAGTTGAAATTCGTTGTAAGTACATAAGTGTTAATTATTATGAGAAGACTTATTAGTCCGTTTTATCTATCTTACTATCTTATTTAGTGTTTAGGGTTATATATTTTTACTCGTCACCAGATTTATAACATACAATTAATACAATTAATTATAATTTATACCTATAAATATTAAGAGCTACATTATTTTAAAAATCAAATATAATGTCTTAAGACATCTGTGAGTAATGTATTGTATAAATAATAATAATGCTTAAAAAACTTATACAAAATTATATTTTAGTAAAAAGAGGTAAATTGTAAAAAAGTTGCATTGCTCTACAATATTACAGCATATTAAATGAGCAATGTTTACTTACTATGAGTTGAAATTGAAACATTGAAAATACAATTTCAGCAAATATTTCAGAGTGACTTATTTCTGGAAGTATATTGGACATTTATTTGGTTAGCAATACAAGTGTGTACTAGAATTTTCTTTCACCTTTGATGACTTGTGGATGGGATTGCAGGCTGGGTGTTATGTCACATATCAAAGATACTTTTTGTTTATGTTTATTTAAAAAGTAACTTTAAGATATCAACTTTAAAAAAATAGGTACAGTCTGTTTAAATTAAATGTATGCTTATAATTACTGTAATTATCAATTAAAGGAACTTCAGCTTTAATTTATGAGTAACATTAAAATTACTTATCTACTTGTGCATGTAAGTCTCTACGTTGCCAAACAAACAAACAAACAAACAAAAAAACAAACAAAAAATGTGAATGTGCTCGAAAGGTTGCACAAATTGCATTTTTGATTTTATTTTATTAGATTGATCAAGGCAAGTTGGCAACGTTCCGAACACATTCACATTTTTTGTGTTTGTTTACGTTTGTGAATAAAAATGTTCGTGGTTTTTTTCGTCGCAAAATTCATATCAGGAGTTTTGTCAGTGGATTCGCTTTCGTCACTCGGTATTTACTTCGTTGAGAAGTTTTTGTTTTGATATCAATAGTTTTGTAAAAGGATTGGAAACAAAATGCTGTGCGATTATTTTTCATGCAAATATATACTCATTTATTTGGAATAGTTGCCTCTGACAAAATGAGAGTGTTTTGGCTCAGAGGATGAGCGTTGTAATGACAAAGACGAGACCTCGAGTTCGATTCCCACAGGTGCCCGATTTTTTTTTCATTTGATTTTTTCAGTTTCCATTTATTTTTTTAATTCATTGCTTCAAAACAGAATTTCTTCAGTATTCGGATTTTTTTCTGTAAATTTTGTTTTTTTGTTACAGACGGCAATGCGTTAGTGATTTTATTCACTGTGCAACTAGCATTGAATTTTAACCGTGTTGTGAGTACGATTCTGGCTTTAAAAGTCATTTTTTGGCCATTTTTGGTCATTTTTCATGATTTTTTGAACTTCTCACGGCCAAATCTCGAAATAACGAGTTTTCCCAGATATATGCTATATACCAAATTTTAGCTCTAATTTGGGGCTACGAATAAGGAAATTTTAGAAAAAATCGTTGGCGCCGTTTTCGAGAAAATGGCCGATCTGTCCCCGGCCAGTTGGCCATTTTTTGCCTTTTGACCAAAAATGTCACGCCAACAAATGTTTTTGCCATTAAAATGGACATTATTCAAAAGATAAGCTTAAGACCTTTCCAATGATGCCCAATTTGTCAATGTACGTCAACTGGTTTGGCCACAGTCCCTGTACGAAAAATGGCCATTTTTGGCCTTTCGAGGGCTGGCCACGGCCAACATGGCGGCCAAATCAAAATGTCGTAGAACAAAAAAGTCTTAGTTATGATGTACTTCAATCCCTGAAAGTTTGAACAAAATCAGTTGAAACTACGAATATACCCACAAACAGACAAAGTAATCATCGATGGAAGCGCCAGTCCAAATTTTTAAAATATCATATCTGATCAACCGGTGGTCGGATTTTGGCGTTTTTGGGCTTGTTGAAAAGATCTCGACGAGGACCTTTAGGAAAATCTACAAGGTGGAAATAAGTGATTTTATACTGGTGCGGAGCCAAAGTGCAAAACTTTGGGACACGCTACAGGTCGCAAATATTGACGGAGGATTTTCAAACTTGGTATACACATTCTTAAGGACAAAATGAAGGTTAAGTTCTTGAACGGGGGAAAACGGTCGGGGGGTTGGAGGGCTGGGGAGGTTGAAGTTAAAAAACGAAAAGTCACAGAAGGCAAAACTTTGGTGTCGGAAAAATCTTAGAAAATTAACAAATTAAAAGAGGAAACTTTTTTGTCCGAAAAGTTTTTTGATGCGACCCCCCTTTTAGGAAATAGGGGTGGGAGGTGGTTCCCCGCTCACCCTATATATGCAGAGTGACCCGTCATAAGACTCGTAATGACCAGTAGAATACTGCTGGCTAGTTTTTCTTTGTCGATCCGACCGACGGGAATCTACCTAAAACGATCGACCCTGTCGAACGAGGTATTATTATTATATTCATTAATTTCGTTATACTTTATTTATATCACGATGAAAGTGAAAAATTAGGTCGATAATATTTAAAACTGTGATAAATATATGTAACATTAAGTAAATAATTTATAATTACAATTATCTTTTACCACTAAGCTATGGATCGTCATATATAATATTTATATTTCTTTTTCGGATGTGGATTTCATATAAATAAGCATTGAATTGCTTTACAAAGCTTTGATCTTGAGCACGTCAAGTGAGTACGTAATTGACGTGATTTTTTTTATACTTACAACAACACCATCAAAGTTTAAATATACGAAGGACGAGTAGAGGTAAAAAAATATATATTAAAGAAACATCAACATATTTACTAAAGATAATTATTTTTATATCATACTATCTTCCTCCAGCGACTAAGCCCAACCAGTTTAGAATTAAAATTTCTTATTTATAGACTTACTATTTAATTTATCATTTATTTATTTGAAGACATTATTATTTTAGGAAAATTATATAAATATAAACTGACTCGTTAGGGTCGTGACTTCAAACTTAGAATATTGTTCAGTTGATAATTTATGAGAGTAAGTAAAGGTGTCGCGGTCACGTTACGGTACATAACTTAATAGTATATATTAATGGTCACCTAGATCAATAAAACTGTTTTTAATTTATAGGAAAACATAAGGAGCTACAAACCGAAAAAAAAAAAAAAAAAAACTCACAAAATTATTGTTCACAAAAAAAATGTAAGGAGAGAACGATTTTCATAGTAATATATTTATCTGTTTATTAATTAAATAATTTTTCACTTTAAATCAATACTAATGATCATTTATATCCGTGAAACGGTAGTGTCCGGAGAGCCAATGTTGATACCGTATTTATCAAAATAAGCCATCTGTAGGTCTATGATTAAATAATTGTTAAAAATTTTATTATCAATATTTTAAATAAAGTTGATCCTAGTTTGTTATTTCATTTTTTTAATAAAAATATTTATAGCTTGTCCTTATCATGTCGGAAAGTAATAATAAAGTATATGTATATATACAAATATATATATATAACTTTTGTTTCAAAATTTTTAAAAATATTCTTTTATTAGAACGGCGCAGTAAAAAGTATTTAAAATGTATGTCTAAATTATAGTAAAGATATTCTTTACTATAATTTAGACAAAGTGTACGCACTAAGATTTCGTCCTCGTAATCCATAGTGACTAACATATCGGAATTATTATCCATATAAATAAATACGAACTGCCACATGTATCGCATATGGTAATTTAGGAATACGTGGGGAGGGTTCGAGGATTAATTTAGCTGTTTATCTGTTTATTTTAATTAGATTTTTTCTTATAAAGTCGAATAAAAAAATCGAAAATGTGTATTGTATATTAATATTTTAAATAACAAAAATGTGTATTTTTTATTACCTAAACTAGTGGAAATAGAGGCGTAATAAAATACATAAGTCGGATAATTTCATTTCTATAATTGAGTGACCGTAATAATGAGTTAAGGGGTGATACACATGATTCTCGTCCATCTCAATATGACACTTAAAAGGTAATAAAAATACATCATATTTCTAGATTTATAAAAACTTCACTGTTAGATATTCATTTGACAATGAAATGGCTGGAAACGAACGGCTTTTAGTTATATAAGACAACTATTTCACGATTATCTAGATTAACAATATTTCATATGACTTTCAATTGTACCGAAAAGGCAATTCATGATTTCGAACACGTAGCTGGAGTTAGAAACGTAACAGACTTGTAATGTTAACATTAAAAATGTATTGCAGTATTATTTACTTGAATATGTTCATTAAAGCAATCAAAATATAACTTATTCAAAAATAATAAAGCTATAGTTTTGGTTTTATTGATCTTAATTTTGACACAATCTGATTGATTGGAAAAAATATTTTGCATATATAAATGACGGTTAAAAGTATTATACACAAACAATAAATGGTATCTTTAAACGTATTTAAAATGTGTTCTACAACATTATCTCACTTGCGGATAGTACTGTTTCTGTTCGGAGTTCGATCACTTGGTTATATTTTTTCTTCAGATCTCTAGAGTACGGATTCTTAGTAACTAACGCAATAACCGTCACTTGATACACCAGCCTTTTGTCAGCTACTCCAGTCTTGAGAGACGCATCAAGCCAAGGCCGCTATCTACCACAGAACTTGGTACAAATAGTTCCACACCCTGTAGTATCACAGCCGCTATAGCCGTAACATATTTACTGAGATTATTAGAGAAGAAATAAACTAAGATTATTAGAAGTAAAATAAATCTTGGCTAGGATGCAAAAAGGACCGCATTCCATTCCGCTAACTTGTATTGTCAAACGTGTCGGGTAACAGGTCTTGAGCGAGCCAGATCTTGCAAGTCACTACACTCCATTCCAAGTAATGGTCAGAGGACCCTAGAAGGGCCTCGATAATGACAAGGTACTTGCCAGGATATGTATTCAGCAGAACATCTAAAAAAAGGGCATAGGGCTGTCCACGAGAAGAAGAAGAAGAAGATAGAAGAGTCTGAGTCTTAACCAGTTGTGACAGAGTATTTGCCAGAGCAAATTTAAACACAGATGCATGATCGGTAGCACGTGACCCTGGCCTATTGGAATTGTCCGCTTTGGAGTCCCCAACTTTGCCGGACGGGGTCTGTATAAGAAAACTGTCTATCTTCACCTGGACATGACCCAAGAGTTAATCCGCTTCTGCATTACCACTATGGGAGATGTAGACTCTAATATGACTGTCCATTTCCAGCTTCCAAATTCTGAAAGCGATGGTAGCTGATGTGTGGCATATCTACCTCTCCGAAAAAAACAACAAAGCCGGCCGTCTCTAGGTAATAGTGGACGACGTTTAGGTTAGAGTGAAGTCTCCGGATGTTGCAAAAATCCACATCGCAACGACTCAACACATCGGGGTGCCGTTGTGTTGAGTCTTTGTTTTCTTTTTTATGTATTACTCTCATATTTGGCGGGGCGGAGAGGAGTGGGATGGGATGTTAGACCTACGGATTCTCTTACTCAGTGACGTAACAAAACCAAATGAATTTTGTTTATGCACGTCGATCTCCACTTGAGACTAACTGCAGACTAATAACTACTGCTAGGTTCTACCACCTTTAAAGATTAACCACCTTTAAATGATACAACCCAAAACGGTTTACATCAACCACATTGAATTAGGAATTACGGACACAATATCTATTAATATTTTCTTATAATAAAACTATTTTATCTCTTGTTTAATATTTTTATTATTTTGAACACGGTGTTGCAGCAAAAATCCATTCTTAAAAATCCATTTTATTAAGTCATTGATTCATGTTACTTAATCAAATTAAATTATTAATTTAATACGTTTATAATATCTTTGGTATACACACACATGGTATATACACACATCTTTCGTATATACACAATATTGGATTTTTAAGTAAAATATTAATCAATAAATCTATTATATAAAAATGAATCGCAAAATGTGTTGGTAAGCGCATAACTCAACAACGCATGGACCTGTCTTAACAATTCTTTTTTTTAAATGTTCCTTGAAGTCCAAGGATGGCTCTAACGGCAAGAAAAATTTGAATAATTTCCAGGGAAACCCTAAAAAAGCCCTTTTCTTTTTCCTATACAAATATTTTAAATGTAGAATAAATAACTAAGTGTAGAGTCAATTACAAGCACTCATTGTTGTCTAAACAATGTAGGTGTCTTGCTAACGTCAAAGAGTCAATTCGCGCTTTATTGTCGCTGCACAACGTTCAAATTTAATCAAATGAATGTGTACACCCGACCAAATTGAAAAGTCAAAAAAAGTAAATGTAAGATTTGATTGGCCTTGGAATATTCTTTCTTTTGTTTTAGTTTCGGAATGCGACATAAATTGTCATCAGTTTTCACGTCATTGCATCTGTCAAACAAACTGCGTTAAAAAGCGTTTATAATATTTAATAATTAATTTTGATTGTATAAATACCTGTGATTAATAATTATTTCATGTGAATAAATTTAGGTAATTATATACGATATGCCTCCTATAAGACGAAGTAATTTAAGTAGAAGAACCCGAAATGCTACAAACCAAATGAATTACCGATCTTATCATACTGCACATGAACGTGACGACCGAAATGAACGCGAAAGAATTCGTATATCACGAACGCGGGAAGCGAGAGCGAGAGATTCAACTAATAATCGCGAAAGTTTGAATCGAGCTGCTTTCAATTATGATTTGTCAATTGACTACAGTAACCACCAATGTGTTGCTATTGGATCCATGAACTTGGTTTGCTCTTATTGTAAGGCATTGAAATACAAAAATGAAGCAAATGGATTGTGTTGCGCAAATGGGAAAGTGAAATTGATACCATTGGATCCACCACCAGAGCCATTGTACTCATTGGTTTCAGGAATAGAACCAGATTCCATACACTTTTTGTCAAATATTCAACAATATAACAAATGCTTTCAAATGACATCATTTGGGGCAACAAACGTAGTTCGGGAAAATTTCATGCCAACTTTTAAGGTATGTATTATAGCAGTTAATCATTATTATTTTAATGAACAAAATTTCCTGTTAACTAAGTAAATATGTGTCATTAACCTTCAGTTTCCTAAACCCCAAAACATATATTACTTAGTCATTATATTATTTGGTGATTCAGTATTAGCAACACTTTTATTATTTTGAAACACAATATAATTATTTGACGATGGATATTAGTTACAACTAATTATTACATATTGACATACCTAAGCATATCAATTATTATTTGGTGATTCAAATTAAGAGACAGATATACTTTTTAGGAACAAATATTATTTCTATTTGGCAAAAATCTTTTTTTTTAATTTACAGATACAAGGCCAAATATATCATAGAGCAGGTTCACTGTTACCAGTGTCAGATAGCAATTACAAATTTCTGCAAATTTATTTCATGGGCAATTCACCACGAGAAATTGATATGCGTTGTTCACATAACAATTCACTAAAGAGGTCTATTGTAGAACAATTACAAACTTTATTTCATGAGTACAATCAATTGGTTATGTTGTTTAAAACTGCACTGGATCGGATGCCATCTGATAATCACAAAATTGTAATCAGAGCTGATAAAACACCTGTTGGCCAACATGCAAGACGTTTTAATGCACCAACTATTGATGAAGTTGCCATCGTTGTAGTTGGAGAAAACTTGGAATCCCGTGATATTGTTTTACATCGTCGGAATGATCTATTACAACGTATAAAGGAAACACACCGCTCATATGACGCACTGCAATATCCCATTATATTTTGGCAAGGTGAAGATGGCTATGATTTTTCAAACAAGATGATAAATCCCATTACAGGTAATAAAAAATATTAGTTTAGCTATGGAGCTATATTATCAGTCACTATATTATTATTTTTTTAATTTTCAATATTATGAAAACAAAAATCTATTTTCAGGTTCCGAAACCAGCAAAAAAGTCAGCTCAATGAACTATTATTCCTACCGCCTAATGATTCGTGAAAATGAAGACAATCACATACTCAAATGTCGACGATTATATCACAAGTATGTTGTAGACATGTATGTTAAAATTGAAACGGAGAGATTAACATTCATCAGGTTGAATCAGACCAAACTCAGATCTGAAGAGTATATTCACCTTCGAGATGCGATTAATACTGATGGAAATGCACAGAATGTTGGTCGGATGACTATTCTTCCAGCAACATACATCGGAAGCCCTCGACATATGCATGAATATGCTCAAGATGCCATGTCATATGTTCGTCATTATGGTACAGCAGATTTGTTCATCACATTTACATGCAATCCACACTGGATAGAAATCAAGCAGGAGTTATTCCCTGGGCAATCACCTATTGATCGTCATGATATTACAGCCAGAGTCTTTAGACAAAAGTTGAAATCTTTGATGGATTTCATTGTGAAACATTATGTGTTTGGAGAGACACGCTGCTGGATGTATTCTGTGGAGTGGCAGAAACGGGGATTGCCACATGCACACATTTTGATTTGGTTAGTTGAAAAGATAAGGCCAAATGAAGTTGATGCAGTAATATCAGCTGAAATTCCTAATGTAGAAGTAGATCCTGGATTGCATGAGGTAGTTATTAAAAACATGATACATGGTCCCTGTGGAACTCTTAATCAAAATTCACCGTGTATGGTGGATGGTAAATGTTCAAAGCGATATCCACGGACATTAATATCTGAAACAATCACTGGTAATGACGGTTATCCTTTGTATCGTCGCCGATCGACAGCAGACAATGGAAGATCAACAATTGTCAAATTAAATCAACAAGATATTGAAATAGATAATCGCTGGATTGTTCCATATTCACCCATTTTATCAAAGACCTTCAAAGCGCACATCAACGTTGAATCTTGCCATTCAGTAAAATCTATTAAATACATTTGCAAATATGTAACCAAAGGGAGTGATATGGCTGTGATTGGTATTAATGCAGAGAATTCCAATGATGAAGTTACCCAATACCAAATGGGTCGCTATGTTAGTAGTAATGAAGCAGTTTGGCGAATATTTTCTTTTCCTATTCATGAAAGACACCCTACTGTTGTTCATTTAGCTGTGCATTTAGAAAATGGACAAAGAGTATATTTTACAGCACAGAACGCAGTAGAAAGAGCTTTACAGCCACCATCTACTACATTAACCAGATTTTTTGAGATATGTCAAAACGATGATTTTGCTCAAACATTGTTATATTCTGAAATGCCAAAATATTATACTTGGAATCAATCCTCAAGAAGATTTATACGACGGAAACAAGGAAAACCAGTTACAGGATACCCAGATATATTTTCTACCGATGCGATTGGTCGAATTTATTCAGTACATCCAAGCAATGATGAATGTTTTTATTTACGACTTCTATTAGTCAATGTACGTGGCCCAACATCGTTCCAACATGTACGAACTGTTAATGGTGATTTGTGTGGATCATATAGAGAAGCTTGCCAACGTTTGCGATTGCTAGACAATGATGCTCATTGGGATCAAACTCTTAATGATGCTGTAATATCATCACAAGCTCATCAAATACGAACATTGTTTTCTATAATCATATCTACCTGCTTCCCATCAAACCCAAAGGATTTGTGGATCAAGTACAAAGATAATATGTGTGATGATATTTTGTATCAAATACGGATTAGAAGGTGATATCCAAATATACAAATAAGCGAAGAAATTTACAATGAAGTATTGATTTCAATTGAGGACATGTGCTTGATGATGTCAAACAAACTATTATTTCAATTAGGCCTGGCCGCACCCAATCGTCCAATGCATGATGCTTTTAACCAAGAGTTGCACCGAGAAAAACTGTATGATCTCAACACTTTGAAAGAATTAATTCAAACGAATCTTCCACTATTGAATGAACAACAGAAGTATGTATTTGATACACTTTTGAAAGTAATAAATGATAAAAGAGGAGGGATTTACTTCTTAGATGCACCTGGTGGTACAGGAAAAACTTTTTTGATTTCATTGATATTAGCAACAATTCGCTCACAAAATAAAATTGCACTTGCACTCGCTTCGTCGGGAATCGCAGCAACTTTGCTTGAAGGTGGTAGAACAGCTCATTCAGCACTAAAATTACCATTAAACATGCAAAGCAACGAAACTCCAACCTGCAACATTTCGAAGAACTCTGCAATGGCAAAGGTTTTGCAGCAATGTGGATTGATTGTTTGGGATGAATGCACGATGGCACATAAAAAATCTTTGGAGGCTTTAGATAGAACCTTACAAGATCTCCGGAGCAATAATAACCCATTTGGTGGTGCAATGATTTTATTAGCAGGAGATTTTCGTCAAACATTGCCAGTGATTCCACGATCAACGCCAGCTGATGAACTTAATGCCTGTTTAAAGTCCTCCAATTTGTGGAAACATGTGAAGGTATTACACTTAAGCAAGAATATGCGTATCAAGTTGCAAAATGACAAATTTGGAGACATATTCTCTAAACAACTCATTGACATTGGTAATGGCAAATTTCCTATAGACACCTTGACTGGTTGCATTAACTTTCCTCAAGGTTTTTGTCAGTTAACTAGATCAAAAGATGAACTTATTCAAAAGGTGTTTCCAGATATTGCTCAAAATCATAGAAACCATGATTGGTTGAGCGAACGGGCTATATTGGCTGCAAAAAACATAGATGTAAGTGAATTAAATTTCAAAATTCAAGAACAAATTACAGGCGAATTGAGGATATATAAATCAGTTGATTCGGCTACTAACCAAGATGATGTCGTTAACTATCCGCCTGAATTTTTAAACTCGCTGGATTTACCAGGATTGCCACCTCACAATCTTCAATTAAAGGTTGGTTCGGTAGTAATAATGTTGAGAAATATCAACCAACCGCGTCTTTGCAACGGCACACGGTTAGCGATAAAAAAATTATTGAACAACGTGATAGAAGCAACTATACTGAAAGGAAAGTATAAAGGAGAAGACGTTTTGATACCACGCATCCCAATGATTCCGACTGATGTACCATTTGAATTTAAACGACTACAATTTCCAGTGCGGCTTGCTTTTGCTATGACCATAAATAAGTCCCAGGGGCAATCATTAGGTGTTTGTGGTATTAATCTAGAAAACCCATGTTTCTCACATGGTCAAATGTATGTTGCCTGTTCCCGTGTTGGAAAACCATCAGATTTATTTATATATTCACCAGGTAATCAAACAAAAAACATTGTGTATCATAAAGCACTAAAATAAAAATAAAACAGATTTTTGTTAATAATTATGATTCACTGGATTTACAATAACGCGATTACTGAAAATACTTATGTACGTTTTATTTCATTATTTTTTATTTCATCGGTTATGAACCCTATGTTAATAATAATAGTAATAAATAATTAATTATCTCTATACTTTGTAATTGAAGCACCCACTTTATAAATATTTGTCACCTTTAGGTTCCCACTATCCCTTTAGATTATTTTTCAATCAGGTTTGAACCTTAAGTTCCCCTCTTGGTTTGAAGCCCTCTGGCAGAGATCCCAATCGGGGTTTTTAGTGGGTCTCAAAAGGGTGACCAAAGTTCGTGGAAGCTAAGATACTTAAGTCACCCGAGCTGACCTTTTTCTTTAATTCTCCTGAACAGAACCGTCACCATGATGATAGGGCGATGTGTGAGGATCAGCAGAGTAAAAACGTCTAAAGGTCGAAATATAAACTGCCACATTCCAAATCTATTTGACAGAACGAATTCTGCCGAGTTGTATAAAAATTGTATTTATTAAAAAAAAAATCTTTTAAAATTTAAATGTTTTGAGTTTAACTTTCATTGTATGTATTAGTAAAAACCACCAAATACTTTTAATTATGAACGTCTTAATAAAATGATAAAGTAACATATTAAAAAAAAAGGAAAATTTTACGATTTATTTATTATATTATTTAAAATATTAAATGATAAAAAAAATCCACCAGAATTCTTAATATATATAAATCACGTGTCGCGTTATTTGTCCGCGATGGACTCCTAAACTACTTAACTGATTTAAATAAATTTACACATCACGTACAGTTTGACCTAACTTAAAAGATATAATAATTTTCAACTCAATTCATAGTCGCAGTATTATTTTATTGCAAATTATTAGTTTATCATTTTGCAGTTAGCTCTTAACAATTCTAAAAGATGGCGGTATCTATTGACTGGATTGAGTAATTACGAATGAGATATCTACCCTACCTACCTCATTCGTAAGTTTAGTGTTCCAAGTTATTTACTAAAAACTTTGTAATATACAAATAGTGTTATAAACTTGGATAAAATTAAAAAAATAATTATAATTATTTTGTTTTGATTTTTGCTTAATATCGACTATAAGAAAACATTATGGTTTTCATGACAGATGTACTCTGAACGTTACCCCTTAAATAGTTTAGTACAATGTAATATATCAAAAATAATAGTCACAGCAACGCGTGACCGGGTCTGCTAGTTAATAATAAAAATATAAGCGTATTTATTTTGTCAGGGTCAAAAATTGCTAAATCAAACACTAAATCAAACACTCATGAGTATGGTTACATTTTTTTTCTGGTCCTATTTAGTAAATATCAATGAAAAAAAGACTACACGTGATGTTAAAATATAATTTCTATATCAATATTAATATAGTTTTACCACATCCTAGATGCAGATTATCTAAATACTTATTTTACTTGGCTGCGGTATAATTCTATAGTTATAGCAATTTCAGTCAAATCAGCGTTATGGAAACAGAAACTAATTGTACAGAGAACATATTCTGGTACAATACTTAATTATCCTTAATTAAATATAATTACGAATCTACTTGTGTGTGTGCGAGTTCAAGTATGAGAGAAATAACTTGTGTTTATAATATAAGAGGAATATCTACACGTGTCTGTGAGTAAGAGTCAAGATAAATACAATATATTTTAAATGCATTAACGGTAAATTTCAATAATAAGAATATTAAACATCAATATTTAAGTTACGTCGAGTAGTTATATTTAATTTATTATTTTAATTCGTGCCATTGACATGTATTTAATTACCTTTAATTACCATTAAAGTTATAATTTACTCATATCTACTCTAAAATGTTCAGTTTTAGAAATCATAAAAAAAATAACTCCAATTCCTATTTTATTAATAATAATAATATACTTCTTGAGATGTACATAATAATAAAAATAATTAAAAGCTAAAGACACATTTTGTTTAAAGTTAAATTCTGATAAGTTTAATAAGCTTTGAGATGTATAAAGTAATTTTTAATTTGGAAATTCTCCAATGTAATATATTGCTTCCGAACTGATTTAAAGACGCTAAATATATCTCTTGACTTTATAAAATTTTCTATTGAATTGGACGGCTTGCCAACTTGAATTTATTTATTCCATCGCATATTTAATAACACTGAATACTTTAAATAAAATAGTTCTATAATAAATATTTTTAAGCTAATAGAGTCATATTAATAAAGTTCTCTGTGACAACTTACAAAAATTTTATCAGTTTTGTGCTTTGAACAAAATATACTAGAGAGAACATTGAGTGTATTCAACGTTAAAGTCACCTTTGAAACGTTCCAGTTCCATCAGAATACTGCGTATACACATATTACAACGATTTGAGAAGAAGATTATTTTTCTAATGTTATAATTTTTACGATTAAGGAATCTATTGTAATTGATAATGAGAGTTAAAGGTAATATTACGTAATTTTTCCGCAGTAACAAAGCAGTACCAAATTGACCACACAGTGTAGTTCAAATTATGACAATTTAGTTCAAAGTTAGCTATGCTTATATATGTTTATGGAGAGCCTGTTAAATGATTTGTTACATTATTACTGGAACGATTTTCAGCAAAGGTATATAATTTGTTAATTTTATTTGAATTTCTTTTTATTTGTCGGACAGGATTTTAAATTATATATATTTTTTTTTAGTTAAGTATTTTAAATGCATAATCTAATTACTATATAATACGGTTTAAGTGAACTAATACACTGTTAATCGTATTGCAAAATATAACCTGTTAGACAATATTTGCAACAAACAACAGAATTATAATTATGTTATCACTAAACAAATTTTAAGAAACAATAATTGTACAAATTAAAATTTCATTTATAAATGAATCGTAATTTTTATATTAAAGGCAATGGCAACTTTATGGCAACTTCACATGAGAAGTTCTTAAGTAACTATAAATTCAGAAGAGTACTTCTTATCTTTCATCTCTATATTGCACTGGTGCAAATCTAACATAGTCCATGGTTTAAATTAGTTAAAAGATACAAAAACAATTATAACGTTACGTATAACGCTATATAATATACGCAACGTTAAAAAAAACTGGATCAGGGTCTATTTTTTTGTGGAAAATTGAAAAATATACTTTATACGACCTATATAAGTAACTGTTTTACTTTGGATCATTATGTAATTGTAATGTGTAAATATTTGGTGTAGATTATAACTAAAATAAAGCCTAAAATGTGTGGAGGTGTACAAATATTAAGCGATGATAGATGAATTATTGTATGAACTGAAGCCAAAGTAGAAGATCTAGCTTTATATAAAAAATAGATTGGGGCTGATAATGACACGGAAGCTGAATCACAATTGTTGATTTTTGGTCTTTAACAAGGTACTAGTATCATAACAATTGAACGTTACTTTGTTAAATCTTCTACTTTGTTGAAATCTGTTATCACAGTACAATAATTAAACAACCAGCAAATGATAGCTTGTTGTTTTAGTACTTTGACCTAAAAGGAAGTAGGTAATAAAGATTACGATATGCGATGCACAATAATTCAACTTACGCTTACAATAGAAAGGGTGCGGTGAGATAAGAAGAGCTGTAAATACAATATATACTTTACATACAATATTCTTGCAATGGCTATATCTTGCAAGCGCTTAAATCAACCATTTAAAATCGAAGAAAACATACACTGTTTTCTTTTTTTCCTCATTTTTTAAAAATATATAATGCTTACTTACATACATCATACAAAGTAAATTGCCATAAAAACCTCTCAGAAGTCATCTGAGCAAGTGATCTTTCGCAAGAAAAGTATCATTTTTAAGTAAAGTACATTAATAGTAGTTTATCTTATGTATAAAATTTTAATTTGAATTTATGTTAATTTATTATAGGTTTTTATTCTATAATCTTAGAATAGAATATAATATAAATAGTGAATAGAAATGTCAGTGTTCTTGTTTAAAATTCAATTAAAATTTCAATATGTTTTGACAATTCTGTAATGACAGGACTTAACATGTTATTTGTCAATTTTTATACGTTCAGTTATCTTTGCGAACAAACAGACAAACGATAAATTATTGTATCGAGTTTTGGGTCATACCACATGCAGTGTTTTTATTTACTTTTCTTAATTAAGAATTGTTGTTTTCATAAATATTTATATAAGAAACGACGCCACTGTTGCCTTAGTTTTCTAAAAGTTATACCACAACAATTACTGATGCTGATTTAATACAGTCTATATTTATTTATGTTAACGAGTACTATTCACTCCAAATATTATAAATCCGTAGCGTAGGTAAGATTAACCAATAACGGCCTACGTGCCTGGTTGCTATTGATATGAAGATTTTGATAGTTAAACTGCTTTCACCAGCACTTGTGGCTCGTTCAATGTTAATGACGCTCGCGACGTACGGATATAAGGTATTAACATAATACGATATTTTGCAGAACCTATTCAGCTTTAACTGCTTAGTAGTATTAATATTTTATGAATACACAAATTTGAATTTAAAATAATATAGGATAAATATTTCTTTTACCATGTACTCTAAAATTAATATTTTAAACGACAATCTACTAAATTTATAATCGATGAAACAAGCAAAATATATAAACAACAACCTAAGAATTTAACTCATTATGTTATTTTTAATAAGAAAAAAACGATTAAAACGACATAAAAATGTTGTATTAAACAGTTTAAATAATTTAGTCCAATAGTTCCAATTGGTATAATTGAACTATTTAATAGAACTAGTAGAAAGCACCCAACAAATAACATAATTTTACGCTATTAAAAATACCTAAGTGTTGATTTTAATAAAGCTTGAACAGCTTGAGTTAAGAGTTACTACATTCTTATGTTCCTTAAACAAAATTAACTCATTATCTATGAAAGAGGAAAGATACTTTAGCTAATAGTTTCACTTAAAATATTACATTAATTCTGTAAAAAGCCCATCATTTCATTAATTCTCTATTCATTTATACTCTTCATAAGAATACAATAGCTTAGCCGTCATAAATAATGTAATCTCTGATATAAAATAACAGATGCGGCCATAGTATTTACTTTCCAGGATATTGTAGTTGATATGCGATAAATAAAATTTGTTTATAGATAGTATTCATTGAAGCAATCTAATATTACTAGAGCTATGACATATTAATTATACCATATTGCTGTAAGACCAAAATCAATTGTCTATGGTATTGTAGTCTGTGAATCAGTTATAATAATTGACCATAACCCGAATGCGGCATTGAGATGTTAAGATTAATCGTAGAGCCGAACTACATATTTATTCATCTGTATCTTACGCGGTTAAATGTAATAACATATTAATACTAAGTTCTGATATATTTCTATAAATAATTTTGTCTATATATACTTGCAATCAAGTTATTTGCTCATTATCGTTTAACAATTAGGTAACCTTTTTTTCATATTCTAATGATAATATTTACCACTTTAGTTTTTAAAAAGGCAAACTATGAATTTAAGAAATGTTTGAAAAAATATAAGCTTTCGATTTATTTTGCGATGTGGTTTTATAAATATAAAATAAGGACAACAAATTGCTTGTTTTCATGGACATAGAAACGGATATAATCACGCATAGCGAATTAATAACTTCTTAATTTTAATTTACTTGAAAGGAAAATAAAATTAATAAACCTTAAATTTTTAACGTTTTATACTTAATATCATTATTAGAGCAAAAACACATTACAAGATGCTAATGGATATTAAGGCAATTGGTATTTGCACAAACGTGTACATCGAATGCCTTTTATATGCGGCACGTTTAAGCTAAAACATCTGTGGTTTGCTGAATCTACCGGAAAATAGCTATTGGAAATCGTTTGGAAAATCTGTGTTTTAAAGTAAGCCCGTATTTGATAATAAGGTTAGCGTTTCGAAATCTATTCAATACTTTGGTATATTCTACTTACAAATTACAAGTTTTTCCTAAAGTAGACAAAATTTGAGCACTCAACTAAGTAAACTTATTGATGAATATAACTTAATTATATTATTATTTATTGTCTAAGTTCCTAAATATAAATTATGCTTTAAATAGAAACCTGAACTTCCTCAATCTCTTTAAGTTCCTAAATATAATTTATGCTTTAAATAGAAACCTGAACTTCCTCAATCTCTTTAATTGGACTTAAACTCGAGTAATATTAAATTAGTCTTCAAAGCTTCAAACCTCAAAGCGACAACTGATTACCTAATTGATGTATTTCTCTTCGATACCTACAATGTTACACAAACGTAATTAAACAGTGAGGTTATGTAAATCATGTAAGTATGTAATTAAATTAAATAATATATTTACGGTATCACACAAGAATCTAATGCAAAATATTCAATCAATTACTACAACTTGATTTATTCCTTTACTAACTATATTAACAAAATAATATTTATTTATTTATTTAGCTTCACGCCATATCCCTTGCGGGGTAGCCAGAGACGACGGAGCGCCAAACGCTACGGTCCCTGCATACCTCTTTCGCCTCTGCCACAGACATCAATCTCTTCATACATGCCCTCCGGGGGGTTCTCATGCTTTTTACGTGACCTTCCTCCAGTAACATTGATACTGTGTTTTCAAAGGTCACTCGAGGCCTCCCCCTGTCTCTCTTACCGCTCACTTTTCCTATATAAATCTTTTTTACCAAACCACCTGAGCACGTTCTTCTTCATTTTCACCGTAACATCTTCGCTAGTACCTGCCATTCTGTGGATCTCTTCATTGCGGATTCGATCAGCTAGACTGACTCCGCATATTCTGCAAAGAGATCGCATCTCCACAGCATTCATCTTTCATACATTCTGCTTCTGTGTTGTCCACGTTTGGCTGCCGTATAATAATAATATAATTTTACATATATATATATAATCTTATATTTATATGTAAAAACAATATTTATGTAGAATATTTTTTTTAAAAGTGCCTTTTACTAGGGTTTATTTGACATTTTAAATCAAGTAGTCACTATTTCATAAAGTACTTTAACGTCAAAGGGGTGGTTAATATAATCGGGTGCGAATACTGTGTTATGTTTTATATGCAAATATAAGATAGTAATATTTTGTAAACAAGAACTAATAATTTTGTGTTACTGTAGATGTTTTTTCTTCTTGGAACATCCAAAAAAACTCCGTCAGAAAATTACTAATTGATACTAAGTGCGTATTTAGTCAATTGTTTTTGACATTTTGGAGTACAGATATTAAATTAAAAATGATAATATTTGAATATTTGTAGTCTCTCTCTCTGAATGCAAAGTAATAATTACGCCTAAGCTTCTTCAGGGTAAAATACTTTTCTTTGGCCACATTTACATATCATTATTGTAACAAAGTGGTACAACTAATAAGTAAGTCTAAATTAAATAGGTGACTTTTGTATATCTGAACCAAGAACTATTTTGATGTATCCGCTCTGCTACCACCACTTCTGACCTCAATACGACCAGCACCGTTATTAGCCCCTACACCAATATTTCAGTATTTATTTTTATATCATATTGATCATATCATATGTTTCATATTTCACAATAACAAAAAACTGAACGTTACCAAAATCGACATTGAAAAATTTTAATTCTGCAATGCGGTTTTTTTTAGAAATATTTTTTATTGGAACTGAATAAAAGTCCACTATTAATATTAAGGAACTTTTGCATTAGGACTTTTATAATAAATAAAAAATTACGTATATATTTCATATTTTGCATAGAACAATGATTTACAGAATTGTTTGTTTATATATAATAAATAACTCTCGATAGAAACAAAAGATACTTTCCATAATACTAGAAACATTGCTTGTGATATCCCAACCTCGGGAATAAAGGTTAGTTTGCAATTTGAAAATACAAACAAAGAAGTAAATCGCTCAGCCGGGTGAGTTGAACCATACTTGGCTTATATTGTACTTTACTATGGAAATATATTCTCTGTCTATTTTTACTGAACCTTTTGTTTAATGCTGCCCTTGTCTCGACTTAACTCATCTGGCAATGTGTATTTATTAACATTTATTTAACTTTTAGGGGAACACAACTTTTTATAAAATTAAATTAATCACTTGTATTAGAAAACCGATAAAATATTATATTATATAATTATTATATAAAAAATATTATCACTGTGATAACTTGGTATCATAGCTAGGTTCTTTTGTTCGTTCTGTATTTTTTTTCACTTTTCTCAGATGGTTGTATGTCTGTGGACAGGAAAAATTTGCATTACTGTCGAGAGTTTTTTTATTAACATTTTTTATCATTATATTATTGTTTGATTTTTCACAATTGAAATTTTAAAAACGATCTAATTCCACATTTAGCATTAATTACTACTATAAGCGACTATTAAAAATGTAAATAAATTAACATATATTTACTAGCTCTCTTTTTAACCCTTATCGGTCGATAGCTTTTTACACGTGATTCTCGTTAGGTTGTAAGCTAGTTCCGGTAAATAGACAAAAGAATTTCAATATTGTAAGAATAACATTTTTCTTAGAAATTATCTATTTTTATTTATTTTACACATAATGAGATTGAAATAATCATTTATAAGTTCTTAATGTATGACATATATATATTCCAAAAATTTGTCGATTGATATTTGTAAAAGGAATCCTAGTAGGGAGACTATAATCATCACTCTCGATTTCGATCCAATCATCGTCGGAACTATCAACTTTTCGATTTTTACATCACTTTCTTCTTCACTTGAATAAGTTATAGGTATAATTCTTCTTCTCTTAGAATTTTTAAAATCCCTTTGATAATTGTTTTCAAAACATTCACTGCTACTACGACTATCGAAATTCATAAAATTTTCTTTATTCATTTTTGGGCTCAATATATTAAAAAATAATTGGAAAAGGAAATTGATATACAATTGGAGATATCAATTGCTCTGTTACCGATATTTAACTAATAAGACAATAGTACCTACATTTCACACAGAGCGAGTTTCAACATGTTTCGTCTTGTCACCTCCTACATGACTTACGACCGCAGCGACAAAGTACTGTTGTCACGTGAGAGGTGACTTACGACTGATAAAGGTTAAAACAATAACATATTCTAGGGTTTTTGGTGGATTATTATCTTTCAGTCTGTGTAGACATGATGAATAATCAATAATTTATCCAACCAAGGTGTAACTGATGTGCAAATAAGTCGTACGGAAATAGAGATAGTCTAATCGAGATCCGGCCTTGAAGTGATTTAGTCTAATTTACCACCTAGATAGCGTCGCTATTAGAACTAAAAGATAACAATCTGTTTCTATGAATATTCTTACTTAATTATTTCTCATAATTTGGTAATTCATGTTACACATTTCTATTTCTATTAATATTTCTAAAACATACAATTTAAAGTTTGTTATAATATGTTATGATAATGAATCCATACAGTAAAACAGTTTTATAGAAATACAAATAATATTTTTTATTATAAGCGGATTAAACACTAAATATATCACAAAAAAACAATGTTTATTTAAAATGATTTATTTTGTAAATTAATTCTGTTTATTGATATTCATTTTCACTTATATGTATAATATATGTCGCATCCGGTCAACTTTCAACGAACGGAAAGGCGCAAAACGACTATTTGACTTCCGGCGCGCCTTGATGGAGTCGTGCGTGCCCGAACAAGCTAATTTGTGTTCAGACGCTCTAAAGGGCAACACACGAAACCATCTCGCCGCTTTGTATTTCTATAACCTAAATTATAGTGATTGTGGTGTTACAGAAACAGAATAAAAGTGTTCTTATAATTTTTACATTGAGCTTTGTTTGCATGATACCCGCACAAAGCTCACATAATGTCTGAGAATTATGGCCAAAGAGACGTTTCTCCGACATATATATACATTATGAACGTTGTTAGTGTTTATTTCACATTTTAGCTTTTCCATTTTGACTTTATATTGACATCTAGATATGGAAAAGGGTTAGGGATAAAATATATCCCTAGTGTGAAAAATACAATATATACATCATATTTATTTTCGCATGATTTGTGAAATCTTAGCATTTTTTTTCCATTTACGAATATGTTCATAGGCGACAGCAGTATCTAGTGAAACTTTCGGTAATTTTCAACCTAATACCGTATAATAATATAAAGAATACTATTTACGTTTTCCCTTTATCCATCTGATTTATTTTGTATGTTATTTATTTGCACATAAATACTTTAATACATATTAATAATTAAATTAAGAATATCAAAGTGGCAGCGCATAATAAATAAAAGCAGCTTTTATCAGTCAGTGTTCTTTAAACATAGACGACGTTAATCCAATATTTTCATAAATGTAAAAAAGATCGTAGTGTCAGAACGCTTTTTGCGCTTTCAAAGGCCACTCTGGGAAACTTTAGCCAGTCGTCCCTACCGCCGTTGCACATGGGGAATGACTCTCTGGCCCACACGGCAAAAGAGAAAGCCGATCTCTTGGGCACTCTTTTCGCCTCCAACTCGACTTTGGACAACCAGGGGACACCGACACCGCCTATCATCCCGCGGTGTCAGAGCTGAATGCCGGAAATAGTTTTTCGGCAGAAAACTATTAGGCAGTCTCTATTTTCCTTGGACGTTCATAAGTCGAGTGGGCCGGATGGCATTTCTCCATTGGTGCTACGAACGTGTGCCCCTGAGTTGACTCCAGTGCTAACGCGTCTATTTCGGTACTCCTACCTTAAAGGCGTAGTCCCGGTCACATGGAAGCGTGCCCTTGTCCATCCGATCCCTGAAAAAGGTGATAGCTCGGAACCAGCTAACTACAGACCTATCGCCATTACCTCTCGGCTCTCCAAAGTAATGGAGAGCATTATCAATAAACAGCTCCTAACCTACCTCGAGGATCACCAGTTGGTCAATGACCGGCAATATGGCTTTCGCCATGGTCGATCGGCTGGTGATCTTCTGTTGTATCTTACACACCGTTGGGCAGCTGTTATTGAAAGCAAGGGAGAGGGTCTGGCAGTTAGTCTGGATATGGCGAAAGCCTTCGATCGTGTATGACACAAGGGGCTTCTTTCGAAGCTACCTTCCTATGGGCTTCCCGAGAGTTTATGCAAGTGGATCACCAGCTTTCTCACTGGGCGGAGCATACGGGTCGTTCTCGACGGTTTTTGCTCGGACCCCAAGCCCGTGAACGCTGGTGTACCCCAAGGCTGCGTGCTATCCCCAACTCTGTTCCTCCTGTACATCAATGATATGTTGGATATCTCCAACATATATTGTTATGCGGATGACAGTACTGGGGATGCGGTATATTCCGGCCGTGCAGGTCTCACTCGGGAAAACGTCGACGAGTGCCGAAAGAAACTTGTGTCTTCAATAGAGACCTCCCTGGGGATAGTCTCTGAGTGGGGTGAGCTGAACCACGTTAAGTTCAATCTCCTAAAGACACAGGTTTGCGCGTTCACCACTAAGAAAACCCCATTTGTCGTATCACCGCTCTTCGAGAGCACTCCCCTCATTGCCTCGCCAAGTATCAGAATACTGGGTCTCGACATTTCGAGCGACTGTCAGTTTCGTGGTCATCTGGAGAGCAAGGCCAAGTTGGCCTCGATGAAATTGGGAGTGATCAATAGAGCGAGGCAGTACTTCAAACCTGGAAAAAAACCTGCGCTCTATAAGGCGCAGGTCCGGCCACACATGGAGTGCTGTTCTCATCTCTGGTCCGGATCACCCCAATATCAGCTTCTACCATTTGACCGCGTACAACGGAGAGCCGTTCGAATTGTCGGGGACCCGGTGTTCTGTGAACGGCTGGACTCTTTGGCATTGCGTAGGGACGTGGCTTCTTTGTCTTTGTGTCTTCTACCGCATTTACAACGGGGAGTGTTCCGAAGAACTATTCGATCTGATGTCTGCTGCCGAATTTCATCACCGCTTAGCGCGCCATCGACTTTTTTACCATCCCTACCACCTGGATGCGTGGCGATCCTCCACTGTGCGGTTCTCAAGGACGTTTTTTTCGCGTCCCACTCGCTTGTGGAACGAACTCCCTTCGGCGGTATTTCCAGATCGGTACGACATGGGTACCTTCAAAAAAGGCGTTTATTCCTACCTACAAGGCCGGCAACACTCTTGTAAATCCTCGGATGTTGCAAGAGTTCATGGGCGGCGGTGATCACGTCCATCCGTGACCCGCCAGCTCGTTTGCCCTCCTCTTACATAAAAAAAAAGAACTTTTGTTAGATAAACACAAAAAGTAATAAATAACATCATATAAATTAAATCTTAAGTGAGAACTAAAGATCCCTTTTGTGGATTTAATATTATTCAAATAAATGCATTTTTAATGAAATACTAAACATTATATTCTTCGTATTGACAGTATTATCAACTTTTTATAAGTTGTTAAATGTGTCTTTTATTAACTCAATTCGTGTTAGTCATGGCTTTGTCATATTTGCATTAAACTATCAGAATATTCTGCCATATTTATAAAGGTATTTTGAATAGTCAACACTACTTATTTATTCATGTCTATTGCTCGATATTGAAGCTTAATAAACTCTGAACTAAATACGCAAATTTCACAACAAATTAACAGTTATTATAAAATAGAAACATTCAACTTCACCATTATAATATTAAATGCCACTTTTGATTAGATGTAATCTTACTGATAATAACATTGACAATCATTCTTTCAAAAACAAAGTATGTTCAAAAATTATAAAACCTATCAATATAAGAAAAAGCTATTCATTTATAATTTTTATTCCATTAATATATTTATATTATAATAAATGTTTGTGAAGATCCGCCCAATGATATATGAATTGATCAAGTAGAATTTAGAAAATGTTTTAATAGACCAAATACACACCCCAATAAAATAGAAAAATAGTACGAGTATAATAACAAAACAATAACATTGTATTTATTCATTTGGCCAAAGCTTTTGATAGTCTGCACTACAATATAAATACACATATGGAATACTCTTAAGCCACAACCAATTAGCAGCCAGGCTAGAATCCGATTGGAACCCCCAGGTGAAAAGTTCTGTATAGAAATAGGAGGAAACACTTTTTACTACTCCGTTTTCTTGTTTAAATAAGCCAGCCAGCTAGCTCTTGATATTGTTAAGCCATGGACTGTAGCAAATGTATTAATTATGTAAAAGAAGTATTAGAATGCATTCATTAAAATAAAGCAAGACGCTTAATACTCTTAAAGCAATGGGAAGTACTTTCTCATTTGTCTTTTATTATCGACTATAAAATGAAGGCTACTTCAATGTTAACAGTCAGGATATCTCGAATAACATTGGGTTGCCTTTTATTTAATATTTAAAATAATTTCGAAACTAAATTAAATTTGAATTTATTGATTCAACATTTGACATTAAGTCTTTATTTCAGTCGAAAAGATTATTATTAAATATTATGTTGTTTCTTTAATGTATTATTATTTACACCTCGTCACGACCTTCGCATATTTACACTTTGACGAGTATTATTGCGAGCATCAAAAGAAAACACGTCAATCACGTACTCACTTGACATGCTCAAGAACAAGGCTTTAAAAAGCAATTCGATATTTACGATTTTTTGTATTTATTTCACATTTCATTTCAGTTACAATAGAAATATTATACTCGTATATATGTGAGAATTTAGTGGTGGTTAGTGACGCTGAATACAGAGACTAAGATTGTGGTTTCGTTTCCTATACTCGTATAAGGCTATTAACATATTTTCACAAATTTTTATGGATGGTTTTGGTATAATTGTAACACCAAGACACAAAAAAGAATGTTTTATGTTTGCGATAATAAAATAAATAGTAAATCAAATTATCTACATTTTTATTTAAATAAAAATATACCGCAATACCTACTCTGTATTGTTGATATAATATGTTTTAACATGTAATATTTAGACATAAATATAATTTAACCAAAGCATTAATAATGAAGAAAACTAATTGAAGCTTATATCTACGTTTGGGCAAACAGCTTTTATATTCTTAGAATAAATATTCTAGCTTCGAAATGGATAAGTGGCTTGAATAGTGGCTTGTATACAAACTAACCCACAGATTTTCATACCTATAACACCATTTTATCCTATTTCTATACCACCGACGTTGAATAATATGAACACGTGACGGGTTCATATCATGAAGATTAATAATAAAATATACAACAGTAATAGCGACATCTCACTTAAACAATATCTGTAAATCGCATGCATATTATAACTCCATTAAAAATCTTATGATTTAAAACGTCTTTGAGCAAAGACACTTCATCAGTAGAATAGGAGCCTAATAAATAATACAAAATAATAGGGTGGCAATATTTGCTATAATCTTTAATTCGGTATGAATAACGTAATCGTGTAACTTCTGAATGTACACGGTAAAGAATAGAAAAGATTGTATCTATGGGTATGGGTAGTGATAGAAAATAATTATTTTTATATTTTATATATATTTTTTCATTTCTTTTAAACATCTTTTTTGTTCCAGGTCTACTTTCAACTCCATCCATCCATAAATTACTATAAGCAATTTGATACTTGTAAGATATTTTCACATTAAAGTAAACAAACATAGCAAGGTTTGTTCAGCAATTTGAGTGTTTTTGAAACATGACTTCCATGGAATACCAAATTACTAATATGTTTAAGTTAATAAGCAATTTAAAATATCACTAGTAAAATATAGCCGGTGTTAAGTCAATTGACAATTACTTTAATTATAAATACAATTTCTTTATTCAAAGTGCAAATTGTATAGTTTTTTTTAGAAAACTAGATGTTTTTAAGTCTATTACTTTTCAAACGGATATAAAAAAAGTGTCGTTGAGATATGATATAACACTCAGGACGAAGTCTCATCCATAAGCCATCAAAGCTAAAAGCAAATTCTAGTCTACACTACGATTGGTAACCAAATAGGTGTGCAATGTACTTCTAGTATCGCACTCGTCACTCTGTAATATTTATTGAAGTTCTTCAATTTCGAGTCATAGTAAATAAATATTTTATTTTAAACATGATGCAATATTTTATAGGTAATGAATAATTAATAATAATTCAGCTCTTTTTATTCAAATACTTTTTTCTTTAAGCTGTTTTTAAGTATTGCTATTATGAATACAATACATAGTAATGCATACCTTTCTATACAGTGTTTAGTTATTAATATATTATTAATATTATGTACCTGTGAGTATTATATGAAAAAATAAATATAAATAACTATTTGGAACTAAACTGAAAAATCGGATGTCAAATAAATATGCAATACAAAATAAACCCAAGAATATAAATAATACAAACTACAAATATATGTATATAGACAAGCATATAAACCACACTATAACTGTTAAATATATTTATTTTTCCTTACTTAAGAAAATATATTTCCAGAAAGATTCCTCTTACCCGACTCGAAAATATCTTCTTGGTCGTAGCAAACTTGAGCATTTGCTTGAGAAATCATATTGATCCACATTATTTAAACTGTCTCTATGACCGGGATCAGAAGATCCAACATTTTATGCTTGCATTTTTATGTGCTAAAGTGAATGATTCTTAGGATTCTGGTGAGGAGTAAAAACACACCCACACACACTTGGCGCTAAACACTAAAACGTAGTAATTTTCTCACAAGATTTAATAACATATGTATATACAAATATATACTTATATAAAAAAAATGTATTCACTGTGTACAATGTTCATTCTTAAAACCCGTATAGCATTTCTTTAAAGGTACATTTTATAGGCACAAGATCATAGTTCATAATTTGTATTCTACTTCAGTCACGTAATAAAGTAATGTATGTAAGTCTAGACGTCTAAATTGTTAAAGTTTGTGTAAAGTTTGCATTAAGTTTGTCACACATTGATAAATTGATGAATTTTAAACATTTAGGTTTTAGTCAGTCTGAAGTGTATGGTACTTTATTAAACTATAATATAATTTTTTGTATTCATAAATAAAATAAATGCATGTTTAGTATTTCATTAACTATTAAAGACTTAAGTACGAGGGGAGGTCCAAAAGTTCGTGGAATGGAGAGGATGGAGCGGGGGTAGGGCCGCTCGCTTGATGTCATACGAATAGGAAACTCATCATTAGTATAAATACCGAGTTTCAACCCAATTGCGTTATTCGTTTACGAACAGTCGCCTGCTGAACAAGTTAATCCGGAAGAAAACTGAAACTATGGAGAAAATTGAATACCGCGCTGTGACAAAATTCCTTACCAAGCAAGGAAAGAACGCTCAAACCATTTTGAATGAAGTGGGAGTCGTTTACAGGGAACAGTGCCCTAGTAAATCAATGATTTACAAGTGACATGGTCTTTAAAAACATGGTCGAGAGTCAATTGAAGACGACCCCCGTCAGGAAGGCCAGTTGAGGCCACCACATCGGACATCGTCGAAAAAGTGGAGAAAATTGTACTAGAGGATGCCCGTTTGAAGAAAAAACAATTATCTGCATTAGTTGGAGTATCAGATACCACCATTTTGCGAATCCTATATGATCACCTGGGTATGACAAAAGTCAGTGCAAGATGGGTACCGAGAATGCTCACGCCGTTTCAGAAAAAGCAGCGCGTCGATGCACCAAAGCTTTACAAAGAAAAGGGAAGGACTATAACCGGAGAATACTACGCAACGATATTAGAAAAATTAAAGGATGCCATCAAGGACAAACGGCGAGGAAAATTGACAGAGGGTGTGTTGCTCTTGCAAGACAACGCGCCGGTTCACAAAAGCAGAATTGCAATGGCTGCCCTGCACACGCATGTGTTCGAATCCCTAGTTCACACACCCTACAGTCCAGACCTGGCCCCAAGTGACTTTTTTTTATTCCCCAATTTAAAGAAAGGCTTAAGGGGAAGGAAAGTTTCCGACGACAATGAGGTAAGGGAGGCAATTTCGGCTCATTTTGACGGAAAAGATAAAACATATTTTTATATGGCTTAGAAAAATTAATTCATAGGTCTAATAAATGTAATGAGCTTAAGGGTGATTATATTGAAAAGGAAAAATAGTTTTGTTGTTTTATTTTATTTAGATCCCTTTCATTCCACGAACTTTTGGACTTCCCCTCGTACAATAAGTTATTAACAAAAGTTAGAACAACAATAATTTTTTTGAGTATATTATAGGTATATAAATAGTTCATCACAAATATTCTAACCCATCCCATCGATCTATTAGGGTGGTATATTGTATGATGGTGGCAATAATTATATACCATCTTTAATATTTTATGATAATAGTGGCTATAAGTATTTTATTTTATCCAGCTTCTTAGTTATTCCTCTTATAATATATACATAATTACTTAAGATATTGGAGCTGGCTTTAATAATTTATGCGAGCTTCTCCTTTTATATTAACAGTTGAAATTCTAAGTGCAACATAAAATATGATTACATTTAAAAAGTATTGCGACTACACAATAATTCAGACAAAAACGCATGTATGTACTTTAGCATAATAGTATTTTATACATCGTAGACGCCATAAATATCTTTCACGTAGGAAATGGATTTGCATTGCATCCGGGAAAGAAAATAAACTTGGTAGATAAATTAAGAAATGTATGAATTAGTTTTGTAGGATTTAAATAGTTACTGAAAAAAGTATTAAATATTTTCAATTCTTTTGCAACTATAAGTGTCTTATCAAACTCATTCATATACTTATCTTATAAGATGTGTTCAATTATTCAAAAATGGTGTTGAGAAATGGGGTCTAGGTTGTTTGAAAAATGTTATCTAATTTTTATTAAAATATAAATCATATTACTAAACCAAATCCGGTAACTGACAAACGATTAAATTTGATTCCAAAGTTTATGAAAGATATCTTAATTTTTTTATAATTTTGTGTTTTTTAGTTAGGATAATCACTTTTATAGTTTTGTGAATATGACAATTTTAATTTTATTTCTATAAAATTATTTTTAAATAATTATAATTATAATATACTGAAACGAATAAGTTACATAAATACAGATAATGATAATAAAATAAATAAATTTTACTTAAAGTGGAGGGTTTTGTATGGTAGAAAGTAAATATCAAAAGATTTACTACGACTGTAATATTACCTAAAATTAATGCTGTTGACGTTTAAAGTCCACAGATTTAAAAATAAATGTTGGTATAAAAAGAAGACACTTTTCCCGTATATTTTTTTTACACCAAGGAAGTTTAGGACTTGAAAAATACAACCTTTTAATAATTTTGTAAACGTATATTTATTATGCCTCATAATTATTCGAAAATAACGAAGTTTTATTCAAACAAGAAAAATGATTAATCGTCCTAACTATCTGCATCTCATTAGATCAGCAAAATCGAACTTCAAACGACCAGTATCAGCAAAAGCAATTTGGGGGCAAAAGGTACAAGGAGGAATGAATAATTTAATTCCAATTGATTTGAATAATGAACTTTCTTAACTTAACGAGCTTTCGTAAACCTTTAAATAATACGTAAAGGTAAAAATGATATTTTTTTAATCAACATAATTTTGAATCCTGCTATAAATATTATGAACTGCAAAAAAAATATTCTTAAATTGAATTGCAATTAATGAAGATAATTTTATTAAGTTTATCTGAAGGTATCACTCAATTTTCAGTGTTAAGTGAACAAATGAGTATTGTAATATTAATAATATTTCATTTCCTACAAATTACATGTAGTTATTGACAGATACAAGAAAAAAGAGTAAATAAAAATAAATTTGCAAATTATGCTCAAATTTGTACAAATTCATAATTTATAGGAAGTTTATATGTATTGATTGTGTTTACATTTTAAATTTACTCTATGGAAAAACTACTCTTCTATAGTTTAATCAAACGTGAGAAGTGAAAAAAAAATCTTTAGCTTTATTTTGTTATTGAAACAGATCGGGATTTAATCTAATGCAGTGCAGCTGTCAATAATACGCACACTCGTCTACCGGACACTGACAGCCATATGTCCTCTTTGTTGATCTTCTTCTGACAACATATCCAGGAAAGTACCAGCTATCAATGTCGAGGTATGGCATAAGAGGCTTATTTTGAATTTTAACCTCTATAGGCTTACCGAGAGTTTATTGAAGTGGATCTTGACTTAGGTCTTTCACGACGATTATTGCTCGGACCCCAAGCCCGTGAGTTCTGGTGTACCTCAAGGTTGCATGATATCCTTAACTCTGTTACTCCTACATATCAATGACATGTTGACTATTTCCAACATACATTGTTATGACAGCATGACAGTATCAGTATACTGGATCTCGTCATTAAAAGCGATTGTCAGTTTCGTAGTCATGTGTAGAGTAAGGTCAAATTGGCCTCTATGAAATTGGGAGTGATTTATAGAGCATTTATTCAGACATGGCCAAAGATTTACGCTCTATAAAGCGCATTCTATATTTGATCCGGATCGCCACAATATCAGCTACTACTTTTTGACCGTATACAACGGCGTGTCGTTAGGTTGTCGGATTGCGTAGAGACGTGAAAGGATTTAGTTTTTTTGTGCGTGTACCGAATTTATTACAAAATGTTTTCCGAAGAGCTGTTCGATCTGGTGCCTGCCGCCAAATTTCATTATCGCCGAGCACGTCATCGCTTACAATATCAACCGTACCACCTGGAGGCATGGCGATCATTAACTGTGCGGTTTTCAAGGACCTTTCTTCCAAGTAGAACGCAAATGTAAAACATATTTCCTTCGGCGGTATTTCAAGATCGATACGACATGGGCACCTTCGTAAAAAGGGTATACTCCTTGGTTAAAGGTTGGCAGCGCTCTTGTGAATCCTCGGATGTTATAAGAGTCCATGGGCGGCGTTGATCAATTATCATGCACTCATTCGATGCTCATTTACCTTCTCTAAAAAAAATATCCAATGATCTTTGCGCTTTTGCGATGGTTAGAATGATAAAATTAATTTATTTCTGACATTCCTAATACCTTATATTCGTGTTATTTTAAGTAACCTGAAAATGTTTTATTTACTAATAAGTAACCTTATAGTTCCAATAAAATTAAGATAACTTAGGAATCATAAAATATTATGTGGTGTTAAAAAAATAACGTTGATAAACTGGAAGTCAATATTCATATATTTAATTTTATAATAACCCGGATATTATTTTCGGGCTTATTTTAAGATCTACAATTTCTTACTTTATTAATAAATTCTATAAATAATCAAAATGTCTGCAATAAAACTATAGTAACCTCTAATAAGCTTAAAACGTTACCATTCTACGTATATTTAATCCCAAAACGGTATCGAAGATACAAAATAGCACATAACATGTCCTGAATTAACTGAACTGGAAGCTTCAGCACAGCCCCTTCCTTTGATAGCGTTTGAATCAATAAATTAAACTCGACAAGAACATAGCCGGTAACTAGTTAATCTCCATTGCAAAATTGTGAAATTCAATTAGTCAATTACAAATACAATTTAGCAACTCTTATTAAGTCGTTAATATTTTATGACTGCTGTTATCTCTTAGCGTTCTTAGTTCAAAAACAGGCCTTTTCTGCTCTTTTGTTTGTATATATTAGTTTTTTAACCTTTTAATATGTTTTTAATGTCACGTGGAAGTAGTTACGTGGTACTATACTTTTGGATCCACGCTTTAAAGAAATAAAATTGTTACTTTTAGTCACTTACACATTTGGTCACACACAGCAAATTTGGTATTACCGATTGATGATATCATCAGAGAAGAGCATTTAAGAGCTGATTATCACTTACTTTGAATAATTAATAATTATATACGGATATTTCACACTGTATGGCATTCCCTTTTATCTCATATATATTTGAATAATTTAATATAACTAATTAATAGTAGTTAGGATACATTCTATGCCGTAAATAAAATAATGGTTTAATATAATAAAGTTTATTTAGTTTACTTGGCTCAGCTTGGACAAATCAATTCATTAATTTAAATAAAATAAAACTTTTAGAGCATACGAATAAAATAATTAATACATTGAGACCTTTACAAAAATAACCATTTAAACTTAAAATGACAATTAAGGGATATTTGTTCAATAATAAAAATAAATCCACAACGCGATGCGTAAGTACATCGAGTGCTTTTAAAATATGAATTCAATTTAAGTTATCACGATGAAATACTTTATAAAAACTTACATGCAAGAGTAAGTAATTAATTTACGTAATACTGCTAATAAACTATCGCCTAAATTAGATAAATTGACACTTTGTAAAACGGAATGGATTAAACTAATCTATTAATTGAGAATGAGAATTAATTAAATATGTTATCATGATTTAGAGAGAATTTAAATTGTAGCATATCCGGGGAGAACAATTTTTTCAATTAACGCGATCCCATTGAGCATACAACTAGTTAAATTAGAACCTTTACAGATTTATTACATTCCTTAATTTTCTTCTAAATAAATATATAAAAAGGAAAATTTATACCTAATCCGATCGTTATGTAATACTCCTACAAACTGAAATGTATTCTAATACTAAAAGTTCTAGTTAAGTAAGGACTTAAAAAATCTTATTTACTATCTATCTTACTTGGGTCACAAGTTAAGTTGCAGTTTGAAGTTATTATTATATACATATTTTTAAGCGTTATGATTTAAATATAATTTAATCCTTCGACCTTCGAACTTGAAAACGAAGGTCTTCTTAAAGTATTACTCAAGGAAGAAAAAGCCGCCATTTTCAACAACACTACATCTGAATATGTACGGGGTAAAACACCTAAAATTCCCCACATGGCGGCTTACAGCGTTAAAAATGGATTCGTTAAAATAGCTGAAACCCCCAAAGGAGTAACTGGACCGCCCAAGTATTTAACACCCGCTGAAGACTCAATACTTGTGGTAGCCCGCTGCACAGAGGTCTCGCTGGAAGATAACATCCTCCAAATGGCTACAGCCGTAGAGGATTCAGCAAGACCCTGGGAAGACTGGGAATCACCAATTTTCCACTGGGTCAACGGCGTTCCTGGATGTGGAAAATCGACTTGGGTAGTAAACAACTTCGTATGTGAAAGTGACTTGATAGCAACAACGACGACTGAGGCAGCATTAGAGCTCAGGAATAAACTCGCCTTCAGTTGTCCAAAGGACGGGAAGACCAAAGTCCGAACGATCGCTTCAATATTAATAAATGGCGTCAAAGAAAAGCCTGAACGACTTATCGTTGACGAGGCTTTGATGAACCATTTCAGAGCGATCGTTATGGCGGCCCGACTAACAGAGGCCAAAGCAGTCACACTAATCGGAGACACAAACCAGATTCCTTATATAGACCGGCTAAATCTGTTCCATATGAAATATAATAGCCCATACCTCGTGACGTCTATCAGTCAAGAGCTCTTAAGAACCTACCGATGTCCCCTGGACGTAAGCTATGCTCTAAACGAGGTATACAACGGCATATACTCAGCCCATTCATTGACTCGCTCTCTGAGAACAGTCAGGTTTACGGGTGCTACCATCGAAGCTGACTTTCCTAATACCCTGTACCTGGTCCACACACAGACTGAAAAAGCGGACCTTACAAACCTAGGGTACGGAAAAGGGGAAAACTCGCGCATCCTCACCATCAATGAAGCTCAGGGATTAACATACGAGTCGGTAATAATCATCCAAACGAAATCCAAACCAAAATCGTACCTGACAAGTGTCCCACACGCAGTGGTGGCTTTATCTAGACACACAAGAAGTTCTACGTACTACACGGATATCGACGAAGACGCCATTGTGAGATTCATTAGGCGGGCCGGCGATACCTCCGATAGAACTCTTGTAGAGTACAACCTCAAGATGGCAATATCTCACCGTGACTCCGAGGCTATGAAAAAGCTACTGAACTTAATAACCTAGCTTACTACTACTACTATTTACTTTATTTATTATTATTATCAATTTCTAAAATAGCTTTCGAAAACTTGTGTACAATTTCCTGCGAAGTTACCATCGCAATTAAAATCGTAATAAAATTGTTTAAAATCACAATGAAAGGCATGGACAAATATAATATTAATGAATATATGTGTAACATAACATCTAGCATAAAGCATCAAAGCTAAAACCAAATTATAGTATACACTTATTGTTGTTAGTGTCAAATATATATCACCTATTATACCGTTCAGGTATATTTGCCGAAAAGTCTATTTCATATGCTTCAATTTATATATATTGTAAATAAACACGGAATGTTAAATAATCTGTAATTTCTTCTATTAAAACTTTTAATTAAATAACAATAATTTTAATAATATTATAATTCTCCCATAAAAATAAGATACAAAATTAGACTAGGTGAGTTAAAAAATAATAATATATATATATATATATATATATATATATATATATATATATATATATATATATATATATATATATATGCACTATAACTGTTCAATATCATATTTGTTTTGCTTATTGAAATATACCTTTGTTAATTTCCCTTTACTTCAATCGAAAATAATCCCTTTGCTTGTAACAAACTTGAGTATTAGCTTAAGAAATCATATTAGGAACATGATTCAAAATTTATCTATAAACAGCATCTTTTTTAAATTAACTATTATTTATATGTAAATATTTATTTTTAATGCAATTAAGATTAATTCCACGTAAATTAAATTATTTATACCGAGCGAAATTATTTCCTTACGCAGTAATTCAATTTTGAGAAACATTTGAAGATAATACATGACAAAAAAATATTATTTCCATACACTGAAATGTTGATTTCATGGATACAGAAAAGCTTATTTTAAACAATTAATTTTGGCAAGTTCAAGTATATATTTAGAGGGAGGGCTAAAAGCAATGTTTTATAAAGACGGTTTTATTAATAACATTATATTTATAAGAAAAATTTTACACACGCTAGTTTTGTTTTTACCACGTTTTATTTAGCTCGTCTTCGTCACGTCTGTTTGTGGCAATCAAATCTAGCAATCGAAATTTCACCCACTTTCCAGCTAGCTAGAGCGCTGAAATTTGCAGTATCGCTCAGAAGTCGATGATGATATATATTAAATATACTCGTATATATATATGGTTAATATCATTGGTAAGGCTCGAAGACGCGACCTCTGATACACCGTCCTGTCACTAACAATTGAGTTACCACATTCTAACTGCCTGTATAAATCGAACAATCCATTTAAATATCTTTATCGGGATGGAGTCATTTATTAGGTTTTGCAATTTAAATAAGCTTAACATATTTACATTTTAACAATATTGTTTGAATTTCCAACTTTAAGAAGTACACATTATTTACGAAAAGTTCACTTATTTTTTCACAAATCGGTAGGAATCCTAAAACTTCTCAGAATATAGAATTCTTTGAAATTAAAACAAAATATCTATTCCTTTACTGCAAAAAATAATAAATATGTAAATTCAGGATAAATGTAGCGAAGATATCCTTCACTAATCCCGAAAACGATCTATATTCATCCCCTCAAATTTAATCTCTGATAAGAATTCGGCAATTTTTCAGATTCAGATATTTTCGTCCTTATTAAGAAACATTTATAAATAATTTTAGAAAATAGTTGTTGAATTTCATTTGTTTACAATGTTAATAACGATATCACTAAGCGAGTCAAAGGCTGCAGATGCTCCCGACAGCCCGCGAGGTAACTATAGTTTCTGATTGAATAAATATTCTCGTTACAAAATACGTAATATTACCACTTCACATTCTTAATACTATAATTATATTCCACTTCTTAAATCTCGTATTTGGTGAGATTATAAATTGCCCCCTTTATCGTACCCAGAATCAAGTGTATATTTTGATACAAAGATTTTTTTAATAAATTAAATTAGATAATACCTATACATTTGATATCAAAGTATTATCTAACTTAATCTAATTAAAATCTTTTGTTCAAGTGTTGTGAATTGTGTCTGTTGCATGTATGTTTGTATCCCTAATAGGATCGTAGACTTGACTATTATACAATCCTATTAGCTTACAAATTAATGTATAATATATATCTTTGTAATTTTTATTGCGTAGAATATTTTTTTTTATAATCATTCTATTTTTACTAAAGTTCATAGAAATCCTTTGATGTCGAAAGATAATTATTAAATATACCATTTTATTATCCGCTTATAAGTTAAGTTGAAGTGAATAACATTACACAAATAATAATATTTTGGGATTATAATTAGATATACTGTTTTATAATAAAAACAACACTATAAAAACAAACATTAATATTTTGACTAAACACCTTTAAAGGCAAAATGTCAAGGTAGATAGATATAGGATAGTACATAAAATGTCTTATAGTAACCGAACGGGAAGCTTCAGCACAGCCCCTTCCGTTCATAGCGGTTGAGTCAATAAATTACACTCGACAAGAACATAGCCGGTAACTAATTAATCTTAATTACAAATTCATGTAATCCGAACATTGAAATTACTTTTTTCAATGTAGTTACATAATTGTTTTTCGCTTATAAACATTTTATACATTAAACCTACTTGATGATTCTTATAAGAATATCTTTAAAGGATTAATTGTAATATTTTTTGCTGTTAATCAAATTAATCGAAATATATATATGAATACGTGACAGACACCCACAAACAGTAATTATTATTTTCACAAAATATCTACAGTCTTGTATTTTGTAAGAATCATTAACGAGAATATGTTTATGTTGTTATATTTTATCTGCATATATTTTATTTATTATTAACATTACTTAAAAAATATAAGTAAATAAAGATTATTGTAGTCAATAAGTAAGAAAATAGTTAGGCATTTTATTATATTAACATTTATCAAAGTCTAAAAACTGATAGATGAATGGTTTACCTGAACCTCACATATTTCTAAATACAGTTTCATATTATACTCTTGTTCATTTTATATTACATTCATTACTCATTTATCCGATAGTTTTGCATTTTTTTGCTATCAAAACTTAACAATTAGGAAATAAATTTGTTAAATTGTTAACTATATCGATGTTAATTTTATTTTTAAGTTTGTAAATATTGTTTCCTAAATAAATAAAGATATAAAAATAACAAAAAAAAATAGGCACATAAGCAGAGCCGCTTTTAATTGATTGTTATTTTCATAAATGCTTTAATAGAGTTCAGACTACACATATATGTATTTCAAATACATTAGTTTTTTGACACTCCTCAAGTTATAAATAAAAAATATTTAATGTACAATGTATGGGAAGTTTTTTGACTTCTATTTCCAAAAATATTGTTGTTTAACTAAAATTCAGTAACAACAATATAAGCCAGCTGATATCAACTTTATAAGCGAAGAAAAGTGGTATACATACTAAAGTATTTGTTTGTAAAATTTTCTTTGTAAATTTATTAGGAACTAGATTTTAAAAATAATTAGTATTATTTATTCATTAGTTTTATTATATTTCAAAATAATAAACTATTGTGATTTTGATTGAGAAGGATATGTTGGTGAGCCCACCATTACCAACGAAATACTTTTACTATGAAAAATTTATACATAGATTATCTGTAGAATATTGCTCTGGTTGTTGTCTTTATAAGCTCTATCTGAAAATACACTCGGTCTCTACATAGAATGTATCATAATTCTAATAATACCAAAATTATCTCAGTAGTCCATCGTATTATGTTACTAAAGCAGTAACTGTTGTCGTAAATATCCGAACATATAAAAAGCAACGTAAAAATGAAATCGGTATCACAATGACTTAGTGATCTAATACATTTAAAGAGGTCATATTTAAACATGAATATAGATCATATCGAGTTATCTCCGGGTATCCCAGCTTTATATCTTTTAAGAACGGTTATATGTTCTAGTAATCTGATATACTTTATATATGAACGACAAATACAATTATAATATATATATTTCTTTGTTACTTTATCATAATATGTTTATAGAATAATGGAAAAGCACGAGTTTTACAAATACAGTGTACCTGACAATTGTACAAAAAAATGTTTATTAAATTCAATAAATTTTATTATTCAAGCCAGAGAATTTTGTTTTTTGGCTGTAGTCAGTCAACGGTTAACATCACTTTGGAAGCAATGACTATCAATAAAGGATAAAGGGATTGCACTTAGAATTTATTAATATAGTAAAGTATATTACTTCATTTAGTATTTTATTTTAAAATAATACATTTTATTTAAAATAATAGATTGTAATAAAAATATTAAAGAAAATAATTTTATACTTCTATGGATGGATCAACATATTTTGATTAAAATGACTAGAGATGTTACTGAATTTAATTAGAAATCGCAACTGATAATAATATACATCTGAAAATAAAAAAACACCAAGCAAACAAACACTTAAACTCTGCTAATCTCACTAACATAGCTATTTTGTATAAAATAATTACAGAAATACATATTTGTAAGATGGGCTGACACAAATGATAAGAAATGACATTGCAGTAACAAAAAATGAAATTAATTAGTGAAAGAATTTTGTAATATATATACCATTTCTTGAAACGACATAATTTAATAATTAAAACACGGAAACCACTTTCTTGTTTGCCGTCAATGTATAATAAAGTCCTCTTTACAATTCGAACAGAAATGGTAACAGGAGCAACAATAAAAATAAATGACAATTCTACTATAGGGACGTATGAAGAAATAAAAGGAACATTATTCCATTTGTAATTTTTACAGTCCTTGAAATAACAATAAGGAATTCTCAATCTCTAAATATAGTATAACTTAATAATTTGTTCAAAAACACCTGTTAATTGGATGGACGAATTTTTATGTTTTTTGTATGTATGTAATCGAATCGACTTGGTAAAAAATAGCGCGACAATCCCCATTGTCGCGCTATTTTTTACCAAGTACCTCTTCATTATCTATATATTCAGGATAAGGGAAATGTAAAATGTGTGCTGTTAAGTTAAATAAAAAATATGTTCGCTAAACGTATTAAGCATTCATAACAATATCATAACTGCCATATTGAGCATTTAAACTTATCTGATAAACGATGTGAAATACCAGTATCTATGGTCACTCATATTTAAAGTAAAGTTATTAAATAATATTCCTGGAATTCATCCATAAATTCCGGTTTAAGAATTAATGTGTTAACTTGTTTGAGTTATGTAGTTACTTTAGTAATAATTTAAAAATTTGTTAGCATACAACCCATATCAAAAAAAATTCAAGAGTAAAGTATCAGCAGCCAGGATAAACTACAGTCTTTCGAATTACTTTCTGCTGCTCACTTTAACATATGTTTTTATAAAAACTTTACACACGAACTAAGTGTATATATAAAAAAGTGCGTTACACTTTTATGGTATTCTTAAATGTAATATTTTACTAGTATTATAAATGTGAAAGTTTGTGAGAATGAATGTATTAATAAAACAATTAAAATAATATTAATTAAACTTTACACTAATATAGCTGATATAACAACATATAACATAGGGTATAATTAGTAATATTAATTTGTAAATGGACGAAAATGTAACGAAAATTGTCTCACTCTGTCGACTCTAGGCCATTTTAAAACTCTTGACATGAGAAGTCAAACATATGAGTAACGCGAATATATTGCATAGTGGTAATGCTTCTCTTAAATAGGTTAACAAAAAAAATTACGACTCATGTATCTATCTTTTATATAAGTCACTATTGCCAAAATAATCATTGTTAAATACAATAAAAGTTAAATATATACACATCCAGCTTATTCTCTCCCGCTTTGCTGGGCACATTATTAATTTGGATGTGAATTTATGTTGCTATGGTAACCCTTGCCATATTATACTTCAACTTAACCATAGCTATAGTAATTCTTACCCTCGCGTTATATGTGTATCTCTTGTATATTGCAAATTTATTTCCTTTAACTATTATGATCCCCAAAGCCAGTAAGGTACCTTATATTCCTCATATAGCAACAACAACAACTAAAACAACAACAACAACAACAACAAGACAACTTAACCATCAAAGGACTTATTTCTCTCCTTGAAAACGTGATTAAGCTAAGTTTCGAAATACACCTTAAATGCAAACTTTTAATCCCTTGGTTTTATTAATATATATTTTAAAACATAACATTTTATGCATAATAATGCATGCGTCATTAAAGAACTATAAAAATGTGTTTTTTATTCTGCTATAAATTATTTTGATAATTTTATATTCTAATTCTAATAAGTCTCATTGTATTTTGTCTATTATTTAATTGAAGTTGACTAAGTTTAGAAAAATATTAGTCATATAATATATCAAGCATCTAAAAGTTATAAACATTAGTATCCATTGTTAAAATACAAAAACTTGGTTTTGTAGTAGCATCCACTTCAATTGACAAACAATAAATACAATATTTATACATGACTATTGCATGACATCGAATAAAACGCAAATTACAAACAAATAAAAAAATACCTCAGGTGAAGTACACTTTATAAATATATTTCCACCGTGTTTCAACTATTTATTATTATATTTTTTTAATAAAAGGTGGTAATGTGGCAGATAACGTTTCAAATATTTCTCTTGCCTCTATTTACTATTATGTATAACCTTAATAAATTTAAATAATAAGTTGTAGGATCGTATCAAACAAATATCTAAGACTAATATATATAAATGATAACAAAACTATAATTTTTTCTATTTAAAATTAAAATAGATGTAAAAAGAATTTGGTCCCTATAATTTAATTCAGCTTAATGAGCGACCATATTTTTAATGCTTATTTATATACAGAAAATGAAAAACTGAAAAGGAATAAAATTAAAATATAAATTAAAACAAATAAACAAAACAAAAACATTTCAAAAAGAAATAGTATAATCAATATATTATTAGTTACAAAACAATCTGAAAGTATTAAAGTTTACTTAAATTACAAATCTGTTAATATCTACACTAATATTTTAAAAGTTATCTATATTAAGAAACTACCCGCGATCAATTACCACTATACTCTATTGAGTTATTTTTCTCTAGGTCTAAATTAATATATCTAAAATGCCAAATTAATATAAAATTGAATCTTTCTTCTACGTAATATATTTATTATTTAACGTGATTAACAATATTTCAACTTCCATTGGATTAATTTAAAATAATTCGACATAGAATGTTGTCATGCAAAAAACTGTACCATTGCATTTGTGGGTTAAATATTACCTTAATCTTATTAGTTTTGAGTGGTTAATTATTTATAAAATATATATTTATAACGACTCTAAACTATCTGTCCGATTAACAAAAATTTTACATAGTTACTTCTTTTGTAACGTAAACGTCCACTAAGAACGGATTTTACGGAATTCCTATTTCAACAGATTTCAACTTTTTGCATTTCACCAAGTTTTAAACCTGTAAGAGGTATACACTTAACGCGGGGGTAAGAGTTACTATAGAAAGGGTTACCATAGCAACGGTTACGATGAGAACGTATAATATGACAAAGGTTACTATAACAACCTAAGTTCACATACAAATTAATAGTGTGCCGCTATGCTTAGCGATAGGGGATCAGCTAGTAATATTATAAAGACAATAACTAAAATAATTTAACTTTAACAAACTTTGTATTCAAAGTTTGTCAAAGTTAAATTATTTTAGTAGTAGTAGTAGTATTTTAGTAGTAGTTAATTATTTTTCAAATATCAAAGCGGGCGTTAGCTAGCTCAGAGTGACGAAAGCACCCATAGTGCTGAAAGTCTAACTCTGTATATATACGCGCAATATCGATTTTTTTATACAGGAGACCTTCTGGTATGAGTGTGGTATTTTTAGAAAGCCCTTGGCCCATAGACCCAGAAAATGCATTTACACTTAGCAATATATCTACCGCCTCACCTCTACGGCCGTTTGAAAAATGAGACTAAAATTTAGTTTTTGGCTCCGCACCAGTATAAAATCACTTATTTCCACCTTGAAAGATTTTCCTAAAGGTCCTCGTCGAGACCTTTTCAACAAGCCCAAAAACGCCAAAATCCGACCACCGGTTGATGAGATATGACATTTTGAAAATTTTGACTGGCGCCTCCATCGATGATTACTTTGTCTGTTTGTGGGTATATTCGTAGTTTCAACTGATTTTGTTCAAACTTTCAGGGATTGAAGTACATCAAAAACTAAGACTTTTTGTTTTACGACATTTCGATTTGGCCGCCATGTTGGCCGTGGCCAGCCCTCGAAAGGCCAAAAATGGCCATTTTTCGTACAAACAAAACCAAACAAACCAAACCAAACCAAACAAACAAAACAAACAAAAAAAAAATACAAACAAAAAATGTGAATGTGCTCAAAACGTTGCACAAATTGCATTTTTGATTTTATTTTATTAGATTGATCAAGGCAATTTGGTAACGTTCCGAACACATTCACATTTTTTGTGTTTGTTTAAGTTTGTGAATAAAAATGTTCGTGGTTTTTTTCGTCACAAAATTCATATCAGGAGTTTTGTCAGTGGATTCGCTTTCGTCACTCGGTATTTACTTCGTTGAGAAGTTTTTGTTTTGATTTTTAATACGTAAAACCATTGAAATATTTGTAAAATAAATTAAAGGTTATACATAATATCTTTATTATTCTTTGATTAATATTTTAAACTCTTTATAAAAATATAAAGACAAATATTACAAAATCAACCGTCTTAAACTTACTTTTTATTTGAAATTCCGATATTATTCATTTACACTGGTTGATGGTTTTCTATGATCTTTCATATATATGTATGGAATATTATAGTGGTTACATGTATCTAATGATGGTGCTGTGTTCATATTCGCTTGTGTATTATATATTATTAAGAGTCCTATTGAATAAAATTATTTAATTTTTTCACCTCAAATAATCCACCGTTTGGTCTATCTGGCATATTTTGCTGTTCTGTTTTTCTTAAATCAAATTATTAAATTTGTACCTGAATTTTTTTTTTTTTTTAAGTGACTCTTTACATAGAATACTAAAATGGTAAGGTAACAACGTACTAATTTCTGAGGACACAGATACGATATTTCGATGGATTTTTTATATTATGTTAAATTATGTAACACTTTCAATTGAAACCTTAATAAAAAAATCAACACCTTAACACATAGCTTTTTTTTACAATATTAGTATATTTTATCTATTCGTTTATTTTAATCTTTACCACTTTGAATTAATACACTGGAATAATACAATTAATACACTGTTATTAATTCAAAGTGGTCACTGGAACACTTGTGTATTTCAAATGGGACTATTAGGAGGGTCTATTTTAATACAATACTTATCAAAATAAAGACTTCTTTAAAGTCGCTCTACAACTTAAAATTAGGGCTACGAGGGTTTTAAACGCGCCCTAATCTAAAAAGAACCATACTCAAACTCAAAAAATCTCTGACTAGCAAGAAAAATAAGTCACCGTAAGTTGCCCTCCTTCACGAGCATAACGAAAGGGTCAGCCAACATCTCCTTCGCCATAATTGAGTGGGAGAGCGCAAACCAACCCCCGTTACCACAAGAAATAACTTCTTGAAGAACGGTGTGACAGTCAGCAACGGTGTGTTGCAGCCAGTAAATATAGCAAAAGTAACAAACAGCGCCAAAAAAATCTGTAGGTTACTCGTAAATCGCTAAAATAAAAATGATTCCCGTTCCATACCATTGTTTATATAATCATATAATAACGGTTTTTTTTGATCAAATTCCTTTTAACATATATTTATATAATGATAAATTCAGGTCTTTATTTTGGAGTTTATTGTAAAAGCGTACATAGTTAACCCTAAAGGAGTTACTTATGTTATGGAGCCTAGTGATGGACATAGCAAGATTATTTTTATCTCTGTTAGCAGTTTTGTATATATCACAATTTTTATTGAATTTATTATTATTATTATTTATTTTATTTATTTATGATTTTTCATAAATTGTATACAGTAATAATTTTGAATGATTTGAAATTATTAACTTTGTTCTTCGACAACTTACTATTATTTTGTGTCGCTAAATAGGAATATGCTTAAGCTTTAAGAGGTTAGATTAAAAGCTGATACTGAAAATTAAAATTTCTAAACAACTCTAATGCATCTACAAAAATACAGCGAGTAAATAGCATGGTATATAATTCACAAATCATTCATAGTCAAATAAAATTGAAAATGTGGTTGATGTTTTGAGAAAAGTTCTAATGCATACTGAATAAATAGGCAATAAAAAATATAGTATTTATGAAATCTAATTAAAAACTTTATATTGATGAGATCTTCGGCTATATAACTAATTGCATGATTTCAAATTTTGTTAACTAGCAAAAATTTAATCTGTTGAGAAATTAAGTACTCAATAAAATTTTGAATTCAAAAACTTTTGTAATTTAAAACTTTTTTGTTTTAAATTATAAAAGTTTTTGTAATAGTCACAGAATGCGGAGTCCTAAAATTCATTATTCATTAATTATAAAAAAAAATATACATACATTACAATTTTTTATGTTTTATTTAATAAAGTGAATTTATAGAATTGTATTATTACAATATCTCAACAAAGGAAGTATTACAATTAAATCTTGGTTATTGCACCTCGGGACAGCGAGGTCGGGGCAATTGTGTGTTTTATGAAACACGACGCAATCATGGATAAGTAAGTTATGTTCATTATGGTCAATATATCTTTCTTATACTTGCTTATAATTTTTATTTGTTATATTAAAAAATGTCCTGCTTGTTTAAAAACTATGAGACACGATAGATAAAAAGAAACGTTTATAAAAGTATCTATAATTATTATAATAATATTTCTTTCTCTCATTTTGTCAATACAAGAAGTCTAAGTGCACATCCAAATTAATAGTGTGACCAGCGAAGCAGGCGGGAATCAGCTAGTTCATAATAATATATATTTTTCTTCAAATTAAAATAGTTCAAATTAAATTAAAGAATAGTTTAGTAGTTTCAAAGTAACTTCATCTTAATTTCTAACGTTTTTTTTTAATCTAGAAAAACATTTTTAATATTCTTCTATATATCCATTTGTCGGTTTTTTTTCGGTTACACTGTACAAGTCATTGAGTCTAACATACATAAAATCCCTGCAAATTTAATGTATGTATAATCATAAAAATCTACATTACAATGTACACCTAGACTCAAAAGAATTATTAAGTTGATTACATATAATATGTACTATGTGAGAATTGTACTTACGACCTTATTCTATATTGTTGTAAAGTAAATAAAAAGCAAAAAATTCATGAACAAAATGATAATATATAACTATATATCCTTATAATCCTATGAAATCAATATATTTTATATACACTTAAATAAAACTAGTTAAAAGGAAACATTCTTTAAATGATAATTAATTAACACAGTCTATGAAAAACATATTTATATGTGATCCGCTCTCTATTACTAGTCGACCAATAACGACTTAACATGCGACCCGACTACAATGCGTTATGCGTCAATCATCACATCACATTACTCTTTTTATTACGAAACTGACTGACAACTTTCTTAAAGGACTAATATCTAGAGAACAAAAAAACGACACTCAAATAAAATAGATAACAATATAGTAATAACCATGAATAAGTCCATCCATAAACAGAGTATTATATTTCGATTATTGGAAACAAATTGTAATCCTACCAACATGAATCCAACACAATGAATCACTCTTTCTATTGTGAAACTTACAGACTGATTATTATTAAATCCTTTGTCGGCTATCCAAAAGGTCTTCAGCAATCCAATCTGGGATTTCATTTCAATGATGACAAAATCTTTTGGATTCTAGATCGTCTAATTTCTTAAGGCGAATACAGCTAAGGCTCTGTTGAGAAATTGCACACATTTTGAATTATTTTAAGAATTGCTAAGAATTTATTTAATTTTACAAGTTTAAATATTGTCAATTGCTTTTTTTGAGTTTTTTCCAGATAAGTTTTAAGAAATATACTCACGGTCTATGTTCATAATCAATTTTGGCTATGTTTATAACAATACTGATAAATTGATTAAACATAGTAACATATATATTAAAAATACGAGGAAGTAGTAACTGGTAACACACACTCGTTTTACCATTTACTACATACCAATAAAGTGGATACTCCATTAATAAGTGTGTTAACTATTAAAATGCGAGACTATTTAAAGATGGATTATAAAAGTTATTTTAAAACAATAAAATTAGATAAATCCATTACTATAATATTCTATAAGCTCTCACTTCTCAGGTCTCTGGTATATAATTTTTCGAGTTGTTCTTAGTTTTACTAATAAAAAATATCTTTGTTACATTTACCTTCAATTAAGATAACTTAATTTGTGATGATCAATTATGACGGCGTGCTTTGTCGATAACCCATTTATTATCTTCTTAACTTTAAAATCAAATATTTACTACCTTTAAAGTCAATTATTGTTATTTGGTTACCTTAATTCTAATGAATTTTACTTTAAAATTAATGCTAAATAGTGCTGTACTACATTAGTTTATTATAATATACATTAGAAAGTATTTGTAACATATTTGAAAATGTATAAAATATTTAAAAGTAATGTTACCATGAAATAACGAGATGGTATCACAAAAGAGCGCTATCTACTAATTACTTTTTCGACTACATAACTTTGTAAACAGATACATGATATGCACTTTAAATCGAAATATAAACTAGAGCAACATCTTAATTATAAGTATTAAAGTATAACATAAAAGTTTTTTCATTTCTATGTCCTACATTTACGAGAAGAATCTAAAAATTCTTGTTACAAACTATCCTAATTAAGAAATCTTCGTTAGTAAGACCTATATAGAGAAAAGCTTTGAAACAAAATTAGTATCTGTGCTCAATAGATATAAGACTCGTTACATGGGCATTAATTATATAATATCATATCATATATATATATAAACGGAAAAAAAACAAAAATGTATACATAATATAGAGGTCAAATAGTAAAAAACTCGGAATTTCTTGGAACTCATTTGTTGCTTGAGTGAGTTGAGTGAATATTTTTTTATAAACTTCTACACTTTTTATAAATTTTTTATGACATTTTCCGTCTTCGGTAAATCCTTGGCAACTTTTATAATTCATTGGGCTAGGTACTGCGAGTACAATATCACAATGAAATTGAACAAAGTGGGTCTCATAACGTGAAAGTAATAATAATTATTGGTTATACTTACCTAGTAATCTTTTACTGAAATCATACTTCTTTCTCCATATCCACACTTCATCTTACATCCAAAAATAACTCTTAGGAACAGTCATTACTTAGTCAATTAATTGAAGTTATTACTTATCTAAAATGAAACTTTTTATCTCTCTTTCTATCTTCTTTTGTCTCTCTTTCTCTGTCTTAGTGAATGAAACTAGATATATGATTTAAAAAAATATTCAACTCAATTTTTCCCTACAAAACCTTTGACAATTGCTCTTGGACGAGAGTGAAAACAAACTTTATTACCTACTTCAAGAACTGAATGATAACTTTGAAATACTTACTAAGAATACTTCTTATGTTATGGAAAATTGTCACTGACCTTGAAACAGGTAGTCTGCATGAAACGGGCCCGACGGTGGTTGGTAGTACACTGCCCTACCCGAATTTACGTGGGCGCCAAACCACCTTCAGAATGAGCAAAGTAGCAACATCAACGACTCGAAATTGCCGTATGAGTGTCCCACACGTGTCATGTGTGGTGTGTCGCGTTATGGGTTAGACAACTTGTCTTGTCAGGTTATTGTAGGTGGCAAAAAATATTGGCAATTGGCAAATATAAAAGCCATTACAGCAAGATAGAAGCACCCCTTTGCTTCGACAAATACATCTTAAAATATATTCAAAATATATTCAGACACTTTAAATATATTTAAAATGAATTTTCACTACTTTTCTTGAGAATACGAAAAGGATGTTTTAGTAGAAAAAGATATTTATGACACGACACGATTATAAGAAAGAATTTATGTGACGTTTTTATCAGTTATAGTTGCCATAGAAGTAACGCGTTTTCAATTGATTTTAAGTACAATTTTTATATTAAGATATTTTTTTATGTCAATATAAAGACAATATTTGACTTTATATTGACAGCGCCCAGGTTTGAAACGAAGAATGAAAAAAACTCGTAATGTGATATTATTTTAGATTAGACAGAAAAACCGAGATTACAAGAAAATAAATATCTTTTAAAATGACAAATTAACAAAAAGTGGCCAACAGAATAGAATATTGTTACTGTCGCTCAGCTAACTTAACCACCGTATCGCTACCCGACACTCATTGCTCATTGGTCGCTCATTGCTGACATTAGCGTTTTATATTTATGGACCTATACGATGTATATTCACATTCCAAATTTTTAGTATTCTAATATTACAAAAGATATCTTGTTGGGTTCAATTTTTTTACTTAACGTGTAAATATAAAAAGAGTTATAAAATATAATTCATTTTAGTAATCGATTCTTCTGTATTATAAAGATTTTTGTAGTATTTTTTAAATACTTTTTTATCCGTTTCAATCTGTTTTTAACATAAATATTTTCTAAATATTATCTTTTTAAACAGAACATCTGCAATAAAGAAACATCATTGAAATAACAGCAAAATTATATTGTAGATTAATTAAATATCAAGGTACCAAATTAAAAATCTGCACTACAAATTCAAATTTTAAGTTTCAAGATAATTAATTAAACAAAATGCCGTGTTGAGCTCTTCTTGTGTATCTCAAAATTTGTTTAAATAAAGACCTGAGAGGCTGCACTCAGATTTAGACTCATTCATGTTCCCTGATAATAAAATAGAAATATTACTAAAATTTTAATACATTTCATTAATAGTGAAATGTTTTAAGAGAAAATGTACTTAAATATAGAATATGATTTCTGCAATTATCCAATATTTAAATTTAATAACCTATATTTATATTTCTTTCTCTCAACATTGTTGTTCAACATATTATTAATAATTTATATGTATATTTATTTATTTTAAAAAACACTTATTTATTTATTTATTATAAAAGTTAGCAACCTAAGTATAAGAGTAAAATATCTCTCTATAATTTATAAAAAACAGAATATCAGTAGTAACAAAAAATGGAAAAATATATTTTTCAATTGTGATTTGTTATCTTTTTTTAATTTATTGAAGAAAATCGCAATAACTATTTTACTTATATTGAATTTCGAGCTGCATAAAAGTAAAAAAATCTAAATAATACATTGTTACTTGGGCTCGTTATAGTGTCGACGAAATGTTGGAAAAAATATAACACTGGAAAACTTGAAGTCAGTTGAAGTTTTCTCTTACTGAAACTCTAACTATTGTAAAAAATTAAAAAAATTAAGACTGTTTAACACAATTTTATTGACAAGGATTAGAAATTTATTATTAACAAGAATTTATACCTCACCTTAAAGTTATAGCAGACATTAAATATTATATAGTCTAATGTGCATTTTTATCTCAAGTAGTATCTTTTATATCAATTTATATAAAATAACACTATTAACTGTTTTCGTTTTATAAAAAAACGTTTTTAATATCTAACGAAAAGTTACAATTCTAATAAACGTTAACCATAATTTATATCAGCTTAATCCATATAGAATAAGCGTTTGAATAATATTATATGTACTGTTAATAATAAAATAAGTAAACATTATTCACACGTTACACACATTATGATCACATGTTAGGTAAATAATAGTATTAGTTAATTTACCATAAAGTAAAATCATCAACATAAAAAGAATGTGTTACTAATAGTAAACAATCGAATCTTTATTTATAATTATGTTACAAAGTAACAAGTTAGACAGGTAGCAGGGATAATTAAACTTGCTATTTCGTCCGTAAACCTTTCCAGAGTAAAAGGAGTCTTAGTCAGTTTGGATATTCCTCTTGCAAATAATTTATTACTCAGCAGAAAATGGTGCGGCGAATTGCTTTAATAAGATATTTTATATTCTTAAAATGTTGTTTTCATTTCTCTACCTACTTCTCACTAGATTGAGTTTAAAGTGCACATACTAGTATTAAGTAAACTTTTCCCCTTCTTTCCCTAGACACGTACTAGAAACAATCTACTAAACGCATTCGCTAGACAGTTTATATTATTATTAAAAACATAATGTTGATTTATTCCTTAAACTTATTATTGTATTTTGATTAAATTTGATCAAACAAAGAATTGTCCTGATTCTTCATATGCACGACATTATTTGCAAAAAGAAATATTTAAATGCACACATCACGCCCCTCCCTCTTCTCCCTCTTTGGGCCGTGAAAAACGAGATGTCGCACTACAGCGAGCTATCTACTAATTACTTTTCCGTCTACCAAATTTTTATTAAGAACGCAGTAAAAATAAAGAGTCCAATTTAAATTACAAAAAATCTTATAAAACGTAAAATACTATGTTATAAAACCCAGAAGTGACTTTTATATAAATTCAAGTCATACTTTTAAAAGAATGGATTGAAAATTCTTCTTGCCAACTATCGTAATTAGACAATCTTAGAAAATGTGACTAACATACAGTAGAGTATTGAAACTGAATTATCAGCCGTGCTGCATACAAACAAGCTTTTGCTACTGGTATAGCGAACTTTGTAACATTTTATGTGGCAACCATTTTATCTATAAAAGAAGTAAAAAAGGAACTTCTAGTTATATGTGATATTGGATAAAAAACTGTTCATATTAGTTTTTTAAATATTGTAAAATGTTTTAAAAACTTCTTCTAGATGGCTTTGGTTCTATATAGTTTATAAAGAACACCATCTGTTATATATTTTATGTCGATTCATGCCTTATAAAAGGCACTATAAAAGGCATTTTAAATCAAAATTTATTAGAAATGTTTTCGCGTCTTATAAATTAAATCTGAAACCCCACAAATTTAATTCAAAATCTACAATTGCTCAGTCCATTAGTTACAGCTAACCAGAACAAGATTTATATATAATACCGGGTCTACAATATCTAAATAGCGTACTCTATTATGTCTTACAATTTACAGAAGGAAACCGTTGGACGGAAGATATTGTAATCAAATTGTTATTGAAACTAAAGTGATTATTCTTTAGATTACCTACACAAATTTAATATTAGTTTATATTAAAGAATCTTATATTGTACTATGATTAAATATTGTAACTATTTAAATGACATTTATTTTATTATCACACTTTAACTCTAACTTTATTATCACACTTTCCAATTAATAAGTACAAAGACGAACAAGGAGAGGACAGAAGAATTTTAAAAGCCCTCCTCTCATCACTAGCAGGAAACGAATAAAAAAAATTACAATCAGTCATTGATTTTAAATGAGGCCAAGTTGTACTTAAAATATATATACATCAATACGAACTTGCTTATCAGAGTATTTCAATATGTATCAATGTCTTTTTATTCATAGACATTATTATTATTTATAAACTCGATCGAAAATTCATTACGATTGTTTAAAACAGTATTATTTTTCTTCGATCTTATATTACTAAATCCTCTAAGTCTTATAGATATTAATTAAAACTGAAGCAATTTGTGAATAAAAAGGAGGTTTTTGCTTAATTAACTATATCACTACTAATAGTTGTTAATGTGAAAGCATCCTAGAACTACGTTAGGTCTCATTAAAAAGAAGCACCGATTCTAACTTTTACATAAATAATGTCCGCATTGCAAGTTATTGCTATCAAAATAATTATAATGGAAAATATTTTATTGTGATTACAAATATTTAACAGTACCGTGTTCAGCAATAATGTTTATTTAGTCATACCTATTAGCTGATATTAAAATATTTAAATTAAACTATGTACTAAATTCATAACCATTTTTGATTATGTGAAAAGTCATTTGACGAATGTTTTGTTTGAAATAATAATTTATTATAGTAATAATTTATTGACCACAAAAAACTTTTATTATTGTTATAAAATTATTACTCATATTGAATAGAAAGAAATATGAAACTTGGAATATTGAAATTAAAGATTATTATCAAACATAGATGAGATTTAAATGTTCTCATTTGTACGATCTTATTCTATACAATAATTTGCTTTATCAAATAACTTAATGTGCACGCTGTATTTTATCATAACTTACAATATCAGCCTGGACACCACCATCTATCTTGTTTACTTTCATTTCGGAATTTCGCTTAAATGACATCTTTATTTTCACAGCGCTCTCTCTTGCTAATTAACGTTGCTTGTATTGAAGACCCTTTATAACGTTGATTTTTCCTAATTGGCCATAAATGTGAAGTACACAAATAAGAAAATTAAAATAAATATAAAAGTTCAATAAATCTTGGAGTCGAACAAAAAATTACACAAAAACATTTTTGGTTATTTTTATATTACAATTTTTTTAAATCTTCATTAATGATTATTTAACTATAAGATGTTTGCTTGATCGATGATCTTCAAAGGCATGATGGAATGGGGATAAGGCCAAAATAAAGTAACCTTTAATTTTATTTTAAAATATTACAAACTATAACCTGATTAAATAGTAAACACAATAGTAAGATAGAGGCAACTTTAAAATACTTTAAAGGCATGGTCCCGGTCTCATAGAAGCACACCATCATGTATCCGATTCCTAAAAAAGGTAATATCTTACAACAAAACCTATTGACTCCTCTTCAGTCTAAAATAATGGTGAGTATCAATAACCAACAGCTTCTAACGTATTTATATTAAAAATTGAAATAATTAATTAATTTAATTCAAACGGTTAGTTAAGCCGGTCTCAAGCAGCGGGATTTCTTAAAAAACTTGGGAATGTACGAACGCGTTACTGCTTCACGGTAACCTCAGTCTCATAAACAAATAAAGTCACGAATAGCGCACTAATAACTTATTAACTCACTTGAAATGAAAAGAAAATGAATGAACCTTTAACATTAAATGGTTTTGATATAAATGAAATAAAAAACGCAATAGAAAAGGCACTCTCTTGAATATGAAGACAATTGATATTTTTACAGATATTTAGATTTGATGCATTTTATATTCCAAAGGATTCAGAGCTTAAAAATTCGCGGTTTGTTAAATCTACCGAGATATATCTTTTTGAAGTCGTTTGGAAAGTCTGCATTGAGAATAAGCCCATATTTGGCAATAATGTTAGCGTTTCTAAATCTATTCGATACTTAAAGTACTTCTTCCTTCAAACTATAAGCTTGTGCTAAATAAAGAAATAAAATATGAGCCAATTGGAGTTATTGGAAATTATTAATAATTTTGATGTAGTTTAACGGCTAAGTTATTGTAAATGATCCTTTAGATATGAACCTGAACTCCCTGAATCTCTTAAATTTGGCATAACACACTTAGATTATATCAACCTTCACTTTTCTTAGTACCTATCAAGTATTGAAGTATATCTCTTGTTATATTAAAGTACAATAAACCAATTAAATAGTAACGTCTTTTAAATTCATTCAGTCTTAAGAAATAAAATAATTTATTTACGTCTTATCATAAGAATCAAATGCAAAATGTTCCATCAAAATATGATAACAATATTTATTGTTTAATTTTAGCTCCTCATTATTAAATAGGGTTTCCGATTCTAGGATTTACTAAGACGATGTAAATCAAGCGGTCACTATTTTATAGTGTACTATTTCATAGTGTTCTGCAACGTTAAACTTCGACATAACGCAACATTTGAACATCCCGTACAAATGTTGCGTTATGTTTTAAGTGTCAGCCGTAGTTGGGACAGTTTAGTTTCATATTCGTTTGTGTAATATTTTAAAAATTGGTTTCTGAAAGCAAGTCTCAAGATACGTAATTAGTTATATAATACTATTTTTTTATTTATTTTAGCTTCACGCCATATCCCTTGCGGTGTAGCCAGAGACGACGGAGCACCAAACGCTACTGTCCCTGCATACCTCTTTCGCCTCGGCCACAGACATCAACTTCTTTGGAGGAAGCACAGGCCATACAGTGGACGTCAATAGGCTGTCAAGAAGATGAAGAAAAATGATTTTCAAGTTAGTCTATGTGAAAATTAGTACCAATTTTGATTTTACGTTTACCAAAAATTTTCTCTTCTATTTTAAATTACAACAACATTCACATCTGAGAAAACAAGAACATCTCTTTACCGAAGTAGATATATTATTTCGACATACAAAAATATGTTTTTGAGCATATCTTTATATTAATGTTTTCGAGAAAGATAAGTGTCAATACATACCGAGTTCATCAATGACAAACAAACAATCATTCATCTTTATAATATGATTATAAATATTATTGAACCGAGATAATAAAAAAGAATTACTCGTCCAAGTTCAATTACTATTATTAAAATACCACGAATTTGCCAACATCTTTATTACTTACTGAAGCAATAATTTTATACAAGTAATATAAATTCTGAAATGTTTGTTATTTCTGTTATATAATAATATTTTATTTTGTATATGAATATTGTTGAACAACTATAACAGTTTCTAAAAACATTATTTAAATAATTGCTCCTATATTTCTTAATTAGTAAAATGTGAGTTAAACGAACGTTTTCAATTAGACAATAAAATAATGTTTAGAAAAGTGTAAATGTATGTGTATTTTTAATACATTATGTGAAATTACAAAACTCCTTATTTTAGTTTTTATTCTTTAGCAAGCCACTCAGCTTATTGCAAATCTTCATAGTATCTAGAGCTAACCGGAATAAGATTTATATTCCCTACATCAGGACCTTCAATCACTTTCCTAAATTATCTAGTACCCTCCTAGACTTTTAGACCCGACATTTAGTATGAGCATACACGTGATTCACATCCTATTTATATAATGCCTTCATATACAAAATAAAATATTATTATATAACAGAAATAACAAACATTTCAGAATTTATATTTCTTGTATAAAATTATTGCTTCAGTAAGTAATAAAGATGTTGGCAAATTCGTGTTATTTTAATAATAGTAATTGAACTTGGACGAGTAATTCTTTTTTATTATCTCGGTTCAATAATATTTATAATCATATTATAAAGATGAATGATTGTTTGTTTGTCATTGATGAACTCGGTATGTATTGACACTTATCTTTCACGAAAACATTAATATAAAGATATGCTCAAAAACATATTTTTGTATGTCGAAATAATATATCTACTTCGGTAAAGAGATGCTCTTGTTTTCTCAGATGTGAATGTTGTTGTAATTTAAAATGGAAGAGAAAATTTTTGGTAAACGTAATATCAAAATTGGTACTAATTTTCACATAGACTAACTTGAAAATCATTTTTCTTCATCTTCTTGACAGCCTATAGACGTCCATTGCATGGCCTGTGCTTCCTCCATAGACCGCCACGAAGATTGGTTACGAATAACGGTAGTCTTAAGGATTACGGCCTCTTCAGAAAAACATTTTCTTTGGCCACTTTTTTTATCATTATTTTTACAAACAAGTATTACCAATAAAAAAGCTTTAAATAAAATTGGTTGTAATATCAAATAAATAATTAGATATATCCGCTCTGCTTCCGCCACTTCTGAACTACAAATGATTGAGCATTACTAATTCTCAATCTCGGACATAAAGGCCAAATTGCAATTTGAGAATGCTACAAACAAAGAAGTTCAATCCTGGTGAGTTGATCCAGACTTGGCTTATATTGTACTTTGCTATGGAAATATATTCACTCCCTATTTTTTGAGTCTGTATAATATTGTTACTCTTTAGCATACAAATTATTTGTGTAAGATTCAAAATTTCCCTGTTTTTTTTTATTCTTCTTATCAATAACTTTTAATATGTTCGGTAAATGAGTGTAATAAAATATAAATAATGATTTTCTAAATATTAAATTCGTGTTTATCACATATTAATTATATTTGCATTAAAATATCGGAAGGTTTTGTCGTATTTATTATGTTATATTTTATAATAAGCATTTATTTATTTACATCTAGTGCTCAATATTGAAGCTTAATAACTTACTTAACTTAGTACAAAATAATCAAATTTGACAAAAAAACATGAACAAATTGACTCTTGCTATTAAAATTTCCAAAACTGAATCATTTTGGGTAGACCTCGAAGAATTCGGTCTACCCATTCATTTGTCCCCTACTTTCGAATTTTGGAAAAATTTCTTCACAGGAGGTCTTCTTATGACCGCCTGAGTACGAAATGACCATTGGTCAAAAAGTTTATATATATATATGCGTGCGTGCGTCTAGATTCGACTTTTGTCAGCAGGATAGCGGCCGCAGTTTCGCTCGGATCGCTTTCAAACTGTGCACAAAAATCAACCATCCAAAAATAAAGGTCAAGTTCGTTAACCAGCGAAATCCGGCCACGGGGGGCGCTAGGGCCTCACTTTTTCTGATTTCAGTTTTTCGACCCTAACTTTTTCCCTATACAAAGTAGATCAATCGCGTTCATATTATATGATGTCTTTGATGAATACCTATAACTAATGTAAATAAACCGAAAACCTAACTGCAATAACTTAGGGGTGGGGGTGAAAAAACCGAAAATTTGTGGAAAAAAAATCATAACTTTTTTCTGGTAAACATTCTTGCATCACAAGTATTTTTAATAGAAAGTTTATTTTTTGCTCTAAATTTAGGTATCAAAAGTTTTTCCGTAAAAGGTACCGTTTACGAGAAAAAAAATAAAAACCACTTTTAGCTTGTAAATTTTAGGTAGGTAAAACCACGGCAACTTTTTTCTGGTAAACATTTCCTCCTCGCAAATATTTTTAATAGAAAGGTTATTTCTTACTCTAAATTTAAGTACCAAAAGTATTTCCAAAAAAGATACCTTTTCCGAGAAAAAAAATTAAAACCGCTTTTTGCTTGAAAATGTTTGATGTAAACAACGGCATCATGTATTATTCTTAGGTAGTGAGTTATATTTTAAATGAGTTACACACGAGGTCTACCCACGCGTGTCCCCCTGCGGGCACGGATTTTTTTATCTTATTATATCTTTCATATAGAAATATACAACATTTTTAATATAATTGAATATACTAGCGCGTTCTTTATAATTAAATAATGTGAGAGTAGGAAGATTTAAACTTAATATTATAGATAAAGTCCAAAGGGGTAATCTTTACCTCCTATACGCTGATATGGATTTTACAATAAGATTACACTGAGTAGAAAACATATAAGAAGAGTTTATCTCTCTCATGAACATCTATTTCGTTTTATTAAATATGAAAATATTAACTTAATAATAATAGTTATTAAATTATAAATTAACACGTTATAAGAATATATTATTAATATAACAATAACCTTATTTTTATTCTAAAATCTTATAGAACGTAATTGAATATTAAAGGAATGTAAAATGATTTCTTCCTTTTATTAAAATATAACGCAATCTTTGTATTCTAAAGGCAATGGAAGCTGTTTTCTCATTTCTCTCTTACTCTCAACAGTAAGTGTTCTTGACTTTTGATGCTATAAAAGGCCATTTGTCGACAAAACTCATTTATAAATGCAGATTAAAATACTTTAAGAATCATAACATTATCGTAATATTAGAAATGGTAGTCTATTTAATTACAAATTATTTAATACTAGATGAAAACCCGGCTTCGCTTCGGTGAAATGTGACTGACTCATAATAAAGATTGTATAACTTAACAAAATAATAAAGGCTCGCTTAAACACTGAGAACACTGTGTCGTCAGTGTCACTGACAGGGGTAAGTTCATAGAAAATATGGCGGCACTGTGAAGGACAGGACATAAATATGACTTTATTGATATGATTACGTGTGAATCGGCCTTAACGTAGGTACTTAAGATAGCATCCGGTATCTGTGACTTTTCGCTAGTATAACCAAGATGACGACTGTGTGTGTTTTTTCTATTATAGTTTCACAAAATACTCTTCAATCAGAATTTTGAAGATATATGTTATGGACTCGAAATCATTTTTATGTTGTGTGTTCATTTTATGTATGAGATTTGAGAATCCTTACTAGCTGATCCCCAATTTTTACGACATGCTTGAACTTTGCTCTAGCAATTTGACGTTTGAAGAATCTTGAGGCACGATTATAACGAAAGCATTAGCCCAAGCTTGTTTCGCGTCCTCAAGAGTAAGACGCAAAAGAGAACCGAAATTCCATCCTAATTCGCTGACTTGCAGTACTAAACGCGTCGAGTCGCAGGTCTTGTGCGAGACGGACGTTAAATGGTCACTACACTCCGCACCAAGCAATAGAATCCTAGAGAGCTGTGACCGTGACCCGATACTTTCCGGGATGTATAGTAAGCAGAAGATCCAACAAATGGGCATATGGCTGGTCACGCCCAGTAGACGAATATGCGTTTTGATAAACTGGGACAGACCATTTGCCAGTGCAAAGTTATACACAGATCTAGCCAATCAGTAAGGTGCGCGTTGAAGTTTCCGAGGGCTACCACTTCGGCGGTGGGAGTGGTATACCACCAAAGTCACATTAAAAGCTTACTTTTATAACTTTTATACAAACATTTATGTGCTGTTAAGTAGGCGTACAGGTCACAAGTTTAATTCGATGTCATATATTCTAAATTCCTTACTTGCTTCAGTTTAAGTCTAACTATAAGTCTGTTAAATATAAGTAAAAAAATATTTATTTTACCCACTAAAACCGCTTATTATTTCTCAAAATGAACTGACAATATTATACAGAAACAAAAATATCAGAATATCTGTATAAAAACAGTAAAACTTTGCTTATACTTATTTATACTATATAATACTTTAAATGTTTCCTGGGCTTGTAGTAAATGAAAAAAAAAAGAACTACGTAGTAAGCAATCCGAACGTTGAAATAGTCTTATTAAGTTATTCTCAAGAAATGATTTACAGGTGGGCTAGTTAGCCCTTTAAACAATAACTTAACCTGCGGGTACCTGTGCAAGAAATTATGAGCTAACCTACTTCTCGCATCGCTAAAATTCAATGTGAATACTCAACTGAATAACTTGTAGGAGCAACAATTTTGGTTAACAAATAATGAATATGAAACTGTATTTCGCAATATTTGTGAGTTAAAATATATTTTCTTTTTATAATACTTTATCCATCGATACATAAAAAAAACCTATAAAACAATCATATTTTTATTTATTTATTTACCTTCACGCCATATCCCTTGCGGGGTAGCCAGAGACGACGGAGCGCCAAACGCTACGGTCTCTGCATACCTCTTTCGCCTCGGCCACAGACATCAACCTCTTCATACATATATATATAAAGTTGAAAATAGCGGATTAATAACTTAACAAAAATAATGGAAAAGGCTCACTTTTGGATATTAAAGTAATTAATATTTTCAAGAACATGTACAGATAATGTTTTTTCGTAGAATTTGTTAATGGAATATTTCGGAGATTAATGTAAAACATTCGCGGTTTGCTTAATCTGTCCGAAAATAGCTACATGAAATCATTAGAGATTTTTTTTTAATAAATCCATATTGGGCAATAATTTTAGCGTCTCTAAATCTATTTCATACTTTATTGTGTCTTCTTCCCAATTATAAGCTTTTCCTAAAGTAGTAAAAATTTGCGTGATCGATAAAGTAAACTTATTGATAAATATAACTTACTTTTAATGTTTCTAATCTTTAAATTATTTAATCTAATTTTAAATTATCCTTTAAATAGGAACCTGAACTTCCACAATCTCTTTAAATTGACATCAAACACAGGTAATTTTGAATTATTCTTCAAAGCATCAAACCTCAAAGCGACAACTGAGCACCTAATTGACGTATATCTCTTTGATACCTACAATGTTACTCAAACGCAATTACAGTGACGTCATGTAAATTACGTAAGTATTCATTATGTATAATTATTCTTTATAAAGTAACATTAATTAAATTTATTATTTTATATTTTTGATATAAATTTTATATATTCATAATTTACAATATTAAAATATTACAAAAAGTTATTAAGAATATTTTTATTATTGCTTTTGTTAAAGCTTTAATTGAAACAGTTTAGTTTAATAGTTCTTTTAATGTTTTTAAATGAGATCAAATTGATTTAAGTCTGTGTAAAAGTTTCTTTTGCCTTCAAATCCCACGAACGAAACGAACTGTCTTCAAAAGTTGCTCTAAAGGATCAGGCGCAATAGGTACTAACCTACTCGTAGATACATTATATTTTTGTAAATTTTAAGAAATGTGTTTGTGTGCATATGATTTTATTGATATTAAAAACTTGTTCTCCACGTCTTATTTGATTGAGGTTAAAGGGTAATTATAAAAGATAAACCCAGGACAGATTTAAAACTCTAGACAGTATTTATTTATGTTTTGAAAGATTTTCATTTTTATTAATTATATTATATTTATTGTATTTTAAAAATTACATTTTATTAAAAAATAATATGTCCATAAATTATTATTAATTTATTTTATAGTATTGGCGATTGAGTCACAGTCAGTCAATTGATATCTGAGAACAAAAAACACCTGCATATATGATAATTTAAATAAACATACATACATCCGTATTATATTGATTATAATTTATGAAATCTATTTGCGTTAAATAATACTTAATTAAGCTTCATCTTTGTGGCTTCACACTTTAATAATAAATACCATGTTATTTTCGATAAAAATAAAATGTTTCAACTAATATATAAACTTAATTAAATGTAAATTTTAATAATAGTTTAAGAAAGCTACATCGAATACTATTCTCGAGTATGATTGAAGCTGCAGTTAGTGCCCGCATCTCCGTATGACGCAGACTACAGACTAAACGTTTGAATTTATTGGTTTGATATCAAAAAAACAAACATCATTTATATTGTTCAAGTCTCTTATACAATACGTTACGTTAGCAAAGTATTGAAAATGACTAGTTTCAACACTTTTCTATATTTAAACGCTAGTTCTAAGGGTCGTTTTACAATCATCTACAATGAATGGGGTATTAAATTAAAAAAGGAACAAATTCTATATTCTGTAATAAGTTTAAAAGAAAACTTTGTAGTTATTTATAAGAATTTATAATATACTATATTAGTTTATTTCACTGGTTTTGTTCATTTCAATTTATTCCTGACCCTTTTTTCTTATATTCTGATTTCAGTAGCGAGACGTTTCCTTACTATAGGTAAAGTTTAATTTAGAATATTGTACTAGATGTCGCCACCAATATCATCTATGTGGACTATAAAGGATATTACACGTATGGAACATTAATTCAAACCTTAATTAATTAAAAACTCAGTCAAACAAAAAGTATTAACAGAATAATATAACAAAACAATGGAGTTTTTATTACAACGCAATATTCTTCATAAACGTTAAAATAAGTAATTTAGAATTCAATAGCTCCTTTATTAAGGAAAGTTATATAACAGCGCCATAACCTTTAAAATCAGTCGAGTCGTTCAACTGTAATCACCTGATTTGGGCTATATTTTCTGTTACTTGTATTTTTATGTATTGGTAATTACGGCTTATAAATTGTTTCATTCAGGTTTATATCAAGTTTATATCAAATCAAATCAAAAATCTTTATTGAAAATAAGTTTCATACAAAACATTTTATCATTGTCAAAGCTCCACCACCACCAGCTCGGAAAATTATTTCCACAGACCTGAGAAGAGCTGGTGTCAGAAACTGAACGGCATTGTCATGATTTGTTTTTTTTTTAATTAGTTCTTAAATTCTAAATTACAAAAATACATTACACAATACTAAGTAAATAATCTTGAAGTAGCCTGGCAGCGATCGCTTCATACCCACGGTGCATTATCCTCTAAGTATTCAGAAACAATGTAGTATCCTTTTGCACACAAACGTTCCTTGGTTATTCTCTTAAATTTGTTAAATGGTAATACTTTAACGTTTGCCGGGACTTTGTTGTAAAACTGTTTACATTGCCCCATGAAAGATTTACTCACTTTTTTAAGTCGAGTAACAGGTAGCGCGAGCTTGTGTTTGTTCCTGGTATTTATAGTGTGTATATCACTGTGCTTAATAAAATGGACAGTATTTTAATGTACATATTTAAGATTTTCAAAAATATACTGACTGGCGACCGTAAATACATTAATTTGCTTAAACTTATCTCTTAAAGAATCTCTAGGGCCCAGATTGTAAAGTGAATATTGAAATATAATATAATATTGTAGTGTACTTTATTATTATTATTATATTATATTTATAATCATGGATTAAGCAAAGCTCTACTAGTTAAAAAGAGGTTAATTATGTTTTAAAAAGGTTGTTTTTGTATGTAAGTGATAATATTTTTTTTTGTCTTCAAAATTTTTTGTATTTTTATCTATATTAAGTTCCTTATCCGTGTATATTATATTTATGGCCAATTAGGAAAGTACTATTAGGGAGGGGTCTTCCAATATAAGCAACAATAATTAGCAAGAGAGACTGCTGTGAAAATAAAAGTCAGTGAAGCGAAATGCCGAAACGAAAGTAAACAAAATAGATGGCAGTATCGAGGCTCGTATTGTAAGCTATAATACTCTGATAAAGCAAATTCTTATTATTATTTAGGATAAGATGACATAAAGAGATCATACAAATCTCATCTAACTTTGATTATAATCTTATGCTAATTAAATCTTGACTCTTATTATTCCAAGTTAATTCATTAAATTGCTTTATTATATTGTGATTAATGAGACTGGTGTTATTGTTAAATTGTAAGTCATTTTTAATGAAATTTTGTATTTTCTAAAAATGCGTTTTTATATTGGGGTACTCGTGTACTCTAAGATACCATGAACTAAAGTGTTATGGGTATGGTTCCAGGGTTAATATGCTTCAATTTAGATAATTGGTTGGACAAAATAAACATTATTGCTGAAAATTAATAAATAATTCTTGTAGCTTGTAAAGTAAAAAAAAGCCTGAAAAAAAAAAATTATTTACGTTTTAAATAAATGAATTAAGAAGATAAAAACGTTATTCCTTACTTCTTAGTAAGGAATAACATTTTTATCAAAAATAAAAAAGTCTATCGGTTTTGTAAGTAGTTGTTGTTAACTAACGGATAGATCGAAATTACGTGAATAAAATTTGTACAATACACTATTTATATGAAATAAAATTTTTCAATATTATATATAAATAATATTACCTATAAATAATATTACGTTAAATAATATTATACAAATATATCGTTACATTAATTTATAAATACTTTAAATTTTTGTAACATACAAAACGTCATATTTTAAAAGCTTCGATAATATTTTCGAAAATTAATAACTTTTTTCTGAAAACTACATAATATATAACATTGGTTCATAAGATAATTCAATCATACTCATTTAATTATTCGAAAATAAAATAAATAAACCACTGCTAGCTTATACGTGTAATACATTACAAACATTCAAAACATAACAATGTTATTTTATGAAATTATTTTTATTCACAATTATTTTTCCCTTGTATGTCTTTGTATTTATGCTAAAGAACAATAATAACAATATATATCCATGATTTTAAAACAATAATAATATTTGGAAGATGAAAAGAAACATTATAGCATATTGTAATTACACAAAAGGGCAATATTTTTTCATAATTATGATCTGAATAAGCGTCCTCATACTCATACACAAGTTATCAATTTGCAGTTAATTTTGTCATTAATTCATGTTTTTTCTTTTGAAAATTCATTTACAAACATCGAACATTTTTAAATCGGATCACAATGTTAATAATGTTACAATTTATAGATTTGTAGTATATAAACTAAATATTAACAGCCTTTCACTAAATTCATAGGATACTAATTACAGAACAACATCATAAATATTTTTTAAACTTTTGACTGTCTGTCTTTTTTTGTTTATTTATTGCGGCTAACCTCTGAAACGGGTAAATTGTTCGATTAATAAATAGTCGATAACTAACTCGATAGTAAATAGTTCTTGATTATTCGAATACAAATCTTCTAAATTCTAAGCAAAATCGAAAAACAGCGTCATTTGCAGTAATTTTGTCCGCCTTTGCATAGCACAGAGATGTATTGAAATCCAAGAAGCGATACATTACATTGGAAAGATTCCAAATATAAAATTCTACGTACATAGATAGTATCCTGTCTTTTTCTAACTTTAATAGATTTGGATTATGTAAAGAATGTATTAAGCATTACTATACCTTTCAAATATTTCAGGCCAACAATTAATTTTTAATTTTCATTCTCAAATGTAGATATTTTTATGTTGTAGATGTTCTCATTTTATATACATTTAAATAGACAATTACAAATGTTATTATTATTATATAATATATTGTTTATAAATCGATCCATAGAATATCTAACTTAGAAGTTATTTATAATTTATTAGTCAATAATTATAATAAATTTGTTGGAACTTAATAAATTTTCTTACTCAGCTATTTTCATGTTCGAGATACCGAATAAAAAAATTACTAAAGGCTTAAAATTTTAATAAATATTAATAATAAGCTAAACGAATGTAATTATGTTTGTGAGTTACTATTTCAATTATGTTTATGAAAATAAAGGAGTTCATATATTATACAGTGTGAAAATGCTAATAAGCAAGTACGTGTTCGTGCATATGTAGCGTAAGATCTGCTTAACAATCTTTTAAAATCGTTGAGATCTCAACTTCTTTAAAATTAAATCTAAAATAAAATAAAATCTTTTTTTATGATTACTTTTTTACTACTACTTTTATTTGGATAACCCATTACACCCTAGGCCGATAAGTGACTTATCGTAATAAAGATTTTCTGCATATTTAGTATATTTTTGTGAATTATATTTTAAATCTTGTAAACATTTTAATACAATCGTAATCTTAGCTTTGTGTTCTTTTTAGGGGAATTTATGTCCAATTTTAAAAAAGAGAGAAGATTGAAAACTCGACAATATGTTGTATTTTCTATATAAGGCGGAATAGTTCTGTATGTTTTCAGAAATAAACAAAATATTTTATAACATGAGACTATATTTTTTTACTTAGCAACTAAAATTAGTTATGACTGAAAAATTTTAGAAGTCAACAAAACATACTAGTGTGATACTAGTGAAGAACCATGACAGTTAAAACTACTCGAATACCAAATGTTTACTAATAAAAGTTAAATAGCATAGAACTAACAGTAAATAATAGTATAACTATAATGTTACAATAATTAGTAGTAAAAATTGTAAACTAGATACAATTTTTCGGAATTACAACATAACATTTTTGTTTATATTGTGTTTGGACCTCGTTTCTATTGTCTTAGATTAAGGGCAGGTGCCGCATAATGTTAATATTTGGGATGATATTAAATTATTTCCACAATAATATGTTTAGTTTTTATATGTTTTTACTATAAAATGACTTAGAATAAAGTCTGCAAATCTGGAGACTTTATTTCGTTCGTTTTGATGATTAATGAATAATGAAAAACTGCATTGTTTTAGTTTGATTGTTAAATTTGGAACTTAAACTGATAACAGATATATAATATCTAAGTTTAAGTTTAAGTGTATTTAAATTGCAGAAAGTTTGCTTAGATTAGTTCCCTCAGGTAGAGATGTTGTTTAAATTAGAATTTGTGTCATTTGGGCCAAAGTCACTTACTTGAACGGGACCGTTATTGGACTTCTCTATTGGATAACACCTACTAGAGAGTCGAAATAATTCCAATCCATTCATTTCGATTCCCATCAATTTTAAACCTTATAATATTAAATAAATACAACATATAATCTCCTTTAATAAAATGAAATCTAAAGTGGAGTACTTAAGTTAAAATAACAATTTTACTATAATAAGTTCCGTCCGTTCGTTTGTTATCAGAGATTCTCTTCTAATAAATAATAATAAAGTGCGCTACTTAGATATTATATACCCTGGCATTCTATATAAATCTTGTTTTGGTGAATATAACTAATGGACTGAGGTAGCGTTATAAATTTGTGAAGTTTCATATTTAATTAATAAGTCCCAGGAAATACTTCTAATAAATTTAGTACTATACAAATTGTGTTTACATAAATTTACATAAATATATATTCGATAGTACAGTTTTTGACAAACTATATAGAATAAAAATTACCTAGTAAAAGAATATAAAAACATTTTATCATATTATTAAAAAAATATGAAAAGTCGTTTTAATATAATTTCAGAAGAAACATTTACAATATACGTTTAACTAATAGCTCCTTTTTACTTTTTTTAGTAATAAAGATGGTTGCTACAATACTTATTACAGAGATAAAAGTATCTAAAGCTTATTTGTATGCAGCACGGCTAATAATTCTGTTTCAATTCTCTACAGTTTGTAGGTCACATTTTCTAAGATTTCCTAATTAAAATAATTGGCAAGAAGAATTTTCAATCTATTCTAGTAAAAATGAGACTTAAATTTATATTAAAAACTCTTCTTGGTTTTAAAACATAGTATTCTGAGATATTTTACAATTTAAATTAGAATTTTTATTTTACTGCTGTTGTAATTTAAAATTTACTAGATGGAAAAGTAATTAGTAAATATCCCTCAGTTGTGCGTCATCTCGTTACTTCCCGACCCACGTAGGAGGGGGGAGGGAGGCGTTATGTGTCCCTTAAATATTTTATTTTGTAAATAATGTGGTGCATGCGAAGCGTTGAGGGAATAAGATGGGATCAATTAACAGCCTCCACTCAAGAGTAATCAGCTTTTTAAATACCACAGCATATATTTATATTTTGTATTCACAAGTGGTATGAACTTTTATATCTTATACGAGTATATTGTTTTTACTTATTTAAGCAATTCGAAAACAATGATTTTGTTGAGACTGGTACTGGTAGGTTTAATTTCTATAGGTATTAACGATTTTTTCTATGTATGTGTATTTAAAACTAACTATGCCCATGTTTTCATTCGCGTGATATATGTTTTTAAAATAAAATTTGCCTAAGTTACTCCTTATAATATCAGCTATTCGTCAATGACCTTTTAAAGACAGTCCAACTGTTTGAGAGATTAGTGACTAAAAATGTATAAAAAATGTATTTTTATGTAAACGCCCTATATACTTTTATATGTATTTAGTGAAAAGGTGTTTATTTTGAATTACAAACAGACATTCACATTTTATTTAAATGTATAGATTCTTATATATATTATTCCTATAGATTAGATATAATAGATTCTGAAAAATCTGATTTCACAATGAGCACTAACATACCTAGTAACCACTGTAGTTATTAGGAAGGGAGTACAATAAATAAAAGTTTTACTATACATTACTGTAAACCTAAGACTTTTAGAGCTACATAGTCAGAACCATAAAAATTTACTTGCTGAGACATTTGGTGTATTTTTAGTGACACCTTATATTCAATGTAATGTATTCAACTGTAAATTGTATCATGATAAGTTTTTTAAAAAACTTCTGTGAGATTTATTCACTATTTCACTTATATGAGATATATTTTATATTTGTCTTAAGCTTTCTGCATTTTTTGGAGTATTATTAAGACTAAAATAATGCATTGTGAGCAAATTATTCATACTATATAAAAAAAATAAGCATATTCGGCGGTAAGCCACGGTGCAGGATAGTGTTTAACTTTTATCATATTGATAGGTGTATGAGAATCATACGAGCACTTCATAAAAGAGTTAAATAATTTTACTTTTGAGTCTATTGTAGAAGCATTAAATACACTGGAATAATCAATGTTCCATGAAGTAGTTTAATCCAATTTATTATTATTAAGTTACGCCGCAGAATAACCTTACCTATGTGTTTCGGAGTAGAAAAATTATAAAGGAGTAATAAAATATTATGGTAGGAGAAAGGGGCGTTTAGACGCAGTGTAACATTTGTCAGAGGAAGACGAAGACATACAGAAATTATTAAAATGAATAATCGCCTCTTTCATATTAGAATATACGTATACAAAAAAAAATCAGATCTATATGTGTATAAATAATATAATTCATTGATAATTATTTTTTTATATAATATAATTATATGAAATATAAAAAGACTAACTATTGAAATCGCACACTCACTGGCACTTTTTTTGACTCAAATTTGACCTTGAACTATCATGAGAAGAAATATCTACGTATCCCTCGGTGTCAGAGACCAATGACAGAAATATTTTGTTATCTAAAAATCATAGAAACGTTTTTATGTTCCTTGGAGTTAAGTCGAGTGGGCCAGATAGCATTTCCCCCATAGTATAACTCGAGGTTGCGTGCTTGATGTGATTATATAATTGATGTGCAAGATTAACACTGATAGGCATGCAGTATATTTCGACCGTTGATGGGTCCCTCGGGAAAACATCGTATATAAAATAAACTTGTCTTCTACAAAGACTTTCCTGGGAATGGACTGAGAACAAGGGTGAACTGAATCTCATTTGTCATATCGCCGAGAGTACTTTTTAAGTATCTGAATACTAGGCCTTCACATTTCGAGCGACTATTAGTTTCGTGGTTATCTGACGTGCAAGGCCGAGAAGGAATCGATGAAATTGAGAGTGATCAATAGAGCCAGATAGTGTTTCCGGCCTGGCCAATAACTTGCGCTTTATAATGGGCAAGTCTTGCCATACATGGAATTCTGTTTGCATTTTTAATCCAGATAACCCTCATATCAGCTTATACGCTTTGACCGCTTATAACAGAGATAAATCGGAATTGTCAGGGATCCGGTTGCTGTTAATCTTCGGCGCGTCGATTCCTTCTTCCGCATTTACAACGGGGAATGTTCCGAAGTTATTTGATCTGGTGCCTGCCCCTGATTTTCATCACCGCACAGCACGTCACCGTCTGCGTGCCCGTACCACGTACATCCGTGGTGATCTTTTACTATGCGATTTTCAAGAAACTATCTTTTAAGTACCATTAACATGTGTAATGAACTTTCATCGACGGTGTTCCCAGATCAATACGACATGGTTACTATTGAAAAAGACATACTCGTATAATACTTCCTTAAAGGCCGGCGCTCGTACAAGTCCGCGGATGTTGCAAGAGTTATTGGGCGATGGTGATCACGTCATCTGTGAGCCAAACGCTTGTTTGCCGTCCTTTAACAAAAATAATAAATATAAATGTAAATTTGTTATTTACATGTTACTACTTTACTGCTAGCTGTAAGACTGTGATGACGTGCAATAATATTAAATAAATCCATACTGTTATAATTGTAAAGGTGTCAATTAAAAAAAGAAGTCGTGACTAGAACGTAAAGAACGTAATTGAAAGACAACTTCGGTTTCTGGTACCTTATTTAGCTCAAGTCTTTTCGCGGTAAAATGCTTTACTACTTAATTGAGCTGAGCGAAGCGAAACTCTTTACTGGTCAGATCGCAAAAAATGCAAACTCTCTGTTCTTAAAAACTATTTGAGCTACGTTAACGAAACTCGCCACAACGATTGCGAACATAAGGCGCTAAGCATATATTTAATTTTGTAAAAATCGTAATTCTAAATTCAGTATAATTTACTAATTCAGTTTAGAACAATTTACGTTCTAGCTCGGAAACTACGCATACCACATTTACGAAACTCGACACTGTGTTTGATGCTACATTGCTTTATGACTGTGCAAAATTTCAGATAATTTCGATCGACAGATCTTGAACAATTAACAGAACAAATTTAGTTCGACCAGTGACTCACCAGCGCGCGCCTGCTCGATGCACGAGTTACGAGTGCATTGAAATCTAAGTTTGTAAAGTTTGTAACTACTCTCATACATAGCAGAACTGACTATAAATTCGTCAGAATGTGGTTCACATTGAGCTCGAAGCACACTAAAAGAATGGTAAGTATATATTAATACAAATATTTATATATATAATAATATATACTTACGTCTTTATATATTAATTTAGTTTTGGAAATTATAAACTATAACTATATATATATTATACACATTCTATACAATAACAATTAATATTGTTAACAACCACAATTTGAATAGGCAACCATTTTATTCGTTACCAGATAGTAAAAATGTCATCTTAAATTTGTTTGGTTTATTTTAAAGTCTCTAATGTTTTACCAATATGATTAAAATAGTTTACATTGCTCACGGTAAGTAATATGAGTGAGAGGCAGACAGCGTTCCGTGAGATTGTGAGCGAGACGTCAATAGTTCCTATGACACTTGACCTCTCCTTAACTCATCTGTCACGAATTATTATATCATCCCATTATCATAAAATGGAACGTGGACGAGGCAGAGGAAGAGGCAGACGGCGTGCAAGTGGCATATCGCGATACACACCAACTTCTGCCCGTTCACAACAGTATCGAGATAGTGTAGCCACACATATGACGCTTCCTAATATCGCAGAAAATAAGCGTCGGTTCAATAAAGAATTAGAAAAATTGGCATACGTTTCTTGTTCTAAATGTTCAAGAACCGATTTAAAAGAAGCGGGAGTTCCCTATACTTGCTCTGCATGCTGTTCCATTCGAACAACAACAACGTCGAACAAGAAATTCAAACGATGGCAACTGTACTTCCTCAACGATCTGCAAATAATCATTGTACGACGCGAAGCAGCAACAGTCTTTCAAGACTTTCGTGTAAGACGTCAGAAAGTGCTCGACGCTCTCCGGTGGCTGAAACAAAATAACGAATTCTATCAAGACATTCCGATTGATTTGAGAGAATTGGACAGGCTACCGTCTGATGATACAGATGTAACAAGCCTCCTTACATGCAGAAAAAGGAAACAACGGAATGAGCGACGTAACCGAAGATGATGACGTAGTTGAAACTGCAGTTATTAATTTGCCTTATGTTACAACTGATCAACAAGTAACGAATCGCTTAGCGTGGCCATCGTCAACTGCTCAGCCGATTAACGAATACAGAGAGGAAGGCTACATTGCAAAAAGTTTTCCACACCTGTTTCCGACCGGCTATTTTTAACAGCAGTAGACTAACACAAATAGTAGAATTTAAAAAACGGGTTAATTTTTTGATGCATTATCCAGACAAACGGTTTGCCCAGGATCCCAGAGTTCGGTTCTTTTGCCTGAATACAAATCAAAGTCATGATAGTGCTATTAAGTGCTCAATATACGCAAACCAGCAACACTTCTCTGAAACTGTTGAGCAACTAGCTGCACGTCTTGAACTGCAGCCTTCGCTATTGAATAACCTTCTTGCTTTCAATTCAGGAATCAAAGGCACACCAACTTACTGGTATCAAAGGAGTTGTGAATTAGAAGCAATGATCAACCAACTTGGCTTCCCGACAATTTTCCTTACACTAAGCGCTGCTAATCTGTGTTGGCCAGACATTCAAAAACTGTTCTTAGTAGACGATAGTGTTTTTGAAAACGAAAAGAGTCTTGCAAGACATATGAAAAGACATTTAAACGAAAACCCTCAAATAGCAGCTGAGCACTTCGAGATTGCCTGGGATGCTTATTTTCATGAAAGAAGTAAAGAAAATTCTGAATCTCAAAGACTTTTGGTACAGATTTGAGTGGCTGCACAGAGGATCAGGGCATGTTCACCTCATAGCTTGGATTCAAAATGCTCCAGATGTACGAACATTCGATGCTTGCACACCTGACGAATTCCTTCAACACTGCAGTTTTTATGACTCAATTCTTTCAGCAATGAACCCGAACCGCAGTGCACCACCTGCGTCTAAGCACCCGTCTCGAGAGAGTTGCATCTCCGTTGATATTGGTGATCCAATGAGGCAGGCAGAACTCGTAAATAGAGTACAACGTCACACAGAATGCCGAGAGAGCTATTGTTTGAGGAAAGTAAATGGGAAGAATACTGTCGTTTCGGTTTTCCAAAAGAGCTCCAGCCACATTCTAAGCTCGAACGAGATGCAAATGGCCAATGGCAATTTACAATTTATAAGGAAGCATTTCTGGACCAATATATGCAACGAAATGTCGAATTAGAGATGCTGACACTATTCGAGTTTGCAAGTCGATACAAAAAGGTTGGCGATCAATTCAAAGCAACTAGGAAAGAACAGATAGTTGTGTTCGTGTTGTACCCAGTGTTACACGCTTTCAATCTGATTCAAGGGGCCACTTATTCTGTAAACAGCAGGTGTTGCTCCGATCCTACTTCCGAACAATTGAGTCATTGAAAACACACTCAACTTGGAAGAAGACATATGCCTCTTTAGAAATCGATCATTGGATTCTCGAAGGTGATATAAGTGAAATTGTACAAGAGCCAATAGTGTAGCCAGAAAGAGAGCCGTTCCAGTGGATGGAGGTTTGTGCAGTAGCTCCTAACGTGGTCCCTTCTTCTGTTGCTGCCGGATTTAAGGATATAGATCGGGAGTACGATTGGTTTGCATCGTATCACACACTCCCAGATATCGAACAGCAACTCAACTTTATCAAAACGTCAAAAGAGCAAGCTTCACTCCGTACAGAGCAATCGAATCTGGTCATTTCTTTCAACACTGAGCAGTCGTAAGTACTAGATCATTTTGATAAGCAATTGAATATGCTATATTTCCATTTAACTCTCGTAGCGTTTGTAAGGACTAAGCTAAAGAACATCGTAGTAAATAGCAAGCGGGGTCGTGAGCTGAGCAAAAGTTAGCTCAGCTCATGACCCCGCTTGCGTGACCTAGTAATTATATATTTTAGACTGAATCCGATGAGAAGGTTGTGTAAAATGAGAAATAAAATTTTAAGTTTATAAAATATCTTATTACAGCAATTTTTCGTACCATTTTCCTAATTAATACTAAATATTACCTCCAAGTAACAATATAATTTAATTTATTACGTGGCTTCGTGATTATAAATAAATATCTGACTGATTACTATTAGTTATTTTTATTTTGTTGAATATTTTACTTTCTGGTAACTTCATTACTTTTTAAACCAAAAATATTTAAGAAACGATTAAATATAATACAATCAACTTCTGCTGTGCCATCAGATGTGTGAATAGTTTTAAATTATAATATTTCATTATTAAAATATACTTGGAACAATCAAACCATTTACTGATATAATTATAGGATAGCAGTTATATGAATTTATTATTATTATTATTAAACTGAAAATTTTAAGAAAGAGTAAATATTTTAAATAGCTACATTTCAATATTCTCGTTTACTTTAACAAGAGGTTTACAGCAAAATTGTAATTCGTAATTGTATAACAAAAGTATAAAGCAGATTAACAAATAAAGCTGTTATATGTTAAGGGATAATGCTTATTATTACAGACTCAATTGTTTTAATCCAACGTTTAATTACTTAACAACAAATAAATAGACTATTTAATATTTTAATATTTAATATTTGCATGTTTATTTAGTTTGTATGTTTATTTCTTAAATTGAAATATTAAAAATATTACAGTGACAACTAAAAATTATAATTAGTTGAAAATCAATTATTTACAAATTGAATTAAAATTTTTAAAATAACTTATATTTTCGACATAGAAGTTGAAATGTTATTCTAATAAATTATTGCTCTTCGCTTTCTCTGTATATGCAGATATATTTTTATAACGAAATTTAATTCAATATTTGTGATAGCATAAGTTTTTCTCTCTTTATTTATATATAAAAGAACGATAAAAACCGCATTAAAACTATAGTATTCTATAACTAAATAGATTTTTTTTTGCTTTGTGGGCAAGAAGGAGTCTTCAATCGTCGACTTGGTTTCACAAATTATATATTATGAGATAATAAATAAATGTTTCATTACTTTTAAAGAAAACATTAAAGTATTTTTGGTTTCCGGTAGCTATTTAAATAAATCCTTGCTGATAACGAATTCCTTCTGTAGATTGTAAAACATAAATAATATATTGTAGTAAGATATTGTAAGCCCAAAGTAATATTAATCTTGTTCTGGTTAGCGCTATCTAATGGACGTGCTATTATAATTTTGAAATAAATTTGTAACCTTTCACTAAGACTAATTTCGGATATATTTATTTATTTAATTAAATTTTGTCCGAAGTTAATATATACATATTTATTTAAATTTATTAATTAAAATAAAAAAATTGGGTGGATTGTGTAATTATGTATTTATTTACCATAAAAATGATTATAAAAACTTGTTAAGCAAGAAATCTATTTAAATTACTTTTTTATTCGCTACAAAAGTCCGAGAAAATTCAGTAAAAGTAAACTTCAAGAGAGACGGTTCAAGTTATCTATTGTTAGATTTTTTTACATCTTGTAAACACCATAACGAGTCGAAGTAACAATGTTTGTATTTAGACTTTTCTTCATTTTAATGCAGCTCGAAACACAATATAACTTAAATAAGCATAGTTTCATTGTTGCAGTATTTTTCAAGAACATCCAAAATGATAAAAAAAATTGGTTAAATATAATATATTTTTGGATATTTTTTTTTATCGATTAAATGATGATGATTCTGATGTTGAAAACAAATATGTTTCTGAAAGACAATTACTTTCAAAGAACAGTAAATATATTATTAAATAGTGCCTTGAAATATTGAAGTCTCTTATATATAAAGAATAAATCTTATATATAAGAAGAATGTATAAAAAATATTGCACATAACATAAACAAATCGTCGTCAATTAATTTAAATATTGGACAATCGCAGAACTCAACACGAATGGTTACAAATATTTGCCTCAGCCTGATCTCTAATTAAAGTGGTTTTATTTTATTTATTTATTTTATTTTAGCTTCACGCATATCCCCTTCGGGGTAGCCAGAGACAACGGAGCGCCAAACGCTACGAAACTTGTTTTACGATATCACAAAAAAAGTTCAGCAAGGCACTTTTATTAAATTAATTACTTTTAAACTAAAAGTTCATAGTTTTAACTCACTACCCGAATATTAACTGAATGTTAATTATTTTGTTGCTGTAATTTAATTGATTTCTGTTATTTGTTGCAGTTGTTGTATTACAATAGATCATATTGTTACGTAAGCAAAGCAAAGGCATATTCATATAATAAGAATGAAGTCAATTCTCAAATTAAAGTGCAGAAAATTAAGTACTTATATATCGAAGCCGTCACCTTCCCGTGATCGGTGGCAAACGACCTATAAACTACTGGCACTACAATCTTTCTTGGATCAATCGCTGACCGAAAATCACCTTTATATATTATTATGAATTAATTATAATATAAACTTCACTGTCACCAAAATATAATTTAATGTTTTTGTTAACAATATTTACACTTAGTTTATCGATAAAATAAAAATACTTACTTAACATACAGATGAATGAATCAAAGAAATATTTTTATACGTCTTCGTCAATTTGCATAATAAATAAAAGTAACTGAACCAAATAAAATTTCAAATGTATTATATGTATAGGTCTATACAAGCCATTACTGTACATTTGCGTATTTGACAATATTATTGCTCACAACACAATAACTTATACTGGGTAGCTACATTTTATTGTAATTAAATCTAAAAACAAAATTGCGAGCTGTGTTAATGTATTGTAATTTACAAAATGGCAATATTATATATACAATATTCTATAGTATATCATACTTTAATCAGCGTGAAAATTTTTCTCAAATAGTCAATGTAGTCGCTATATATATATTATATATATATTATATATTACCTTCACGCCATTTCCCTTGCGGGGTAGCCAGAGACGACGGAGCGCCAAACGCTACGGTCTCTGCATACCTCTTTCGCCTCGGCCACAGACATCAACTTCTTCATACATGCCCTCCGGGGGGTCCTCATGCTTTTTACGTGACCTTCCTCCAGTATCGTAGCTACTGTATTTTCGAAGGTCACTCGAGGCCTCCCCCTGTCTCTCTTACCGCTCACTTTTCCCATATAAATCTTTTTTACCATTCTTTCATCACTCATTCGTTCAACGTGCCCAAACCACCTGAGCACGTTCTTCTTCATTCTCACCGTGACATCTTCGCTAGTACCTGCCATTCTGTGGATCTCTTCATTGCGGATTCGATCAGCTAGACTGACTCCGCATATTCTGCGAAGAGATCGCATCTCCACAGCATTCATCTTTCTTACATTCTTCTTCTGTGTTACCCACGTTTGGCTGCCGTATAACAGTGTCGGTAGCAAAACTGCATTGTGTACAGCCAAACGTGCAGCTATACTGACGTTTTGCCGTCTCAACAATGCAGTCAAAGCACCATTGACTCTGTTACCAGCAGCAATACGCCTTTCCACATCCATTTCGTATCTTCCGTCTCTGCTAAACATACTTCCCAAATATACCACTTCATTCACTTGTTCTATTATGTTATCATTCACGTTGATCTTACATTCTGTTCTTTCTTCATTTCTTTCAAATATCAGAACCTTCGTCTTATCTACATTCAGGTTAAGACCATTAATTTCACACCCATCTTTCAGAGTGGTGACCAATGCCTGCAAATTGCATTCTGATGATGCAATGAGCACTGCATCATCTGCATATAGTAAGCAATTGACCTTAAGGTCACCTACTTTCACTCCCATGTCACTATCTTTCACTCCTTGGAGACAACTATCCAAATACAAATTGAACAACCAAGCTGACATAGCGCAACCTTGCTTAACACCCGATTGGATGTCAAACCAGGGCGACATGCCAGCTCCTACTCGCACACAGGCTGAGTGATCTCGGTAAAGAGACCTTACAGCCTGTAGCAAGGGTCCGTTCACATTGTATCGGGGCAGTATCTCCCATAACTTCTTTCTCACAACCCTGTCAAACGCCTTTTCCAAATCCACAAAAGCACAGAAAACCTTTTGGTTTAGGGCCAAAAACTTTTCCGTGATCATGCGGAGGGAAAAGATCTGATCTATACACCCTCTTCCAGGTCTAAAACCTCCTTGTGCCTCCCACAACAGCCTTTCAGATCTCTCTTGCATTCTTCTCGCTAAAATTTTAGCATAAACTTTACCGCCCAAGCTAATCAAACTGATGGCCCTATAGCTTGCACAGTCTATCTGTGAACCTTTGCCTTTATACAAAGGTACGATGACTGCACTTCGCCAATCGTCTGGGACCTCCCCAGATTTCCAGCATAAATTGCATAAAAACCAGAAAAAGTCCCAGACGCGTGGTCCACCATATTTGATCATCTCGGCAGTAACTTCATCTGCTCCCGCAGCCTTACCACATTTCAGACTTCGAATCACGTTCTCTACTTCTTCTAAACTGATTTCACCATCGGCTACATCTTGACTCAGCATTACACTGGTAGTCAAGACCGAGGCGTCCTCACGTTCATACATCTCCTTATAGAATTCCGCCCACCGCTGCAAAACGTGTGCTTGCTCAGTTAAAATTTCACCGCTTTTCGAAAGCACCCCTTTCATTCTACAGGTTACCGAACAACCCCGGGAACCACTAACTTCTCGCCAGAAAAGCTTCGTGTTTTCCCGGAAGTTGTTCGTCAACCTTTCACCCCTTTCTCTCTCAGAATTTTCACGCTTCATCTTTATAAGTGCTTTCGTTTTGTGCTTTTGCAGCTTGTACGCTCTTTTTCTTATCTCTCTCATACTTTTATCCTTACCAGAGGCTTTATAATCCAGCCATGCTTTCTTCTTTAACTCTACAGCGTCTTTCACTTCATCATCCCACCATTCATCGCGCTTTTTACTAAAACCTCTTTTCCTTTTACCACATACTTCTGTCGCTACTTTCACCATACCATTCCTAAGGTTCTGCCAGCATAGTTCAACACTTTCATTTCCAGAATCATAGCTTTCAAGCTTCCTGGAAACCCTCTCTTGATATTCCTCTCTGATCGGTGGATCCTGAAGCTTCCAGCTTCTTATGCGATAATTCGACGCCAAGCTTGGACACGTCGTGCGGCTGCGCCAACCTGCGAACAAACCTCTTATTCTAGCAACGACTAGATAGTGGTCCGTTCCCAGATCAGCACCTCTGAACACTCGCGTGTCCATAACTTGACTTCGAATACGCTGGTCCACTAGGAATAAATCAATCATACTTCTTTCTTCCGCTCGCTCCCATGTGTACATGTGAATTTGTTTGTGATCAAACATCGTGTTTGCCACAAACAAATTTTTCTCCTTACAAAATTCCAAAATAAGCTTTCCAGCCTCATTTACCCTCTTATCACCATATTTGCCTAGCACGCTTTCGTAACCGCTTCGCGCGGTTCCAACCCATCCATTCATATCTCCACATACTATCAACTTTTCATTATCTCTGACACTACTTAGAACATCCCTGACATTCTCCCAAAACTCCTCGAGCTCGCTCATTTGAGCTGAGGATACTGGCGCATACATGGCTAACAAGAATACTCTTGTTATCCCCAGCTTAAAGCGAACCCAAAGAAGCCTCGGGTTAATCGCCTTGTATTCTACCATTGCATTAACCATTCGAGAGGACAATAATACGCCTACACCTTGGCAACCTCGCTCACCCTCTGAAACCCCAGCCCAGAAAGCGACCCGGTTGCCAGGCAAATCGGTCGTATCATTGCCTTTTCGCTTGGTCTTAGACACACAAATAACATCCAGATCTTTGTCATCCATCACATCTAATAATTCATTCATCTTCTGTTCCATTCCTCCTCTTACATTCCACGTAGCTATTTGTAGCTCCGTCCTCCACCTTCCGCCGTTCGGAACATGGCGTGTTGGTTGGCGGTTCCCAACGCCGCATTTGTTCATATTATATTACATATTATAAATATACATTTTATTTCAACATACAATTATAGTTTTAATTCTAAATACAAAAATACAAAAATATTAATATTTTAAATTATTTACATAAAAATATATATATATATTCTTTTCTTTCTTGTCCAAAGTTTCTTTTTTTTTATGTCCAATGGATGCCCTTAGACAAAATATTCATTTTCACTATTTACACTTTAACAACACAATTTCAACGTCTCACGGATCACGTCCGGCCCGAGATAGGTATTATGTGGAATGACCTATATATAAATAGGTTATAGGTTGGCAAGCTCGCGTGTACCAGGTGGTTTCGTCCCCAGTATCATCGCCTGCAAACTTGCTAAAATCAGTCGTCGCGTAGTCGATACCAGGAGTGCAATGAAGTTCGGGAGTTCACATGTACGACGCTCCAGATGTATTAATTTTTTAATTTTTTATTTCCATTGATTAATTTAAATAATTTAGAAATGTTTTACAAAAAACTCGTAAAATATTGTAAATTAAAAAAAAAGTAGTCGCTATAGACATTACTATAGGTGTCAATGTCATTGTAGTCATTTCAAAATCAAATTAGATCAGCTAGAAAGAATTTGATAAGAGTCTTTATTTTCGCAGACCAAAACTTATTTATTAGTAATTTTCCAATTCAAAATTAAATCAAGAGAGATAATATAAAAAGAATCATTTTACGGGTTTCTCATCGCCTGCGTATCAGACCTAGGAGATATCTATGTAAAGGCGAGCATTGCCATCGCTGCGCTGGATTATTGTAAAAAACATATATCTTCGTTGCGCAAAATTAAAAAAAATAAGAAATTTTAAATTTTAAGACAAACAAAAAAGGATTTTTTATAACAGCGCTAATAAAACCATTACATAAATACTTGTTATAAACGTGTCGTGGTTAAGTATTAATATCTTATTCTACTAAAACATCCTTTGTATTCTCAAGAGAGGTAGTAAAAAAATATGTTCAAAATATTTTATACGATTTTTCCTTGTCAAAGCGAAGGTCTATTCCAATTTTACTAAAATAATACAACAGCTCTTATATTTTTGTCTCATTTAAATATTTTTTATCACCTACAATGTTATCACGTAGTACAAAACTTTTTGAAGTTTATGTTTGAAATGGACGCCTAACTTTTATACTCAATAAATTATTAGTTTATACTTGGTAATGACAAAAATTAAACCACATTAAATATCCTAATGTCCATACTAAGTAAAAATTATTCCTATTTGTATGTAACACAGCTGCTAATTCTGTTTCAATGCACTACTCTATATAGGTCATTCTAACAGAAATTTCTAAACTAGGATATTTGGTATTAAGAATTTTTGTCACTTCCTGTCATCGTCATTTTCCTGTACTTATCCCAATTTTGGAGTCGGTGTTCATTCCATACTCTCCGGTTTTTTAAGTTAATTTACAATTATATATAAATTATACTTTTGAAGCATGTTCTTGTTAAATAAAGACTAATTTGATAACGTAATTTGTAATAAATTTAATATAAGATATAGGATTACACACAGGATAAAAAAGTATCCGTGAACTTATAAATCTATAATGCGGATACAATTTTAAAAAAACACTCTTTTACTTTAGATGAAGAGGAGTGAAGTGGTATAAAAATATACATTTTTAATATAACAATTAATTTCCACATCCATTTCATTTTATTATTTTCCATTTCTACAAGCTATTATCGCAATAGATAGAATCTGTATCCAAGAGATAAAAGAAAGTTCCTTAATGATGCAGGCTTCATCGCTGAAATCACTGATTATTTTGTTGCTAAGCAATAATTAATATTATCTTGATACAGTCATTGTATTTGAATTAATTAGAAGATAATTTAAATTTACTTATTTCTTCGAATTGATTTAGAGTTTAACTATACTATAACAGCTACTTTATTATAATAGATACGATGCCACCATGTATCATAATATCTTTGTGCTATATTTGCTGATTAATTTGATATTTATGTAAAATATGCATATTTGCAAAGTTATTTTGTAAAGTACCACTCTTAGTTGAGAGATTATCGTCAGATGATGAGAAATAATGAGTGCATTTAAGAGAGCTCAGTTAAATATCATTTTGAATAAAAGTTATGTAAAACAATATGAAAACAATTTCATACAATTTTACTTTAACCGTATCTTTAAAATAATTATATAATCAGAAAACTAATCTAAATGTTATTTTAAACATTATTACACTTTTGCTTTTCTTCTGAAGAACACATATTTTATGAAGGTACTTTATTTTATCAGACAGCTGAATAATGTCTCAAAAAGTATTACACTTCGTTTCAAAAATTGAATTTGTTGAGCCTCTAGAGCTCATGACCTATTATGATCCCATTAACTGCGTGGTAGGATGAAAGGATCATAATTTAGTGGAGTGACGGTTATCAACGTTAACAACATTACTTACACAAATCTCTACAAGTACATGTTAACTAATTCCATTCATTTACTCAGAAATTTGTTAATATTTCTTCTCTCTTCATATTCGATTTCAATATTTTTGCTTTAAGTTTTAAATTATAGGCAACATTGTAATAGAATTGAGAAATATTTATTTCGTGTGATCAATCTACATGCACTTTTGAATAAATTCATCGACAATTATTACAAGAATTAAATATTTAACTAGTAAGATCATTACACTATCTATTCATCTCAATTTTGGACAAAAGTATGATACGTTTGTTCAGAATTGAGATAAAACAAATGTGAGTATTGACATAAAGTAGGTTATGAAAAGAAAAGAAAAGATGTCGTTAATAAAACATGGGATTTCGTATATGAACCCTATTAATTATTAATAAGGTATTGTATGTGACACGAAATGCAGTATTTATTAAATATTAAGATCTAAAAGAAGAATTGGACTCTCTCAAGTTTATTTAAATAAACTTGAGAGAGTCCAAAATCTTTTTAACAGGATCATATTTGGATTACGTAAATAAGACCATACCTATTCTTGGATTTCATGAACAACTCAAATTGGTCTTAATGCGCCTCCGCCGTAATGAACATATTCTCAACCTAGTTTACTGTATTCTGTTCCATTCTTGTACACCTCTACTCTTTGTACTTTAATTTACACAAATTCTTTTTCTATAAACGCTTGTTGCTTAGGGAATTCCCTTTACATTAAGACAATTGAAACAATTAAGACTATAAAGATCTCTTATTGTTTTTTAAGAAACTTGTCCATAATTTTTGTTCAACAACAATAAAAATGATACATTTATATATAACTTTGTCCTTTGTTTTTTTTTTTTTTCCTTAGTGGTTACATCAGCTAATACATATAGCTAAGCTATATATATATATATATATATATATATATGTGTGTATACATACATAAATAAATTTTTCTATTATATAATTATTTATGTATGTAGGTATGCTTCTAGGTATTGTATTGACGTATGTATTTCTAATTGTAATAATTGTATTTACTTGCTGCACCCCTATTAACAAGTATTAGTTTTAAATTATACTAGTTTCTGTACCTCAAGAATGCCTGACCGGGATTGCTGCTTTAGCAATATGTATAGTTTTTTTTATTTTTTATTTTGATATTTTTGTTGGTGTACAATAAAAAGTATTATTATTATTAAGTATAACGATGCGTTTAAACTTTTTCAAAGTAATTGGTCCTACAATTCTTCGTACCCCATAAAGCATAAGACAATTCTATGAAATATGGAGAATGTGGTGTGGATAACACAGACATTTGTAATCGTGAAGTTGACAGTTTATCATTTTTCTTACTTTTTCATAGAATTAACAAACTTTATTTATATGTTTTTCTTAATTCTCTATTTCCTTGTTAAATTTTGATTTAAATCCTCAAAAACTATTTGTTACTATTCATATGGCTGTGATCGTATTTTTTAAATGTTGTAATGGATCTTATATTAATTATAAAACAGGTAAATCAATCAGAAATCCTTAAATATATGTTTATATAAATTTGTTTTCAATATTTTTTTCGTGTTAAAACCTACTTTAATTCATGGTATTCATGTAATTGATAATATAGTTCAGATTATTATTCAAAAATTAAGCCATTTTGTATCACGTCGAGATATAATTTACAAAACGGGCACTCTCAACTAATTTTATTTACGAGAGCGTTAAAACTGGTGACGGTTTCATTTTTTTATTCTGAGGGAAAGTAATTTTTATCAAATCATTTTAGCTTTCTTATAATGGCGGATTTAATTGGGAAAAACGTCGTGAATGTTTTTTTTTTTGTATTTAAATTGATCTTATTAAGTCTGTTTTATAAAAATTATATCCTAACAGAAATCTAATTTAGTAAATTTTTAACTTAAAAAAATATATATTTGGTGCTTCTTAAAGAAACATATTTAGTAAGTATATTTGGTGAGTCAGAATTGTTTGGTTTTTACGGCAAACATTTAATTAAATAAATGTACCATATAATTTAAAGAGTACTGGCATTTGATATATGTGACGAATGCACTTTGTATATTGAACAAATCGATTAATAGTATTTTCAAATCCCTTTACTTCATAATACGGGCTATTCTAGTATCTATTGTATAAACTGATAAGAGCTTTGTAAATAAATACGTGTGGTAAGTCCTGTTTGTTAATGGAAGTTTAGAAAATGGCTGACGTTGAAACTACTCATCCTAAGTAAACGTGTGCTTAGGAAGACGTAAATATTTTATCAATAGGCGAGATCCACGAACATGGCGTCATGCCAGCAAGCAAAGCTGTTCAGTTTGTAGAGGGTTTATCACTTAATCTGTTTCGTTTATATAAAATAAAAGAAATTGTTTATTTTAGAGTCCATCATATATATTAAAATCATTGTTAGAATTATTTTCGGTGTACAATGTTAACATAAATTTTATTGTTATTTTCATTTGATTCTATTTATAGCTATAGCTCTTAAACTTAAAAGTACAATAAGTACAATAAGAAATAATATTATGTACCTCACATAATAAAACTTTAATAAATCTCTATTTCAATAGAGTGAACTCTATGTAGAACATTAATTTGAAGTTATACTTTTATAAGTTATAATTTTGCTAAATCTCCAAAATATCTAAAAAAAAGATTTATGTTGCTTAGAAAAGAAGCCTAATTTTTCCTTCGTATTGTAATGATAAAAAGTTGCAAGCAACATGCCATCGCACTTTGTAAATACTGTGGTAACTCAGCTACGGCAAAGTGTGTCAGGCTACAGAATTCCCTCCCCGCCGAAATACGCCACCTCCTCCTTTACTTGCTTGTATATAAATCCTGCTATAAGATTGTGTGGAATAAAGAATTCAAAACATACAATGAATAATACCGGTAATTTACACTATTTTTCAAACAATCAATTTTTCATCATGTTTCTGTCTCAAATATTTGCTATTAATCAAAGTTATGGAGGATAATAATAAAGTATGTCTTGAAAATAATGTGTATAATAAAATAATAATATTAGTTTCGTATGATAAACGATGTCCAGGTGAGGTCAAGTGAAAATGTGTTGCCTCAGCTTTATCGATGATAGATGTGAGGTCAGGCTTTTATTTCTGCTGAACTATTGGGAAAAACGTGTGAATCAGGATATCAAAAATTAACTTTAAAAAAAAATACAATTTAAACCTGATTATTATTATACCTTATTATTATTAAAACATTAATAAGATTGCGATTTCCTAATGTTAATTGGTTACAGTTTTATAGTTTTTCGTTCATTACAAAACATTTAGAAAGGCTTAAGAAAATACACATTTTCTGAAAACGTAGTATTTTGTTTTATTTCTTTTTTTATACCGCACATATAAATCAAGGTAACAGATAAAATGGAACAAAGACTTTTAAAGGACGTTTTAGCTTTTAACAAATTGTTTTGGCAATGAAAGCCGCAATGTGGGTACCAAAACTAAACATATATATCTTATTATAAAAAATATCATTCAATACATTACGTAATATTAAAGGAATGTACTTAATGTTTTGGTTAACATTATTATTATTTACACTATTAGTAATAACAACATAAAATATATATATTGAATGAATTTAACATAGTAAATTTGACTACATTTTTATTCAAAGTGTATTAAAATTTTGCTTCAGATTTTCAGCTTGCAATCCTTCAAAACGAGATCAGGTGGGTTTAACGTGGAACTAGGAATATGTCGAGATATTTAATCCCATTATAGATGAGTATACTAAAACGATTTATATAACATAACATCATTTTAATCAATATTTTTTATTATATTTTATAACACTATTTATAACACATCCCATCATCACATTCGGTTTGAGGAGCATACACACTTAAAACATTAAGGATTAAATCAAAAATAATTTTAACAGCAATGATTCTATCACTCACCCTCTTCACCCCCGTCACACCATAAAAAAAATTTATCAAGCATCATTCCAACACCATTCCTTTTTCCATCATTCCCGCAATAATAAAACTTGTACCCTTCACCAATTTCTCTTTCTTTTGATCCCTTCCATTTCATCTCCAGTATACATGTTACATTTATTCGTCTTCTCTTCACACGTTCTCAATTTCTCTTCCCCTTCCAGTCCCACTTCCAAACCTCAGTCTTACATCCCTTTGTTTTCGAGCTAGCTTCTTGCGTGGCACCGGTATTATTATATAAATTAATATTTATATCCACAGCAATTCATACAATTTAAGTGACAGTGTTTAAATATCCGGATGGGTAATGATTTAACATTATCAAGGAAACATTAGTACATGGCCTACACATGTTTACAAGTATTTGACAAAAATAATAAATGCATTTTATTAAAAAGTTTCCAAAGTAAATTCATTGCGGAATTTTAATTATGTAAAGATCTTTCTAATGTTTAGAGTTGGTTACAAGGAATATTTTTTTAATAGAACAGTAAAAGGATTAAAAAGTTTCTAGCTTCAGTGTAATTATAAATAATATTGAGATTTCTAAAACATCAATATTAAATTTTGAAATAATTTACATATCAGTAAATTAAAAAAATACAATAAGGTGTCATAAAATGACATTTTTTTATTCATTAAATTAAGTGAATCTAATTCGATTTCCTTGGAGCATATAAAATATTATAAACGCTTTGGTATGAATTTAACAGTTAAATTTAAACGAAGTATTTAAGCTTCTTTGAAAAAGTTGTGTATTTTGGACACAATCTGTTTACATTATTCTTTGTTTGATATTTAATTGGTTACATATAAAAGTAAATTGTAAATTAAAATTAATGAATATTTTCTGGGAACTTTGAGTTCAATTAATTTTGCACTTTTTTAAATACCCATATCGTATTGATCCGGAAAAATTGCCTAAGGAAGTTGATTCCATCTCTTCGTAGTGCGTTTGAGAACGTTTATTGAAAACTGCAATTATAAGTTTGCTACGCATCCATGTGGTATGGATTGTATTACGCGGTGACATGCCTTGCAGTAATGAAAATTAGCTACAGGTATTAAATAAAATAGTTAGTCCGAAAACTCCCCATAAAAAACGTAGAATTCCCTTTGAAATCCACAAACAAGCTACATAAAGAGTCCAGCTGTTCACAGAACACTGGGTCGCCGACAATCTTACGACTCTTCGTTGTCTAATCATATTTTTTTTTACACAAATTTTACTTGAATAAGCGCGAGATGTTTGATGCCTAACATTGAACTTATTTCTTTTTTCCAGTTTCGTAATTATTTAAAAATATATATACTTTTACGATTGTTTAAAATATATTTCTGACCGAGGTTCAAGATTATCAAACTTTCATTTTAATGAAGGCAACAATTTTTAACAACAAACAATAAACAATAGTTGAAGGAAGGTAATTAAAAACTATTATTTATGTAACTTATTTCATTTTAAGACCTAATATAGAGGTCATCCATTTATACATCATCTTCTTGCCTTTATCCTAATTTCGGGTTCAAGCAGTATGTTTTTTCCTTGCAAACTCTACTGTGACTCGTCATCTCTGTACATACTCCCTTCTTCTCCATAATCTTTCACACAATCCATACATCTTTTTATCAGCCGTGCTCTACATGTCCATCCCATAAAATTACAAATATTAATATTTTTGTCTCTTCTGCCGCTTCCTCATAACGAGTTCCTTGTGCAAATTGTAAATCATAAATATTATTCATTACTAAGATGTTGTGAGCCGGATATAATATTAATCTCGTTCTGGTTAGCTCTAAGTAATGCACCGAGCTATTGTAGGTTTAAATTAAATTTGTGAGTATTCATTTGTGAGACTTTTGGACATAATTTTAATTAATTAATTGTAATTATCGCCGCACCTTTATTGCATATGTTAAACATGGTTTCGATCGGCAAGTAAGCTTGAAATTCTATAAGTTTGAGTTAACAGTTACTACATTCTCATGTTCCTTATACAAAATTAACGCTTCATCTATGCTATCAATTCATAAGAAAGAGGAAAGATACTTTAGCTTATAGTTTCATTTAAAATGTTACATACATTTTATAAAAAGCCTATCATTTCATTACTTCTCTATTCATTTATACTCTTACATAAGAATAACACAGCTTAGCCGTCATAAATAATGTTGTCTCTGATATTAAATAACAGATGTGGCCAAAGCATGAACTTTCCAGGACATTGTTGTTGATATGCGATAAATAAAATTAGTTTTTAGATAGTATTAATTGAAGCAACCTACTACATATCACTTGAGCTATGATATATGAATTATATCATATTGTTGTAACAATAATATTAATTGTCTATTGTATGGTAGTCTGTGAATCAGTTATAATAATTGACCATAACTCGAAATCTTCATTGAGATGTTAAGATTAATCGTAGAGCCGAACTACGTATTTATTCATTTGTATCTTACGCGGTTAAATGTAAAAGAATATTAAGACTAAGTTCTGATATACTTATATAAATCCATCTGTCTATATATACTTGCAATCAAGTTATTTGCTATAATATTTACCACTTTAGTTTTTAAAAAGGCAAACTATGAATTTAAGAAATTATTGAAAAAATATAATCTTTATATTTATTTTGTGATGTGGTTTTATAACTATAATATAAGGACAACAAACTGTTTGTTTTCAAGGGCATAGAAACTGATATAATCACGCATAGTGGATTAATAATTTATTAATTTTAATTTACTTGAAATGAAAAGAAAATTAATAAACCTTAAATTTTTTACGTTTTATACATAATATATATTGGAGCAAAAACACATTATAAGATGCTTCTGGATATTAAGGCAATTGGTATTTGCATAAACATGTACATCGAATGCCTTTTATATGCGAAACGTTTAAGCTAAAACATCTGTGGTTTGCTGAATCTACCGGAAAATAGCTATTGGAAGTCGTTTGGAAAATCTGTGTTTTAAAGTAAGCCCATATTTGATAATAAGGTTAGCGTTTCGAAATCTATTCAATACTTTAGTATATTCTACTTATAAATTACAAGTTTTTCCTAAAGTAGATAAAATTTTAGTACTCAACCAAGTAAACTTATTGATGAATATAACTTAATTATATTATTATTTAATGCCTAAGTTCCTAAATATAAATTATGTTTTAAATGGAAACCTGAACTTCCTCAAACTCTTTAATTGGACATCAAACTCGGGTAATATTAAATTAGTCTTCAAAGCTTCAAACCTCAAAGCGACAACTGATTACCTAATTGATGTATTTCTCTTTGATACCTATAATGTTACACAAACGTAATTAAACAGTGAGGTTATGTTAATCACGTAAGTATTTAATTAAATAAAATAATATATTTACGGTATCACACAAGAAACTAATGCAAAATATTCAATGAATTACAACAAATTGATTTATTCATTTACTAACTATATTAATAAAATAATCTTATTAATGTATGTAAAAGCAATATTTATATGGAATATTTAAAAAAAAAGTGTCAATTAATTACTCGAGTTTAATTGACATTTTAAATCAAATACTCACTATTTCATATTATACTTTAACGTCAAAGGGGTGGTTAATATATTCGGGTGCGAATACTGTGTTATGTTTTATATGCAAATATAACATAGTAATATTTTGTAAACAAGAACTAATAATTTTATGTTACTGTAGATGTTTTTTCTTCTTGGAACATCCAAAAAACCTCCGTCATAGAAAATCACTAATTAATACTTAGTGCGTATTTAGTCAATTGTTTTTTACATTTTCAAATACAGATATTAAATAAAAAATAATAATATCTGAATATTTGTAGTCTCTCTCTCTGAATGCAAAGTAATAATTACGCCTAAGTTTCTTCAGGGTAAAATACTTTTCTTTGGCCACATTTACATATCATTATTGTTACAAAGTGGTACAACTAATAAGTAAGTCTAAATAAAATGGGTAACTTTTGTGTAACTGAACTAAGAACTAATTTGATGTATCCGCTCTGCTACCACCACTTCTGACCTCAATACGACCAGCACCGTTATTAGCCCCTTGCCAATATTTCAGTATTTATTTTTATATCATATTGATCATATCATATGCTTCATATTTCACAATAACAAACAATTGAAAGTTACCAAAATCGTTATTGAAAAATTTTTAATTCTGCAATGCAGATTTTTTTAGAAATATTTTTTTATTGGAACTAAATAAAAGTCCGCTATTAATGTTAAGGAAATTTTGCATTAGGACTTTTATAATAAAAAAATTACGTGTACATTTCATGTTTTCCATAGAACAATGATTTACATAATTGTTTGTTTAAACATATAATAAATACCTCTCGATAGAAACAAAAGATACTTTCCATAATACTAGAAACATTGCTTGTGATATCCCGACCTCGGGAATAAAGGTTAGTTTGCAATTTGAGAATACAAACAAAGAAGTAAATCGCTCAGCCGGGTGGGTTGAACCATAGTTGGCTTATATTGTACTTTACTATGGAAATATATTCTCTGTCTATTTTTACTGAACCTTTTGTTTATTGCTGCTCTTGTCTCGACTTCACTCGTCTGGCAATGTGTATATACTAACATTTATTTAACTTTTAGGGGAACTCAACTTTCTATAAAATTAAATTAATCACTTGTTTATTTCACTTTGTATATCACTTTCTATATAATTAAATAAATCACTTATTATTATATAAAAAATATTATCACTGTGATTATTTGGTATCATAGCTAGAATACCTTCGTAAATTTGAATAACAAAAGAAGCAAAAGTAATTAACGTATAACTACCAGTTTTTCTGCAAAGCTTATTTATTAATAATATATAAATCACACATTTTCACGAACGTTCTTTGTTCGTTCTGTATTTTGTTCACTTTTCTCAGATGGTTGTATAGATGGATGTCTGTGGACAGGAAAAATTTGCATTACTATCGAGAGATGGCGCTGTTTATAATTTACTGATTTAGTGTATTTTCATATTTAATTATATTACTATTTTGTATTATTATTAATCACATTTTTTTATGTAATTTTTTAGTAATTATAAATATAAACACGTATTTAACATTTTCTTTTCTTATAAATAATAATCACTTTAAAAATCAATTATTTTTTTATTAACATTTTTATTATTATATTGTTCTTTGATTTTTCACAGTTGAACTTTTAAAAACGATCTTATTCCACATTTAGCACTAATTACTACTATTAGCGACTATTAAAAATGTAAATTAATTAACATATGTTTACTAACCCTCTTTTCAAAACAATAACACAGTCTAGGTTTTTTGGTGGATTAGTATCTTTCAGTCTGTGTAGACATAATGAATAATCAATAATTTGTCCAACCAAGGTGTAATTGATGTGCAAATAAGTCACACGTATGGAAATAGAGATAGTCTAATCGAGATCCGGCCTTGAAGTGATTTAGTCTAATTTAGCACCTAGATAGCTTTGCTATTAGAATTAAAACATAACAATCTGTTTCTATGAATATTCGTATTTAATTATTTCTCATAATTTGGTAATTCAAGGTACACATTTCTATGGCCCCGTCCCACTAGGATCCAAATAAGGAGAAGTGAACGTGGTAAAGTCTGTCACAATTATCTTATTATTAATTGTTAATATTTTTTAAACATACAATTTAAAGTTTGTTATAATATGTTATGGTAATGAATCCATACAGTAAAACAGCTTTATAGAAATACAAATTATATTTTTAATTATAAGCGGGTTGAACACAAATATATCACAAATAACAATGTATATTTAAAATGATTTATTTTGTAAATTAATTCTGTTTATTGATATTCATTTTTCCGTTTATGTATAATATATATATACATTACGAGTGTTGTTAGTGTTTATATCACATTTTAGCTTTTCCATTTTGACTTTATATTGACATTATATATTGAAAAGGGTTAAGGAATAAAACATATACCTAGTGTGAAAAATACAATATACACATCATATTTATTTTCCCATGATTTGTGAAATCTTATCATTTTTTTTCCATTTACGTATATGTTCATAGACGATAGCAGAATACAGTGAAACTTTCGGTAATTTTCAACACAATACCATAAAGTAATATAAAGGATACTGTTTACGTTTTCCCTTTATCCATCTGATTTATTTTGTATGTTATTTATTTGCACATAAATACTTTATATTTATTAATAATTAAATTAAGAATATCAAAGTGGCAGCGCATAATAAATAAAAGCAACTTTTATTAGTCAGCGTTCTTTAAACATAGACGACGTTAATCCAATATTTTCATAAATGTAAAAAAGATCGTAGTGTTAGAACTTTTGTTAGATAAACACAAAAAGTAATAATTAACATCATATAAATTAAATATTTCAGTGAGATCTGAAGATCCCTTTTGTGGATTTAATATTATTAAAAAAAATGCATTTTTTATGAATTACTAAACATTATATTCTTCGTATTGACAGTATTATCAACTTTTTATAAGTTGTTAAATGTGTCTTTTATTAACTCAATTCGTGTTAGTTATGGCTTTGTCATATTTGCATTAAACTATCAGAATATTCTGCCGTATTTATGATGGTATTTTGAATAGTCAACACTACTTATTTATTCATGTCTATTGCTCGATATTGAAGCTTAATAAACTCTGAACTAAATACGCAAATTTCGCAACAAATTATGAATAATTGTACTTTGAAAATGCTGCACTGTTATTTATTCAAGCTTAACAGTTATTATAAAATATAAACATTCAACTTCACCATTATAATATTAAATGCCACTTTAGATTAGATGTAATCTTACTGATAATAACATTGACAATCATTCTTTCAAAAACAAAGTATGTTCAAAAATTATAAAACCTATCAATATAAGAAAAAGCTATCCATTTATAATTTTTATTCCATTAATATATTTATATTATAATAAATGTTTGTGAAGATCCGCCCAATGATATATGAATTGATCAAGTAGGATTCAGAAAATGTTTTAATAGACCAAATACACACCCCAATAAAATAGAAAAATAGTACGAGTATAATAACAAAACAATAACATTGTATTTATTCATTTGGCCAAAGCTTTTGATAGTCTGCACTACAATATAAATACACATATGGAATACTCTTAAGCCACAACCAATTAGCAGCCAGGCTAGAATCCGATTGGAACCCCCAGGTGAAAAGTTCTGTATAGAAATAGGAGGAAACACTTTTTACTACTCCGTTTTCTTGATTAAATAAGTCAGCCAGCTAGCTCTTGATATTTTTAAGCCATGGACTGTAGCAAATGTATTAATTATGTAAAAGAAGTATTAGAATGCATTCATTAAAATAAAGCAAGACGCTTAATACTCTTAAAGCAATGGGAAGTATTTTCTCATTTGTCTTTTATTATCGACTATAAAATGAAGGCTACTTCAATGTTAAAACAGTCAGGATATCTCGAATAACATTGGGTTGCCTTTTATCTAATATTTAAAATAATTTCGAAACTAAATTAAATTTGAATTTATTGATTCAACATTTGACATTAAGTCTTTATTTCAATCGAAAAGATTATTATTAAATATTATGTTGTTTCTTTAATGTATTATTATTTACACCTCGTCACGACCTTCGCATATTTACACTTTGACGAGTATTATTGCGAGCATCAAAAGAAAACACGTCAATCACGAACTCACTTGACATGGTCAAGAACAAGGCTTTAAAAAGCAATTCGGTATTTATGATTTTTTATATTTATTTCACATTTCATTTCAGTTACAATAGAAATATTATACTCGTATATATGTGAGAATTTAGTGGTGGTTAGTGACGCTGAATACAGAGACTAAGATTGAGGTTTCGTTTCCTATATAAGGCTATTAACATATTTTCACAAATTTTTATGGATGGTTTTGGTATAATTGTAACACCAAGACACAAAAAAGAATGTTTTATGTTTGCGATAATAAAATAAATAGTAAATCAAATTATCTACATTTTTATTTAAATAAAAATATACCGCAATACCTACTCTGTATTGTTGATATAATATGTTTTAACATGTAATATTTAGACATAAATATAATTTAACCAAAGCATTAATAATGAAGAAAACTAATTGAAGCTTATATCTACGTTTGGGCAATCAGCTTTTATATTCTTATAATAAATATTCTAGCTTCGAAATGGATAAGTGGCTTGAATAGTGGCTTGTATACAAACTAACCCACAGATTTTCATACCTGACATCATTTAATTCTATTTCTATACCACCGTCGTTGAATAATATGAACACGTGACGGGTTCATATCATGAAGATTAATAATAAACTATACAAAAGTAATAGCGACATCTCACTTAAACAATATTTGTAAATCGCATGTATATGATAAATCCATTAAAATAAAATATGATTTAAAATGTCTTTGAGCAAGGACATTTCAACAGTAGAATAGCCGCCTAATAAATAATACAAAATAATAGGGTGGAAATATTTGCTATAATATTTTATTCGGTATGAATATCGTAATCGTGTAACTTCTGAATGTACACGATAAAGAATAGAAAAGATTGTATGGGTATGGGTAGTGATGGAAAATAATTATATATATATTTTATTTAATTTTTTTCATTTCTTTTTAACCTCTTTTTTCTTCCAGTTCAGTTTTCAAATCCATCCATCTATAAATTACAATAAGCAATTTGATACTCGTAAGATATTTTCACATTAAAGTAAACATACATAGCAAGGTTTGTTCAGCAATTTGAGTGTTTTTGAAACATGGCTTCCATGGAATACCAAATTACTAATATGTTTAAGTTAATAAGCAATTTAAAATATCACAAGTAAACTATAGCCGGCGTTAAGTCAATTGACAATTACTTTAATTATAAATACAATTGCTTTATTTAAAATGCTAATTGTATAGTTTTTTTTAGAAAAGTAGATAATTTTAAGTCTATTACTTTTCAAACGGACATAAATAAAAAGTTTCGTTGATATATGACATAACGCTCAGGACGAAGTCTCATCCATAAGGCATCAAAGCGAAAAGCAAATTCTAGTCTACACTACGATTGGTAACCAAATAGGTGTGCAATATACTTCCAGTAACTCACTCGTCACTCTGTAATATTTATTGAAGTTCTTCAATTTCAAGTCATAGTAAATAAACATTGCATTTTAAACATGTATGCAATATTTTATAGGTAATGAATAATTAGTAATAATTCAGCTCTTTTTATTAAAATACTTTTTTCTTTAAACTGCTTTCAGGTATTGCTATTATGTATACAATACATAGTAATGTATAGACTTTTTTATACATTGTTTAGTTATTAATATATTATTAATATTATGTACCTGTGAGTATTATGAATAAAGAAATATAAATAAATATTTAGAACTAAACTGAAAAATCGGATGTCAAATAAATGTGCAATACAAAATAAGACCACGAATATAAGTAATACTAACTACAAATATATGTCTATAGACCACAAGTATATAAGCTACACTATAACTGTTAAATATATTTTTCCTTGCTTAAGAAAATATATTTTCAGAAAGATTTCTCTTACCCGACTCGAAAATATCTCATTGGTAGTACCAAACTTAAGAAATCATATTGATCAACATTATTTAAACTGTCTCTATGACTGGGATCAGAACATCCAACATTTTATGCTTGCATTTTTATGTGCTTAAGTGAATGATTCTTATGATTCTGGTGAGGAGTAAAAACACACTCACACACACACTTGGCGCTAAAAACGTAGTAGTCTCCTCACAAGACTTAATATGTATAAAAATATGTTTTCACTGTGTAAAATGTTCATTCTTAAAACCCGATTTCTGTATAGCATTTCTTTAAAGGTACATTTTTATAGCCACAATATTATAATTCATAATTTGTATTCTACTTAAGTCACGTAATAAAGTAATGTATGTAAGTCTAGACGTCTAAATTGTTAAAGTTTGTGTAAAGTTTGCATTAAGTTTGTCACACGTTGATAAATTGATGAATTTTAAATATTTAAGTTTTAGTCAGTCTGAAGTGTATTTTACATTATTAAACTATAATATAATTTTTTGTATTCATAAATAAAATAAATGCATGTTTAGTATTTCATTAACCATTAAAGACTTAAGTACGAGGGGAGGTCCAAAAGTTCGTGGAATGGAGAGGATGGAGCGGGGGTAGGGGCGCTCGCTTGATGTCATACGAATAGGAGACTCATCATTAGTATAAATACCGAGTTTCAACCCAATTGCGTCATTCGTTTACGAACAGTCGCCTGCTGAACAAGTCAATCCGGAAGAAAACTGAAACTATGGAGAAAATTGAATACCGCGCTGTGATAAAATTCCTTACCAAGCAAGGAAAGAACGCTCAAACCATTTTGCATGAAATGGGAGTCGTTTATAGGGAACAGTGCCCTAGTAAATCAATGATTTACAAGTGGCATGGTCTTTAAAAACATGTTCGAGAGTCAATTGAAGACGACCCCCCTTAGGAAGGCCAGTTGAGGCCACCACATCGGACATCGTCGAAAAAGTGGAGAAAATTGTACTAGAGGATGCCCGTTTGAAGAAAAAACAATTATCTGCATTAGTTGGAGTATCAGATACCACCATTTTGCGAATCCTATATGATCACCTGGGTATGACAAAAGTCAGTGCAAGATGGGTACCGAGAATGCTCACGCCGTTTCAGAAAGAGCAACGCGTCGATGCACCAAAGCTTTACAAAGAAAAGAGAAGGACTATAACCGGAGAATACTACGCAACGATATTAGAAAAATTAAAGGATGCCATCAAGGACAAGCGGCGAGGAAAATTGACAGAGGGTGTGTTGCTCTTGCAAGACAACACGCCGGTTCACAAGAGCAGAATTGCAATGGCTGCCCTGCACACGCATGGGTTCGAATCCCTAGTTCACACACCCTACAGTCCAGACCTGGCCCCAAGTGACTTTTTTTTATTCCCCAGTTTAAAGAAAGGCTTAAGGGGAAGGAAATTTTCCGATGACAATGAGGTAAGGGAGGCAATTTCGGCTCATTTTGACGGAAAAGATAATACATATTTTTATAGTGGCTTAGAAAAATTAATTCATATGTCTAATAAATGTATTGAGCTTAAGGGTGATTATATTGAAGAGGAAAAATAGTTTTGTTGTTTTATTTTATTTAGATCCCTTTCATTCCACGAACTTTTGGACCTCCCCTCGTATAATAAGTTATTAACAAAAGTTAGAACAACAATATTTTTTTGAGTATATTATAGGTATATAAAGAGTTCATCACAAATATTCTAACCCATCCCATCGATCTATTAGGGTGGTATATTGTATGATGGTGGCAATAATTATATACCATCTTTAATATTTTATGATAATAGTAGCTATAAGTATTTTATTTTATCCAGCTTCTTAGTTGTTCCTCTTATAATATAAACATAATTACTTAAGATATTGGAGCTGGCTTTAATAATTTATGCGAGCTTCTCCTTTTATATTAACAGTTAAAATTCTAAGTGCAACATAAAATATGATTACATTTAAAAAGTATTGTGACTACACAATAATTCAGGCAAAAACGCATGTATGTACTTTAGCATAATAGTATTATACATCGTAGATGCCATAAATATCTTTCACGTAGGAAATGGATTTGCATTGCATCCGGGAAAGAAAATAAACTTGGTAGATAAATTAAGAAATGTATGAATTAGTTTTGTAGGATTTAAATCGTTACTGAAAAAAGTATTAAATATTTTCAATTCTTTTGCAACTATAAGTGACTTATCAAACTCATTCATATACTTATCTTATAAGATGTGTTCAATTATTCAAAAATGGTGTTGAGAAATGGGGTCTTGATTGTTTGAAAAATTTTATCTAATTTTTATTAAAATATAAACCATATTACTTAACCAAATCGGGTAACTGACAAACGATTAAATTTGATTCAAAAGTTCATGAAAGATATCTTAATTTTTTTATAATTTTGTGTTTTTTAGTTAGGATAATCACATTTATAGTTTGTGAATTTGAAAATGTAATTTTATTTCCATTCCATTTTATTTTTATTAATTATAATATACTGAAACGAATAAGTATAATACAGAGAATGATAATTTTACTTAAAGGGGAGAGTTTTGTATGGTAGAAAATAAATATCAAAATTTTTACTACGACTGTAATATTACCTAAAATTAATGCTGTTGACGTTTAAAGTCAACAGATATAAAAATAAATGTTGTTATAAAAAAGAAGACACTTTTCCCGTATATTTTTTTTTAAACCAAGGAAGTCAAGGACTTGAAAAATACAACCTTTTAATAATTTTGTAAACATATATTTATTATGTCTCATAATTATTCGAAAATAACGAAGTTTTATTCAAAGAAGAAAAATGATTAATCGTTCTAATTATCTACATTTCATTAGATCAGCAAAATTCGAACTTTAAACGACCAGTATCATCAAAAGCAATTTGGGAGCAAAAGGTACAAGGAGTAATGAATAATTTAATTCCACTTGATCTGAATAATGATGTGACCTTAACGAACTTTCGTAAACCCTTAAATAATACGTAAAGGTTAAAATCATATTTTTTTTATCCAACGTAATTATGAATCCTGCAATAAGTATCGATAGGTATTATGAACTGCAAAAAAAAAATTCTTGAATTGAATTTCAATTAATCAAGATATTTTTATAAAGTTTATCTCCATTTTCAGTGTTAAGTGAACGAATGAGTATTGTAATATTAATAATATTTCATTTCCTACAAACAATATGTAGTTATTGGCACATACAAGAGAAAAGAATAAATTAAAAAATATATAGTAAATTATGCTCAAAAATGTTATTTTGTACAAATTCATAACATACGAGTATAGGAAGTTTATGTGTATTGATTGTGTTTACACTTTAAATTTACTTTATAGAAAAACTACTCTTCTATAGTTTAATCATACCTGAGAAGTGAAAAAAAAAATCTTTAGCTTTATTTTGTTATTGAAACAGATCGGGATTTAATCTAATGCAGTGCAGCTGTCAATAATACTCACACTCGTCTTCCGGAAACGGACAGCCATATGTCCTCTTTGTTGATCTTCTTCTGCAACATATCCCGGAAAGTAACAGGTCAATGTCGAGGTATGGCACAAGAGGCTTATTTTGAATTTTAACTCATATAGGCTTACCGAGAATTTATTCAAGTGGATCTTGACTTAGGTCTTTCACGACGATTACTGCTGCCCCCAAGCCTGAGTTCTGGTGTACCTCAAGGTTGCATGATATCCTTAACTCTGTTACTCCTGCATATCAATGACATGTTGACTATTTCCAACATACATTGTTATGGGGATGACAGCATGACAGTATCAGTATACTGGACCTCGTCATTAAAAGCGATTGTCAGTTTCGTACTCATGTGTAGAGTAAGGTTAAATTGGCCTCTATGAAATTGGGAGTGATTTATAGAGCATTTATTCAGACATGGCCAAAGATTTACGCTCTATAAAGCGCATTCTATATTTGGTCCGGATCGCCACAATATCAGCTACTACTTTTTGACCGTATACAACGGCTTGTCGTTAGGTTGTCGGATTGCGTAGAGACGTGAAAGGATTTAGTTTTTTTGTGCGTGTACCGCATTCTTTACAAAAAGTTTTCCGAAGAGCTGTTCGATCTGGTGCCTGCCGCCAAATTTTATAACCGCCGAGCACGTCATCGCTTCCAATATCAACCGTACCACCTGCAGGCATGGCGATCATTAACTGTGCGGTTTTCAAGGACCTTTCTTCCAAGTAGAACGCAAATATAAAACGAACTTCCTTCGGCGGTATTTCAAGATCGATACGACATGGGCACCTTCGTAAAAGGGGTATACTCCTTGGTTAAAGGCCGGCAGCGCTCTTGTGAATCCTCGGATGTTATAAGAGCCCATGGGCGGCGTTGATCAATTAACATGCACTCATTCGATACTCATTTACCTTCTCTAAAAAAAAAATATCCAATGATCTTTGCGCTTTTGCGGTGGTTAGAATGATAAAATTAATTTATTTTTGATATTCCTAATACCTTATATTCGTGTTATTTTAAGTAACCTGAAAATGTTTTTTTTACTAATAAGTAACCTTATAGTTCCAATAAAATTAAGATAACTTAGGGATCATAAAAAATTATGTGTTGTTAAAAAAAGTAACGTTGATAAACTATAAGTCAATATTCATATATATAATTTTATAATAACCTGGATACTATTTTCGGGCTTATTTTTAGATTTACAATTTCCTACTTTATTAATAAATTCGATAAATAATCAAAATGTCTGCAATAAAACAATAGTCTCTAATAAGCTGAAAACGTTACCATTCTACGTATATTTAATCCCAAAATGGTATTGAAGATACAAGATAGCACATAACATGTCCTGAATTAACTGAACTGGAAGCTTCAGCACAGCCCCATCCTTTGATAGTGTTTGAATCAATAAATTTAACTCGACAAGAACATAGCCGGTAACTAGTTAATCTTCATTGCAAAATTGTGAAATTCAATTAGTCAATTAGAAATACCATGAAGCAACTGTTATTAAGTCGTTAATATTTTATGACTGCTGCTATCTCTTACCGTTCTTAGTTCAAAAACAGGCCTTTATAAGTATATAAAGGCCTGTTTTTGAACTAAGACAGAAACTAACTAATATATAGAAAATAATATATAGAACTAACTAACTAATATATAGAAACAAAAGAGTACTTTATTCGTGTTTCAAACTTTGAATCTGCTTTAAATGTCAGATCATAATATATAACTAGTAGTTACATGGTACTATACTTTTGGATCCACCCTTTAAAGAAATAAAATTGTTACTTTTAGTCACTCACAAATTTGGTATTACCGGTTGGTGATATCATAAGATAAGAGCATTTAAGAGCTGATTATCACTTACTTTGAATATTAAATAATTCACACTGTATTGCATTCCCTGTTATCTCATATATATTTGAATTTAGGCTATAATTTAATATAACTAATTAATATTAGTTAGGATACATTTTATGCCGTAAATAAAATATTGGTTTAATATAATAAAGTTTATTTAGTTTACTTGGCTCAGCTTGAACAAATCAATTCATTAATTTAAATAAAATAAAACTTATAGAGCATACGAATACAATAATAATACATTGAGACCTTTACAAAAATAACCATTTAAACTTAAAATAATTTAACGACAGTTGGGGGCATGAATTATGCATCCATAGAGCGATGCATTAGTAACATGAGTTTGCTTTTAAAATATGAATTCAATTCAAGTTACCCACATGAAAAACTTTATAGAAACTTACATGCAAAAGTTAGTAATTAATTTACGTAATGCTACTAATAAACTATCGCCTAAGTTAGATAAATTGACACTACGTAAAGCGGAATGGATTAAACTAATCGATTAATTGAGAATGAGAATAAATTAAATATGGTATCATGATTTATAGACAATTTAGATTGTAGCATATCTGGGGAAAACAATTTTTTCAATTAATGCGATCCCATTGAGCATACAACTAGTTAAATTAGAACCTTTACAGATTTATTACATCCCTAATTTTCTTCTAAATAAACATAATAAAAGGAAAATTTATACCTAATCCGATCGTTATGTTATACTCCTACAAACTGAAATGTATTCTAATACTAAAAGTTCTAGTCAAGTAAGGACTTAAAAAATCTTATTTACTATCTATCTTACTTAGGTCACAAGTTAAGTTGTAGTTTGAAGTTATTATTATATACATATTTCTAAGCGTTATGATTTATTAATACTTTAGTCATGAATATTAATGAATATATGTGTAACATAACATCTAGCATAAAGCATCAAAGCTGAAACCAAATTCTAATATACACACTTATTGTCATTAGTGTCAAATATATATCACCTATTATATACCGTTTATATTATACCGTTCAGGTATATCAGCCGAAAAAACTATTTCATATGCTTATATTGATATATATCATAAATAAACACGGAATGTTAAATACTTTATAATTTCTTCTATTAAATTATTAATTAAATAACAATAATTTTAATAATATTATAATTCTGCCATAAAAATAAGATTAAAAATTAGACTAGGTGAGTTAAAAAATAATAATAATATATATGTATATAAAATGCACTATAACTGTTATATAAATGTTCAATATCATATTTGTTTTGCTTACTGAAATCTACCTTTGTTAATTTCCCTTTACTTCACTTTAAAATAATCCCTTTGCTTGTAACAAACTTGAATATTAGCTTAAGAAATCATATTAGGAACATGATTCAAAATTTGTCTATAAACAGCATCTTTTTTAAATTAACCATTATTTGTATGTAAATATTTATTTTTAGTATGCAATTAAGAATAATTCAACGTTAATTAAATTATTTAAACCAGCCGAAATTATTCCCTTACGCAGTCATTCAATTTTGAGAAACATTTGAAGATAATACATGAAAAATAAAATATTATCTCCATACACTGAAATGTTGATTTCATGGATACACAAAAGCTTATTTTAAACACAAAATTTTAGCAAGTTCAAATGTATATGTAGAGGGAGGGCTAAAAGCAATGTTTTATAAAGAAGGTTTTATTAATAACATTATATTTATAAGAAAAATTTTACACACGCTACTTTTGTTTTTACCACGTTTTATTTAGCTCGCCATCGTCACGTCTGTCTGTTTGTGGCGATCAAATCTAACAATCGAAATTTCACCCAATTTCCAGCTAGCTAGAGCGCTGAAATTTTCAGGATCGCTCAGAAGGCGATGACAATATATTTAATATATTAAAAAAAAATGATTTATATCATTGGTAAGGCTCGAAGCTGCGACCTCTGATACACCGTCCTGTTACTAACAATTGAGTTACCACATTCTAACTAGGCAGTTACAGGCGTATAAATCGAACAATCCATTTAAATATCTCTATCGGGATGGAGTCATTTATTAGGTTTTGCAATTTAAATAAGCTTAACATATTTACATTTTAACAATATTGTTTGCATTTTCAACTTATGTATATTAAGCCGTACATATTATTTACGAAAAGTTTACTTATTTGTTCACAAATCGGTAGGAAAAAACTTTTCAGAATATAGAATTCTTTGGAATTTAAAGAAAATATCTATACCTTTGCTGCAAAAAATAATAAATATGTAAGTTCAGGATAAATATAGCGAAGATATCCTTCACTAATCCCGAAAACGATCTATATTTATTCCCTCAAATTGAATCTCAGATAAGAATTCGGTAACTTTTAAGATTCAGATATTTTCGTCCTTTTTAAGAAACATTTATAAATAATTTTAGAAAATAGTTGTTGAATTTAATTTGTTTAGAATGTTAATAACGATAGCAATAAGCGAGTCAAAGGCTGCAGATGCTCCCGACAGCCCGCGAGGGAACTATAGTTTCTGATTGAATAAATATTCTCGTTACAAAATACGTAATATTACCACTTCACATTCTTAATACTATAATTATATTCCACTTCTTAAATCTCGTATTTGGTGAGATTATAAATTGCCCCCTCTACCCTACCCAGAATCAAGTGTGTATTTTGATACATAGATTTAATAAACTTAATTAGATAATATGTATACATTTAATATCAAAGTATTATCTAACTTAATCTAATTAAAATCTTGTGTTCAAGTGTTGTGATGTGTGTCTGTTGTGTATATGTTTGTATACCTAATGGGATAGTACACATGACTATTAAACAATCCTATTTGCTTACAAATTAATGTATAATATATATCTTTGTAATTTTTACTATGTAGATTTTTTTTTTATAATCATTTTTTTTTTTACTAAAGTTCATAGAAATCCTTTGATGTCGAAAGGTTATTATTAAATATACCATTTTATTATTCGCTTATAAGTTAAGTTGAAATGAATAACATTACACAAATAATAATATTTTGGGATTATAATTAGGTATGCTGTTTTATAATAAAAACAACACTATAAAAACAAACATTAATATTTTGACTAAACACCTTTAAGGGCAAAATGTCAAGGTAGATAGGTATAGGATAGTACATAAAATGTCTTGTAAAAATTGAACTGGAAGCTTCAACACAGCCCCTTCCGTTCATAGCGGTTGAGTCAATAAATTACACTCGACAAGAACATCGCCGCTAACTAATTAATCTTAATTACAAATTCGTGTAATCTGAACATGGAAATTACTTTTTTCAATGTAGTTACATAATTTTTTTCGCTTATTTTATTTTATAGATACATTTTATACATTAATACTACTTGGTGATTTTTATAAGAATGTCATAAAAAGGATTACAATTGTAGTATTTTTTGCTGTTAATCAAATTAATCGAAATATATATATATCAATATGTCACGTGACAGACACCCACAAACAGTAATTGTTACTTTCACAAAGTATCGCTCATATCTTCAGTCTTGTAGTTTGTTTAATTATTAACGAGAATATGCATATGTTGTTATATTTTATCTGCATATATTAGATTTATTATTAACATAATACTTTAAAATATTTAGTAAATAAAGATGATCGTAGTCAGAAAGTAAAAAAATAGGCATTTTAATATATTAACATTTATCAAAGTCTAAAAACTGATAGATAAATGGTTTACCTGAACCTCACATATTTCTAATTAAAGTTTCATACTATACTCTTGTTCATTTCATATTACATACATTACCCATTTATCTGTTAGTTTTGCATTTTTTTTGCTAATGTGATACATAGATTATCTGTGGAATATTGCTCTGGTTGTTATTGTTATAAGCTTTATCTGAAAATAAACTCGGTCTCTACATAGAAGGTATCGTTATTCTAATAGTACCAAAATTATCTCAGTAGTCCATCGTAGTATGTTACTAAAGTAGTAACTGTTGTCGTAAATATCCGAACATATAAAAAGCAACGTAAAAATGAAATCGGAATCACAATGACCTAGTCATCTAATACATTTATATAGGTCATATTTAAACATGAATATAGATCATATTGAGTTAGCTCCGGGTATCCCAAGCTTTATATCTTTTAAAAACGGTTATATGTTATAGTAATCTGATATACTTTATATATGAACGACAAATAGAATTATGATATATATATTTCTTTGTTACTTTATTATAATACCTTTATAGAATAATGGAAAAGCACGAGTTTCACAAATACAGTGTACCTGAAAAATGTTTATTAAATTCAATAAATTTTATTATTCAAGCCAGAGAATTTTGTTTTTTGGCTGTAGTCAGTCAACGGTTACCATCACTTTGGAAGCCTATGCCTATGCCTATCAATAAAGGATAAAGGGATTGCACTTAGAATTTATTAATATAGTAAAGTATATTACTTTATTTAATATATTACTTTATTTAATATTTTATTTTAAAATAATACATTTTATTTAAAATAATACATTGTAATAAAAATATTAAAGAGACTAATTTTATACTTCTGGATGGATCAACATATTTAATCTGAATTTAATTAGAAATCGCAACTGATAAAAATATATATCTAAAAATAAAAAAACGCCAAACAAACAAACACTTAAACTTTGCTAATCTCACTAACATAGCTATTTTGTATAAAATAATTACAGAAATACATATTTGTAAGATGGGCTAACACAAATGACAAGAAATGACATTGCAGTAACAAAAAATTTAATTTTTTAGTAAAACAATTTTGTAATATATATAACATTTCTTGAAACGACATAATTTAATAATTAAAACACGGAAACCACTTTCTTGTTTGCCGTCAATGTATAATAAAGTCCTCTCTATAATTTGAACAGAAAATGGTAACAGGAGCAACAATAAAAATAAATGACAATTCTACTATAGGGACGTATGAATAAATAAAAGGAGTATTAATCCACTGTTAATTTTTACTACTGTTAATTTTTCCTTCAAATAATAATAAGTAATTTTCAATCTCTAAATATAGTATGACTTAAGTAATTTGTCCAAAAACAGCTCTTAATTGAATGGACGAATTTTTATGTTGTTTGTATGTATTTAATCGAATCGACTTGGTAAACAATAGCGCGACAATGGGGCTCTTCATTATCTTTATATTCAGGATAAGGGAAATGTAAAATGTGTGCTGTTAAGTTAAATAAAAAATATGTTCGCTAAACGTATTAAGCATTCATAACAATATCATAACTTCCATATTGAGCATTTAAACTTATCTGATAAACGATGTGAAATACCAGTATCTATGGTCACTCATATTTAAAGTAAAGTTATTAAATAATATTCCTGGAATTCATCCATAAATTCCGGTTTAAGAATTAATGTGTTAACTTGTTTGAGTTATGTAGTTACTTTAGTAATAATTTAAAAATTTGTTAGCATAGAACCCATATAAAAAAAGATTCAAGAGTAAAGTATCAGCAGCCAGGATAAACTACAGTCTTTCGAATTACTTTCTGCTGCTCACTTTAACATATGTTTTTATAAAAGCTTTACACACGAACTAAGTGTATATATAAAAAAGTGCGTTACACTTTTATGGTATCATGGTATAGTATTATAAATGTGAAAGTTTGTGAGAATGAATGTATTAATAAAACAATTAAAATAATATTAATTAAACTTTACACTTATATAGCTGATATACCAACATATCACATAGGGTATAATTTGTAATATTAATTTGTAAATGGACCAAAATGTAACGAAAACTGTCTCACTTTGCCGACTCTTGGCCATCTTAAAACTCTTAATAAGTCAAACATACGAGTAACGCGAATATACTGTATGGTGGTAATGCTTTTCTGAAAAAGGTTTATAAAAAATTTAATGACTTCATGTATTTATCTTTTATGTAAGTCACTATTGCCAAAATAATGATTGTTTAATACAATGAAAGTTAAATATATACACATATATTATAGCTTATTCCCTACCGCTTTGCTGGGCACATTATTAATTTGGATGTGAACTTATGTTGCTATGGTAACCCTTGCCATATTATACGTTGTCATCTTAACCGTTGCTATAGTAATTCTTACTCTCGCGTTATATGTGTATCTCTTGTATATTGCAAATTTATTTCCTTTAACTATTATGATCCCCAAAGCCAGTAAGGTACCTTATATTCCTCATTTAGCAACAACAACAACTAAAACAACAACAACAACAACAACAACAAGACAACTTAACCATCAAAGGACTGATTTCTCTCTTTGAAAACGTGATTAAGCCAAGTTTCGAAATACACCTTAAATGCAAACTTTTAATCCCTTGGTTTTATTAATATATATTTGAAAACCAAGTTGTAATGCATAATAATGCATGTGTCATTAAATAACTATAAAAATGTGTTAATTATTCTGCTTTAAGTTATTTAGATAATTTTATATTCTGATTCTAATAAGTCTTATTGTATTTTGTTTATTATTTAATTGAAGTTGATTAAGTTTAGAAAAATATTAGTCTTATAATATATCAAGCATTCAAAAGTTATAAATATTAGTATTCATTGTTAAAATACAAAAACTTGGTTTTGTAGTAACTCCACTTCAATTAATATACAATAAATACAATATTTATACATGAATATTGCATGACATCGAATAAAACACAAATTACAATCAAATAAAAAAAATACCTGAGTTTAAGTACACTTTATAAATATATTACAACCATATTTCAACTAATTATCATTATATTTTTTTAATAAAAGGTGGTGATGTGAATAACGTTACAAATATTTCTCTTGCCTCTATTCACTATTATGTGTAACCTAAATAAATTTAAATAATAAGTTGTAGGATCGTGTCAAACAAATATCTAAGACTAATATATATATAAAATGATAACAAGACTATTATATTAGTAGTCCAGCCATTAACGTGCAAATAATTGTCAAATTGTATAATTCATAACAATAAATTTTTCTAATTTAAATTAAAATAGATGTGAAAAGAGTTTGGTCCCTATAATTTTATTCAGCTTAATGAGCGACCATATTTTTAATGCTTATTTACATCCAGAAAATGCCAAACTAAAATGAAATTAAATTAAAATATAAATAAAAACAAATAAACAAAACAAAAACATTTCAAAAAGAAATAGTATAATCAATATATTAATACTTACAAAACAATCTCAAAGTATTAGAGGTTACTTAAATTACTTATCTGTAAATATCTACACTAATATTTAAAAAGATCTATATTCAGAAACTACCCGCGATCAATTCTATACAAAATCTATACTCTATTGATTTATTTTTCTGTAGGTCTAAAATAATATATCTAAAGTGCCAAATTAATATAAAATTGAATCTTTCTACTGTGCAATATATTTATTACTCAACGTGATAAACAATTTCAACTTCCATTGGATAATTTCAAATAATTCGACATATTATACTCGTAATGTTGTCATGCAAAAAACTGTATAATTACATTTGTGGGTTATATATTACCTTAATCTATATATATATATATATATATATATATATATCTATTATATAAAAATGAATCGCAAAATGTGTTTGTAAGCGCATAACTCAACAACGCATGGACCGATCTTAACAATTCTTTTTTTAAAATGTTCCTTAAAGCCCAAGGATGGTTCTGACGGCGAGAAAAAATCGAATAATTTCCAGGAAAACCCTAAAAGAGTCCTCTTCTTTTTCCTATACAAATATTTTCTAACTAAATGTAGAGTCAATTTAAACTGTATTGCTATTCAATAAAGTTCATATTAAATTACAAGCATTCATTATTGTCTAAACAATGTAGGTGTGTTGCTAACGTCGAAGAGTCAATTCGCGCTTTATTGTCGCTGCACAAAGTTCAAATTCAATCAAATGTGCGTTCACGCAAAAGTGATAAAATCGTGACCCGACCAAATTGAAAAGTCAAAAAATGTAAGAGCTATGGATTTGATTGGCCTTGGAATATTCTTTCTTTTGTTTTAGTTTTAGTTTCGGAATGCGACATAAATTGTCATCAGTTTTCACGTCATTACATCTGTCAAACAAATCGCGTTAAAAAGCCTATATAATATTTAATAATTAATTTTAATTGTTTTATATCGTGTTTTGTGCAAAGTGTTTTAATACCTGTGATTAATAATTATTGCATGTGACATTATTTAGGTAAGTATATTCGATATGCCTTCTATAAGACGAAGTAATTTAGGTAGAAGAACCCGAAATGCTACAAACCAAACTAATTACCGATCTTATCATACTGCACAAGAACGTGACGGCGGAAATAAATGTGAAAGAATTTGTATATCGAGAATGCGGGCAGCGAGGGCGAGAGATTCAACTAATAATCGCGAAAGTTTGAATCGAGCTGCTTTCAATTACGATTTGTCAATTGACTACAGTAACCACCAATGTATTACTATTGGATCTATGAACTTGGTTTGCTCTCATTATAAGGCATTGAAATACAAAAATGAAGCCAATGGATAGTGTTGAGCAAATGGGAAAGTGAAATTGATACCATTGGACCCACCACCAGAGCCATTGTACTCATTTGTTTCAGGAATAGAACCAGATTCCATACACTTTTGTCAAATATCCAACAATATAACAATTGCTTTCAAATGACGTCATTTGGGGCAACAAACGTAGTTCGGGAAAATTTCATGCCAACTTTTAAGGTATGTATTATAGCAGTTATCATTATTATTTTAATGAACAAAATTTCCTGTTAACTAAGTAAATATGTGTCATTAACCTTCAGTTCCCTAGACCCCAACACATATATTACTTAGTCATAATATTATTTGGTGATTCAGTATTAGCAACACTTTTATTATTTTGAAACACAATATAAATATTTGATGATGGATATTAGTTACAAATAATTATTACATATTGACATACCTAAGCATATCAATTATAAATTGGGGATTTAAATTAGGAAACAGATATACTTTTTACGAACAAATATTATTTATATTTGACAAAAAACATTTTTTTTAATTTACAGATACAAGGCCAACTATATCATAGCGCAGGTTCACTGTTACCAGTATCAGATAGCAATTACAAATTCCTGCAAATTTATTTCATTGGCAATTCACCACAAGAAATTGATATGCGTTGTTCAAATAACAATTCAGTAAAGAGGTCTATTGTAGAACAATTACAAACTTTATTTCATGAGTACAATCAATTGATTATGTTGTTTAAAACTGCACTGGATCTGATGCCATCTGATAATCACAAAATTGTAATCAGAGCTGATAAAACACCTGCTGGCCAACATGCAAGACGTTTTAATGCACCAACTATTGATGAAGTTGCCATCGTAGTAGTTGGAGAAAACTTGGAATCCCTTGATATTGTTTTACATCGTCGGAATGATCAATTACAACGTATAAAGGAAACACACCGCTCATATGACGCATTGCAATATCTCATTATATTTTGTCAAGGTGAAGATGGCTATGATTTCTCAAACAAGATGATAAATCCCATTACAGGTAATAAAAAATATTAGTTTAGCAAGGAGATATATTATCAGTCACTATATTATTTTTTTTTTATCTTCAATGTTATGAAAACAAAAATCTATTTTCAGGTTCTAAAACCAACAAAAAAGTCAGTTCAGTGAACTATTATTCCTACCGCCTAATGATGACAATCACATACTCAAACGTCGGCGATAATATCACAAGTATGTTGTAGACATGTATGTTAAAATTGAAACGGAGAGATTAACATTCATCAGGTTGAATCAGACAAAACTCAGATCTGAAGAGTATATTCACCTTCGAGATGCGATTAATACTGATGGTAATGCACAGAATCTTAGTCGAATAACTATTCTTCCAGCAACATACATCGTAAGCCCTCGACATATGCATGAATATGCTCAAAATGCCATGTCATATGTTTGTCATTATGGTACAGCAGATTTGTTAATCACATTTACATGCAATCCACACTGGATAGAAATAGACACAGCCAGGGTCTTTATACAAAAGTTGAAATCTTTAATGGATTTCATTGTGAAACATTATGTGTTTGGAGAGACACGCCGCTGGATGCATTCTGTGGAATGGCAGAAACGGGGATTGCCACATGCACATATTTTGATTTGGTTAGTTGACAAGATAAAGTCAAATGAAGTTGATGCAGTAATATCAGCTGAAATCCCTAATGTAGAAGTAGATCCTGGATTGCATGAGGTAGTTATCAAAAACATGGTACATGGTCCCTGTGGAACTCTTAATCAAAATTTACCATGTATGGTGGATGGTAAATGTTCAAAACGATATCCACGGACATTAATATCTGAAACAATCACTGGTATTGACGGTTATCCTTTGTATCGTCGCCGATCGACAGCAGAAAATGGAAGATCAACTATTGTCAAATTAAATCAACAAGATATTGAAATAGATAATCGCTGGATTGTTCTATATTCACCCATTTTATCAAAGACCTTCAAAGCACACATCAACGTTGAATCTTGCCATTCAGCAAAATCTATTAAATACATTTGCAAATATGTAACCAAAGGGAGTGATATGGCTGTGATTGGTATTAATGCAAAGAATTCCAATGATGAAGTTACCCAATACCAAATGGGTCGCTATGTTAGTAGTAATGAAGCAGTTTGGCGAATATTTTCTTTTCCTATTCATGAGAGACACCCTACTGTTGTTCATTTAGCTGTGCATTTAGAAAATGGACAAAGAGTATATTTTACAGCACAGAACGCAGTAGATAGAGCTGTACAGCCACCATCTACTACATTAACCAGTTTTTTTGAGACATGCCAAAACGATGCTTTTGCTCAAACATTGTTATATTCTGAAATGCCAAAATATTATACTTGGAATCAATCCTCAAGGAGATTTATACGACGGAAACAAGGAAAACCAGTTACAGGATACCCAGATGTATATTCTACCGATGTGATTGGTCGAATTCATTCAGTACATCCAAGCAATGATGAATGTTTTTATTTACGACTGCTATTAGTCAATGTACGTGGCCCAACATCGTTCCAACATGTACGAACTGTTAATGGTGATTTGTGTGGATCATACAGAGAAGCTTGCCAACGTTTGCGATTGCTAGAAAATTATGCTCATTGGGATCAAACTCTCAATGATGCTGTAATATCATCACAAGCTCATCAAATACGAACATTGTTTTCTATAATCATATCTACATGCTTCCCATCAAACCCAAAGGATTTGTGGATCAAGTACAAAGATAATATGTGTGATGATATTTTGTATCAAATACGGATTAGAAGGGGAAATCCAAATATACAAATAAGCGAAGAAATTTACAATGAAGTATTGATTTCAATTGAGGACATGTGCTTGATGATGTCAAACAAACTATTATTTCAATTAGGCCTGGTCGCGCCCAATCGTCCAATGCATGATGCTTTTAACCAAGAGTTGCACCGAGAAAAACTGTATGATCTCAATACTTTGAAAGAATTAATTTAAACAAATCCTCCACTATTGAATGAACAACAGAAGTATGTATTTGATACACTTATGAAAGTAATAAATGATAAAAGAGGAGGGATTTACTTCTTAGATGCACCTGGTGGTACAGGAAAAACTTTTTTGATTTCATTGATATTAGCAACAATTCGCTCACAAAATAAAATTGCACTTGCACTCGCTTCGTGGGGAATCGCATCATTTTTGCTTGAAAGTGGTAGAACAGCTCATTCAGCACTAAAACTGCCATTACACATGCAAAGCAACGAAACCACAACCTGCAACATTTCGTCTTCATATCAGATTTGTTTGTATTCACCAGGTAATCAAACAAAAAACATTGTGTATCATAACGTACTACAATAAAAATAAAACAGATTTTTGTTATTAATACGATTACTGAAAATACTTATATACGTTTTATATCATTATTCTTTATTTCATCTTATTAAAATGATAAAGTAACATATTAAAAAAAGGATAATTTTACGATTTATTTATCATATTATTTAAAATATTAAATGATAAAAAAGATCCACCAGAAATCTTAATATGTATAAATCACGTGTCACGTTGTTTGTCCGCGATGGACTCCTAAGCTACTTAACCGATTTTAATAAATTTAAACACCACGTACAGTTTGACCTAACTTAAAAGATATATAATAATTTTCAACTCAATTCATAATCGCAATATTATTTTATTTGTTTATTTTTTAGTTAGCTTATTTTGCAGTTAGCTCCTAACAATTGTAAAAGATGGCGGTATCTGTTGACTGGATTGAATAATTACGAATGATGTATCTACCCTACCTACCTCATTCGTAAGTTTAGTGTTCCAAGTTATTTACTAAAAACTTTGTAATTTACAAATAGTGTTATAAAATTGTATTAAATTTAAAAAATAATTTTGTTTCTATTTTTGCTTAATATCGACTGTAAGAAAACATTATGATTTTCATGACAGAAGTACTCTGAACGTTATCCCTTAAATAGTTTACTACAATGTAATATATCAAAAACAATAGTCACAGCAACGCGTGACCGGGTCTGCTAGTTATAATATAAAGTCAATAACTATAATAATTTAACTTTGACAAACTTTGAATATTTAATACGTAAAACTATGGAAATATTTATAAAATAAATTTATACATAATATCTTTATTATTCTTTGATTAATATCTTATACTCTTTATAAAAATCAATAATAAAAATGGAATAATAAACTTGAACTGTAACTGAATAATAAAACGTGAATAAGATCTTGTCTATATTGTATTTGTACTTTGACCTAATACCAAGTATGTAGATGGTATGCACAATTTCAGCTTTCTCTTACAATAGAAGGAGGGCGATAAAGATAAGGAGCGCTGTAAAATGTATACATATTATAAGAACAATATTCTTTTGAAGAACTTTGTTTTGAATTTTTGAGTAAAATCATTTATTTACAAAATATAAAGACAAATATTACAAAATCAACCGTTTTAAGCTTACTTTTTATTTGAGATTCCGATATTATTTTTTTTAAATTTACACTGGTTGATGGTTTTCTATGATCTTTCATATATATGTATGTAATATTATAGGGTACATATATCTAATGATGCTGTTGTGTACATATTCGCTTGTGTATTATATAATATTAAGAATACTATTGAATAAAATTATTTAATTTTTTCACCTCAAATAATCCACCGTTGGGTCTATCTGGCATATTTTGCTGTTCTATTTTTCTTAAATCAAATTAAATAAGTTGTTCTTAATATATACATTTTTTTAAAGTGACTCGTTACGTAAAATACTAAAATGTTAAGGTAACAACGTACAAATTTCTGAGGGCACAGATACGACATTTCTTTGGGTCGATGATTTTTTTATATAATGTTAAATATGTAACACTTTCAATTGAAACCTTAATAAAAAAATCAACACCTTAACACATAGTTTTTTTTTACAATATTAATATATTTTATCTCTTCTTTTATTTTTATCTTTACCACTTTGAATTAATACACTGGAATAATACAATTAATACCCTGGTATTAATTCAAAGTGGTCACTGGACCACTTGTGTGTTTGAAATGGGACTATTAGGAGGGTCTATTTTAATACAATATTTATCAAAATAAAGACTTCTTTAAAGTCGATTCACAACTTAAAATTAAGGCTACGAGGGTTTTAAACGCGCCTTAATCTAAAAAGAACCATACTCAAACTCTAAAAATCCGTGGCTAGCAAGAAAAATAAGTCACTGTAAGTAGCCCTCGTTCACGAGCATAATGAAAGAATCAGCCATCATCCCCTTCACCATAATTGACAGGGAGAGGGCAAACCAACCCCCGTTACCATAAGTAATAACTTCTTGAAGAACGGTGTCATAGTCAGCAACGGTGTGTTGCAGCCAGTAAATATAGCAAAAGTAACAAACAGCGCCAAAAAAATGTGTAGGTTACCAGTAAATCGCTAAAATAAAAATTATTTCCATTCCATACCGTTGTTTATATAATCATATAATAACGATTTTTTTATCAAATTCCTTTTAACATATATTTATATAATGATAGATTTAGGTCTTTACTTTGGAGTTTATTGTAAAAGCGTACATAGTTAACACTAAAGGAGTTACTTATATTATAGAGCCTAGTGATGGGCATAGCAAGATTATTTTTATCTCTGTTAACACTTTTGTATATATTACAATTTTTATTGAATTTATTCTTATTTTTATGTATATGTATATTAATTGATTTTTCATAAATTGTATACAGTAATAATTTTGAATTCTTGGAGTTTATTAACTTTGTTCTTCGACAACTTACTATTATTTTGTGTCGATAAATAGGAATATGCTTAAACTTTAAGACGTTAGATTAAAAGCTGGTACTGAAAATTTCTAAACAACTCTAATGCATTTACAAAAATACAGTAAGTAAATAACATGGAATATAATTCACAAATCATTCATAGTCAAATAAAATTGAATATGTGGTCGATGTCTTGAGAAAAGTCCTAATGCATACTGAATAAATAGGCAAAAAAAAAATAGTATTTATAAAATCTAATTAAAAACTTTATATTGATGAGATCTTCGGCGATATAATTAATTGTATGACTTCAAATTTGTTAACTCGCAAAAAATTAATCTGTTGAGAAATTAAGTACTTATTAAAATTTTTCTATTAAAAACTTTTATAATTTAAAACTTTTTTGTTTTAAATTATAAAAGTTTTTGTAATAGTCACAGGATGCGGAGTCTTAAAATTCATTATTCATTAATTACAAAAAAAATATACATACATTACATTTTTTTTGTTTTATTAAATAAAGTGAATTTATAGAATTGTATTATTACCATATCTAAATAAAGGAAGTATTACAATTAAATCTTGTTTATTGTACCTCGGAACAACGAGGTCAGGACAATTGTGTGTTTCATGAAACAGGACGCAATCATGGATAAGTAAGTAATGTTCATTATGGTCAATATATCTTTCTTATACTTGCATATAATTTTTATTTGTAATATAAAAAAATGTCCTGCCTGTTTAAAAACTATGAGACACGTTAGAAAAAAAGAAACATTTATAAAAGTGTCTGTAATTATAATAATAATGTTTCTCCCTTTAAAATTTACACTAAATACAAAATAGAAATTAAACATTTTGTCAATACTAGAAGTCTAAGTGCACATCCAAATTAATAGTGTGACCAACGAAGCAGGCGGGAATCAGCTAGTTCATAATAATATATATTTTTCTTCAAATTAAAATAGTTCAAATTAAATTAAAGAATAGTTTAGTAGTTTCAAAGTAACTTCATCTTAATTTCTAACGTTTTTTTTAAATCTAGGAAAACATTTTTAATATTCTTCTATATATCCATTTGTCGGTTTTTTTTCGGTTACACTGTACAAGTCATTGAGTCTAACATCAATAAAATCCCTGCAAATTTATTGCACGTATAATCATAGAAAATTTAAATTACTATGTACACCTAGACTCAAAAGAAGTATGTGTTGATTACATATAATATGTACCTTGTGAGAATTGTACTTACGACCTTATTCTATATTGTTGTAATGTAAATAAGAAGCAAAAAATTCATGAACAAAATGGCAATATATAACTACATTTCCTTATAATGCTATGAAATCAAATAAATATATTTTTTATATACACTTAAATATGTTCCTAGTTAATAGGAAACATTATTTAAGTGATAGTTAATTAACAACCATCACATCACATTACTCTTTTTATTACCATACTAAAAACTTTCTTAAAGGACTAATATCTAGAGAACAAAAAAACGACACTCAAATAAAATAGATAACAATAGAAATAACCATGAATAAGTCTTTCCATAAACAGAGTATTATATTTCGATTATTGGAAACAAATTGTAATCCTACCAACATGAATCCAACACAATGAATCACTCTTTCTATTGTTAAACTTACAGACTGATTATTATTAAATCCTTTGTCGACTATCCAAAAGGTCTTCAGCAATCCAATCTGGGACTTTATTTCAATGATGACAAAATCTTGTGGATTCTAGATCGTTTAATTTCTTAAAACTAATACAGCCAAGGCTCTGTTGAGAAATTGCACACATTTTGAATTATTTTAAGAATTGATAAGAATTTATTTAATTTTACAGGTTTAAAAATTGTCAATTGCTTTTTCTAAGTTTTTTTCCAGATAAGTTTTAAGAAATATACTCACGGTCTATGTTCATAATCAAATTTGGCTATGTTTATAACAATACTGATAAATTGATTAAACATAGTACATACGAGTATATATTAAAATAAAAGGAACCAATTCACGCTCGTGTTACCAGTTACTACATACCAATAAAGCGGATAACTCCATTAATAAGTGTGTTAACTATTAAAATGCGAGACTATTTAAAGATGGATTATAAACGTTATTTTAAAACAATAAAATTAGATAGATCCAATACATTTCTGTAAGCTGCTCTCACTTCTCAGGTCTGTGGTATATAATTTGTCGAGTTGTTCTGAGTTTTTACAATTAAAAAATATTTTTGTAACATTTACTTTCAATTAAGATAACTTAATTTGTGATGATCAATTATGACGGCGTGCTTTGTCGATAACCCATTTATTATCTTCTTAACTTTAAAATCAAATATTTACTACCTTTAAAGTCAATTATTGTTATTTGGTTACCTTAGTTCTAGTGACTTTTACTTTAAAATTACTGTAATGATAACTAAATATGCGTCATAGTGCTGTACTATATTAGTTTATTATAATATACACAAGAAAGTATTTGTAACATATTTGAAAATGTATAAAATATTTAAAAGTAATGTAAACATGAAATAACGAGATGTTCTCACAAAGGAGCGCTATCTACTAATTACTTTTTCGACTACATAACTTTGTAAACAGATACATGATATGCACTTTAAATCGAAATATAAACTAGAGCAACATCTTCATTATAAGTATTAAAGTATATTACATAAAAGTTTTTTCATTTCTATGTCCTACATTTACGAGAAGTATCTAAAAATTCTTGTTACAAACTATCCTAATTAAGAAATCTTTGTTAGCATGACCTATATAGAGGAAAGCTTTGAAACAAAATTAGTATCTGTGCTGAATAGATATGTTCCGTTACATGAGCATTATTACATTTAATATGGCTTCATGTTTCTTTATTATTCTTTTATATTAATTATATAATATCATATATATATATATATATATATATATATATATGCATAATATAGAACTCGAATAGTAAAAAACTCGGAAAAAACACATTTGTTGCATTAGTTTATTCTAATAAATTTTATAAACTTTTTATGACATTTTCCATCTTCAGTAAGTCCTAGGAACCTTTTATAATTCATTGGACTAGGTACTGGGAGTATAATTATCACAATGAACAAATTGGGTCTCATAATATGAAAGTAATAGGAAATAATAATTATTGGTTATACGTACCTAGTAATCTTTTTCTGAAATCATACTTCTTTCTCAACATTCACACTTCATCTTATATCCAAAAATAACTTTTAGGAACAGTCATTACTTACTCAATTAATTGAAGTTATTACTTACCTAAAATGAAACTTTTTATCACTTTTTCTATCTTCTTTTTTCTCTTTTTAATTTTTAATAAGATAGAGATCTTAGTAAACGAAACTAGATATATGATTTAAAAAAATATTCAACTCAATTTTTCCCTTCAAAATTTGACAATTGCTCTTGGACGAGAGTGAAAAAAATGTTTATTACCTACTTCAAGAACTGAATGATAACTTTGAAATACTTATTAAAAATACTTCTTATGTTATGAAAAATTGTCATTGTCCTTGAAACAGGTATTCTGCACGAAACGAGCCCAACGGTGGTTGGTAGTACCCTACTCGAATTTACTTGGGCGCCAAACCACCTTCAGAATGAGCAGAGTAGCCACCCCAACGACTCGAAATTCCCGTACGAGTGTCCCACACGTGTCATATGTCGCGTTATGAGTTAAACAACTTGTCTTGTCGGGTTACTGTAGGTGGCAAAAAATATATATAATTGGCAAATATAAAAGCTATTACAGCAAGATTGAAGCAGCCCTTCGCTTCGACGAAGACATCGCTTTAAATATATTCAAAATAATTTTTCACTACTTCTCTTGATAATACAAAAAGGATGTTTTAGTAGAAAAAGATATTAATGACACGACACGATTATAAAAAAGGATTTATGTGAGGTTTTTATCAGTTATAGTTGCCATAGAAATAACGCGTTTTAAATTAATTTTAATTACAATTTTTATGTTAAGGTTCCAAGAGTTCTTACATTCGTCTAGCGATGACAATATTTGTCTTTATATTGATAGCGCCCAGATTTGATACGAAAAATGAAAAAAAACTCGTAATGTGATATTATTTTAGATTAGATAGAAAAATCGAGATTACAAGAAAATACTCGTAAATATCTTTTAAAATTACACATAAACAAAAATTGGCAAACAGAATAGAATATCGTTACTGTCGCTTAGCTAACTTAACTACCGTATCGCTACCTAACACTCATTGATCGCTCATTGCTGACATTAGCATTTTATATTTATGGACCTATACGATGTATATTCACATTCGAAATTTTTAGTTTTCTAAAATTACAAAAGATATCTTGTTGGGTTCAGTTTCTTTACTAGCGTGTAAATTTACAAAGAGTTATAAGATATACTTCATTTTAGTAATTTATTCATCTGTATTATGAAGATATTTGTATGTATATTTTTTAAAGACTTTTTTATCCGTTTAAATCTGTTTTAAAAAAAAAATCTAAATATTATCTTTTTAAATAGAAGATCTGCAATAAAGAAACATCATTCAAATAACAGCAAAATTATATTGTAGATTAATTAAATATCAAGGTACCAAATTAAAAATCTGCACTACAAATTCAAATTTTTAGTTTCAAGATAATTAATTAAACAAAATGCCATGTTGCGCTCTTCTTGTGTATCTCAAAATTTGTTTAATTAAAGACCTGAGAGGCTGCACTCAGATTTTTGTAAGCATTCATGTTCCTTGATACTTAAATAGAAATATTCCTAAAATTTTAATATATTTCATTAATAGTGAAATATTTTAAGAGAAAATTTACTTAACTATAGAATATGATTTCTGCGATTATCCAATATTTAAATTTATTAACCTAAGTATAAGAGTTAAATATCTCTCTATAATTTATTAAAAACAAAATATCAATAAATAAAAAATAGTAACAAAAAATGGAAAAATATATTTTTCAATTGTGATTTGTTATCTTTTTTAATTTACTGAAGAAAATCGCAATAATTATTTTAGATATATTGTTTTTCGAGCTGCATAAAAATAAAAAATCAAAATAATAGATTGTTACTTGACTGTTACTGACTCGTTATAGTGTTGACGAAATGTTGAAAAAAAATATAACACTGGAAAACTTGAAGTCAGTTGAAGTTTTCTCTTACTGTAACTCCAACTTTTGTAACAAATTAAAAAAATTAAGACCGTTTAACACAATTTTATTAACAAGGATTAGAAATTTGTTATTAACAAGAATTTATTAATTTAAATTTTTCTTTATACCTCACCTTAAAGTTATGGCAGACATTAAATATTATATAGCCTAATGTGTATTTTCATTTCAAGTAGTATGTTTCGTATAAATTTATATAAAACAACACTATTAATATTAAACTAACAACATTAACAGTTTTTGTTTAAAAAAAAACGTTTTTAATATCTAACGAAAAGCTACAATTCTAATAAACGTTAACCCTAATTTATATCAACTTAATCCATATAGAATAAGCGTTCGAATAATATTATACTGTTAATAATAAAATAAGTAACCATTATTCGCACGTTACACACATTATGTTCACGTGTTAGGTAAATAATAGTATTAGTTAATTTACCATAAAGTAAAATCATCAACATGAAAGAAATATGTTACTAATAGTAAACAATCAAATCTTTATTTATAATTACGTAACAAAGTAACAAATTAGACAAGTAGCAGGGATAATTAAACTCGCTATTTCGTCCGTAAACCTTTCCAGAGTAAAAGGAGTCTTCGACAGTTTGGATATTCCTCTTGCAAATAACTTATTACTCAGCAGAAAATGGTGCGGTGAATTGTTTTAATAAGATATTTTATATTCTTAAAATATTGTTTTTATTTCTCTACCTACTTCTCACTACATTAGGTTTAAAGTGTACATACTAGTATTAAGTAAACTTTTCCCTTTCTTTCCCTAGACACGGAATAGAAATAATCTACTAAACGCATTCGCTAGACAGTTTATATTATTATTAAAAACATAATGTTGATTTATTCCTTAAACTTATTATTGTATTTTGATCAAATTTGATCAAAAAAAGAATTTTCCTGATTCTTCGTACGTTCGTACAACATTATTTGCAAAAAGAAATATTTAAATGCACACATCACGCCCCTCCCGTTCCTCCCTCTGTGGGTCGTGAAAAACGAGATGTCGCACAAGCGAGCTATCTACTAATCACTTTTCCGTCTACCAAATTTTAATTAAGAACGCAGTAAAAATAGAGTCCAATTTAAATTGCTAAAAATCTTATATAACGTAAAATACTATGTTGTAAAACCAAGAAGTGATTTTTATATAAATTCAAGTCATACTTTTAAAAGAATGGATTGAAAATTCTTCTTGCCAACTATCGTAATTAGACAATCTTAGAAAATATGACTAACATACAGTAGAGTATTGAAACAGAATTATCAGCCGTGCTGCATACAAACAAGCTTCTGCTATTTGTATGGTGAACTTTGTAACATTTTATGTGGCAACCATTTTATCTATAAAAGAAGTAAAAAAGGAACTTCTAGTTATATGTTATATTGGATAAAAAACTGTTCATATTAGTTTTTAAACTATGGTAAAATGTTTTAAGAACTTCTTCTAGATGACTTTGGTTCTATATAGTTTATAAAGAACACCATCTGTTATATATTTTATGTCGATTCATGCATTATAAAAGGCATTTTAAATTAAAATTTATTAGAAATGTTTTCGCGTCTTATAAATTAAATCTGAAACCCCACAAATTTAATTCAAAATCTACAATTGCTCAGTCCATTATTTACAGCTAACCAGAACAAGATTTATATATAATACCGGGTCTACAATATCTAAATAGCGTACCCTATTATGTCTTACAATTTACAGAAGGAAACCGTTAATAACAAACAGACGGACGGAAGATATTGTAATCAAATTGTTATTTAAACTAAAGTGATTATTCTTTAGATTATTCACACAAATTTAATACTAGTTTATATTAAAGAATCTTATATTGTACTATGATTAAATATTGTAACTATTTTAATGATATTTATTTTGACTTCTAACTTTATTATCACACTTTCCAATTAATAAGTACAAAGACGAACAAGAAGAGGACAGAAGATTTTTAAAAGCCCTCCTCTCATCACTAGCAGGAAATGAATAAAAAAAAATTACAATCAGTCATTGATTTTAAATGAGGCCAAGTTCTACTTAGAATATATATACATGAATAGGAACTTTCTTATTAGAGTTTATATTGTAATATGTATCAATGTCTTTATTCATAGACATTATTATTTATTATATAATTTCGATCGAAAATTCGTTACGATTGTTTAAAACAGTATTATTTTTCTTCGATCTTATATTACTAAACCCTCTAAGTGTTATAGATATTAATTAAAACTGAAGTAATGTTTGAATAAAAATAAGGTTTTTGATTAATTATCTATATCACTACTAATAGTTGTTAATGTGAAAGCATCCTAGAACTACGTTAGGTCTCATTAAAAAGAAGCACCGATTCTAACTTTACTTAAATAATGTCCGCATTGCAAGTTATTGCTATCAAAATAATTATAATGGAAAATGTTTTATTGTTATTACAAATATTTAACACTAGCGTGTTTAGCAATAATGTTTATTTAGTCAAACCTATTAGCTGAAATTAAAACATTTTAATTAAACTAAGTACTATTCATTATCATTTTATGCATATGTGAAAAAACATGTGACAAATATTTGCTTAGAAATAAAATAAATAATCATTTATTATAGTAATCATTATTTAACCACAAAAAATGCTTTTAATATTGTTATCAAATTATTACTTATATAAACAAATATTAAACTTGGCATATTAAAGTTCAAGGTTATTATTAAACAAAGATGAGATTTAAATGATCTATTTGTACGATCTTATCCTATATTATAATTTGCTTTATCAAATAACTTAATGTGCACGCCACATTTTATTATAAGTTACAATATCAGCCTCGACACCGCCATCTATCTTGTTTACTTTCATTTCGGAATTTCGCTTAAATGATATCTTTATTTTCACAGCGCTCTCTCTTGCTAATTAACGTTGCTTGTATTAAAGACCCTTTATAACGTTGATTTTTCCTAATTGGCCATAAATGTGAAGTACACAAATAAGAAAATTAAAATAAATATAAAAGTTCAATAAATCTTCGAGTCAAACAAAAAATTAACGCACTAACACATAAAAACATATTTGGTTATTTTTATATTATAACTTTTTCAAATCTTCGTTAATGCTTATTTAACTATAAGATGCTTGCTTCGATTCGATGATCTTCAAAGGCATGATAGAATGGGGATAAAGACAAAATAAAGTAACCTTTAATTTTAAAATATTACTGAATAAATAGTAAACACATTAGTAAGATAGAGGCAACTTTAAAATACTTTAAAGGCATGGTCCCGGTCTCATAGAAGCACACCTTCATCTATCCGATTCCTAAAAAAGGTAATATCTTACTACAAAAGCTATTGACTCCTCTTCTGTCTAATAATGGTGTGTATCATAAACCAACAGCTTCTAACGTATTTAAACCAAAAATTAAAATAATTAATTAATTTAATTCAAACGGTTAGTTAAGCCGGTCTCAAGCAGCGGGATTTCTTAAAAAACTTGGGAATGTACGAACGCGTTACTGCTTCACGGTAACCTCAGTCTCATAAACAAATAAAGTCACGAATAGCGGACTAATAACTTATTAACTCACTTGAAATGAAAAGAAAATTAATGAACCTTTAACATTAAATGGTTTTGATATAAATGAAATAAAAAACGCAATAGAAAAGGCACTCTCTTGAATATGAAGACAATTGATATTTTTACAGATATTTAGATTTGATGCATTTTATATTCCAAAGGATTCAGAGCTTAAAAATTCGCGGTTTGTTAAATCTACCGAGATATATCTTTTTGAAGTCGTTTGGAAAGTCTGCATTGAGAATAAGCCCATATTTGGCAATAATGTTAGCGTTTCTAAATCTATTCGATACTTAAAGTACTTCTTCCTTTTAACTATAAGCTTGTGCTAAATAAAGAAATAAAATATGAGCCAATTGGAGTTATTGGAAATTATTAATAATTTTGATGTAGTTTAACGGCTAAGTTATTGTAAATGATCCTTTAGATATGAACCTGAACTCCCTGAATCTCTTAAATTTGGCATAACACACTTAGATTATATCAACCTTCACTTTTCATAGTACCTATCAAGTATTCAAGTATATCTCTTGTTATATTAAAGTACAATAAACCAATTAAATAGTAACGTCTTTTAAATTCATTCAGTCTTAAGAAATAAAATAATTTATTTACGTCTTATCATAAGAATCAAATGCAAAATGTTCCATCAAAATATGATAACAATATTTATTGTTTAATTTTAGCTCCTCATTATTAAATAGGGTTTCCGATTCTAGGATTTACTAAGACGATGTAAATCAAGCGGTCACTATTTCATAGTGTACTATTTCATAGTGTTCTGCAACGTTAAACGCCGACATAACAACATTTGAACATTTGAACCTCCCGTACAAATGTTGCGTTATGTTTTAAGTGTCAGTCGTAGTTGGGACAGTTTAGTTTCATATTCGTTTGTGTAATAATTTAAAAATCGGTTTTTGAAAGCAAGTCTCAAGATACGTAATTAGTACCTATCCACTTCATGTTTTGTCTATGGTTTCAATTCGATTATAACCCCTAATAAAATATTATGAAAGCCTTAGGTTTCGTTATATAATACTATTTATTTATTTATTTTAGCTTCATGCCATATCACTTGCGGGATAGCCAGAGACGATGGAGCACCAAACGCTACTGTCCCTGCATACCTCTTTCGCCTGGGCCACAGACAACTTTTAGAGACAACTTGACTAGAATTAAATAACAAAAAATCTAAATCCCATCATGTATGTTCGCCTTTCTTGATTAACCTCGTGACTATGGTATTAATTATGTAAGCCTGCAGACTTTAGTGCAAATTATGCTTGAACTAGGAAATTCTTGTTCATATTATGAACGTCACGTAGATTGTAATTAATCGTAGTTATTTTATTAATTTTCATTAATATACTAATAACTTTCAACCAAACAAGAGTAGAACAATTTTAGGTTAATCAATATAAATAAATAAAAAATATTTAAGAATACTTATTTTCCGAACATAAGTCTCATAATATTTTTTTAGGTATTATATCCCATTAACAGCTTTAAAAAAATACATGTAACGTACACAATTAGTACAGTTTCATTTACCATTGTATTTCCCAATATTCTTATTTTTTACATGTAAGGAAATAAATATAACAAAAACAGGACTGCAACTTATATTAAATATTTGTTAAAAATGATAATCGATAAGTGTTCGGTATAAGAACCACATGACGTGTAAAACTACCGTTTTTAGATATAAGTTTGTATTGTGTCTTCTAGAACTTTCTTACTGTTCATGCAATTTTCAATTTTAATCGATGAATAAAGCTCAGACTTTTATATTAATTGCTCGCACCAACAAAACTATAAACATTAACATACTTTGTACACAAATTTCCATGTTAATAGTTAATAGGAATTTATTCACGCACCTAATTAACGAGTAATATATTATTAAACATTCAAAGTAAATTTGCGCATTCAGTTCAATATGTTCCAAAAGTTTGGAAGCGATCGAATTCTAGAAGCGTTACATTAGATTCAATAGTTGACAAATTATTATGTCCAAGATTAACTATTAATTAAATCTGAAACTGAAGATTGCACTCCTCTTACTATTTTATGATATTATTTTATTAATATGTAGGAAATATTTTAAACACCAATATTTCAATATTTCAACATTATTGAACAACTATAACACTTTCTATATTTCTAAACTAGTTAAATGAACGAACGTTTTCAACATAGACAAAAAAATAATGTTTGGAAAAGTGTAAATGTATGTGTATTTTTAATACATTGTGTAAAATTACAAAACTCATTATTTTAGGTTTTATTCTTTAGCAAACCACTCAACTTAATGCAAATCTTATATAGCATCAAGAGCTAACCGGAATAAGATTTATATTACCTATCACTTTTCTACATTATCTAGTACTCTCCTTCCTTCCTCCTAGACCTTCAATCACTTTCCTACATTATCTAATACTCTCCTAGACTTTAAGACCCGATATTTAGTATGAGCATACACATGATTCACATCCTATTTATATAATGCCTTCATATACAAAATAAAATATTATTATATAACAGAAATAACAAATATTTCAGAATTTATATTACTTGTATAAAATTATTGTTTCATTAAGTAATAAAGATGTTGGCAAATTCGCGTTATTTTAATAATAGTAATTGAACTTGAACGAGTATTGATACTTATCTTTCACGAAAACATTAATATAAAGATATGCTAAAAAATATATTTTTGTATGTCGAAATAATATGGCTACTTGGGTAATGAGATGTTCTTGTTTTCCCAGATGTCAATGTAGAAAATTAATAATTTAAAATAGAAGAGACAATTTTTGGTAAACGTAAAATCAATATTGGTACTAATTTTCACATAGAATGACTTGAAAGTAATTTTTCTTCATCTTCTTGTTAGCCTATAGACGTCCACTGCATGGCCTGTGCTTCCTCCAAAGACCGCCACGAAGATTGGTTACGGATAACGGTACTCTTAAGGATTACGGCCTCTTCAGAAAAACATTTCCTTTGGCCACTTTTTTTTATAATTATTTTATTATTTTTACAAAGAAGTATTACTAATAAAAAAACTTTAAAAAAATTGGTCATTTTATCAAATAAATAATTAGATATATCCGCTTTGCTTCCGCCACTTCTGAACTACAAATCATTGAGCATTACTAATTCCCGATCTCAGAGATAAAGGCCAAATTGCAATTTTGAATGCTACAAACAAAGAAGTTCATTCCTGGTGAGTTGATCCAGACTTGGCTTATATTCTACTTTGCTATGGAAATATATTCACTCCCTATTTTTTGAGCCTGTATAATATTGTTACTCTTTAGCATACAAATTATTTGTGAAAGACTCAAAATTTACATATTTTTTTTTATTCTTCTTATCAATAACTTTTAATAAGTTCGGTAAACGAGTATAAAAAAATATAAATAATGGGTTTTTTTAATATTAAATTCGTGTTTATCACATATTAATTATATTTGCATTAAAATATCGGAAGATTTTGTCGTATTTATTATGTTATATTGTATAAATAGCACTTTTTATTTACGTCTAGTGCTCAATATTGAACTTACTTAGTACAAATTAAGCAAATGTGACAAAAAACCATGAACAAATTGATTCTTTATATTAAAATTACAAAAACTGAATCATTTTGGGTAGACCTCGAAGAATTCGGTCTGCCCATTCATTTGTACCCGACTTTCGAATTTTGAAAAAATTTCTTCACAGGAGGTCTTCTTATGACCCCCTGAGTCCGAAATGACCATTGGTCAAAAAGTTTATATATATATATATGCGTGCGTGCGTCCAGATTCGACTTTTGTCAGCACGATAGCGGCCGCAGTTTCACTCGGATCGCTTTCAAACTTTGCACAAAAATCAAACATCCAAAAATGAAGGTCAAGTTCGTTAACCAGAGAAATCCGGCCACAGGGGGAGCTAGGGCCCCACTTTTTCTGATTTCAGTTTTTTGACCATAACTTTTTGCCTATACAAAGAAGATCAATTGCGTTCATATCATATGATGTCTTTGATGAATATCTATAACTAATGTGAATAAACCGAAAACCTAACATCAATAACTTAGGAGTGGGGGTAAAAAAACTGATAATTTTTGGAAAAAAATTCATAACTTTTTTCTGGTAAACATTCTTACATCACAAGTATTTTTATTAGAAAGGTTATTTTTTACTCTAAATTTAGGTACCAAAAGTTTTTCCGTAAAAGGTACCGTTTCCGAGAAAAAAAATAAAAACCACTTTTAGGTTGAAAATTTTTGATGTAAACAACGGCATCATGTGTTATTCTTAGGTAGTGAGATACATTTTAAACGAGTTACACACGAGGTCTACCCACACGTGTCCCCCTGCGGGCACAGATTTTTTATCTTATTATATTTTTCATATAGAAATATACAAGATTTTTAATATAATTGAATATACTAGCGCGTTCTTTATAATTAAATAATGAGAGAGCAGGAAGATTCAAACTTAATAGATAAAGTCCAAAGGGGAAATCTTTACCTCCTATACGTTGTTATGGATTTACATTACAATAAGATTAAACTGATTAGAAAACAAATTAGAAGAGTTTATCTCTCTCATAAACATCTATTTCGTTTTATTAAATATGAAAATATTAACTTAATCATAATAGTTATTAAATTATCAATTAATACGTTATAAGAATATATTATTAATATAACAAAAACCTTATTTTTATTCTAATATCTTATAGAACGTAATTGAATATTTAATGAATGTAAAATAATTTCTTCCTTTTATTAAAATATAACGCAATTTTTGTATTCTGAAGGCAATGGAAGCTGTTTTCTCATTTCTCGCTTACTCTTAACAGTAAGTGTTCTTGACTTTTGATGCTATAAAAGGCCATTTGTCGACAAAACTCATTTATAAATGCAGATTAAAGTACTTTAAGAATCATAATATTATCGTAATATTAGAAATGGTAGTCTATTTAATTACAAATTATTTAACACTAGATCAAAACCCGGCTTCGCTTCGGTGAAATGTGACTCATAATAAAGATTGTATAACTTAACTAAATAATAAAGGCTCGCTTAAACACTGAGAACACTGCGTTGTCAGTGTCACTGACAGGGATAAGTTCATAGAAAATATGGTGGCACTGTGAAGGACAGGACATAAATATGACTTTATTGATATGATTACATGTGAATCGGCCTTAACGTAGGTACTTAAGATAGCATCCGGTATCTGTGACTTTTCGCTAGTGTAACCAAGATGACGACTGTGTGTGTTTCTCTATTATAATTTCACAAAATCCTCTTCAATCAGAATTTTGAAGATATATGTTATGGACTCGAAATCATTATGTTGTGTGTTCATTTTATGTATGAGATAGTAAAGGGGCCCCTTAAACCTACATCTGGGTCACAAGTCCCAGGCATTGTTTGCGCTCATCTTCTTGTAACGCGATGGGCCCGGCACCCGCACGGTGAATCCTCGGAACGCTAAGAAGCTTCGTCTAATTAGATTTATAATCTAATAATAAGATTTATAATCTAATAATTAGATTTATAATCTAAATCTAAATATGTATAACAATAAAAAAATATATTCAATTAACTTACTTGCTCAGGGACGCCGTTCTCAAGGACTGGGACTTTTTTAAAACTCGGTAATGTATCCTCGCAACGCTGTTTCACGATAACTTGATGATCGGGGCGTATAATAAAACAGCTACTCGAAATAGCAACAAAAATGTTGGCGGACGCGTAAGGTATTATTTATACTTATCTAATCGCCGAAACTCTCACATATAAAGGTAAAAATAGCGGATTAATAACGTAACAAAAATAATGGAAAAGGCTCACTTTTGGATATTAAAGTAATTAACATTTTCAAAAACATGTACAGAAAATGTGATTTGGTAGAATTTGTTAATGGAATATTTCGGAGATTAAGGTAAAACATTCGCGGTTTGCTAAATCTATCCGAAAATAGCTACATGAAATCATTGGAGATTTTTTTTTTTAATAATTCCATATTTGGTAATAAATTTAGCATCTCTAAATCTATTTGATACTTTATTGTGTATCTTCTTCCAAATTATAAGCTTTTCCTAAAGTAGTAAAAATTTGCGTGATCGATAAAGCAAACTTATTGATAAATATAACTTACTTTTCATGTTTCTAATGTTTAAATTATTCAATCTAATTTTAAATTATCCTTTAAATAGAAACCTGAACTTCCATAATCTCTTTAAATTGACATCAAACACAGGTAATTTTGAATTATTCTTCAAAGCATCAAACCTCAAAGCGACAACTGAGCACCTAATTGACGTATATCTCTTTGATACCTACAATGTTACTCAAACGCAATTACAGTGACGTCATGTAAATTACGTAAGTATTAATTATGTACAATTATACTTTATAAAGTAACATTTATTAAATTTATTATTTTATATTATACAATTATTGATATAAATTCTATATATTCATAATTTTACAACATTAAAATATTACAAACCGTTATTAAGAATATTTTTATTATTACTTTTGTTAAAGATTCAATTGCAACAGTTTAGTTTAATAGTTCTTTTAATGTTTTTAAATGAGATCAAATCGATTTAAGTCTGTGTAAAAGTTTCTTTTGCCTTGAAATTCCACGAACGAAACGAACTGTCCTCAAAAGTTGCTCTCAAGGATCGATGCGCAATAGGTACTAAAGTAGATACGTCATATTTTTGTAAATTTTAAGACATGTGTTTGTGTGCGTATGATTTTATTGATATTAAAAACTTTTTTCTCCACGGTTTATATGACTGAGATTAAAGGGTTTTAGTAATTCTAAAAGAAAAACCCAGGACAGATTTAGAACTCTAGACAGTAATTACATATATATATATGTTTTGAAGGATTTTCATTTTTATTAATTATATTATATTTATTGTATTTTAAAAATTACATTTTATTAAAAAATAATATGTCCATAAATTATTATTAATTTATTTTATAGTATTGGCGATTGAGTCACAGTCAGTCAATTGATATCTGAGAACAAAAAACACCTGCATTTATGATAATTTAAATAAACATACATACATCTGTATTATATTGATTATAATTAAATAAATCTATTTGCGTTAAATAATAATTAATTAAGCTTCATCTTTGTGTTTTTACTCTTTAATAATAAATACTATGTAATTTTCGATAAAAATAAAATGTTTCAACTAATTTATAAACTTAATTAAATGGAAATTTTAATAAAAGTTTAAGAAAGCTACTTCGAATGCTGTTCTCAAGTATGATTGAAGCTGCAGTATCATCATGATGCAGACTGTCTGTAGTCTACGTTTGAATTTATTGGTTTGATATTAAATAATAAATATCATTAATATTGTTCAAGAATCCTATACAATAAATCTAAGTTAGCAAAATATTCAAAATGACCAGTTTCAACACTTTTCTATATTTAAACGCTAGTTCTAAGGGTCGTTTTATATTCATCTACAATGAATGGGGTATTAATGTAAAAAAGGAACAAATTCTATTTTTTGTAATAAGTTTAAAAGAAAACTTTGTAGTTATTTATAATAATATTATAGTTTATTTCACTGTTAAGTGAAGTAAAGTAAATTGAATTGGTTTTGTTTATTTCAATTTATTCCTGACCCTTTTTTCTTATATTCTGATTTCACTAGTGAGACCTTTCCTTACTTTAGGTAAAGTTAAATTTAGAATATTCTACTAGATGTCGCCACCTATATCATTATATCATCTATGTGGCCTATAAAGGAATATTACACGCTTGGAACATTAATTCAAAACTTCTGTCCGACCCAGTCAAACAAAAAGTATTCGCATAATAATATAACAAAACAAAAGAGTTTTTATTACAACGCAATATTACTATAGCCAACTTGACTATGGCCTTAAAAATCAGTTCAGTCGTTTAACTGTAATCACCTGATTTGGGCTATATTTTCTGTTACTTATATTTTTATGTATTGGTAATTACGGCTTATAAATTGTTTCATTCAGGATTCAAGTTTATATCAAATCAAATGAAATCAAAAATCTTCATTGAAAATAAGTTTCATACAAAACATTTTTTCATTGTCAAAGCTATCACCAGCTCGGAAAATTATTTCCACAGACCTGAGCTGGCGACAGAAACTCGAGGGGATTGTAATGATTTGTTTTTTTTTAATTAGTTCTTAAATTCTAAATTACATAAATACTTTACACAATACTAAGTAAATAATCTTGAAGTAGCCTGGTAGCGATCGCTTCATACAAACGTTGCATTATCCTCTAAGTATTCAGATACAATGTAGTATCCTTTTGCACACAAACGTTCTCTGGTTATTATCTTAAATTTGTTAAATGGTAATACTTGAACGTTTGCCGGGACTTTGTTGTAAAACTGTATACATTGCCCCATGAAAGATTTACTCACTTTTTTAAGTCGAGTAACAGGTAGCGCGAGCTTGAGTTTGTTCCTGGTATTTATAGTGTGTATATCACTGTGCTTAATAAAATTGTCATTTTTATGTACATACTTAAGATTTTCTAAAATATACTGACTGGCGACCGTAAGTTTCTACATTAATTTGCTTAAACTTATCTCTTAAAGAATCTCTAGGGCCCAGGTTGTAAATTGAATATTGAAATATAATATAATATAATATTGAAGTGTACTTTATTTTCTCATTCTCCCACACCTTCCATTGCTCTCAAAATCATGGATTAAGCAAAGCTCTAATAGTTAAAAAGGGGTTAATTATGTTTTAAAAAGGTTGTTATGTATGTAAATGATAATATTTTTTTGTTCTTCATGATTTTTTGTATTTTTATCTATATTAAGTTCCTTATCCGTGTATATTATGTTTATGGCCAATTAGGAAAGTACTATAAGGAAGGGGTCTTCCAATACAAGCAACAATAATTAGCAAGAGAGACTGCTGTGAAAATAAAAGTCAGTGAAGCGAAATACCGAAACGAAAGTAAACAAAATAGATGGCAGTATCGAGGCTTATATTGTAGGCTATAATACTGTATAGTATGAACATTTAGTTATCTGATAAAGCAAATTCTTATTATTATTTAGGATAAGATGACATAAAGAGATCATACAAATCTCATCTAACTTTGATTATAATCTTATGCTAATTAAATCTTGACTCTTATTATTCCAAGTTAATTCATTAAATTGCTTTAGTATATTGTGATTAATGAGACTGGTATTATTGTTAAATTGTAAGTCATTTTTTAATGAAATCTTGTATTTTATAAAAATGCGTTTTTATATTGGGGTACTCGTGTACTCCAAGATACCATGAACTAAAGTGTTATGGGTATGGTTCCAGGGTTAATGTGCTTCAATTTAGATAAATGGTTGGACAAAATAAACATTATTGCTGAAAATGAATAAATAATTCTTGTAGCTTTGTAAAGTAAAAAAAAGCCTGAAAAAGAATATATTATTTACGTTTTAAATAAATGAATTAAGAAGATTAAGAAGTAAGGAATAACATTTTTATCAAAAATAAAAAAGTCTATCGGTTTTGTAAGTAATTGTTGTTAACTAACGGATAGATCGAAATTACGTGAATAAAATTTATACGATACACTATTTATATGTGGCGTGAAAAGAAATAAAATTTTTCAATATTATATTTATAAATAATATTACGTATAAATAATATTACGTTAAATAATATTATACAAATATATCGTTGCAATAAATTTATAAATACTTTAAATTTGTGTAACATACATAACGTCATATTTTAAAAGCTTCGATAATATTTTCGAAAATTAATAACTTTTTTCTGAAAACTACATAATTTATAACATTGGTTCATAAGATAATTCAATCATACTCATTTAATTATTCAAAAATAAAATAAATAAATCACTGCTAGCTTATATGTGTAATACATAACAAACATTTAAAACATAACAATGTTATTTTATGAAATTATTTTTATTCAAAATTATTATTTTTATGTATGTCTTTGTATTTATGCTAATGAATAATAATAATAATATATATCCATGGTTTTAAAGCAATAATATTTGGAAGATAAAAAGATACATTATAGCATATTGTAACTACACAAGAGGGCAATGTTACAATTTATAGATTTGTAGTAATCTATACATAAACATTAACAGCTTTTCACTAAATTCATACGATACTAATTACAGAAAAACATCATAAATATTTTTTAAACTTTTGACTGACTGTCTTTTTTTGTTTATTTATGCGGCTAACCTCTGAAACGGGTAAATTAATCAATTAATAACTAGTCGATAACTAACTCGATGGTAAATAGTTCTTGATTATTCAAATACAAATCTTCTAAATTGTAAGCAAAATCGAAAAACAGCGTCATTAGCAATAATTTTGTCCGCCTTTGCATAGCACAGAGATGTATTGAAATCCAAGAAGCGATACATTACATTGGAAAGATTCCAAATATAAAATTCTACGTACATAATATCCCTTCTTTGTCTAACTTTAAGAGATTTGGACTATGTAAAGAATATATTAAACATTACTATACTCACCCTTTCAAATATTTCAGACCAACAACTAATTTTTAATTTTGAGTCCCAAATGTAGATATTTTTATGATGTTGATATTCTTATTTTATATACATTTAAATAGACAACTACAAATGTTATTATTATTATATATTGTGTATAAATCGATCCATAGAATATCTAAATTAGAAGTTATTTATAATTTATTAGTCAATAATTATAATAAATTTGTTGGAACTTAATAAATTCTCTTTACTCAGCTATTTTCATGTTCGATATACCGAATAACAAAATTACTAAAGGCTTAGAATTTTAATAAATATTAATAATAAGCTAAACGAATGTAATTATGTTTGTGAGTTACTAATTCAATTATGTTTATGAAAAATAAAGGAGTTCATACATTATACAGTGTGAAAATGCTAATAAGCAACTACGTGTTCGTGCATACATACGAGTACCCTAAAATCTACTTAGCAATCTTTGAGATCACAACTTCTTTAAAATTGAATGTTTGTTTTAAAGATAAAAAAATATTTATTTAAAATTTCGGGTAGTTTAAAATGTTCTTCTAACCGGAAATTTCTCATCAAATCTGGGTATTTTTCGATTATTTTGCTTGGATAATCCATTACGCCTTAGGCTGATAAGTAACTTATCTTAGTAAACATTTTCTACATATTTTGTGTTTTATATTTTAAATCTTTTAAAAAGATTTAAAACCAATCGTAAGTTTAGCCTTGTCTTTTTTTTATGGGAAATGATATCCAACTTTAGAAAAGGAGAAGATTAAATTTCGTGGTTATGTTGTATTTTCTATATAAAGAGGAATTAGTTGTTTTCAAAATAAAACAAAATATTTTATTTTAAAAGACGCAGTTCATAACTGAAATAAGTTCATAACTTAAATCAAGTTCTTATGACGGAACTCTGATTTTTTTACTTCATCCAACACTATCTATTGTAGTATTTTTAATTCAATCAATATTGATTACAAATATTTAAATATAATAGTTAACTTTTCTTTAATTATGGGTATCTTATACTAATAAACATTTAACAACCATTGTATTTTACATAAAAATATAAATTACAACATGAGACTTTATTTGTTTACTTGACAACTTAAAGTAAGTTTTTATAATACCATTTTAAACCAGTTATAACTTAAAATACCTCGTTCGACAGGGTCGATCGTGTTAGGTAGATTTCCGTCGGTCGGATCGACAAAGAAAAACTAGCCAGCAATGTTCTACTGGTCATTACAAGTCTTATGACGGGTCACTCTGCATATATTGGGTGAGCGGGGAACAACCCCCCACCCCTATTTCCTAAACGGGGGGTCGCATCAAAAAACTTTTCAGACAAAAAAGTTTCCTCTTTTAATTTGTTAATTTTCTAAGATTTTTCCGACCCCAAAATTTTGCCTTTTTCTGTGACTTTTTTCGGTTTTTAACTTTCAACCCCCCCAGCCCTCCAACCCCCCGACCGATTTCCCCCGTTCAAGAACTTAACCTTCATTTTGTCCTTAAGAATGTGTATACCAAGTTTGAAAATCCTCCGTCAATATTTACGACCTGCAGCGTGTCCCAAAGGTTTGCACTTTCACCCCCCCTCCCAGCCTCCCCTTTCACTTTTTCCAAAAAAACGAGATGCTACGTTTGTCCTACTAATTTATCCTATCGACCTGTGAAGTCAGATTTTGCCTACGATGAATTTGGGCTGATGGACCATATATACATATATATATAGAGGGATATATATATATTTTTTTTTCGACGGATTCTCAATCTCCAGTTCATAAACGGCGTAGCGCCCCTATTCTGGGGTCTGGGTCCCGTCATCGCATCGATTACAATAGGTAGATTCATCTATGGAATCTACCTAAAATGTAGAGAACAACAAAACTATACTAGTATTTATACTAGTTGAGAACCATGACAGTTAAATCTTATAACCACTCGAAAACCAATCGTTTGCTAATAAAGGTTAAATTTAATTTAAAGTTTAATTAATATAAAAGTTAAAAACTAACTGACAGTAACTAATAGTACAATTTTAATGTAGCAGTTATTAGTAGTAAAAGTGTTGGATATTGTAAACTAGATAAAATTATTTGAAATTACAACATAACATTTCGTTTATATTGTGTTTGGACAATATCGTTAGCTGTGGATCGCATCTCTCTCTCAGGTTAAGGGCAGGTGCAGCATAATGATGTGTTAGAATTCTTAGTACATCACGGGATAATATTTAATTATTCCCACAATAATATGTTAAGCTTTTAAAACTGTTTGCATTATTAAACAACTTAGAATTAAACCTCCAAATCGGTAACACGGTAGTTTAATTTTTAATTTGTCTATTATTTATTTAAATAAGTTTTTAAAAAGTCTTTGTTCCGAACGTACTCGTAAATCTTTATTGTTAATATTGCTATTGACCAATGTATGTAAATATTTATAATAAAGTTAATAACTATATATCAGTTATTGTAAATCAATAGTATAATTAAAGGAAGTTGAGAACAATACTCACTGTAGACTAAACTACGCGAATAAATATATCCTTAAATTGAATACAATGCCTATATATGTATAACATAAAAAGCATTTATAATCTTTATAATATTTTTAAAACAACATATAATCTCCTTTAATACATACTAATATTATAATTGTGTAATTAATCTAAAGCAGAACAAACACTGTTGTTAAAATATCAATTTTACTTTTATAACTTCCGTCCATTCGTTTGTTATCAAAAAATCTCTTCTACAAATTGTAAGACATAATAGAGTACGCTATTTGGATATTATAGACCCTGGTATTCTACATAAATCTTTTTCTGGTGAACTATAACTAATGGACTGAGGAATTATAGCGTTATAAATTTGTGAAGTCTCATATTTAATTTATAAGACCCAGGAAATACTTATAATAAATTTAGTACTATACAAATTGTGTTTACATAAATTTATATAAATATATATTCGATAGTACAGTTTTTAACAAACTATATAGAATAAAAATTGACTAGTAAAAGAATATAAAAACATTTGATCATATTATAAAAAATATATGAAAAGTCGTTTCAATATAATTTTAGAAAAAACATTTACAATATACGTTTAACTAACAGCTCCTTTTTATTTTTTTTAGTAATAAAGATGGTTGCCACAATAATTATAACAAAATTAAAAGTAGTTAATGCTTGTTTGTACGCAGCACGGCTAATAATTCTGTTTCAATTCTCTACAGTTTGTAGGTCACATTTTCTAAGATTTCCTAATTAAAATAATTAGCAAGAAGAATTTTCAATCTATTCTAGTAAAAATAAGGCTTAAATTTATATAAAAAAACTCTTCTTGGTTTTAAATCATAGTATTCTGAGATATTTTACAATTAAAATTAGAATTAATATTTTACTGCTGTTGTAATTTAAGATTTACTAGATGGAAAAGTAATTAGTAAATATCCCTCCGTTGTGCGCCATCTCGTTACTTCCCGACCCACGTAGGAGGGGGAAGGGAGGCGTTGTGTGTCCCTTAAATATTTTATTTTGTAAATAATGTGGTGCATGCGAAGCGTTGGGGGAATAAGATGGGATCAACTCAAGAGTAATCAGCTTTTTAAATACCACAGCATATATTTATATTTTGTATTCACATGTGGTATGTATGGTACTTTTAAATCTTAAACTTTATTGTTTTTACTTATTTAAGTAATTCGAATACAATGATTTTGTTGAAACTGGTACTGGTTCAATTTCTACAGGTATAAATGATTTTTTCTATATATGTTTATTTAAAACTAGCTGTGCCCATGTCTTCGTTCGCGTGATATAAGTTTTTAAAATAAAATTTGCCCAAGTTACTCCTTATAATATCAGCTATTTACCAATAGCCTCTTAAAGACAGTCCAACTGTTTGAGAGATTAGTGACTAAAAATGTATAAAAAAATAATTTATATGTAAGCGCCGTATATACTTTTATATGTATTTAGTGAAAAGGTGTTTATTTTGAATTACAATTAGATATTCACATTTTATTTAAATGTATAGATTCTTATATATATTATTCCTATAGATTAGATATAATAGATTCTGAAAAATCTGATTTCACAATGAGCACTAACATACCTAGTAACCACTGTAGCTACTAGGAAGGGAGTACAATAAAATATAAGTTTTACTATACATTACTGTTAACCCAAGACTTTTAGAGCTACATAAAAGTCAGAACCATAAAAATTAACTTGCTAAGACATTTGGCGTATTTTTAGTGACACCTTGTATTCAATGTAATGTGGTCAATTGTAAATTGTATCATGTTAAATTTAAAATGTTTAAAACTTCTGCGAATTTTATTCACTATTTCACTTATATGAGATATAGTTTATACTTGTCTTAAGCTTTCTGCATTTTTTTGTAGTATTGTAGTATTGTTAATACTAAAATAATGTATTGTAAGCAAATTATTCATATTATATAAAAAATAATCATTTTCGGCAGTAAGCCACGGTGCAGTATAGTGTTTAACTTTTATCATATTGATAGGTGTATGAGAATCATATGAGCACTTTATAATAATAATAATAATAAACGTTTATTTCGGGACAAGCCCATATTTTGTTAGTAACAATTATTCTTAAAGACTAGTGTTAATATTATAAATCAAAAATTCAAAAATTAACAAATTAAAACAGCACTTACTGAATAAGCCAGCAATTTACACATGTAGTTTAATCCAATGTTGCAGCATTGGACTCTCCCATCTATCAACAAATATTTTTAAAATACTATTACGGCTGCCGCGGAAACGCTTTAGTAACGATGCGCTTCTCTTACGCATAATAGCTTTGAAGTCATTAATGCGTCTTTCCGCGAACATCAGCGAGGCACTGCAGCGCCACGGCAGCCGCAACAGTATCCTGAGCGCATTATTATATTGTATGCGGAGGTCACTGTAAGCACGCAAGCTGTAATTTGTCCACAAATTACACGTGTAAAATGATTGGCAATAGGACTTAAATAGCGTTATTTTCACATGGTCAGTACATCGTGCAAATCTGCGAGCCAGCATGTTACAGCGAACTGACAGCGACCTTCGCTCCCTATCGATATCCTTATTGTCACACAAGTTCTCTGTTAGCCAATGACCCAAGTACTTAAAACTGGTTACCCTACGAACCGGTAATCCGCACAGCGACACTTTGGGTATAGATGTGTAACCCTTTGTTCCAGCCTTAAAAACCATGATTTCGCTTTTCTTTACATTGTACTTGAGTCCTTGTGCCTCACCATATGTTTTACACATTTTTACTAATTTTCTTAACGCATTGATCGATGGGCTCAGCAACACCATATCGTCTGCGTAACTAATGTTTTATAAATGAGTTAAAAAATTTTAGTTTTGAGTCTATTGTAGAAGCATTAAATACACTGGACTAAGCAATTTTCCAGAAAGTAGTTTAGTCCAATTTATTATTATGTTACGCCGCAGAATAACCTTACCTATGTGTTTCGGAGTAGAAAGATTATAAAGGAGTAGTAAAATATTATGGTAGGAGAAAAAGGCGTTTAGATGCAGTGTTAAATTCATCAGAGGAAGATGAAGCCATACAAAAATTATTAAAATAAATAATCGCCTCTTTCATATAAGAATATACGAATACAAAAAAAAATTAAGATATGTGTATAAATAATATAATTAATTGATTTTTTTTTAAATATAATTTAATTATATGAAATATAAAAAGACTAACTATTGAAATTTCACACTCACTGGCACTTTTTTTGACTCAAATTTGACCTTGAACTGTCATGGGAAAAAATATCTTCGCATCCCTCGGTGTCAGAGATCAATGACAGAAATATTTTTTCATCTAAAAACCATACAAACGTTTTTATTTTTCTTGGAAGGTAAGTTGAGTGGGCCAGATAGCATTTCCCCCATAGTATAACTCGAGGTTGCGTGCTTGATGTGATTATATAATTGATGTGCAAGATTAACATTAATGGGCATGCAGTATATTTCGACCGTGGATGGCTCCCCCGGGAAAACGTTGTATGTAAAATAAGCTTATGTCTTCTATAAAGACTTTCCTGGGAATGGACTGAGAATAAGGGTGAATTGAATCTCGTTTAGTTTAATTTCCAAAAGACACACAAAATCCCATTTGTCGGATCGCCGAGAGCACTTTTCAAGTATCAGAAGGAATCGATGAAATTGAGAGTGATCGATAGAGCGAGATAGTATTTCAGACCTGGCCAATAACTTGCGCTCTATAAGGCGCCAGTCTGGCCATACATGGAATTATGTTTGCATTTTTAATCCAGATAACTTTCATATCAGCTTATACTCTTTGACCACCTACAACAGAGATAAATCGGAATTGTCAGGGATCCGGTTGCTGTTAATCTTCGGCGCGTCGTTTCCTTATTCCGCATTTACAACGGGGAATGTTCCGAAGTTATTTGATCTGATGCCTGCCCCTGATTTTCATCACCGCACAGCACATCACCGTCCGCGTGCCCACACCACCTACATCCGTGGTGATCTTTTACTGTGCGATTTTCAAGAAACTATCTTTTACGTACCATTAAGATGTGTAATCTTTCATCGACGGTGTTCCCAGATCAATACGACATGGTTACTATTGAAAAAGACATACTCGTATACTACTTCGTTCAAGGCCGGCGCTTTTGTAAGTCCTCGGATGTTGCAAGAGTTATTGGGCGATGGTGATCACGTATCATCTGTGACCCAAACGGCTTATTTGACCCAAACCCAACGGCTTGTTTGACGTCCTTTAACAAAAATATTAAATATAAATGTAAGACTGTGAGACTGTGATCGGTCATTGACGTGCTATAATATTGAATAAATCCATACTGGAATAATTGTATAGGTGTCATGAACAAAAAAAAGTCGTGATTAGAACGTAAAGAACGTAATTGAAAGACAACTTCGGTTTCTGGTTCCTTATTTAGCTCAAGTCTTTTCTCGGTAAAATGCTTGACTACTTAATAATTATATATTTTTAACTGAATAAAATGAGAAGGTTGTGTAAAACGAAAAATAAAATTTTAAGTTTATAAAATATCTTATTACAGCAATTTTTCGTACCATTTTCCTAATTAATACTTATTTAGTGTTAATTACCAAGTAATAATATATTTTAATTGATGACGTTGCTACTGATTATAAATAAATATCTGACTGTTTGCTATTAGTTACATATTTTTTATTTGTTGAATATTTTACTTTATGGTAACTTCATTACTTTTTATATCTAACATTTAAGAAACGATAAAATATAATGTAATAGACTTCTACTGTGCCGTCACATGTTTGAATAGTTCTAAATTACGATATTTTATTATTAAAACGAACTGAAACAATCAAACCATTTACTGATATAAGTTTAGTTTGACATTTATTACAATTTTAGCTTTTTTTGAGATATTAAAATATAAAAAAAAATTAATAGAAAGAGTAAATATCGTAAATAGCCACGGTTCAATATTCACGTTTACTTTAACAAGAGGTTTACAGCAAAATTGTAATTCGTTATTATATAACAAAAGTATAAAGCAGATTAACAAATAAAGCTGTTATATTTCAAGGGGTAATGCTTATTATTACAGACTCAATTGTTTTAATCCAACGTTTAATTATTTAACAACAAGTAAATAGATTCTTTAATATTTTATATTTATATGTTTATTTAGTTTGAGATAGGCGATTTATTAAATAGAAAGATTAAAAACCATTACACTGACAACTAATACTTATAATTAGATGAAAATTAATTATTTACAAATAAAATTAATATTTTTAAAAATAACTAACATTTTAAGCACATATTTTCGATATAGAAGTTGAAATGTAATTCTAATAAATTATTGTTCTTGGCTTTCTCTGTATATGCAAATATATTTTTATAACGCAATTAAATTCAATATTTGTGATAGCACATTTTTTTCTCTCTTTATATATATATATAAGAAAACGATAAAATCCGCATTAAAACGATAGTATTCTATAACTAAATAGATTTTTTTTTCGCTTTGTGGGCAAGAAGGAGTATTCAACCATCGACTCGGTTTCCCAAATTATATATTATGAGATAATAAATAAATAACTTTTAATGAAAATATTTTAGTATTTCTGGCTCCCAGTAGCTTTTTAAATAAATCCTTGCTGATAACGAATTCCTTCTGTAGATTGTAAAACATAAATAATATACTGTAGTAAGATATTGTAAGACCAAAGTAATATTAATTTTGTTCTGGTTAGCACTAACTAATGGACTGTGCTATTGTAGGTTTGAAATAAATTTGTAACCTTTCACTAAGACTAATTTCGGATAAAATTTTAATTTATTTATTTAATTAAAATATGTCCGAAGTAAGTATGTATATTTATTTAAATTTATTAATTAAAATAAAAAATTGGGTGGATTGTGTAATTATGTATTTAACATAAAAATGATTATAGAAATTTCTTAAACAAGAAATCCATTTAAATTACTTTTTTATTCGCTACAAAGTTCCGAGAAAATTCAGTAAAAGTAAACTTCAAGCGAGACGGTTAAAGTTATCTATTGTTAGATTTTTTTTACATCTTGTAAACACCATAACGAGTCGAAGTAACAATGCTTGTGTTTAGATTTTTCTTCATTTTTATGCAGCTCGAAACACAATGTAACTTAAATAAGCATAGTTTCATTGTTGCAGTATTTTTCAAGAACATCCAAGAAGATAAAAAAATATTCTTAAAATATAATATATGTTTGGATATTTTTTTAAATCGATTAAATGATGATGATTCTGATGTTGAAATCAAATGTTTCTGAGAGAAAATTACTTTCAAAGAACAGTAAATATATTATTAAATATTGCCTCGAAATATTAAAATCTCTTATATATAAAGAATATATAAAGAATGTATAAAAAATATTACACATAACATAAACAAATCTTCGTCAATTAATTTAAATATTGGACAATCGCAGAACTCATATTCGCTGGTGCAGTTGTTATACAACTTATTAGTTGCTAGTTTTAGTAATATAATTTTTTATAATATAACACGAATGGTTACAAATATTTGCCTCAGCCTGATCGCTAATTAAACTGGTTTTATTTTATTTATTTATTTTATTATAGCTTCACTCATATTCCTTTCGGGGTAGCCAGAGACAACGGAGCGCCAAACGCTACGAAACTTGTTTTATGATATCACAAAAAAAGTTCAGCAAGGCATTTTTAATAAATTAATTACTTTTAAACTAAAAGTTCATAGTTATAACTCACTACCCGAATATTCAATTAATATTAATTATTTTGTTGCTGTTATTTAATTGATTTCTATTATTTGTTGCAGTTGTTGTATTGCAATAGATCATATTGTTACGTAAGCAAAGCAAAGGCATATTCATATAATAAGAACGAAGTCAGTTCTCACGTTAAAGTTGCAGAAAATTAAGTACTCAAATATAGAAGCCGTCACCTCCCTTCTTGCCGTGATCGGTGGCAAACGACCTGTAAACTAATGCACATTAAATAAAAGTAACTGAACTAAATACAATTCCAAATGTATTATATGTATAGGTCTATGCAAGCCATTACTGTACATTTGCGTATTTGACAATATTATTGCTGACAACACAATAACTTATACTGGGTAGCTACATTTTATTGTAATCAAATCTAAAAAATAAAAATTACGAGCTGTGTGAATGTATTGTAGTTTACAAGATGGCAATATTATATATATAATATTCTATACTATATCATACTTTAATCAGCGTGAACATTTTTCTCAAATATCTCAATGTAGTCGCTATAGACATTGCTATAGGTGTCATTGTCATTGTCATTGTAGTCATTTCAAAAACAAATTAGTTAAAGCTAGAAAGAATTTGATAAAAGTCTTGACTTTCACAGACCAAAACTTATTTATTAGTAATTTTCCAATTCAAAATTAAATCAAGGGAGATAATATTAAAAGAATCATTTTACAGGGTTTCTCATCGCCTACGTATCAGACCTAGGAAATGTCAATGTAAAGGTGAGCATTGCCATCGCTGCGCTAGATTATTGTAAAAAACATATATCTCCGTTTCCCAAAATTATAAAAAAAAAAAAATTAAGACAAAAAAAGGATTTTTTATAACAGCGCTAATAAAAACGTTACTAAAATACTTGTTATAAACGTGTCGTGGTTAAATATTAATATCTTATTCTACTAAAACATCCTTTGTATTCTCAAGAGAGGTAGTAAAAAAATATTTTCCTTTGTCAAAGCGAAGGTCTATTCCAATTTTACTAAAATAATACAACAGCTCTTATATTTTCGTCTCATTTAAATATTTTTTATCACCTACAATGTTATTACGTAGTACAAAACTTTTTGAAGTTTATGTTAGAAATGGACGCCTAACTTTTATACTCAATAAATTATTAGTTTATACTTGGGAATGACAAAAATTAAGAAACATTAAATATCGTAATGTCCATACTGAGTAAAAATTATTCCTATTTGTATGTAATACAGCTGCTAATTCTGTTTCAATGCATTGCTCTATATAGGTCATTCTAACAGAAATTTCTTGATTAGGATAGTTGGTATTAAGAATTTTTGTCACTTCCTATCATTATCATATTCCTGTACTTATCTCAATTTTAGAGTCGGCGTTCCTTCCATACTCTCCTGTTTTTTAATTTAATGTACAATTATATAAAAATAAAACTTTTGAATCATGTTCTTGTCAAATAAGGATTAATTTGAAAACGTAATTTATAATAAATTTAATATAAAATATAGGATTACACACAGTATAAAAAAGGTATCTGCGAACTTATAAATCCATAGTGCGTATACAATTTAAAAAAAACACTCTATATTTTACTTTAGACAAAGACATGTGAAGTTGTATAAAAGTATACATTTTTAATATAACAATCAATCTTCACATCCTTTTCATTTTGTTTTCCATTTCTACAAGCTATTATCGCAATTGATAGAATCTGTATCCAAGAAATAAAAAAAAGAGTTCCTTAATGATGCAGGCTTCATCGCTGAAATCACGGATTATTTTGTTGCTAAGGAATAATAAATATTATCGTTATAAAGTCATTGCATTGGAATTAATTAGAACAGATTTAAAATTTATACATTTCTACAAATTGTCTTAGAGTTGAACTGCGCTATAACAGAAATTAAAATAACATTTATAATAACAGATACGATGATACCATGTGTTATATTTTCTGACTACTGGATCCGTAACTTAATTGATATTTATGTAAAATATGCACATTTACGAAATTATTTTGTAAAGTACCACTCATTGTTGTGATATTAAAGTGAGATGATGAGAAATAATGAGTGCATTGAAGAGAGCTCAGTTAAAAATCATTTATATAAAAGTAATATAAAACAAAATAAAAACCTTCCTAAAAATTTTGCTTTAACCATATCCTTAAAATAATTATATAATCAGAAAACTAATCTAAATATTCATTTGACTTACACTTTTGTTTTTCTTCTGAAGAACACCTATTTTGAAAGGTACTTTATTGTATTAGACAGCTGAATAATAAGGTCTCAAAAAGTACTACACTTCGTTTCAAAAATTTAATTTGTTAAACCTCTAGAGCTCATGACCTATTATGATTCCATTTACTATGTGGTGGGATGAAAGGATCATAATTTAGCGGAGTGACGGTTATCAACGTTAACAACATTACTTACACAAATCTCTACAAGTACATGTTAACTAATTCCATTTATTTACCAAGTAATTTGTTAATATTTCTTCTCTCTTCATATTCGAATTCACTATTTTTGTTTTAAGTTTTAAATTATAGGAAACATTTTAATCTACATGCACTTTTGAATAAATTCATTGACAATTATTACAAGAACTAAGTATTTAACTAGTAAGATCACTTCACTGTTTATTCATCTAAATTCTAGACAACCGTATCATACATTTGTTCAAAATTAAGTTATAATAAATCTAAATAATATGATATGAATGTTACGCGCAAGAAAAGATATCGTTAATAAAACATTGGATTTCGTATATGAACCCTATTAATTATTAATAAGGTATTGTTTGTGACAGGAAATGCAGGTTTTATTAAATATTAAGATGTAAAAGAAGAATATTTAAATAAACCTGACAGACTCCGAAATCTTTGTATCATATTTTATATTTGGATTACGTAAATATTACATTCCTGACTTTCGTAAACAACTCAAGTTGCTTCCAATTCGCCTTCGCATTGCACGTATACTCAACCTTTTTTTATTGTAATCTGTTCGTCTGTAATATAATTCACACAAATTCGTTTTGTATAAACGCTTGTCGTTAATGGAATTCCCTTTACATTAAGACAATTAAAATAATTACGACTATAAAAATCTCTTGTTGTTTTTTAAGAAGTCCATGATTTTTATTCAACAACAATAAAAATGTTACATTTATATATAACTTTGTCCTTTGTTTTTTTTTCCTTAGTGATTACATCAGCAAATTCATATAGCTAAACTATATATATATAAATGTTTTTTTCTATTATATATTTATTGATGTATGTACTTGTACTCGTAATAATTTTATTTACTTGTTGCACCCCTATTAACAAGTATTAGTTTTAAATTATACTAGCTTCTGTACCTCAAGGATGCCTGACAGAGATTGCTGCTTTAGCAATATGGAAAGTTTTTTGTTTTTGATATTTTTTTTGGTGTACACTAAAAAGATTTACTATTATTTTTATTAAGTGGGGCAAAGTTTTTTTTTTTTTAATAAATCATATTTTTTTAATAAATCTCATATTGCTGTGATGGAAGATAATCTTTAATCAGATCCACTAAGATTTACTTTTCTTAACAATAAGCAACTTTAAGTGCGCTCTAAATTGTATAACTATGCGTTTAAACCTCTTCAAAGTTAATAGTCCTATAATTCTTCATACCCCATAAAGCATAAGACAATTCTTTGAAATATTGAGAGTGTGGTGCAGATAACATGGATATTTGTAATCGTGAAGTTGACAATTTATCATGTTTCTTACATTTTGACAGAATTAACAAACTTTATTTATATGTTTTTCTTATTTTTCTATTTCCTTATTAAATTTTGATTTAAATTCTCAAAAAATATTTGCTACTGTTCATATGGTTGTGATCGTATTTTTTACATATTGTAATGGATCTTATACTAATTACAAAACAGCTAAATTAATCAAATATCCTTAATTATATGTTTATATAAATTTGTTTTCAATATATTTTTCTTGTTAAAATCGACTTAAATTCATGTTATTCATGTAACTGATAATATATTTCAGATTATTACTCAAAAATTAAGCCATTTTGTATAACGTCGAGATATAATTTACAAAACGGGCACTCTCAACGAATTCTGTTTACGAGAGCGTTAAAACTGGTGACGGTTTCATTTTTCTTATTCAGAGGGAAAGTCATTTTTATCAAATTATTTTAACTTTCTTATAATGGCCGATTTAATTAGGAAATACGTTATGAATGTTTCATTGTATTTAAATTAATCTTATTTAGTCTATTTTATACAAATTATATCCTAACAGAAATCTAATTTAGTAAATTTTTATGATAAAAAAATAAATGTGTTTCTTAAAGAAACCTATTTAGTAAGTATGTTTGGTAAGTAAGATTTGTTTAGTTTTTACGGCAAACATTTAATTAAATAAATGTACCATATAATTTTCAGAGTACTGGTATTTGATATATGTGACGAATGCACTTTGTACATTGAACAAATCGATTAATAGTATTTTCAAATAACTTTACTTCATAACACGGGCTATTCTAGTATCTATTGTATAAACCGATAAGAGCTTTGTAAATAAATACGTGTGGTAAGTCCTGTTTGTTAATGGATTTTTAGAAAATGGCTAACGTTGAAACTACTCATCCTAAGTAAACGTGTGCTTAGGAAGGCGTAAATATTTTATCAATAGGCGAGATCCACGAACATGGCGTCATGCCAGCAAGCAAAGCTGTTCAGTTTGTAAAGGGTTTATCATTTAATCTGTTTCGTTTATATAAAATAAAACAAATTGTTTATTTTAGAGTCCATCATATATGTGAGTATTAAAATCATTGTTAGAATTATTTTCGGTGTACAATGTTAGCATAAATTTTATTGTTATTTTCATTTGATTCTATTTATAGCTATAGCTCTTAAACTTAAAGGTACAATAAGTACAATAAGAAATAATATTATGTACCTCACATAATAAAACTTTAATAAATCTCTATTTCAATAGAGAGAACTCTATGTAGAACATTAATTTGAAGTTATACTTTTATAAGTTATAATTTTGCTAAATCTCCAAAATATCTAAAAAAAAGATTTATGTTGCTTAGAAAAGAAGCCTAATTTTTCCTTCGTATTGTAATGATAAAAAGTTGCAAGCAACATGCCATCGCACTGTGTAAATACTGTGGTAACTCAGCCACGGCAAAGTGTGTCAGGCTATAGAATTCCCTCCCCGCCGAAATACGCCACCTCCTCCTTTACTTGCTTGTATATAAATCCTGCTATAAGATTGTGTGGAATAAAGAATTCAAAACATACAATAAATAATACCGGTAATTTACACTATTTTTCATACAATCAATTTTTCATCATGTTTCTGTCTCAAATATTTGCTATTTATCAAAGTTATGGAGGATAATAATAAAGTATGTCTTGAAAATAATGTGTATAATAAAATAATAATATTAGTTTCGTATGATAAACGATGTCCAGGTGAGGTCAAGTGAAAATGTGTTGCCTCAGCTTTATCGGTGATCGATGTGAGGTTAGGCTTTTATTTCTGCTGAACTATTGCGAAAAAAGTGTGAATCAGGATATCAAACATTACGGGTAAGAAAAAATACAATTTTACCTTACTATTATTATACCTTATTATTATTAAAACATTAATAACATTTTAATTTTGACATGTTAATTGATTACCATTTTATAGTTTTTCTTCTATTACAAAATATTTCGAAATTCTTCCGAAGAAATCTGAGTATTTATGGACACGTATTATTTTGTTTTATTTTTTTATACCGCACTTATAAATCAGGATTACAGATGAATTGGAACAAAGGCTTTTAAAAGATGTATTAGCTTTAAACAAATTGTTTTGGTAATGAAAGCCTGAGTGTAGGTATCAAAACCAAAAAATATATATCTTAATGTAAAAAAATATCATTCAATACATTACATAATATTAAAGGAATATACTTAATGTTTTGGTTAACATTATTATTATTTACACTACTAGTAATAACAACATAAAAAATATATATTGAATGAATTTAACATAGTAAATTTGACTACATTTCTATTCAAAGTGTAATAAAATTTTGCTTCAGATTTTCAGCTTGCAATCCTTCAAAACGAGATCAGGTGGGTTTAACGTGGAACTAGGAATATGTCGAGAGATTTAATCCTATGATAGATGAGTATACTAAAACGATTTATATAACACAACATCATTTTAATCAATATTTTTTATTGTATTTTATAACACTATTTATAACATATCCCATCATCACATTAGGTTTGAGGAGCATACACACTTAAAACATTAAGGATTAAATCTTCAAAAATAACTTTAACAGGAATGATTCTATCAGTCACTCTCTTCACCCCCGTCACTTTTTTTTATAATTTTTATCAAGCATCATTCCAACACCATTCCTTTTTCCATCATTCCCGCAATAATAAAACTTGTACCCTTCACCAAATTCTCGCGTTTTTGATCCCTTCCATTTCGTCTCCAGTATACATGTTACATTTATTCGTCTTCTCTTCACACGTCCGCAATTTCTCTTCCCCTTCCAGTCCAACTTCCAAACCTCAGTCTTACATCCCTTTGTTTTCGGGCTAGCTTCTTGCGTGGCACCGGTATTAACATATAAATTAATATTTATATCAATAGCAATTCATACAATATAAGTGACAGTATTTAAATATCCGGATGGGTAAAGATTTAGCATTAGGAAGGAAACATTAGTACATGGCCTACACATGTATACAAGTATTTGACAAAAATAACAAATGCATGCTTATTTATAAAACACAATATGAAATGTTATTTACACCTTCTAATGTTTAGGAAATTAAATGTCAAATTAAAATATTTCCTTGTATGTTTTAATTGTTGTAATTGTAATAAAAATTTTAATGTCTTTTTTCTTCTCTAGCATGTCTGGACTGTGTTGTTTTATATCTTGCTAAATTTCGTATTCCATAATTCCTTCATATTTTATTTTGCTATGAGACTTGTGTTGCCATGTATGGGCGTTTTCTAGCATTTTTATTGATCGGTCTATGGAAGCGTGTTAGGTGTTGTCGCTAATTGTCGATAGATGGCAAATCATGGCATAACTAAATGTTTGGAGATAGTTAATACAGCTTCCAATAGGTGGCACTCTTACATATATTACATTACATTTTTCGTATGCAATCATTCGAAAATTTTGATGAGTTACCTTGACACTTCAAGCTTTTGTGATTTTAAGTTTATTTATTTTTTAATTAAAAAAGAAATAAAACGACTGGATATTTCTTCGTCAACACACTTCACTATTATTTAACTACTAAATAATATCGTAGTCGTTAGTTAATTCAATGTCTTTAATTTTCGTACTATTTTCAGTGATTCCTTTATATCTTTTTAAAAATATTTTTCTTATTATCTTATTATTTGTTTAACGTATTTCAAAATAACTTTCTTTGTTGGATCGTATTTTGCAGTTTTCACTAAATTTCACTGATTCTATATTGATATCTTTATAATGTTTTAAATAGCTGTCACTCTGGTCATATATTATTGTAAGTTACAGATTTAAGCAATTAAACATTTTTAAAAGTTTATTTTAAACGCGAGTACGATGTTAATTGAACTTATTTCAGCGATTTTAATTTTTTATTATTTTAGTCCAAATCATATTTGAATCTTCCTATAAAAAATGTACTGGATAATATTCTTGTGGCTATAACACAGTAATAGTTTCATTAAAAATCGTCCATAAGTCTTCGCTTCATAATCTACCAAACAAACAGACATAATTAAACAACGATATTCATAAAACATATTTATGGGGTATATTAAACACTAAAGCCTTATACTATTTATTAATATGAAACAACATAATACCACTCGTGAGTAACACATAAGTTTCAGTTTCATACTTTCAAATAGTTTCTTAAACATATCTGGTTCATATATAATAATGGCGTTAATTTATTGTTTGTTAGTGAAAATATTGTTTGAGGAATAGGTTAGATGCTTGGCTTCTTTCGAAAAGCTTTGTACATTTCTGGTTAATTTTAATTATTAAGAAGGTAGGGACCAAGACTTCTGTTTCAATAAAAATATATAAATAAAAAATAATTTGACAACGTACTATCAAAAATTAAAGTCATTTATTATGGAATAAACTGTACGTTTCTTAAATTTAGTCTGTTTGAAGTTAATCTTGTCTGAAAAAGATTTTATAAAAAAGTTTCCAAAGTAAATTCATTGCGGAGTTTAAATTATGTAAAGATCTTCCTATGTTTAGAGATTGTTACAAGGAATATTTTTAATAGAACAGAAAAAGTATTAAAAAGTTTCTTTTATTCTTCTTCTTCTTCTTCTTCATTATAATTAAGATTGAGATTTCTAAAACATCAATATAAAATTTTGAAATAATTTATATATCATTAAATAAAAAAAAAATACATTAGGTATCATATAATGACGTTTTTGTATACATTAAATTAATTGAATCTAAATCGATTTCCTTGGAGTATATTAAATATTATAAAAACTTTACAAAAAGAAATTATATGTGAGTTTAACAGTTAAATTTAAACTAAGTATTTAAAATCATAAGTTATAAAACCAAACCATGCCGCTTCTTTGAACAAGCTGTGTATTTCATATACAATTTCTTTACATAATTCGTTTTTTGTATTTAATTGGTTACATATAAAAGTAAATTGTAAATTAAAATTATTTAATATTTACTGGGAATTTTGAGTTCAAGAAAAATTGTGCTTTTTTGTAAGTACCCATATCGTTTTGATCAGGAAATACTGCCTAAGGATGTTCTTTCCACATCTTCGTAGTACGTTTGAGGACGTTTATTGAAAACTGCAATTACAAGTTTGCTACGCATCCATGTGATATGGATTATATTATGCGTTGACATGCCTTGCAGCAATGAAAGTTGGTTACAGGTATTAAATAAAATAGTTAGTTCGAAAACTCCCCATAGTAATGTTTAAAACCTAGAAATCCCGTTGAAATCCACAAAGAAGCTACATCTCATCGCAATGATAAAGAGTCCAACGGTTCAAAGAACACCGAATCCCCAACAATGTTACGACTCTTCGTTGTCTAATCTTATTTTTTTTTTACACAAATTGTAGTTAAATAAGCCCGAGGTGTTTGATGCCTAACATTGAACTTATTCCAGTTTCGTATTTCTTTAAAAATATATATTCTGTTTTGATTGTTCAAAATATATTTCTGACCTAGGTTCAAGATTATCAAGCCTTCATTTTAATGAAGGCAACAATTACGGCATGAATTCTATTTATAGAATTCATGCCGTAATTGTTAAATGAAGGTAATTAAAAACTATCGTTTATGTAACTTATTTCATTTTAAGACTTTTTTAATAAAGAAATCATCCATTTATACATCTCCTCTTTCCTTTATCCTAATTTCGAGGTCGAGCAGTATGTTTCTTCCTTCCCTACTCTCCCCTGTTACTCGTCATCTCTATACACAATCCCTTCTTCTCCATATAATCTTTCAAGCAATCCATACATCTTTTCATTCTGTGCTCTACCTGTCCATTGCATAAAATTACGAATATTATCTATTTAAATTATGTTTCATTTTAATTTTATAGACAAGCTTTCAATATTTTTGTCTCTCCTGTCGTTTCCTCATAACGAATTCCTTGTGCAGATTGTAAATCATAAATATTAAGCATTACTAAGATGTCGTAAGCCGGATATAATGTTTATTTCATTCCGGTTAGCTCTAACTAATGGCCCGAGCTATTGTAGGTTTGAATTAAATTTGTGAGAATTGATTTGTGAGAATTTTGAATATAATTTTAATAAATTAATTGTATATGTCGCCGCACCATTATTACATATTTTAAAAATGGTTTTGATCGGCAAGGAAGCTTAAAATTCTATAAGTTTGAGTTAACAGTTACTACATTCTCATGTTCCTTAAACAAAATTAACGCTTCATCTATGCTATCAATTCATAAGAAAGAGAAAAGACGCTTTAGCTTATAGTTTCACTTAAAATATTACATAAATTTTATAAAAAGCCCATCATTTCATTAATTCTCTATTCATCTATACTCTTACATAAGAATAAAATAGCTTAGCCGTCATAAATAAATATTTTTAATTATAAGCGGATTGAACACTAAATATATCACAAAATACAATGTATATTTAAAATGATTTCTTTTGTAAATTAAAACTATTTATTGATATTCATTTTCACATATATATATATATATATATATATATATATATATATATATATATATATATATATATATATATATATATATATATATATATATATATATATATATATACATTACGAGCTTTGTTAGTGTTTATTTCACATTTTAGCTTTTCCATTTTGACTCTATATTGACATCTAGATATGGAAAAGGGCTAGGGAATAAAATATATCCCTAGTGTGAAAAATACAATATATACATCATATTTATTTTCCCATGATTTGTGAAATCTTAGCATTTTTTTTCCATTTACGAATATGTTCATAGGCGACAGCAGTATCTAGTGAAACTTTCGGTAATTTTCAACACAATACCGTAAAATAATATAAAGAATACTATTTACGTTTTCCCTTTATCCATCTGATTTATTTTGTATGTTATTTATTTGCACATAAATACTTTATATTTAGTAATAATTAAATTAAGAATATCAAAGTGGCAGCGCATAATAAATAAAACATTCTTTAAACATAGACGACGTTAATCCAGTATTTTCATAAATGTAAAAAAAATCGTAGTGTCAGAACTTTTGTTAGATAAACACAAAAAGTAATAATTAATATCATATAAATTAAATATTTCAGTGAGAACTAAAGATCCCTTTTGTGGATTTAATATTATTCAAATAAATGCATTTTTTATGAAATACTAAACATTATATTCTTCGTATTGACAGTATTATCAACTTTTTATAAGTTGTTAAATCTGTCTTTTATTAACTCAATTCGTGTTAGTCATGGCTTTGTCATATTTGCATTAAACTATCAGAATATTCTGCCGTATTTATGATGGTATTTTGAATAGTCAACACTACTTATCTATTCATGTCTATTGCTCGATATTGAAGCTTAATAAACTCTGAATTAAATACGCAAACTTCACAACAAATTATGAATAATTGTACTTTGAAAGTGCTGCACTGTTTATTCAAGCTTAACAGTTATTATAAAATAGAAACATTCAAATTCACCATCATAATATTAAATGTCACTTTAGATTAGATGTAATCTTACTGATAATAACATTGACAATAATTCTTTCAAATACAAAGTATGTTCAAAAATTATAAAACCTATCAATATAATAAAAAGCTATCCATTTTTAATTTTTATTCCACTAATATATTTATAAAATAATAAATGTTTGTGAACATCAGCCCAATGATATATGAACAGTAACCAATTGATCAAGTAGGATTCAGAAAATATTTTAATAGACCAAATACACATCCCAATAGAATAGAAAAATAGTAAGATTATAATAACAAAACAATAACATTGTTTTTATTCATTTTGACAAAGCTTTTGATAGTCGGCACTACAAATACATATGGAATACCCTTAAGCCACAACCAACTAGCAACTAGGCTAGAATCCGATTGGAACCACCAGGTGAAAAGTTCTGTATAGAAAGAGGAGTCCGGCAAGGCGACCCATTGTCTCCAAAGTTTTTTTCAGCCATGCTAGAGAACATCCTCCGCAACCAAAATTGGGAATATTCCTCGTTTTATCACGTTAAATAATTTAAGACTCGAATAAAAACCGGATAATCTAGAAAAAACGATTGAAACATGAATAGAAAGCAAGAAGGCTGTATCGAAAATGAACTATACTAATGACTAACTCCATCAAATAGCCATAGAAGTGGATAAGAAACCCTCGAGTTCGTTGACGAATACATGTTCCTAGGTCAGCTTATTTCACCCAATGGCAATATTGAAAATAAATTAAACAGAAGGATCGCCAACGCCTAGAAGAAACTGGCCTCTCAAAGAAGCAAAGAAGGCTCAAGACCTGAGTATGACACTGAAAAAAAACAATTTTTACCACATGCATCAAACGAGCAACAACAAATAAGCAAGTACAACTGCACAACTGCAACAAGCACACTGAACTGAATGATATTTTATGAAATAAGAAATAATTACGTTATAATTACATTGTTTCTTAAAAAAAAAAGACTTTATTAACATATATATTATTATAATTATCATAAATAAATTTATCTTGTAACCAATTACTTTAAAATATGTAGTGTTATTGATTTAATCGTATAAATATATAAAGGAATAAGTAAGTCCAAGTCGGTAAACAGTCCAATTCAATAGACAATTTTATAAAGAGATGTACTTGACCTCGAAAGAAATATATTTAACTATATATATAACTTTAAAATATATATAACTTTAAAAATGACTTTTAACATATCAAAGCTTATTGAACTTGACTTTAAAGTACATTCGTTTTTTAGTTTTTATTTGTATTCAACTGCTATATATCCACTCAAACAATGTATTATCATTAATAAAACATGAATTGGAATTAAATTTTGTGAGTTCGCGAGTAAATCATAATTTTAATAATTATTACGATATAATAATGAGACGAATTAAAGTAAATGAAACATAAGTAATACATGAACTGAATAACTTACAGGACTATCCGTAATTGAAATAATGTTCTAAAATACACTTATAATTCCTTGTTTTTAGAAATACCATTTATTGCTTGTTGTAATTCTTTTAACCGTCGCATACATATGCACAATTATTTTTTTCAAATCGATTATTAACATCTATATTACTTTTATTAACATCTAAAATTTAATGCAAGCCCACGTCATATAGAGTCACTAAATACTTCTTTTGCAATACATAATTTAATTTTAACATTACTAATTTCTCAAGTTTTCAATTTTAGCTGTGTGTTCGATATCGTTAGTTGTTATTTAAATACAGTTAAGTGCCCTTTGATTTGAAATAGTCGAAATAATCTATTGAATCCTTAAATAGTTTTCTCATATAAAAGTTATTTGTTTCTAGCATTACATTTACTTGCAAACGAATATCTAATTGTAAAATCATTTTATCGATCTATAAATATCGTATACTGTTAATGCCTTTGTAGTGTCATATTGAAAAGACCAAGAGTCATATAAAGATAATAAGTTGTGTCCGTTTTCGTCACTATGGATTAAGCGAAATTTGGCTTCATTGCTAATTAATCATTAACATAAAACAAGGGTTAAAACATTAGCAAAAGGTGAAGAGTCTAAACTAATTTACTAGAAAAAGTACTATAACTATTCAAACAATGTCCTTTTATAGAATAGATAATAAATAAGAGATTTCATACACAAATTTAATTTTAAAACACTTTTTACTACTCCGTTTTCTTGATTAAATAAGCCAGCCAGCTAGGTCTTGATATTGTTAAGCCATGGACTGTATCAAATGTATTAATTATGTAAAAGAAGTATTTGAATGCATTCATTAAAATAAAGCAAGACGCTTAATACTCTTAAAGCAATGGGAAGTATTTTCTCATTTGTCTTTTATTATCGACTATAAAATGAACGCTACTTCAATGTTAAAACAGTCAAGAGATCTCTAATAACATTAGGTTTCTTTTTATTTAATATTGTTAAGAATTCCAAAACCAAAGTAAATTTAAATTTATTGATTGAAATAAAGATTTAATGTACAATACATTAAGTCTTTCATTCTATCGAATCTTTTGAAAAAAATCTTTTTAAACATTATGATGTTTCTTTAATGTATTATTTTTTACACTTCGTCACGACCTGCGCATATTTACACTTTGACGAGTATTATTGCGAGCATCAAAAGAAAACACGTCAATCACGTACTCACTTGACATGCTCAAGAACAAGGCTTTAAAAAGCAATTCGGTATTTATGATTTTTTATATTTATTTCAAATTGAATTTCAAATACAATAGAAATATTATATACATGTGAAAATTTCTCATTAGTGGTGGTTAGTGACGCTGAATACAGAGACTAAAATCGTGGTTTCGTTTCCCATATAAGGCCATTTACATATTTTCACAAATTTTTGTGGATGGTTTTGGTATAATTGTAACACCAAGTCACAAAAAAGAATGTTTTGTGTTTGTGATAATAAAATAAATAGTAAATCAAATTATCTACATTTTTATTTAAATAAAAATATACCGCAATACCTACTCTGTATTGTTGATATTTTAACATGTAATATTTAGACAAAAATATAATTTAACCAAATCATTAATGATGAAGAAAACTAATTAAAGCTTATATCTACGTTTGGGCAGACAGCTTTTATATTCTTATAACAAATATTCTAGCTTCAGTTTTACACCAAATGGATAAGTGGCTTGAATAGTGGCTTGTATACTAACTAACCCACAGATTTTCATACCTATAACACCATTTTATCCTATTTCTATACCACCGACGTTGAATAATATGAACACGTGACGGGTTCATATCATGAAGATTAATAATAAAATATACAACAGTAATAGCGACATCTCACTTAAAAAATATCTGTAAATTGCATGCATACTATAACTCCATTAAAAATCTTATGATTTAAAACGTCTTTGAGCAAAGACACTTCATCAGAGTAGAATAACCGCCTAATAAATAATACAAAATAATAGGGTGGCAACATTTGCTATAATCTAAAATTCGGTATGAATAACGTAATCGTGTAACTTCTGAATGTACACGGTAAAGAATAGAAAAGATTGTATCTATGGGTATGGGTAGTAATAGAAAATAATTATTTTTATATTTTATATATATTTTTTCATTTCTTTTTAACATCTTTTTTCTTCCAGGTCAAAGTCAAATATACATAGCAAGGTTTGTTCAGCAATTTGAGTGTTTTTGAAACATGGCTCTCATGGAATACCAAATTACTAATATGTTTAAGTTAATAAACAATTTAAAATGTCACTAGTAAACTATAGCCACCGTTAAGTCCATTGACAATTACTTTAATTATAAATACAATTTTTTTATTTAAAATGCAAATTGTATAGTTTTTTTTTTTAGAAAAGTAGATATTTATAAGTCTATTACTTTTCAAACGGACATAAATAAAAAGTTTCGTTGATATATGACATAACGCTCAGGACGAAGTCTCATCCATAAGGCATCAAAGCGAAAAGCAAATTCTAGTCTACACTACGATTGGTAACCAAATAGGTGTGCAATATACTTCCAGTAACTCACTCGTCACTCTGTAATATTTATTGAAGTTCTTCAATTTCAAGTCATAGTAAATAAACATTGCATTTTAAACATGTATGCAATATTTTATAGGTAATGAATAATTAGTAATAATTCAGCTCTTTTTATTAAAATACTTTTTTCTTTAAACTGCTTTCAGGTATTGCTATTATGTATACAATACATAGTAATGTATAGACTTTTCTATACATTATTTAGTTATTAATATATTATTAATATTATGTACCTGTGAGTATTATGAATAAAGAAATATAAATAAATATTTGGAACTAAACTGAAAAATCGGATGTCAAATAAATATGCAATACAAAATAAGACCAAGAATATAAATAATACAAACTACAAATATATATATATATATATACACAAGCATATAAGCCACACTATAACTGTTAAATATATTTTTCCTTGCTTAAGAAAATATATTGTCAGAAAGATTCCTCTTGCCCGATTCGAAAATATCTCCTTGGTCGAAGCAAACTTGAGCATTTGCTTGAAAAATCATATTGATCAACATTATTGAAACTGTCTGTATGACCGAGATCAGAAGATCCAACATTTTATGCTTGCATTTTTATGTGCTACAGTGAATAATTCTTAGGATTCTGGTGAGGAGTAAAAACACACCCACACACTCTTGGCGCTAAACGCTAAAACGTAGTAGTCTTCTCACAAGACTTAATATGTATAAAAATATGTTTTCACTGTGTAAAATGTTCATTCTTAAAACCCGATTTCTGTATAGCATTTCTTTAAAGGTACATTTTTATAGCCACAATATTATAATTCATAATTTGTATTCTACTTAAGTCACGTAATAAAGTAATGTATGTAAGTCTAGACGTCTAAATTGTTAAAGTTTGTGTAAAGTTTGCATTAAGTTTGTCACACGTTGATAAATTGATGAATTTTAAATATTTAAGTTTTAGTCAGTCTGAAGTGTATTTTACATTATTAAACTATAATATAATTTTTTGTATTCATAAATAAAATAAATGCATGTTTAGTATTTCATTAACCATTAAAGACTTAAGTACGAGGGGAGGTCCAAAAGTTCGTGGAATGGAGAGGATGGAGCGGGGGTAGGGGCGCTCGCTTGATGTCATACGAATAGGAGACTCATCATTAGTATAAATACCGAGTTTCAACCCAATTGCGTCATTCGTTTACGAACAGTCGCCTGCTGAACAAGTCAATCCGGAAGAAAACTGAAACTATGGAGAAAATTGAATACCGCGCTATGATAAAATTCCTTACCAAGCAAGGAAAGAACGCTCAAACCATTTTGCATGAAATGGGAGTCGTTTATAGGGAACAGTGCCCTAGTAAATCAATGATTTACAAGTGGCATGGTCTTTAAAAACATGTTCGAGAGTCAATTGAAGACGACCCCCCTCAGGAAGGCCAGTTGAGGCCACCACATCGGACATCGTCGAAAAAGTGGAGAAAATTGTACTAGAGGATGCCCGTTTGAAGAAAAAACAATTATCTGCATTAGTTGGAGTATCAGATACCACCATTTTGCGAATCCTATATGATCACCTGGGTATGACAAAAGTCAGTGCAAGATGGGTACCGAGAATGCTCACGCCGTTTCAGAAAGAGCAACGCGTCGATGCACCAAAGCTTTACAAAGAAAAGAGAAGGACTATAACCGGAGAATACTACGCAACGATATTAGAAAAATTAAAGGATGCCATCAAGGACAAGCGGCGAGGAAAATTGACAGAGGGTGTGTTGCTCTTGCAAGACAACACGCCGGTTCACAAGAGCAGAATTGCAATGGCTGCCCTGCACACGCATGGGTTCGAATCCCTAGTTCACACACCCTACAGTCCAGACCTGGCCCCAAGTGACTTTTTTTTATTCCCCAGTTTAAAGAAAGGCTTAAGGGGAAGGAAATTTTCCGATGACAATGAGGTAAGGGAGGCAATTTCGGCTCATTTTGACGGAAAAGATAATACATATTTTTATAGTGGCTTAGAAAAATTAATTCATATGTCTAATAAATGTATTGAGCTTAAGGGTGATTATATTGAAGAGGAAAAATAGTTTTGTTGTTTTATTTTATTTAGATCCCTTTCATTCCACGAACTTTTGGACCTCCCCTCGTATAATAAGTTATTAACAAAAGTTAGAACAACAATATTTTTTTGAGTATATTATAGGTATATAAAGAGTTCATCACAAATATTCTAACCCATCCCATCGATCTATTAGGGTGGTATATTGTATGATGGTGGCAATAATTATATACCATCTTTAATATTTTATGATAATAGTAGCTATAAGTATTTTATTTTATCCAGCTTCTTAGTTGTTCCTCTTATAATATAAACATAATTACTTAAGATATTGGAGCTGGCTTTAATAATTTATGCGAGCTTCTCCTTTTATATTAACAGTTAAAATTCTAAGTGCAACATAAAATATGATTACATTTAAAAAGTATTGTGACTACACAATAATTCAGGCAAAAACGCATGTATGTACTTTAGCATAATAGTATTATACATCGTAGATGCCATAAATATCTTTCACGTAGGAAATGGATTTGCATTGCATCCGGGAAAGAAAATAAACTTGGTAGATAAATTAAGAAATGTATGAATTAGTTTTGTAGGATTTAAATCGTTACTGAAAAAAGTATTAAATATTTTCAATTCTTTTGCAACTATAAGTGTCTTATCAAACTCATTCATATACTTATCTTATAAGATGTGTTCAATTATTCAAAAATGGTGTTGAGAAATGGGGTCTTGATTGTTTGAAAAATTTTATCTAATTTTTATTAAAATATAAACCATATTACTTAACCAAATCGGGTAACTGACAAACGATTAAATTTGATTCAAAAGTTCATGAAAGATATCTTAATTTTTTTATAATTTTGTGTTTTTTAGTTAGGATAATCACATTTATAGTTTGTGAATTTGAAAATGTAATTTTATTTCCATTCCATTTTATTTTTATTAATTATAATATACTGAAACGAATAAGTATAATACAGAGAATGATAATTTTACTTAAAGGGGAGAGTTTTGTATGGTAGAAAATAAATATCAAAATTTTTACTACGACTGTAATATTACCTAAAATTAATGCTGTTGACGTTTAAAGTCAACAGATATAAAAATAAATGTTGTTATAAAAAAGAAGACACTTTTCCCGTATATTTTTTTTTAAACCAAGGAAGTCAAGGACTTGAAAAATACAACCTTTTAATAATTTTGTAAACATATATTTATTATGTCTCATAATTATTCGAAAATAACGAAGTTTTATTCAAAGAAGAAAAATGATTAATCGTTCTAATTATCTACATTTCATTAGATCAGCAAAATTCGAACTTTAAACGACCAGTATCATCAAAAGCAATTTGGGAGCAAAAGGTACAAGGAGTAATGAATAATTTAATTCCACTTGATCTGAATAATGATGTGACCTTAACGAACTTTCGTAAACCCTTAAATAATACGTAAAGGTTAAAATCATATTTTTTTTATCCAACGTAATTATGAATCCTGCAATAAGTATCGATAGGTATTATGAACTGCAAAAAAAAAATTCTTGAATTGAATTTCAATTAATCAAGATATTTTTATAAAGTTTATCTCCATTTTCAGTGTTAAGTGAACGAATGAGTATTGTAATATTAATAATATTTCATTTCCTACAAACAATATGTAGTTATTGGCACATACAAGAGAAAAGAATAAATTAAAAAATATATAGTAAATTATGCTCAAAAATGTTATTTTGTACAAATTCATAACATACGAGTATAGGAAGTTTATGTGTATTGATTGTGTTTACACTTTAAATTTACTTTATAGAAAAACTACTCTTCTATAGTTTAATCATACCTGAGAAGTGAAAAAAAAAATCTTTAGCTTTATTTTGTTATTGAAACAGATCGGGATTTAATCTAATGCAGTGCAGCTGTCAATAATACTCACACTCGTCTTCCGGAAACGGACAGCCATATGTCCTCTTTGTTGATCTTCTTCTGCAACATATCCCGGAAAGTAACAGGTCAATGTCGAGGTATGGCACAAGAGGCTTATTTTGAATTTTAACTCATATAGGCTTACCGAGAATTTATTCAAGTGGATCTTGACTTAGGTCTTTCACGACGATTACTGCTGCCCCCAAGCCTGAGTTCTGGTGTACCTCAAGGTTGCATGATATCCTTAACTCTGTTACTCCTGCATATCAATGACATGTTGACTATTTCCAACATACATTGTTATGGGGATGACAGCATGACAGTATCAGTATACTGGACCTCGTCATTAAAAGCGATTGTCAGTTTCGTACTCATGTGTAGAGTAAGGTTAAATTGGCCTCTATGAAATTGGGAGTGATTTATAGAGCATTTATTCAGACATGGCCAAAGATTTACGCTCTATAAAGCGCATTCTATATTTGGTCCGGATCGCCACAATATCAGCTACTACTTTTTGACCGTATACAACGGCTTGTCGTTAGGTTGTCGGATTGCGTAGAGACGTGAAAGGATTTAGTTTTTTTGTGCGTGTACCGCATTCTTTACAAAAAGTTTTCCGAAGAGCTGTTCGATCTGGTGCCTGCCGCCAAATTTTATAACCGCCGAGCACGTCATCGCTTCCAATATCAACCGTACCACCTGCAGGCATGGCGATCATTAACTGTGCGGTTTTCAAGGACCTTTCTTCCAAGTAGAACGCAAATATAAAACGAACTTCCTTCGGCGGTATTTCAAGATCGATACGACATGGGCACCTTCGTAAAAGGGGTATACTCCTTGGTTAAAGGCCGGCAGCGCTCTTGTGAATCCTCGGATGTTATAAGAGCCCATGGGCGGCGTTGATCAATTAACATGCACTCATTCGATACTCATTTACCTTCTCTAAAAAAAAATATCCAATGATCTTTGCGCTTTTGCGGTGGTTAGAATGATAAAATTAATTTATTTTTGATATTCCTAATACCTTATATTCGTGTTATTTTAAGTAACCTGAAAATGTTTTTTTTACTAATAAGTAACCTTATAGTTCCAATAAAATTAAGATAACTTAGGGATCATAAAAAATTATGTGTTGTTAAAAAAAGTAACGTTGATAAACTATAAGTCAATATTCATATATATAATTTTATAATAACCTGGATACTATTTTCGGGCTTATTTTTAGATTTACAATTTCCTACTTTATTAATAAATTCGATAAATAATCAAAATGTCTGCAATAAAACAATAGTCTCTAATAAGCTGAAAACGTTACCATTCTACGTATATTTAATCCCAAAATGGTATTGAAGATACAAGATAGCACATAACATGTCCTGAATTAACTGAACTGGAAGCTTCAGCACAGCCCCATCCTTTGATAGTGTTTGAATCAATAAATTTAACTCGACAAGAACATAGCCGGTAACTAGTTAATCTTCATTGCAAAATTGTGAAATTCAATTAGTCAATTAGAAATACCATGAAGCAACTGTTATTAAGTCGTTAATATTTTATGACTGCTGCTATCTCTTACCGTTCTTAGTTCAAAAACAGGCCTTTATAAGTATATAAAGGCCTGTTTTTGAACTAAGACAGAAACTAACTAATATATAGAAAATAATATATAGAACTAACTAACTAATATATAGAAACAAAAGAGTACTTTATTCGTGTTTCAAACTTTGAATCTGCTTTAAATGTCAGATCATAATATATAACTAGTAGTTACATGGTACTATACTTTTGGATCCACCCTTTAAAGAAATAAAATTGTTACTTTTAGTCACTCACAAATTTGGTATTACCGGTTGGTGATATCATAAGATAAGAGCATTTAAGAGCTGATTATCACTTACTTTGAATATTAAATAATTCACACTGTATTGCATTCCCTGTTATCTCATATATATTTGAATTTAGGCTATAATTTAATATAACTAATTAATATTAGTTAGGATACATTTTATGCCGTAAATAAAATATTGGTTTAATATAATAAAGTTTATTTAGTTTACTTGGCTCAGCTTGAACAAATCAATTCATTTATTTAAATAAAATAAAACTTATAGAGCATACGAATACAATAATAATACATTGAGACCTTTACAAAAATAACCATTTAAACTTAAAATAATTTAACGACAGTTGGGGGCATGAATTATGCATCCATAGAGCGATGCATTAGTAACATGAGTTTGCTTTTAAAATATGAATTCAATTCAAGTTACCCACATGAAAAACTTTATAGAAACTTACATGCAAAAGTTAGTAATTAATTTACGTAATGCTACTAATAAACTATCGCCTAAGTTAGATAAATTGACACTACGTAAAGCGGAATGGATTAAACTAATCGATTAATTGAGAATGAGAATAAATTAAATATGGTATCATGATTTATAGACAATTTAGATTGTAGCATATCTGGGGAAAACAATTTTTTCAATTAATGCGATCCCATTGAGCATACAACTAGTTAAATTAGAACCTTTACAGATTTATTACATCCCTAATTTTCTTCTAAATAAACATAATAAAAGGAAAATTTATACCTAATCCGATCGTTATGTTATACTCCTACAAACTGAAATGTATTCTAATACTAAAAGTTCTAGTCAAGTAAGGACTTAAAAAATCTTATTTACTATCTATCTTACTTAGGTCACAAGTTAAGTTGTAGTTTGAAGTTATTATTATATACATATTTCTAAGCGTTATGATTTATTAATACTTTAGTCATGAATATTAATGAATATATGTGTAACATAACATCTAGCATAAAGCATCAAAGCTGAAACCAAATTCTAATATACACACTTATTGTCATTAGTGTCAAATATATATCACCTATTATATACCGTTTATATTATACCGTTCAGGTATATCAGCCGAAAAAACTATTTCATATGCTTATATTGATATATATCATAAATAAACACGGAATGTTAAATACTTTATAATTTCTTCTATTAAATTATTAATTAAATAACAATAATTTTAATAATATTATAATTCTGCCATAAAAATAAGATTAAAAATTAGACTAGGTGAGTTAAAAAATAATAATAATATATATGTATATAAAATGCACTATAACTGTTCAATATCATATTTGTTTTGCTTATTGAAATCTACCTTTGTTAATTTCCCTTTACTTCACTTTAAAATAATCCCTTTGCTTGTAACAAACTTGAATATTAGCTTAAGAAATCATATTAGGAACATGATTCAAAATTTGTCTATAAACAGCATCTTTTTTAAATTAACCATTATTTGTATGTAAATATTTATTTTTAGTATGCAATTAAGAATAATTCAACGTTAATTAAATTATTTAAACCAGCCGAAATTATTTCCTTACGCAGTCATTCAATTTTGAGAAACATTTGAAGATAATACATGAAAAATAAAATATTATCTCCATACACTGAAATGTTGATTTCATGGATACACAAAAGCTTATTTTAAACACAAAATTTTAGCAAGTTCAAATGTATATGTAGAGGGAGGGCTAAAAGCAATGTTTTATAAAGAAGGTTTTATTAATAACATTATATTTATAAGAAAAATTTTACACACGCTACTTTTGTTTTTACCACGTTTTATTTAGCTCGCCATCGTCACGTCTGTCTGTTTGTGGCGATCAAATCTAACAATCGAAATTTCACCCAATTTCCAGCTAGCTAGAGCGCTGAAATTTTCAGGATCGCTCAGAAGGCGATGACAATATATTTAATATATAAAAAAAAAATGATTTATATCATTGGTAAGGCTCGAAGCTGCGACCTCTGATACACCGTCCTGTTACTAACAATTGAGTTACCACATTCTAACTAGGCAGTTACAGGCGTATAAATCGAACAATCCATTTAAATATCTCTATCGGGATGGAGTCATTTATTAGGTTTTGCAATTTAAATAAGCTTAACATATTTACATTTTAACAATATTGTTTGCATTTTCAACTTATGTATATTAAGCCGTACATATTATTTACGAAAAGTTTACTTATTTGTTCACAAATCGGTAGGAAAAAACTTTTCAGAATATAGAATTCTTTGGAATTTAAAGAAAATATCTATACCTTTGCTGCAAAAAATAATAAATATGTAAGTTCAGGATAAATATAGCGAAGATATCCTTCACTAATCCCGAAAACGATCTATATTTATTCCCTCAAATTGAATCTCAGATAAGAATTCGGTAACTTTTAAGATTCAGATATTTTCGTCCTTTTTAAGAAACATTTATAAATAATTTTAGAAAATAGTTGTTGAATTTAATTTGTTTAGAATGTTAATAACGATAGCAATAAGCGAGTCAAAGGCTGCAGATGCTCCCGACAGCCCGCGAGGGAACTATAGTTTCTGATTGAATAAATATTCTCGTTACAAAATACGTAATATTACCACTTCACATTCTTAATACTATAATTATATTCCACTTCTTAAATCTCGTATTTGGTGAGATTATAAATTGCCCCCTCTACCCTACCCAGAATCAAGTGTGTATTTTGATACATAGATTTAATAAACTTAATTAGATAATATGTATACATTTAATATCAAAGTATTATCTAACTTAATCTAATTAAAATCTTGTGTTCAAGTGTTGTGATGTGTGTCTGTTGTGTATATGTTTGTATACCTAATGGGATAGTACACATGACTATTAAACAATCCTATTTGCTTACAAATTAATGTATAATATATATCTTTGTAATTTTTACTATGTAGATTTTTTTTTTATAATCATTTTTTTTTTACTAAAGTTCATAGAAATCCTTTGATGTCGAAAGGTTATTATTAAATATACCATTTTATTATTCGCTTATAAGTTAAGTTGAAATGAATAACATTACACAAATAATAATATTTTGGGATTATAATTAGGTATGCTGTTTTATAATAAAAACAACACTATAAAAACAAACATTAATATTTTGACTAAACACCTTTAAAGGCATAATATCAAGGTAGATAGATATAGGATAGTACATAAAATATCTTGTAGTAACTGAACTGGAAGCTTCAGCACAGCCCCTTCCGTTCATAGCGGTTGAGTCAATAAATTACACTCGACAAGAACATAGCCGGTAACTAGTTAATCTTAATTACAAATTCATGTAATCCGAACATGGATGTTACTTTTTTCAATGTAGTTACATAATTGTTTTTCGCTTATAAACATTTTATACATTAATACTACTTGATGATTTTTATAAGAATGTCATAAAAAGGATTGCAATTGTAGTATTTTTTGCTGTTAATCAAATTAATCGAAATATATATATCAATATGTCACGTGACAGATACCCATAAACAGTAATTGTTACTTTCACAAAGTATCGCTCATATCTACAGTCTTGTAGGTTGTAAGAATAATTAACGAGAATATGCATTTGTTGTTATATTTTATCTGCATATATTTAATTTATTATGAACATTATACTTTAAAAATTTAAGTAAATAAAGATGATTATGGTCAGAAAGTAAAAAAAACAGTTAGGCATTGTAATATATTGACAATTATCAAAGTTTAAAAAGTGATAGATGAATGGTTTATATGAACCTCACATATTTCTAAATACAGTTTCATATTATATCCTTGTTCATTTCATATTACATACATTATCCATGTATCCGTTAGTTTTGCATTATTTAGCTATTAAAACTTAAGAATTAGGAAATAAGTTTGTTAAATTGTAAACTTTATCGATGTTAATTTTATTTTTAAGTTTCCTAAATAAAGAGTTTAAATTACAAATATATGTATTTCCAATATATTAGTTTTTGGACACTCCTCAAATTATAAATAAAAGATATTTGATGTACAATGTACGGGAAGTTTTTTGACTTCTATTTCCAAAAATCCTGTTGTTAAATTAAAATTCAGTAACAAGAATATAAGCCAGTTGATATCAACTTTATAAGCGAAGAAAAGTGGTATATATACTAAAGTATTTGTTTGTAAAATTTTCTTTGTAAATTTATTAGGAACTAGATCTTTAAAATAATTAGTATTATTTATTCATATTTTATTTCAAAATAATAAACTATCATAATTTTGATTGAGAAGGATATGTTGGTGAGCCAACCACAACCAACGAAATACTTTTACTATGAAAATTTGATACATAGATTATCTGTAGAATATTGCTCTGGTTGTTGTCTTAATAGCTCTATCTGAAAATAAACTCGGTCTCTACATAGAAGGTATCGTAATTCTAATAGAACCAAAATTATCTCACTAGTCCATCGTAGTATGTTACTAAAGCAGTAACTGTTTATTGTAAATATCCGAACATATAAAAAGCAAGGTAAAAATGAAATCGGGATCACAATGACCTAGTCAACTAATACTTTTATAGAGGTCATATTTAAACATGAATATAGATCATATTGAGTTAGCTCCGGGTATCCCACGCTTTATATCTTTTAAGAATGGAATATTCTAGTAATCTGATATACTTTATATATGGTCGACAAATACAATTATAATATATATATTTCTTTGTTACTTTATCATACTATGTTTATAGAATAATGGAAAAGCACGAGTTTTACAAATACAGTGTACCTGACAATTGTACAAAAAAATGGTTATTAAATTCAATAAATTTTATTATTCAAGCTAGAGAATTTTGTTTTTTGGCTGTAGTTAGTCAACGGTTACCATCACTTTAGAAGCAATGCCTATCAATAAAGGATAAAGGGATTGCACTTAGAATTTATTAATATAGTAAAGTATATTACTTCATTTAATATTTTATTTAAAAAAAATACATTTTATTTAAAATAATAGACTGTTATAAAAATATTAAAGAGAAGAATTTTCTACTTCTATGGATGGATCAACATATTTTGATTTAAATGACAAGAGATGTTACTGAATTTAATTAGAAATTGCACATGTTAATAATATATATCTAAAAATAAAAAACGCCAAGCAAACAAACACTTAAGCTCTGCTAATCTCACTAACATAGCTATTTTGTATAAAATAATTACAGAAATGCACATTTGTAAGATGGGCTAACGCAAATGATAAGAAATGATATAGCAGTAACAAAAAATGAAATTTATTAGTAAAACAATTTTGTAATATATATACAATTTCTTGAAACGACATAATTTAATAATTAAAACACGGAAACCACTTTCTTTTCCGCCGTCAATATATAATAAAGTCCTCTCTAGAATTCGAACAGAAAATGGTAACTGGAGCAACAATAAAAATAAATGACAATTCTACTATAGGGACGTATGAAGAAATAAAAGGAATATTATTCCATTTGTAATTTTTTGTCCTTGAAATAATAATAAGTAATTCTCAATCTCTAAATATAGTATAACTTAAGTAATTTGTCCAAAAACACCTCTTAATTGGATGGACGAATTTTGATGTTTTTGTGTGTATTTAATCGAATCTATATAATGCCTATATAGGACTTGGTAAACAATAGCGCGACAATGGGGCTCTTCATTATTTATATATTCAGGATAAGGGAAATGTACGATGAGTGCTGTTAAATAAAATTAAAAAAAAAATCTCTAAAAGTATTAAGCATTCATAACAATATCATAACTTCCATGTTGAGCATTTAAACTTATCGGATAAACGATGAGAAATACCAGTATCTATGGTCACTCATTTTAAAAGTAAAGTTATTAAATAATATTCCTCGAATTCAACCATAAATTCCGGTTTGAGAATTAATGTGTTGACTTATTTAAGTTATGTAGTTACTTTTGTAATAATTTAAAAATTTGTTAGCATAGAACCCATATCAACAAAGATTCAAGAGTAAAATATTAGCAGTCAGGATAAACTACAGTCTTTTGGATTACATTCCGCTGCTCACTTTAACATATATTTTCATAAAAGCTTCACACACGAACTAAGTGTATATATAAAAAAGTACGTAACACTTTTATGGTATTCTACATTTAAGAATACCATAAAAGTGTAACGTATATTTTACTAGTATTTTAAATGTGAAAGTTTGTGAGAATAAATGTATTAATAAAACAATTAAACTAATAATAATTAAACTTTACACTAATATAGCTGATATACCAACATAGGGTATAATTTGTAATATTAATTTGTAATTGGACCAAAATGTAACGAAAACTGTCTCACTCTGCCGACTCTTGGCCATCTTAAAACCCCTAATAAGTCAAACATACGAGTAACGCGAATATACTGTATGGTGGTAATGCTTTTCTGAAAAAGGTTTATAAAAAATTTAATGACTTCATCTATTTATCTTTTATGTAAGTCACTATTGCCAAAATAATGATTGTTTAATACAATGAAAGTTAAATATATACACATATATTATAGCTTATTCCCTACCGCTTTGCTGGGCACATTATTAATTTGGATGTGAACTTATGTTGCTATGGTAACCCTTGCCATATTATACGTTGTCATCTTAACCGTTGCTATAGTAATTCTTACTCTCGCGTTATATGTGTATCTCTTGTATATTGCAAATTTATTTCCTTTAACTATTATGATCCCCAAAGCCAGTAAGGTACCTTATATTCCTCATTTAGCAACAACAACAACTAAAACAACAACAACAACAACAACAAGACAACTTAACCATCAAAGGACTGATTTCTCTCCTTGAAAACGTGATTAAGCCAAGTTTCGAAATACACCTTAAATGCAAACTTTTAATCCCTTGGTTTTATTAATATATATTTGAAAACCAAGTTGTAATGCATAATAATGCATGTGTCATTAAATAACTATAAAAATGTGTTAATTATTCTGCTTTAAGTTATTTAGATAATTTTATATTCTGATTCTAATAAGTCTTATTGTATTTTGTTTATTATTTAATTGAAGTTGATTAAGTTTAGAAAAATATTAGTCTTATAATATATCAAGCATTCAAAAGTTATAAATATTAGTATTCATTGTTAAAATACAAAAACTTGGTTTTGTAGTAACTCCACTTCAATTAATATACAATAAATACAATATTTATACATGAATATTGCATGACATCGAATAAAACACAAATTACAATCAAATAAAAAAAATACCTGAGGTTAAGTACACTTTATAAATATATTACAACCATATTTCAACTAATTATCATTATATTTTTTTAATAAAAGGTGGTGATGTGAATAACTTTACAAATATTTCTCTTGCCTCTATTCACTATTATGTGTAACCTAAATAAATTTAAATAATAAGTTGTAGGATCGTGTCAAACAAATATCTAAGACTAATATATATATAAAATGATAACAAGACTATTATATTAGTAGTCCAGCCATTAACGTGCAAATAATTGTCAAATTGTATAATTCATAACAATAAATTTTTCTAATTAAAATTAAAATAGATGTAAAAAGAATTTGGTCCCTATAATTTTATTCAGCTTAATGAGCGACCATATTTTTAATGCTTACTTACATCCAGAAAATGCCAAACTGAAAAGGAATGAAATTGAAATATAAATAAAAACAAATAAACAAAATAAAAACATTTCAAAAAGAAATAGTATAATCAATATATTATTACTTACAAAACAATCTGAAAGTATTAAAGGTTACTTAAATTATATATATGTACATATCTACACTAATATTTAAAAAGTTATCTATATAGTATTTTTAATATGCTATATTATACAGATAATTTGTTAAATAACGGTTAAAACATTAATCTATTTTGAATATCATTTCTTTGTTCTCTTTTATTTGTATTTAGTATAAGTGTACCGCACTATCTCGTACTCCCTCTCTTACATCAAAGGGTAACTGGGAGAGATCTCTAAAAGAGATAAGTAATCCTTTGTACTACATTTTTTTCTGTTTTTTTTTTGTGATTTTTATTGGTACATAAATAAATAAATAAATATATTCAGAAACTACCCGCGATCAATTACCACTATGAGTATAGTTGAGTTATTTTTCTCTAGGTCTAAAATAATATATCTAAAGTGGCAAATTAATATAAAATTGAATCTTTCTACTGCGCAATATAATTATTACTCAACGTTATTAACAGTATTTCAATTTCCATTGGATTAATTTAAAATAATTCGACATACAATGTCGTCATGCAAAAAAGTGTACAATTACATTTGTGGGTTATATATTACCTAAATTGCTTATATATATTATATATATATATATATATATATATATATATATATATATAAGCAATTTATCACTCACTGACTCATCACGAAATCTCCGAAAATATCTGCCCGATTAACTTAAAATTTTACATAGTTACTTCTTTTGTGACGTAGACGTCCACTAAGAACGGATTTTATTAAATTCCTACTTCAACGGATTTCAACTTTTTGCATTTTACCAAGTTTTAAACCTGTAGGAGGTATACACTTAACGCGGGGGTAAGAGTTACTATAGCAACGGTTACCATAGCAACGGTTACGAAGACAACGTATAATAAAACAAAAGTTACACTAACAACCTAAGTTCACATACAAATATGGAAATATTTGTAAAATAAATTAAAGGTTTTACATAATATCTTTATAATTCTTTGATTAATATCTTAAAATTTTTATAAAAATCAATAATAAAAATGGAATTATAAACTGTAACTGTAACTGAATAATAAAATGTGAATAAGATCTTGTCTATATTGTATTTGTACTTTGACCTAATACCAAGTATGTAGATGGTATGCACAATTTCAGCTTTCTCTTACAATAGAAGGAGGGCGATAAAGATAAGGAGCGTTGTAAAATATATACATATTATAAGAACAATATTCTTTTGAAGAACTTTGTTTTGAATTTTTGAGTAATATCATTTATTTACAAAGTATAAAGACAATTATTACAAAATCAACCGTTTTAACCTTACTTTTTATTTATTAATTAATTTACACTGGTTGATGGTTTTCTATGATCTTTCATATATATGTATATAATATTATAGGGGTTACATATATCTAATGATGCTGCTGTGTATATATTCGCTTGTGTATTATATAATATAAGGAATCCTATTGAATCAAATTATTTAATTTGTTCCTAAAATATACTTTTTTTTTAAAGTGACTCGTTACATAAAATACTAAAATGGTAAGTTAACAACTTACTAATTTCTGAGGACATAGATACGACATTTCTTTGGGTCGATGAATTTTTTAGATAATGTTAAATTATCTAACACCTTAAATTGAAACCTTAATAAAAAAATCAACACCTTAACACAGTTTTTTTTTTACATTTATAATATATTTTGTCTATTCGTTTATTTTAATCTTTACCACTTTGAATTAATACACTGGAATAATACAATTAACACACTGTTATTAATTCAAAGTGGTCACTGGAACACTTGTGTATTTCAAATGGGACTATTAGGAGGGTCTATTTTAATACAATACTTATCAAAATAAAGACTTCTTTAAAGTCGCTCTACAACTTAAAATTAAGGCTACAAGGGTTTTAAACGCGCCCTAATATAAAAAGAACCATACTCAAACTCAAAAAATCCGTGGCTAGCAAGAAAAATAAGTCACCGTAAGTAGCCCTTCATGAGCATAACGAAAGGGTCAGCCATCATCCCCTTCGCTATAATTGAGGGGGAGAAGGCAAACCAACCCCGTTACCACAAGTAATAACTTCTTGAAGAACGGTGTGATAGCCAGCAGCGGTGTATTGCAGCCAGTAAATATAGCAAAAGTAACAAACAGCGCCAAAAAAATGCGTAGGTTACTAGTAAATCGAAAAAAAAAAAATTATTCCCATTCCATACCGTTGTTTATATTAAATAATCATATAATAAAGGTTTTTTTTATCAAATTCCTTTTAACATATATTTATATATTGATAAATTTAGGTCTTTACTTTGGAGTTTATTGTAAAAACGTACATAGTTAACCTTAAAGGAGTTACTTATATTATGGAGCCTAGTGATGGATATCTAGATTATTTTTATCTCTGTTAACAGTTTTGTATATATCACAATTTTTATTGAATTTATTATTATTTTTATGTATGTATATTTATTGATTTTTCATAAATTGTATATAGTAATAATTTTGAGTTCTTGGAATTTATTAACTTTGTTCTTCGACAACTTACTATTGTTTTGTGTCGATAAATAGGAATATGCTTAAACTTTAAGAAGTTAGATTAAAAGCTGGCACTGAAAAATTCTAAACAACTCTAATGCATCTACAAAAATACAATTCACAAATCATTCATAGTCCAATAAAATTGAATATGTGGTCGATGTCTTGAGAAAAGTCCTAATGCATACTGAATAAATAGGCAATAAAAATATAGTATTTATAAAATCTAATTAAAAACTTTTAATTGATGAGATCTTCGGCGATATAACTAATTGTATGACTTCAAAATTGTTAACTCGCAAAAAATGAATCTGTTGAGAAATTAAGTACTTATTAAAATTTTTCTATTAAAAACTTTTATAATTTAAAACTTTTGTTTTAAATTATAAAAGTTTTTGTAATAGTCACAGGATGCGGAGTCTTAAAATTCAGTATTCATTAATTACAAAAAAATAAACATACATTACATTTTCTATGTTTTATTTAATAAAGTGAATTTATAGAATTGTATTATTACAATATCTCAACAAAGGAAGTATTACAATTAAATCTTGTTTATTGTTCCTCGGAACAGCGAGGTCGGGACAATTGTGTGTTTTATGAAACACGACGCAATCATGGATAAGTAAGTTATGTTAATTATGGTCAATATATCTTTCTTATACTTGCATATAATTTTTATTTTTAATATTAAAAAATGTCCTGCCTGTTTAAAAACTAAGAGACACATTAGAAAAAGAGAAACATTTATAAAAGTATCTATAATTACTATAATAATATTTCTTTCTCTCTTTAAAATTTACACTACATACAAAATAGAAATTAAACATTTTGTCAATACAAAAAGTCTAAGTGCACATCCAAATTAATAGTGTGACCAACGAAGCAGGCGGGAATCAGCTAGTTCATAATAATATATATTTTTCTTCAAATTAAAATAGTTCAAATTAAATTAAAGTATAAAATAGTTTAGCAGTTTCAAAGTAACTTCATCTTAATTTCGAACGTTTTTATTTAAATCTAGGAAAACATTTTTAATATCCTTCTATATATCCATTTGTCGGTTTTTTTTTCGGTTACAAACATCAACATCAATAAAATCCCTGCAAATTTAATGTACGTATAATCATAAAAATCTAAATTACAATGTACACCTAGACTCAAAAGAATTATGTATTGATTACATATAATATGTACTAGGTGAGAATTGTACTAACGACCTTATTATATATTGTTGTAAAGTAAATAAGAAGCAAGAAATTCATGAACAAAATGGTAATATATAACTACATATCCTTATAATCCTATGAAATCAAATAAATATATATATTTATGTACACCTAAATACATTCCTAGTTAATAGGAAACATTCTTTAAATGATAATTAATTAACAATCTTCACATCACATCACATTACTCTTTTTATTAGGATACTAAAAACTTTGTTAAAGGACTAATATCTAGAGAACAAAAAAAACGACACTCAAATAAAATAACAATATAGGAATAATCATGAATAGATCCATCCATAAACAGAGTATTATATTTCGATTATTGAAAACAAATTGTAATCCTGCCAACATGAATCCAACACAATGAATCACTCTTTCTATTGTGAAACTTACAGACTGATTATTATTAAATCCTTTGTCGGCTATCCAAAAGGTCTTCAGCAATCCAATCTGGGATTTCATTTCAATGATGACAAAATATTTTGGATTCTATATCGTCTAATTTCTTAAGGCGAATACAGCTAAGACTCTGTTGAGAAATTGCACACATTTTGAATTTTTTAAAAAATTGATAAGAATTTATTTAACCTTACAAGTTTAAAAATTAATGTAAAGAATTTATAATAAACATATACCGAGTAGATGTAAACTTTAGTGAAATAATTTCAAAATATGTTTGAGTTAACGTACATTCAAGGAATCATATACTCATACATACAATGCAACCCGAGGGAGAAATTTACATGCACACATACACACACACGCACCTACACACGTACAAACACACACTCTTACGCACACACATGACTCATATTTATCGCAATATTTTATAACTATTATTAAGAACTGCTTTCTTAAGCTTGGCTTTCGTCGATTTTCTTATTTTCATTCCAAAAAATATTTTTAATAAGATGTTTAGAGCCGTAACTTTAATATTTTATACACATGTCATTGCATTAATATTAAAATTCCTTTTTTTTCCTGTACTTTGAGTAAATTCCGGATAAGAGATATGCTAACAACATATAATTATAATTAATCGCATCAGTAGTTTTTGTCGAATAATTAAAGAGGTAAAGAGGTAAAAAGACAAACATAATAAATAAATGAAACATTTTTCTGAGTTCTGTGTCGTGTTTTATCTTATTATCACTTATCTTGCGGCAATTTTTTTTTCTATATATTTATTTTATATATCACCTTTTAAATGAATATACAGATTTTGCCTTGTTACCATTTCATTTACAGTAAATAATATTATTATAAAATCGTTTTACAAAATGTAGAAGTGAGTTATTACGAATGCTAGGTGGTAGCTATTGTATCTTCGTTTTGTATGGTAATCGAGAGCTCGCAGCTGAACAATCTTCTGTGATGAAAGGGATGGGTTTGCGGTTACAAATTTGAAATTGTCCTTGTCAACGGCACCATCATGTGGAAGGCCAGCTGCTTATACACCTAACTAATGAAGGAAGTATTTCAACCTCTCATTATTTGTTATTTGTTTTAAAAGATAATCAGAATGTGATCAGAGTTTACAAAGATATCCTTGCATTTTGTAATCTGGACTGAAATGTTGTAAAGTCCTGTTAGTCAATTGCTTTTCTAAGTTTTTTCCAGATAAGTTTTAAGAAATATACTCACAGTCTATGTTCATAATTAATTTGGGTATGCTTATAACAAAACTGATAAATTGATTAAACATAGTAGTAGTAACATACATATTAAAAATACTAGGAACAAACACATGCTCGTGTTACCAGTTACTATATCCCAATAAAGTGGATAACTCATTTAATACGTGGTTTGACTATTAAAATGCGAGACTATTTAAAGATGGATTATAAAAGTTATTTTAAAACAATAAAATTAGATAGATCCAATACATTTCTATAAGCTGCTCTCACTTCTCAGGTCTCTGGTATATAATTTTTCGAGTTGTTCTGAGTTTTTACAATTAAAAAATATTTTTGTAACATTTACTTTCAATTAAGATTTTTTATTTAAGAATTTTTTATTTCATAATATTTAATTTTATTTCAATTAAGAATTTTGTAACATTTAATTTCAAAACTTAATTTGTGATGATCAATTATGACGGCGTGCTTTGTCGATAAGCCATTTATTATCTTCTTAACTTTAAAATCAAATATTTACTACCTTTGAAGTCAATTATTGTTATTTGGTTACCTTAGTTCTAGTGACTTTTACTTTAAAATTACTGTAATGATAACTAAATATGCGTCATAGTGCTGTACTATATTAGTTTATTATAACATACATTAGAAAGTATTTGTAACATATTTGAAAATATATAAAATATTTAAAAGTTATGTTACCATGAAATAACGAGATGGTATCACAAAAGAGCGCTATCTACTAATTACTTTTTCGACTACATAACTTTGTAAACATCTATATGATATGCACTTTAAATCGAAATATAAACTAGAGCAACATCTTCATTATAAGTATTAAAGTATAACATAAAAGTTTTTTCATTTCTATGTCCTATATTAACGAGAAGTATCTAAAAATTCTTGTTACAAACTATCCTAATTAAGAAATCTTCGTTAGTAAGACCTATATAGAGAAAAGCTTTGAAACAAAATTAGTATCTGTGCTCAATAGATATAAGACTCGTTACATGGGCATTAATTATATAATATCATATCATATATATATAATATAACTATATATATATATATATATATATATATATATAAACGGAAAAAAAACAAAAATGTATGCATAATATAGAGGTCAAATAGTAAAAAACTCGGAATTTCTCGGAACTCATTTGTTGCTTGAGTGAGTTGAGTGAATATTTTTTTATAAACTTCAACACTTTTTATAATTTTTTTATGACATTTTCCGTCTTCAGTAAATCCTTGGCAACTTTTATAATTCATTGGGCTAGGTACTGCGAGTATAATTATCACAATGAAATTGAACAATGTGGGTCTCATAACGTGAAAGTAATAATAATTATTGGTTATACGTACCTAGTAATCTTTTACTGAAATCATACTTCTTTCTCCACATCCACACTTCATCTTACATCCAAAAATAACTCTTAGGAACAGTCATTACTTAGTCAATTAATTGAAGTTATTACTTATCTAAAATGAAACTTTTTATCTCTCTTTTTATCTTCTTTTTTCTCTCTTTCTCTGTCTTAGTGAATGAAACTAGATATATGATTAAAGAAAATTTTCAACTCAATTTTTCCCTACAAAATTTGACAATTGCTCTTGGACGAGAGTGAAAAAAAATTTTATTACCTACTTCAAGAACTGAATGATAACTTTGAAATACTTACTAAGAATACTTCTTATGTTATGGAAAATTGTCACTGACCTTGAAACAGGTAGTCTGCATGAACCGGGCCCGACGGTGGTTGGTAGTACACTGCCCTACCCGAATTTACGTGGGCGCCAAACCACCTTCAGAATGAGCAAAGTAGCAACATCAACGACTCGAAATTGCTGTATGAGTGTCCCACACGTGTCATGTGTGATGTGTCGCGTTATGGGTTAGACAACTTGTCTTGTCAGGTTACTGTAGGTGACAAAAAATATACATAATTGGCAAATATAAAAGCTATTACGGCAAGATTGAAGCAGCCCTTCGTTTCGACAAAGACATCGCGTTAAATATATTCAAAATGAATTTTCACTACTGCTCTTGAGAATACAAAAAGAATGTTTTAGTAGAAAAAGATATTTATGACACGACACGATTATAAAAAAGGATTTATGTGACGTTTTTATCAGTTATAGTTGTAACAGAAGTAACGCGTTTTAAATTAATTTTAATTACAATTTTTATATGAAGATAAATTTTTATGTCAATATAAAGACAATATTTGTCTTTATATTGACAGCGCCCCGATTTGATACGAAGAATGAATAAAACTCGTAATGTGATATTATTTTAGATTAGATAGAAAAATCGAGATTACAAGAAAATAAATATCTTTTAAAATGACAAATTAACAAAAAGTGGCAACAGAAAAGAACATCGTTACTGTCGCTCAACTAACTTAACTACCGTATCGTACCCGACACCAATTGCTCATTAGTAGCTCATTGCTGACATTAGCGTTTTATATTTATGGACCTATACGATGTATATTGACATTCGAAATTTTCAGTATTCTAATATTACAAAAGATATCTTTTAGGTTCCGTTTTTTTACTTAACGTGTAAATTTACAAAGAGTTATAAAATATACTTCATTTTAGTAATTTATTCATCGGTATTATAAAGATATTTGTAATATTTTTTAAAGACTTTTTTATCCGTTTAAATCTGTTTTTAACAAAAATATTTTCTAAATATTATCTATTTAAATAGAACATCTGTAATAAAGAAACATCATTAAAATAACAGCAAAATTATATTGTAGATTAATTAAATATAAAATAAATAAAAGGTACCAAATTAAAATCTGCACTACAAATTCAAATTTTTAGTTTCAAGATAATTAATTTAATTAAACAAATTGCCGTGTTGAGCTCTTCTTGTGTATCTCAAAATTTGTTTAATTAAAGACCTGAGAGGCTGCACTCAGATTCAGACTCATTCATGTTCCTTGATACTAAAATAGAAATATTATTAAAATTTTAATACATTTCATTAATAGTGAAATATTTTAAGAGAAAATGTGCTTAACTATAGAATATGATTTCTGCGATTATCCAATATTTAAATTTATTAACCTATATTTATATTTCTTTCTCTCAACATTGTTGTTCAACATATTATTAATAATTTATATGTATATTTATTTATTTTAAAATACACTTATTTATTTATTTATTATAAAAGTTAGCAACCTAAGTATAAGAGTAAAATATCTTTCTATAATTTATAAAAAAAACAGAATATCAGTACTAATAAAAAATGGAAAAATATATTTTTCAATTGTGATTTGTTATCTTTTTTTTAATTTATTGAAGAAAATCGCAATAATTTTTTTAGTTATATGGAATTTCGAGCTGCATAAATATAAAAAATTCAACATAATATATTGTTATTTCGACTCGTTATTGTGTCGACGAAATGTTGGAAAAAATATAACACTGGAAAACTTGAACCGTGTCAGTTGAAGTTTTCTCTTACTGGAACTCTAACTTCTGTAACAAATTAAAAAAATTAAGAGCGTTTAACACAATTTTACTAACAAGGATTAGAAATTTGTTAATAACAAGAATTTATTAATTTAAATTTTTCTTTATACCTCACCTTAAAGTTATAGGAACTAAATATTACATAGCCTAATGTGTATTTTCATCTCAAGTACTATCTTTCGTATCAATTTATATATAATATAACTATTAATATTAAAATAACACTATTAACTGTTTTTGTTTAAAAAAAAACGTTTTTAATATCTAACGAAAAGCTACAATTCTAATAAACCTTAACCATAATTTATATCAACTTATTCCATATAAAATAAGCGTTTGAATAATATTATACTGTCAATAATAAAATAAGTAAACATTATTCACACTTACACACATTATGTTCACATGTTAGATAAAGAATAGTATTTAGTTAATCTACCATAAAGTAAAATCATCAACATGAAAGAAATATGTTACTAATAGTAAACAATCAAATCTTTATTAATAATCACGTAACAAAGTAACAAGTTAGACAAGTAATAGGGAAAATTAACCTTGCTATTTCGTCGGTAAACCTTTCCAGAGTAAAAGGAGTCTTAGTCAGTTTGGATATTCCTCTTGCAAATAATTTATTACTCAGCAGAAAATGGTGCGGCGAATTGCTTTAATAAGATATTTTATATTCTTAATATGTTGTTTTCGTTTCTCTACCTACTTCTCACTAGATTGAGTTTAAAGTGTACATACGTACTAATATTAAGTATTAAACTTTTCCCCTTCTTTCCCTAGACACGGACTAGAAATAATCTACTAAACGCATTCGCTAGACAGTTTATATTATTATTAAAAACATAATGTTGATTTATTCCTTAAACTTATTATTGTATTTTGATTAAATCTGATCAAAAAAAGAATTGTCCTGATTCTTCGTACGCACCACATTATTTGCAAAAAGAAATATTTAAATGCACACATCACGCCCCCTCCCGCTCCTCCCTCTTTGGGTCGTGAAAAATGAGATGTCGCACAACAGCGAGCTTTCTACTAATTACTTTTCCGTCTGCCAAATTTTTATTTAGAACGCAGTAAAAATAAAGAGTCCAATTAAATTGCAAAAAATCTTATAAAACGTAAAATACTATGTTGTAAAACCAAGAAGTGATTTTTATATAAATTCAAGTCTTACTTTTAAAAGAATGGATTGAAAATTCTTCTTGCCAACTATCGTAATTAGACAATCTTAGAAAATGTGACTAACATACAGTAGAGTATTGAAACAGAATTATCAGCCGTGCTGCATACAAACAAGCTTCTGCTACTTGTATGGTGAACTTTGTAACATTTTATGTGGTAACCATTTTATCTATAACAGAAGTAAAAAAGGAGCTTCTAGTTATATGTTACGAGTATATTGGACAAAAACTGTTCATATTAGTTTTATAAATATTATAAAATGTTTTAAAAACTTCTTCTAGACGACTTTGGTTCTATATAGTTTATAAAGAACACCATCTGTTATATATTTTATGTCGATTCATGCCTTATAAAAGGCATTATAAAAGGCATTTTAAATCAAAATTTATTAGAAATGTTTTCGCGTCTTATAAATTAAATCTGAAACCCCACAAATTTAATTCAAAATCTACAATTGCTCAGTCCATTAGTTACAGCTAACCAGAACAAGATTTATATATAATACCGGGTCTACAATATCTAAATAGCGTACTCTATTATGTCTTACAATTTACAGAAGGAAACCGTTAATAAGAAACAGATGGACGGAAGATATTGTAATCAAATTGTTATTTAAACTAAAGTGATTATTCTTTAGATTACCTACACAAATTTAATATTAGTTTATATTAAAGAATCTTATATTGTACTATGATTAAATATTGTAACTATTTAAATGACATTTATTTTATTATCACACTTTAACTCTAACTTTATTATCACACTTTCCAATTAATAAGTACAAAGACGAACAAGGAGAGGACAGAAGAATTTTAAAAGCCCTCCTCTCATCACTAGCAGAAAACGAATAAAAAAAATTACAATCAGTCATTGATTTTAAATGAGGCCAAGTTGTACTTAAAATATATATACATCAATACGAACTTGCTTATCAGAGTTTATATTTCAATATGTATCAATGTCTTTTTATTCATAGACATTATTATTATTTATAAACTCGATCGAAAATTCATTACGATTGTTTAAAACAGTATTATTTTTCTTCGATCTTATATTACTAAATCCTCTAAGTCTTATAGATATTAATTAAAACTGAAGCAATGTGTGAATAAAAAGGAGGTTTTTGCTTAATTAACTATATCACTACTAATAGTTGTTAATGTGAAAGCATCCTAGAACTACGTTAGGTCTCATTAAAAAGAAGCACCGATTCTAACTTTACATAAATAATGTCCGCATTGCAAGTTATTGCTATCAAAATAATTATAATGGAAAATATTTTATTGTGATTACAAATATTTAACAGTACCGTGTTCAGCAATAATGTTTATTTAGTCATACCTATTAGCTGATATTAAAATATTTAAATTAAACTATGTACTAAATTCATAACCATTTTTGATTATGTGAAAAGTCATTTGACGAATGTTTTGTTTGAAATAATAATTATTATAGTAATAATTTATTGACCACAAAAAACTTTTATTATTGTTATAAAATTATTACTCATATTGAATAGAAAGAAATATGAAACTTGGAATATTGAAATTAAAGATTATTATCAAACATAGATGAGATTTAAATGTTCTCATTTGTACGATCTTATCCTATACAATAATTTGCTTTATCAAATAACTTAATGTGCACGCTATATAACTTTCAATATCAGCCTCGACACCGCCATCTATCTTGTTTACTTTCATTTCGGAATTTCGCTTAAATGACATCTTTATTTCAGCACTCTCTCTTGCTAATTAACGTTGTTTGTATTGAAGACCCTTTATAAAGTTGATTTTTCCTAATTGTCCATAAATGTGACGTACACAAATAAGAAAATTAAAATAAAATTAAAATAAATTTAAAAGTTCAATAAATCTTGGAGTCAAACAAAAAATTAACGCACTAACACATGAAAACATTTTTGGTTATTTTTATATTAAAATTTTTTCAAACCTTCATTAATGCTTATTTAACTATAAAATGCTTGCTTAATCGATGATCTTCAAAAGCATTATGGAATGGGGATAAGGCCAAATTAAAGTAACCTTTAATTTTTTTTAATATTACAACTGATTAAATAGTAAACACATTACTAAGATAGAGGCAACTTTTAAATACTTTTAAGGCATGATCCCGGTCTCATAGAAGCACACCTTCTTCTATCTGATTCCTAAAAAAGGTAATATCTTACTACAAAAGCTATTGACTCCTCTTCTGTCTAAAATAATGATGAGTACCATAAACCAACAGCTTCTAACGTATTTACATCAAAAATTAAAATAATTAATTAATTTAATTCAAACGGTTAGTTAAGCCGGTCTCAAGCACCGGGATTTCTTAAAAAACTTGGGAATGTACGAACGCGTCACTTTTTCACGGTAACCTCGGTCTCATAAACAAATAAAGTCACAAATAGCGGACTGATAACTCACTAACTCACTTAAAATGAAAATAAATTGAATAAACCTTTAACTTTAAATGGTTTTGATATAAATGACACAAAAACGCAATAGAAAAGGCACACTCTTGAATATGAAGACAATTGATATTTTCACAAACATTTAGGCTTGATGCATTTTATATTCCAAACGATTCGGAGCTTAAGTTAAAACATTCGTGGTTTGTTAAATCTACCGAGATATAGCTTTTTGAAGTCGTTTGGAAAGTCTGCATTGGGAATAAGCCCATATTTGGCAATAATGTTAGCGTTTCTAAATCTATTCGATACTTTAAAGTACTTCTTCCTTCAAACTATAAGCTTGTGCTAAATAAAGAAATAAAATATGAGCTAGTTGGAGTTATGTGAAAATATTAACTATTTTGATGTAGTTTAACGGCTAAGTTATTGTAAATGTTCCTAATGATATGTAAATTAGATATGAACCTGAATTCCCTAAATCTCTTAAATTTGACATAACACACTTAGATTATAACAACCTTCACTTTTTCATAGTACCTATCAAGTATTCAAGTATATCTGTTGTTATATTAAAGCAAACAAACAATAAAGCAATTAAATAGTAACTTCTTCGTCTTTTGAATTCAATACAAATTTAACTTAAAAATAAGTGAAATTAATTAAGTAAATTAATTAGTTTTAAAATATTTTGGTCTTAAAAGAAAGATATTTCATTATTTTTAAATATATGTTTATTTTTGCAATAATAAATGCAATATGTGCAATCAAAATATGATAGATATGCTAACACTATTTATTGTTGAATTTAGCTATTCAATATTAAATAGGGTTTCCGATTCTAGGATTTACTTAGACGTTGTAAATCAAGCGGTCACTATTTCATAGTGTACTATTTCATAGTGTTCTGCAACGTTAAACGCCGTCATAACGCAACATTTGAACATCCCGTTCAAATGTTGCGTTATGTTTATGTGTCAGCCGTAGTTGGGACAGTTTAGTTTCATATTCGTTTGTGTAAAATTTTAAAAATTGGTTTTTGAAAACAAGTCTCAAGATACGTAATTAGTACCTAGCCACATCATGTTTCGTCTATGGTTTCAATTCGATCCCTTAAAAAAATATTGTAAAAGCTTAAGGTTTCGTTATATAATACTATTTATTTATTTATTTTAGCTTCACGCCATATCCCTTGCGGGGTAGCCAGAGACGATGGAGCGCCAAACGCTACGGTCCCTGCATACCTCTTTCGCCTCGGCCACAGACATCAACCTCTTCATACATGTTCTCCGGGGGGTCCTCATGCTTTTTCTTCTGTTCCATTCCTCCTCTTACATTCAACGTAACTTTTTGTACCTCCGTCCTCCACCTGCCGCCGTTCGGAACATGGCGTGTTGGTTGGCGGTCCCCAAAGCCGCATTCGTTCAATATATAATACTAAATAACATTATTTTTTTCATAATTTCTAATAAAAACAGTGCACTCTAATATTCCTGCGCGTAGTGATTCTGACATTGACAAGCGCAATGATTCTGACCTCGAAAGAAGAGACTGATAGTCTTAGTTTTGATTAATATGGATAAAATTGCAACTGTGAACTGGTTCAGGGAAATTTCACGAACGATTGTATAAAAATGGTACAAAATTATTATATTACTTGTAGAGACAACTTGATCAGAATTAAATAACAAGAAATCTAAATCCCATCATGTATATTCGCCCTTCTTGATTAACCTCGTGACTATGGGATTAATTATGTAAGCCTGCAAACTTTATTGCAAAATATGCTTGAACTAGGAAATTCTTGTTCATATTATGAACGTCACGTAGATTGTAATGAATGGTAGTTATTTTATAAATTTTCAACCTACTATTAAGTTTTAATATACTAATAACTTTCAACCAAAGAAGAGTAGAACAATTTTAGGTTAATCAACATAAATAAATAAATAAATATCTAAGAATACTTATGATCCGAACATAAGTCTCATAATATTTATTTTGGTAAATAACTTTTAATTATATCACATTAACAGCTTTAAAAAAAATTACATGTAACGTTAACAATTGGTACAGTTACATTTACCATTGTATTTCTCAATATTCTTGTTTTTTACATGTAAGGAAATATATATAACAAAAACAGGACTAAAACTTATATTAAATACTTTTTAAAAATGATAATCGATAAGTGTTCGGTATAAGAACCTCATGACGTGTAAAACTATCGTTTTTAAATATAAGTTTGTTTTGTGTCTTTTAAAACTTTTTTACTGTTCGTGCAATTTTCAATTTGAATCGATGAATAAAGCTCAGAATTTTATATTAATTACTCGCACCAACAAAACTATAAACATTAACATACTTTGTACACAAATTTCCATGTTAATAGTTAATAGGAATTTATTCACGCACCTAATTAACGATTAATATATTATTAAACATTCAAAGTAAATTTGCGCATTCAGTTCAATATGTTCCAAAAGTTTGGAAGCGATCGAATTCTAGAAGCGTTACATTAGATTCAATAGTTGACAAATTATTATGTCCAAGATTAACTATTAATTAAATCTGAAACTGAAGATTGCACTCCTCTTACTATTTTATGATATTATTTTATTAATATGTAGGAAATATTTTAAACACCAATATTTCAATATTTCAACATTATTGAACAACTATAACACTTTCTATATTTCTAAACTAGTTAAATGAACGAACGTTTTCAACATAGACAAAAAAATAATGTTTGGAAAAGTGTAAATGTATGTGTATTTTTAATACATTGTGTAAAATTACAAAACTCATTATTTTAGGTTTTATTCTTTAGCAAACCACTCAACTTAATGCAAATCTTATATAGCATCAAGAGCTAACCGGAATAAGATTTATATTACCTATCACTTTTCTACATTATCTAGTACTCTCCTTCCTTCCTCCTAGACCTTCAATCACTTTCCTACATTATCTAATACTCTCCTAGACTTTAAGACCCGATATTTAGTATGAGCATACACATGATTCACATCCTATTTATATAATGCCTTCATATACAAAATAAAATATTATTATATAACAGAAATAACAAATATTTCAGAATTTATATTACTTGTATAAAATTATTGTTTCATTAAGTAATAAAGATGTTGGCAAATTCGCGTTATTTTAATAATAGTAATTGAACTTGAACGAGTAATTCTTTTTTATTATCTCGGTTCAATAATATTTATAATCATATTATAAAGGTGAATGATTGTTTGTTTGTCATTGATGAACTCGGTATGTATTTATACTTATCTTTCACGAAAACATTAATATAAAGATATGCTAAAAAATATATTTTTGTATGTCGAAATAATATGGCTACTTGGGAAATGAGATGTTCTTGTTTTATCAGATGTGAATGTTGTTTAAAGTAGTAATAAAATAATAATTTAAAATAGAAGAGAAAATTTTTGGTAAACGTAAAATCAAATTTGGTACTAATTTTCACATAGACTGACTTGAAAATTATTTTTCTTCATCTTCTTGACAGCCTATAGACGTCCTCTGCATGGCCTGTGCTTCCTCCAAAGACCGCCACGAAGATTGGTTACGGATAACGGTACTCTTAAGGATTACGGCCTCTTCAGAAAAACACTTCCTTTCCTTTGGCCACTTCCTTTCCTTTGGCTTTTTTTTTATAATTATTTTTACAAAGAAGTATTACTAATAAAAAACTTTAAAACAAATAAATAATTAGACATATCCGCTCTGCTTCCGCCACTTCTGAACTTCAAATGATTGAGCATTACTAATTGCAGACCTCGGACATAAAGGCCAAATTGCAATTTGAGAATGCTACAAACAAAGAAGTTCAATCCTGGTGAGTAGATCCAGACTTGGCTTATATTCTACTTTGCTATGGAAATATATTTACTCCCTATTTTTTGAGCCTGTATAATATTGTTACTCTTTAGCATACAAATTATTTGTATAAGAATCAAAATTGTACATGTTTTTTTATTCTTCTTATTAATAACTTTTAATAAGTTCGGTAAATGAGTATACAAAAATATAAATAATGATTTTTCTAAATATTAAATTCGTGTTTATCACATATTAATTATATTTGCATTAAAATATCGGCAGGTTTTGTCGTATTTATTATGTTATATTGTATAATTAGAACTTATTTATTTACGTCTAGTGCTCAATGTTGAAGCTTAATAACTTACTTAACTTAGTACAAAATAAGCAAATTTGACAAAAAAAACCATGAACAAATTGATTCTTGATATTAAAATTACAAAAACTGAATCATTTTTATCTTATTATTTCTTTCATATAGAAATATAGAAGATTTTTAATCTAGTTGAATATACTAGCGCGTTCTTTATAATTAAATAACGAGAGAGTAGGAAGATTCAAACTTCATAAATAAAGTCTAAAGGGGCAATCTTTAACTCCTATATGCTATTATGGTTTTACAATAAGATTAAACTGAGCAGAAAACAAATTAAATGAGTTTATCTTTCTCATGAGCATCTATTTCGTTTAATTAAATATGAAAATATTAATTTAAACATAATAGTTGTTAAATTATTAAATAATACGTTATAATAATATATTATTAATATAACAAAAACCTTATTTTTATTCTAATATCTTATAGAACGTAATTGAATATTAAAGGAATGTAAAATGATTTCTTCCTTTTATTAAAATATAACGCAATTTTTGAATTCTAAAGGCAATGGAAGCTGTTTTCTCATTTCTCTCTTACTCTTAACAGTAAGTGCTCTTGACTTTTGATGCTATAAAATGCCATTTGTCGACAAAACTCATTTATAAATGCAGAGTAAGGTACGATAAGAATCATAGCATTATCGTAATATTAGAAATGGTAGTATATTTAATTACAAATTATTTAATACTAGATGAAAACTCGGCTTTGTTTCGGTGAAATGTGACTCATAATAAAGATTGTATAACTTAACAAAATGAAAATAATAAAGGTTAGTTTAAACACTGAGAATACTGTGTCGTCAGTTTCACTCACAAGGGCAAGTTCATAGAAAATATGGTGGCACTGTGACAGGACATAAATATGATTACGTGTGAATCGGCCTTAACGTAGGTACTTAAGATAGCATCCGGTATCTGTGACTTGTCGCTAGTGTAACCAAGTGTAACCAAGATGACGACTGTGTGTGGTTCTCTATTATAATTTCACAAAATACTCTTCAATCACAATTTTGAAGATATATGTTATGGACTCGAAATCATTATGTTGTGTGTTCATTTTACGTATGAGATGTGAGAATCCTTACTAGCTGATCCCCAATTTTTACGACATGCTTGAACTTTGCTCTAGAAATTTGACATTTAAAGAATCTTGAGGCAAGATTATAACGAAAGCGTCGAGTCGCAGGTCTTGTGCGAGACGGACGTTAAATGGCCACTACACTCCGTATCTAGCAATAATCAGAGAACCCTAGACAGCTGCGACAGTGACCTGGTACTTTCCGGGATGTATAGTAAGCAGAAGATCCAACAAATGGGAATATAGTTGGTCACGTACGGTAGACGAATGTGCTTTTTGAAACTGGGACTAAACTGGGACAGACCATTAGCCAGTGCAAAGTTAAACATAGATCTAGCCAATCGGTAAGGTGCGCGTTGAAGTTTCCGAGGGTTACCACTTCGGCGGTGGGAATGATAAACCACCTAAGTAACATTAAAAGCTTACTTTTGTAACTGTTATACAAACATTTATGTGCTGTTACGTAGGTGTACAGGTCACAAGTTTAATTCGATGTCATATATCCTAAATTCTTTTAGTTGCTTCAGTTTAAGTCTAACTATAAGTATGTTAAATATTAGTAAAAAAATATTTATTTTATCCACTAAAACCATTTATTATTTCTCAAAATGAACTGACAATATTATATGGAAATAAAAATATCAGCATATCTGTATAACAAAACAGTAAAACTTTACGTATACTTAAAGTACTTTAAATGTTTCCTAGGCATGTAGTAAATGACAAAAAAAAAAAGAACACTTACTACGTAGTAAACAATCCGAGCGTTGAAATAGTCTTATTAAGTTATTCTCAAGAAATAATTTACAGGTCGGCTAGTTAGCCCTTTAAACAATAACTTAACCTAAGGGTACCAGTGCAAGAAATTATGAGCTAACCCATTTCTCGCATCGCTGAAATTCAACGTGAATACTCAGCTGAATAACTTGTAGGAGCAACAATTTTGGTTAACAAATAATTATGAAACTGTATTTCGCAATATTAGTGAGTTAAAATATTCTTCGAAATCTGATCAGAAGTGGCTTATTAAAAAAAAAAAAAAAAAAAAAAAAAGAACTTAAATTATCGTTCGTAGTTTTAGCAGCACTCGATTCAGCGTGTCTCTGTATTCCAGAAGGACCGGGCTGTGGCTCAATGTCGTCGTCCACCCCAGAAACATGGTCATCATTAAGAGCTAACTCATCTCTTTGATTGTCTACATCTGTAATAACAAAGAATGGAAAAACCAGAAAATCTACTACAGGGAAAAAAAATGATTTAATAGTTACGGCTATCAGAACCAGAACTAGCCCTTTATAGGTCAAAAACCTAAAGTTGTTCCTATGCACAATAGGCGTAGTACATACATTTATACGAACCGACCACCCTTTCACAATCTAGCCTATGCCTGCCAACAACCAGAACAGTGCGCCCGATCTACCTCCAAGGCTAACACTAATTCCAGCCTAAACCAAACAATCGAATACTAGAACAGTGCGCCCGATCTACCTCCAAGGCTAACACTAATTCCAGCCTAAACCAAACAATCGAATACCAGAACAGTGCGCAAGATCTACCTCCAAGGCTAACGCTAATTCCAGCCTAGCTTATACCCCATACTCAGCCCTAAACCAGCATACTGACAAGTTTACTAGAATAGTGCAACACCCGATATACCTCCAGGGTGAGCGCTAATTCTAGTCTAAAACAACATACCTACCCTATAACTAGGAGGGAATCTTATCACAACATGAAATAGAAATAAAGGCTATGGTATGTATCAATAAATAGGGCAAAGCAAAAAAAAAAGAAAAAAAAAAACTCACTCACTCACTGAATGCTGGGTAGTCTTGTGCTTGTTATGTTCAGGATTAGTTGCAATTTCCACATGACTGCCGGCCATTTTTACTGCCTATGATTCCATTCAATGCGAACCATGTTGCGCACAGTGCAGCAGTAACGTTCCACCTGCCCATTGGATTGATGCACCTCTGGTTTGATGTCACACCCCATATTTTCAATCCAGCCTTGAAATTAGGTGCTTTGGAACATGCGCCCTCGGTCGGCAACAACTAACTTAGAGGTCCCAAACAAAGATATTCGTGAAGTGTATCTTAAGCTCCTCTGCGTCTTGTCGGTACATTGGATACAATAAGAAGTATTGCGAGAAAGCATCTACGGCTATTAGGACATGACGATAGCCATCAAGTACAGGGAAAGGGCCTAATGTGTCCAGATGGACAGTTTTAGAATGTGTTTCTGACTTTTCCTACGAATGGATGGGCTGTAAAGGGGCACGAGGGATTTTTTTTATGGGATAGGCATGTTACACAATGCCAAATATACTTCTTCGTAAAAGCTCTTAACCCCGGAATCCAGAAGTGTTTCAAAAGTAGATCAAGATTTTTATCCACCCCATTATGACCATGCTCGTCGTGGAAGAAGCGCAGAAGGCTAAGTCTGTGACCTTTTGGAACAAAGTAACAGAGTCTGGGGTTTTCACCCGTATGTTGGATCTTGACATAGAGGACGTCCTTTTTGACAATATAACGACTCGCTTATAATTGCCCATCGGTCAACCTCTGAATAAGGGCCTGAGTTTCTTCGTCGGAAGCCAGCAACCTGCGCCCAGCTCAATGGCTTCTGAACCGTGCACACATTGACTGGATTCCGGCTTAGAAACTCAGCATGGGGTAAGAGGCTACCCTTGCGATAGTCCAGGCCTAAATCGAAATCCTGGAGATATACCCACCACCGAGCCACTCTAGGCAAGAGATCTTTCTTACGTTGGGTGAGCTTTAGCGCGTTACAGTCGGTAACTACGGTAAAGCGCACTCCCACCAGGTAGTGATGGAAGTATTGTAAAGCCTTCACTACAGTGAGGGTCTCAAGCTACCACTCGTATAGTGGTATTTATTTTCAGCCCCCGAATTTCTACCGTCAATGAGGAATCATAGATTGCCAGCACCGGTAAACTCGTGAGACAATCCATGATATACTGACGAGCAGCTTGTTGTTCCGCACCCCAATGAAAATCTAACCCCTTTTTAGTAAGCGTCGCGATGCAAGAGGCCTTCTGGGCGAACCCAGCTATATATCGTCTAAAATAGTTAGCTAAATCCTAGCCCTAGCCCATAAACTAACGAACTTGCTTAACATTTTTGGGTTCAGCTGAGTCGAACAGCGCCCAAACTTTCCTATGGCTCGGCCTAACCTGACCTTCACTGATGGTTCGGCACAAGTATTCTATTGAGGTGGCTAGAAACGAACATTTCTTCAAGTTGATAGAAAAACCAGCCGTCGTCAACGCATCAAGTACATCTGAATAGTACATCTAAACGTAGAACGACGGTCTTGCTCATAATTAAAATGTCGTCAATGTAGACAATGATGTCTCCAGAATTTATAAATTCGCTAAGGGTCTTAGTGATGATACGTTTACAGACGACTGGGGCACTCCATAAAGCATTTTAAGGTACTGGTAATGCCCTTCCGGTGAAACGACTCAGGATCTTTGATTATGCCGCGTACGCGTTTAGAAATAGTTTAGAATAGTTTCAGCACATAGTGACAGCTGATACCGTCGATAACACACGGGAGCGTTGGTATTGAGTTTCATTGACATACACCCCGTATTCACAATTGATTGAGCAGTTCCGGAAATAAAGTACTGAGAGAACTCGTTAATTATACCGAGCAAGCGGTCTGAATCTTCTCTCACCAGAGGCGTGTTAATTGGAATTGAAGCCTCTGGTTGGACGTTCATTACTGCACCTGACAGTCTTTGGTCCGGATGTATTTGACGCCGTCCTTATTCAAGACATCCCGCACCTATAATCACCAGCGTATTCATATACTCTTCAGGAATTGCAAATAGATCTACATCGAGGATCAAACCGTCAAACTCAATTGTCAACATGACATAAAAGGTACTTTCGATTTCCTGAGTTCCTAACCCTTTTAATATTCGTATCGCGGGCGTACGCGAGCATTAGAAATGTTTCAACAATGACGAAGATATTAGCGAAATAGTCAAACTACTATCGATTAAGATGTCGACCGATACGCCCTGTACGATACGAACACGCGCGACGCAAAAATTTACGCTGTTTGCATCCTTGTTGGCGGCTTCTGATCGCTGCTTTGCAAAACAAGTCTCGACCTTGTGACCCGGCTTTTTACAGTAAGAGCATGGCTCCGGTCTGGCCGGTATGAATCTAGGTGACGGTACGTTGGTCGATGCACCTCTCAACGGTTGCTCGATCCAAGGTCTTTTGGTACACTGAGCCTGCCTATGGCCTAGTTGTCTACACGAAAAACACCTTACATCACCAAGCTTGCGTTTGCGAGACACTTCCGTATTGCGTATACCTGAGGTCGGGTTTCCCGAATCCGGACGTACGCCTGTCTTTGATGTAATGCTTGGATTCGGCTTGATGTATATGGAGACAAACTCTACTACTATTGCCGAAGTAAGCTCGTCGCTTAGACCCTTCACTATGCGCAGACGAAGCAACGAGCGGCGCACATATTCCGCGTACGTGGGATAGTTATCAGAGTTCTTTGTCATGACATCAAATAATATACCCGCAAAATCTGGTATCTTCGGACATAATGGTTTGAATTCCTTTTTGAAATTGGTCCAGCTACGATCACTGGATACCCATTCATCGAGCCAAGACTTCGCGTCACCCTTTAAGCAATTTCCTATGCGCGAAAGACATTCGAAGTCACTCCAACCGTTTAACTCTTTTGCGCGGTCTACCTCTACGCACCAATCATCGATATTGTGCAAGTCCGGATCGAAATTTGAGATGTAATAATTCTGGGACGATTTCGCTACCGCACCGATGGAACGAATCGCGCATGCAATACTATCAGCCATAGAAACCTTTGCTTCATCTGAAGGTCCATCCGAACGCTCTTCTTTATTATTCGATGACCCTAACGGCGACGTGTTTGAACGAGAACGCGATCTGCGGCGACGGCTGCGGGTCGCAGGTGTAGGAAAAGGCGAAATTGAGCATCGCCTCGATGGTAATAGTTGGCGCACGCTACGTGAAACGCGGTAATTCGGCAGTCGCGGGGACCCATCGGGGTCTTGTAGTGGAGTTAACAAGTGTCGCGATGCCCTATCACATACGCCAACTGACGATCGGTTTCCATCGCGACTACGTCAGCGTACCGACGTATGTGACCTACGAGTTTCTTTATGTCCACGCGAATGTTGCAACACGTTATCGCACGATGGACCCGGCAAGGGTGATGTACTAGTTTTCGTTTCTAACACCTTTAGACGGGACTGCATTGCTTTCAGCTCGAGCCTCAGCATGCTATTATCGTCCATCGATTTCTCGCGAGACCTACTCTGAGTACTCTGCCCATTACGATTATTGCGGCACGAATCACGATTACTGCGGCTTCGAACGCGTTCGCGGTCAGACATTTTGCCGAGAAGAAACGAAAACCAAAGTTGAAAGGAGTGGGTATTCGCTACTAATGCCGTAAATTACACAAAAACAAATGTGAACAAAAGAAAAAGATAATACTGATAAAAAACAAATAATTATGAACTGTATTTCGCAATATTAGTGAGTTACAATATTCTTCGAAATCTGATCAGAAGTGGCTATTTAAAAAAAAAAAAAAAAAAAAAAAAAAAAAAGAACTTAAATTATTTATTTACAACGTTCACAATACACAAATAGGAAATAAATGAATCTAACACAGAAAAAGAAACCGCACTAAAAATGGGCAGAGTGACGACGTATTTTCTAAACGATATGTTGCCGATTCGAAACGCGGAACAAAAGTGTCCGTTCCAATGTTCTGCACCGGCTTATATAGGATTCCCCCTCCACTGGTCTAGATGTTTCCAACAATATATTTTCTTTTTATAATACTTTATCCATCTAAACATAAAAAAACTTATAAAACAATCATATTTTTAATTATTTATTTATTTATATATACCACATGTTTACACAGACACTTAAATCATAAATTATTTACATGGGATAGCTTATCTCTTAGAAGAGATCTCTTCCTTCTACCCCTGAGTGTAAGTGCATTGTAATTGATGTAATTAGGGGTACATTGCAGGTGTCATTGGGAAACCTAGTAGGACCCTATTATCTCCCATATAAAGTAAATGACGAAAATTACCTGGAATTTTGTAATAGATGACTTACCGGAATTAATGACCCATCTGCCGATTTTTGAAGATGACCGGGCAATCTTATTTCAGAATGACGGCTGCCCGGCACACTACCGAAACATTGTACGCGAGTATTTAGATGACTGGATCCCCAATTCATAGATCGGGAGGCGTGGCCCAATTGAATAGCCCACACGTCCCCAGATCTAAAACCGCTCGATTTCTATGTCTGGGGACGTGCTAAAGAGTTGATATATGAGGTTGAAAACACACCAAAAGAAGAATTGGTGGCAAGAATTAACGACGCATTTGTAAAAATTAAAGCAGAAATGAGTCTAAACACCACCACAAAAGAAATAGGTCGTAGGTGCCGTGCGTGTATTCGTAACAGAGGAGCTGTATTTGAACAGGATTTGAAATAAAAATAATTTTGATAAATTTCTGTTGTTTGTATTTTTGTTGGTACCTCATTTATTGAACAAGCCGATAAGTATTATAGCATTTTTTATGACGTTATAATAAGTGATAAATGGAGAACTTTTTTAATGCATACTACCTCCAGAATCGCTAGTGGTTTTTTTAAAATCATTGGGAAAGTTGAACTTAGATTAGAGAGCTTAAACTTATTTTTTCACTTTATGAGTTCTACATCAGTTACGTAGTTCAGTTTGTATCTAATTTTGCTTTTCGTGGCTTAAGCTTGCATTTGAAACTAAAATTACATGAAAACATCCGGTCTAAAACGGATTTTAGAAATGTTATTTAAGTGATTAGGTACAATTTCGGTGAAAAACGAAATATTTACAAAAAAAACCTTTAAAAAAAATAGGAGGTCAGGGACTTTTTTTGGCCAATTTGTATTCCCTAAATAGGTATCTGAACACGCTCCCTTGGTTTGTCGGACTCTCTGTAAAACATATACATATTAGATTGATTGACTTTAAGGATCTCGACCCTTCTAGAACGATCATCAGTTCATTCCTCGAACGTATTTCAAAGGCGGCTTTAGTAAGTTCTTACGATATTTGGTTAGGTAGGGAGAGGAGAGTGAACAATGAAGGTGAGCGTGTATGCGCGTAGTAAAGGGGCCCTTTAAACCTACATCTGGGTCGCAAGTCCCAGGCATTGTTTGCGCTCATCTTCTTGCAACGCGATGGGCCCGGCATCCGCACGGTGAATCCGCGGAATGCTAAGAAGCTTCGTCTAATTAGATTATAAAAATAAGTATAACAAGAAATTAATATATTCAATTAACTTACGTGCTAAGGAACGCCGTTCTCAAGGACTGCGATTTTTAAAAACTCGGTAATGTGTCCTCTCATCGCTGTTTCATGATAACTTAATGACCGGGGCGTATTATAAAACAACTACTCGAAATAGCAACAAATAAAAAAAATCCGTGCCCGCAGAGAGACACGCCTGGGTAGACCTCGTGTGTAACTGGTTTAAAATATAACTCACTACCTAAGAATAACACATGATGCCGTTACTTACATCAAAAATTTTCAAGCAAAAAGCCGTTTTTATTTTTTTTCTCGGAAAAGGTATCTTTTTTGGAAATACTTTTGGTACTTCAATTTGGAGTACAAAATAACCTTTCTATTAAAAATATTTGCGGGGAGGGAATGTTTACTAGAAAAAAGTTACCGTGGTTTTACCTACCTTAAATTTTCAAGCTAAAAGCGATTTTTATTTTTTTTCTCGGAAACGGTACCTTTTACGGAAAAACTTTTGGTACCTAAATTTAGAGTAAAAAATAACCTTTTTATTAAAAATACTTGTGATGTAATAAGGGTTACCAGAAAAAAGTTATGAATTTTTTTCCAAAAATTTTCGTTTTTTTTACGCCCACCCCTAAGTTATTGAAGTTAGGTTTTCGGTTTATCTACATTAGTTATAGGTATTCATCAAAGACATCATATAATATGAACGCGATTGATCTACTTTGTATAGGGAAAAAGTTAGGGTCGAAAAACTGAAATCAGAAAAAGTGAGGCCCTAGCGCCCCCCGTGGCCGGATTTCGCTGGTTAACGAACTTGACCTTTATTTTTGGATGGTTGATTTTTGTGCAAAGTTTGAAAGCGATCCGAGCAAAACTGCGGCCGCTATCCTGCTGACAAAAGTCGAATCTGGACGCACGCACGCATATATATATATATATATATATATAAACTTTTTGACCAATGGTCATTTCGGACTCAGGGGGTCATAAGAAGACCTTCGTGAAGAAATTTTTCAAAAATTCGAAAGTCGGGTACAAATGAATGGGCAGACCGAATTCTTCGAGGTCTACCCAAAATGTTGGCGGACGCGTAAGGTATTATTTATACTTATCTAATCGCCGAAACTCTCACATATAAAGGTAAAAATAGCGGATTAATAACTTAACAAAAATAATGGAAAAGGCTCACTTTTGGATATTAAAGTAATTAACATTTTCAAGAACATGTACAGATAATGTTTTTTCGTAGAATTTGTTAATGGAATATTTCGGAGATTAAGGTAAAACATTCACGGTTTGCTAAATCTATCCGAAAATAGCTACATGAAATCATTAGAGATTTTTTTTTTTTAATAAATCCATATTTGGCAATAATGTAAGCATTTCTGAATCTATTTGATACTTTATTGTGTATCTTCTTCCAAATTATAAGCTTTTCCTAAAGTAGTAAAAATTTACGTAATCGATAAAGTTAACTTATTGATAAATATAACTTACTTTTCATGTTTGTAATGTTTAAATTATTCAATCTAATTTTAAATTATCCTTTAAATAGAAACCTGAACTTCCACAATCTCCTTAAATTGACATCAAACACAGGTAATTTTGAATTATTCTTCAAAGCATCAAACCTCAAAGCGACAACTGAGCACCTAATTGACGTATATCTCTTTGATACCTACAATGTTACTCAAACGCAATTACAGTGACGTCATGTAAATTACGTAAGTATTCATTATGTATAATTATACTTTATAATGTAACATTAATTAATTATTTTTTTATATTTTTGATATAATTTTTATATTACAAAAAGTTATTAAGAATATTTTTATTATTACCTTTGTTAAAGCTTCAATCGCAACAGTTTAGTTTAATAGTTCTTTTAAGGTTTTTAATCAGATCAAATCGATTTAAGTCTGTGTAAAAGTTTCTTTTTCCTTGTAATCCCACGAACGAAACGAACTGTCTTCAAAAGTTGCTCTCAAGGATCGATGCGCAATAGGTACTAAAGTAGATACGTTATATTTTTGTAAATTTTAAGAAATGTGTTTGTGTGCATATGATTTTATTGATATTAAAAACTTTATTCTCCACGTCCTATATGATTGAGATTAAAAGGTTTTAGTAATTCTAAAAGATAAACCCAGGACAAATTTAGAACTCTAGGCAGTATTTATATATATGTTTTGAAGGATTTTAATTTTTATTAATTATATTATATTATTTTTAAAATTACATTTTATTAAAAAAGAATATGTCCATAAATTATTATTAATTTATATTTTTATAATATTGGCGATTGAGTCACAGTCATAGTTGATATCTGAGAACAAATAACACCTGCATATATGAAAATTTAAATAAACACAAAACAAACAAACAAACACAACACAAACAACATACATCTGTATTACATATATTGATTATAATTAAAGAAATCTATTTGCGTTAAATAATAATTAATTAATCTTCATCTTTGTGGCTTCACACTATAATAATAAATACTATGTTATTTTCGATAAAAATAAAATATTTCAACTAATATATAAACTTAATTAAATGTAGATTTTAATAATAGTTTAAGAAAGCTACTTTGAATACTGTTCTCAAGAATGATTGAAGCTGCAGTTAGTACCCGCATCACCGTATGACGCAGACTAAAGACTAAACGTTTAAATTTATTGGTTTGATATTAAAAAACAAATATCATTTATATTGTTCAAGACTCCTATATAATAAATCTATGTTAGCAAAATATTCAAAATGACTAGTTTCAACACGTTTTTATATTTAAACGCTAGTTCTAAGGGTCATTTTACATTCATCTGCAATGAATGGGGTATTAATTTAAAAAGGAACAAATTCTATTTTCTATAATAAGTTTAAAAGAAAACTTTGTAGTTATTTATAATAATATTATACTATTATGTTCATTCCACTATTAAGTGAAGTAAAGAAAATTAAATTGGTTTTGTTTATTTCAATTTATTGCTGACCCTTTTTTCTTATATTCTGATTTCACTAGTGAGACCTTTCCTTACTTTAGGTAAAGTTAAATTTAGAATATAATACTAGACGTCACCACCGATGTCATCTATGCGGACTACAAAGGAATATTACACGTTTGGAACATTAATTCAGAACTACTACCCGAACCAGGCCAACAAAGAGTATTTGCATAATAATATAACAAAACAAAAGAGTTTTTATTACAACGCTATATTTTTTATAAACGTTAGAATAAGTAATTTAGAATTCGATAGCTCCTTTATTAAGGAAAGTTATATAACAGCGCCACAACCTTTAAAATCAGTATTTTAGAACTAGAGCCAACTTGACAAAAGCCTTAAAAAGTCATTACCTTAACCTGATTTTAGCTTTATTCTATATTAAACTTTTGTATTTATGGATTTGTAATTTATATTTAATAAATATAATATTATTATAAAGAATGTTCCAGTTTTGGTTTTATTTTAGTTTTGAAAAGAAATTAAATAATTTTTTTTTTACGAAATTTAATTTTATTGGATGATGATTTTACTTTGAATAATAATGTGAAAGATCCTATTTTTTATTATTTAATTTTCCTTTTATTTCTGAGGTGTTTGGTATTGATCGTTTAATAATTAGTCGATAACTAACTCGATAGTAACTAGTTCTTCATTATTTGAATACAAATCTTCTAAATTCTAAGCAAAATAAAAAAAAGCATCATTAGCAATAATTTTGTCCGTCTTTGCATTGCACAATTATTATTGCACAGTATTGAAATCCAAGAAGCGACACATTAGATTGGAAAGATTCCAAATATAAAATTCTACGTACATAATATCCTGTCTTTGTCCAACTTTAAAAGATTTGGACTATGTAAAGAATGTATTAAGCATTACTATACTCACCCTTTCAAATATTTCAGGCCAACAACTAATTTTTAATTTTCAGTCCCAAATGTAGATATTTTTATGTTGTTGATGTTCTTATTTTATATATATTTAAATAGACAATTACAAATGATAATATTATTATATATTTTGTATAAATCAATCCATAGAATATCTAAATTAGAAGTTATTTATAATTTATTACCCAATAATTATAATAAATTTGTTGGAACTTAATAAATTTTCTTTACTCAGCTATTTTCATGTTCGAGATACTGAATAACAAAATTACTGCAGGCTTAGAATTTTAAAATAAATATTAATAATAAGCTAAACGAATGTAATTATGTTTGTGAGTTACTATTTCAATTATGTTTATGAAAACTAACGGAGTTTATACACTATACAGTGTGAAAATGCTAATAAGCAAGTACGTGTTCGTACATACATACGAGTACCCTAAGATCTACTTAGCAATCTTTCAAAATCATTGAGATCTCAACTTCTTTAGATAGAAATAATTATTTAAAATTTCGGGTAGTTTAAAATGTTCTTCTAACCGGAAAATTCTCATCAAATCTGGGTATTTTTCGATTATTTTGCTTGGATAATCCATTACGCCTTAGGCTGATAAGTAACTTAACTTAGTCAACATTTTCTACATATTTAGTGTATTTTGTGTTTTATATTTTAAATCTTATTAAAATTTAAAACCAATCGTAAGTTTAGCTTTGTCTTCTTTTTTATGGGAACTGATATCCAACTTTAGAAAAGGAGAAGATAAAAAACTCGTGGTTATGTTGTATTTTCTATATAAGGTGGTAATAGTTCTGTATGTTTTCAGAATTAAGCAAAATATTTTATTTCAAAAGGCGCAGTTCATAACTGAAATAAGTTCATAACTTAAATCTAGTTCTTATGACGGAATCCCGATTTTTTTACTTCGTCTTACACTGTCTTTTCTAGTATTTTCAATTCAATTACTATTGATTACGAATATTTAAATATAATAGTTAACTTTGCACACACGTGATTATGACAATCACTGTATTTTACACAAAAACATAAATTATAGCATAGGGAAATATTTTTTTACTTGACAACTTAAAGTAAGTTTTTATAATCCCATTTTAAAGCAGTTATAACTTAAAAATTGTAGAGAACAACAAAACTATACTAGTATTTATACTAGTTGAGAACCATCTTATAACCACTCGAAAACCAATCGTTTGCTAATAAAGGTTAAATTTAATTTAAAGTTTCATTTAATTTAAAAGTCAAAAGTTAACTGACAGTAACTAATAGTGTAACTTTAATGTAACAGTAATAAGTAGTAAAAGTGTTGGATATTATAAACTAGATAAAATTATTCGATCTCATCCCTCAGTCTTACATTAAGGGCAGGTGCAGCATAATGATGTGTTAGAATTCTTATCATATCAATCCGTTATCATAATCAATATCATCCCGTGATGTACTAACATCACGGGATGATATTTAATTATTCCCACAATAATATGTTTAGCTTTTAAAACTGTTAGTATTATTAAACGACTTAGAATAAAACTTCCAGATCCGTAACACGGTAGTTTAATTTTTAATATGTCTATTATTTATTTAAATTAGTTTTTAAAAAGTTAAAAAAGGTAAAATGAATAAAATGCCTATATAAGTATAACATAAAAAGAATTTAGAATCTTTATAATATTTTTAAAACAACATATAATCTCCTTTAATACATACTAATATTATAATTGTGTAAGTAATCTAAAGTAGAACATATACTAAAGTATATGTTCTACTTTAGATTACTTACTACTAAAGTAGTTTAAATAACAATTTTACTATTATAACTTCCGTCCGTTCGTTTGTTTTCAAAGATTCTCTTCTACAAATTGTAAGACATAATAGAGTACGATATTTAGATATTATATACTCTGGCATTCTATATAAATCTTGTTTTGGTGAATATAACTAATGGACTGAGGAATTGTAGCGTTATAAATTTGTGAAGTTTCATATTTAATTTATAAGACCCAGTAAATATTTATGATAAATTTAATACTACAACAATCATGTTTACATACATTAATATATATTCGATAGTACAGTTTTTAACAAACTATATAGAATAAAAATTAACTAGTAAAAGAATATAAAACCATTTTAACATATAATAAAAAAAATATGAAAAGTCGTTTTAATATAATTTCAGAAAAAAACATTTACAATATACGTTTAACTAACAGCTCCTTTTTACTTTTTTTAGTAATAAAGATGGTTGCCTTGTGACACTTATTACAGAGATAAAAGTATCTAAAGCTTGTTTGTATGCAGCACAGCTAATAATCCTGTTTCAATTCTTTACAGTAACAGTCACATTTTCTAAGATTTCCTAATTAAAATAATTGGCAAGAAGAATTTTCAATCTATACTAGTAAAAATAAGACTTAAATTTATATTAAAAACTCTTCTTGGTTTTATATTAAAAACAGATTCTGAATTCTGAGATATTTTACAATTTAAATTAGAATTTTTATTTTACTGCTGTTGTAATTTAAAATTTACTAGGTGGAAAAGTAATTAGTAAATATCCCTCGCTTATGCGTCATCTCGTTACTTCCGGACCCACGTAGGAGGGGGGAGGGAGGCGTTATGTCTCCCTTAAATATTTTATTTTGTAAATAATGTGGTGCATGGGAAACGTTGGGGGAATAAGATGGGATCAATTAACAGCCTCCACTCAAGAGTAATCAGCTTTTTAAATACCACAGCATATATTTATATTTTGTATTCACATGTGGTATGTATAGTACTTTTAAATCTTATACTTTATTGTTTTTACTTATTTAAGCAATTCGATTACAATGATTTTGTTGAGACTGGTACTGGTAGGTTTAATTCCTACAGGTATAAATGATTTTTTCTATGTATGTTTATTTAAAACTAGCTATGCCCATGTCTTCGTTTGCGTGATATCTGTTTTTAAACTAAAATTTGCCCAAGTTACTCCTTATAATATCAGCTATTCGCCAATTACCTCTTAAAGACAGTCCAACTCTTTGAGAGATTAGTGACTAAAAATGTATTAAAAATGTATTTTTATGTAAGCGCCGTATATACTTTTATATGTATTTAGTGAAAAGGTGTTTATTTTAAATTACAAACATACATTCACATTTTATTTAAATGTATAGATTCTTATATATATTATTCCTATAGATTAGATATAATAGATTCTGAAAAATCTGATTTCACAATGAGCACTAACATACCTAGTAACCAAGCTACCATGCTAAGACATTTGGTGTATTTTTAGTGACACTTTATATTCAATGTAATTTAGTCAATTGTAAATAGTACCATGATATGTTTTTTTTTTAATTTCTGTGATATTTATTCACTATTTCACTTATATGAGATATATTTTATATTTGCCTGAAGCTTTCTGCATTTTTTTGTAGTATTGTTAAGACTAAAAACAAGTATTGTAAGCCAATTATTCATACTATATAAAAAATAAGCATATTAGGCGGTAATCCACCATGCAGGATAGTGTTTAACTTTTATCATATTGATAGGTGTATGAGAGTCATATGACCACTTCATAAAAGAGTTAAAGAATTTTACTTTTGAGCCTATTGTAGAAACATTAAATACACTGGACTTATAAATGTTCCAGAAAGTAGTTTAGTCCAACAAAATATTATGGTAGGAGAAAGGGGCGTTGAGATGCAGTGTTAAATTCATTAGAGGAATATGAAGGCATATAAAAGTTATTAAAATAAATAATCGCCCCTTTCATATTAGAATACCTACATATACAAAAAAAAATTAAGGTCTATATGTGTATAAATAATATAATTAATAGATTTTTTTAACATAATATTATATGAAATATAAAAAGAATAACTATTGAAATCTCACACTCACTGGCACTTTTTTAGCCTCAAATTTGACATTGAACTATCATAGGAAGAAATTTCTTCGCCTCCCTCGGTGTCAGATATCAATGACAGAAATATTTTTTCATCTAAAAATCACACAAACATTTTTATTTTCCTTGAAAGTTAAGTCGATGGGCCAGATACTATTTCCCCCATAGTATAACTCGAGGTTGCGTGCTTGATGATATGGTTATATAATTGATGTGCAAGATTAACACTGACGGCCATGCAGTATATTTCGACCGTGGATGGTTCCCTCGGGAAAACGTTATACGTAAAATAAACTTATGTCTTCTACAAAGGCTTTCCTAGGAATGGACTGAGAATAAGAGTGAATTGAATCTCGTTCGGTTTAATTCCCAAAAGACACACAAAATCCCATTTGTCGGATCGCCGAGAGCACTTTTCAAGAATCAGAATACTAGGCTTTCACATTTCGAGCGACTTTTAGTTTCGTGGTCATCTGAAGTGCAAGGCCGAGTAGAAATCTATGAAATTGAGAGTGATCAATAGAGCGAGATAGTGTTTCAGGCCCGGCCAATAATTTGCGCTCTATAAGGCGCAAGTCGTTCCATACATGGAATTCTGTTTGCATTTTTAATCTAGATAACCCTCTTATCAGCTTATACTCTTTGACCGCTTACAAAAGAGATAAATCGGAATTGTCAGTCAGGGATCCGGTTGCTGTTAATCTTCGGCGCGTCGTTTCCTTTTTCCGCATTTACAGCGGGGAATTTTCCGAAGTTATTTGATCTGATGCCTGTCCCTGATTTTCATCACCGCACAGCACGTCACCGTCTGCGTGCCCGTACCACCTATATCCGTGGTGATCTTTTACTGTGCGATTTTCAAGAAACTATCTTTTATGTTCCATTAAGATGTGTAATGAACTTTCATCGACGGTATTCCCAGAACAATACGACATGGTTACTATTTAAAAAGACATACTCGTATACTACTTTCTTCAAGGCCGGCGCTCTTGTAAGTCCTCGGATGTTGCAAGAGTTATTGGGCGATGGTGATCATGTATCATCTGTGACCTAAACGCTTGTTTGACGTCCTGTAACAAAAATAATAAATATAAATGTAAATAACAAACTGCTAGCTATAAGACTGTGATCGGTCATTCACGTGCAATAATATTAAATAAATCCATACTGAAATAATTGTACAGGTGTCAATTAAAAAAAAAAGTCGTGATTAGAACGTAAAGAACGTAATTGAAAGACAACTTCGGTTTCTGGTTCCTTAATTAGCTCAACTCTTTTCGCGGTAAAATGCTTTACTACTTTAATAATTATATATTTTAAACTGAATCCAATGAGAAGGTTGTGTAAAACGAGAAATAAAATTTTAAGTTTATAAAATATAATATTTTATTACATACATTTTTCGTACCATTTTCCTAATTAATACTAAATATTACCTCCAAGTAATAATATAATTTAATTTATTACGGTGCTACTGATTATAAATAAATATCTGACTGTTTACATATTTTTTATTAGTTGAATATTTTACTTTATGGTAACTTCATTACTTTTTATATCTAACACATTTAAGAAACGATAAAATATAATGTAATAGACTTCTACTGTGCCCTCAGATGTTTGAACAGTAGTTTGGCATTTATTAGAATTTTAGATTTTTTTTAGATATTAAAATATAAAAAAAATAAATAGAAAGAGTAAATATCGTATATAGCCACGTTTCAATATTCTCGTTTATTTTAACAAGAGGTTTACAGCAAAATTGTAATTCGTAATTGTATAACAAAAGTATAAAGCAGATTAACAAATAAAGCTGTTATATTTCAAGGGATAATGCTTATTATTACAGACTCAATTGTTTTAATCCAACGTTTAATTATTTAACAACAAATAAATAGATTCTTTAATATTCTATATTTATATGTTTATTTATTTTGAGATAAGCGATTTATTAAATAGAAATATTAAAGACCATTACACTGACAACTAATACTTATAATTAGATGAAAATTAATTATTTACAAATAAAATTAATATTTTTAAAAATAACTAACATTTTAAGCACATATTTTCGATATAGAAGTTGAAATGTAATTCTAATAAATTATTGTTCTTGGCTTTCTCTGTATATGCAAATATATTTTTATAACGCAATTAAATTCAATATTTGTGATAGCACATTTTTTTTCTCTCTTTATATATATATATATAAGAAAACGATAAAATCCGCATTAAAACGATAGTATTCTATAACTAAATAGATTTTTTTTCGCTTTGTGGGCAAGAAGGAGTCTTCAACCATCGACTCGGTTTCCCAAATTATATATTATGAGATAATAAATAAATATTTCATAACTTTTAATGAAAATATTTTAGTATTTCTGGCTCCCAGTAGCTATTTAAATTAATCCTTGCTGATAACGAATTCCTTCTGTAGATTGTAAAACATAAATAATATATTGTAGTAAGATATTGTAAGCCCAAAGTAATATTAATCTTGTTCTGGTTAGCGCTAACTAATGGACTGTGCTATTGTAGGTTTGAAATAAATTTGTAACCTTTCACTAAGACTAATTTCGGATATAATTTTAATTTATTTGTTTAATTAAATTATGTCCGAAGTTAATATAAGTATATTTATTTAAATTTATTAATTAAAATGAAAAAAATGGGTGGATTGTGTAATTATGTATTTAACATAAAAATGGTTATAAAAATTTATAATGGTTATAAAAATTTATATTTATAATGGTTAAAAAAAAAGCAAGAAATCTATTTAAATTACTTTTTTATTCGCTACAAAAATCCGAGAAAATTCAGTAAAAGTAAATTTCAAGCGAGACGGTTCAAGTTATCTATTGTTAGATTTTTTTTAACATCTTGTAAACACCATAACGAGCCGAAGTAACAATGTTTGTATTTAGACTTTTCTTCATTTTTATGCAGCTCGAAACACAATGCAACTTAAATAAGCATAGTTGCATTGTTGCAGTATTTTTCAACAACATCCAAAAAGATAAAAAAATATTCTTGAAATACTAGTATAATATATTTTTGGATATTTTTTTTAACCGATTAAATGATGATGATTCTGATGTTGAAATCAAATATGTTTCTGAAAGAAAATTACTTTCAAAGAACAGTAAATATATAAATATATTAAATATTGCCTCGAAATATTGAAATCTCTTATATATAAAGAATGTATAAAAAATATTACACATAACATAAACAAATCTTCGCCAATTAATTTAAATATTGGACAATCGCAAGGTGGTAGAGCCTAGCTGCAGTTAACTGACTCCAGCTCGTATTGGGCTGGCTCGACCGGGGAAGGACCACCCTCTCACAGAAGACCGACGTGTAGTAATCAAACTCATTTGGTTATGTTCCGTCGGTGAGTGAGAGAATCCGGAAGCCCAACCCCCCCCCCCCCCCCCCCCCGCCAAACATGAAAGCGATACCGAAAAGAAAAATACCCCAGGAGGGTACCGGCTTTGATGAAGCCGGGGACCCCCTCCCCGAGCAAAATCGGGGAAATGATTCTCGGATTTTGCTCGGGCTGCCCGTCGTATCTGGGGCGGGCAAAGTATCGCCTTTTGTGTTTTTTGAGGGCAAACGACGAGTCAACGCAGCGGCACCCCGACCCACTCTAAATGTGGACTTTTGCAACATCCGGGGACTTCATTCCAACTTGAACGCCGTCCACTATCACCTAGAGACGGCGCAGCCGGCCTTGTTGTTTCTGACGGAGACGCAGATATCTCAACCTAGCGACACAGCGTACCTGTCATACCCCGGGTATAAACTAGAACACCATTTTATACCACACGCCGGGGTATCTGTGTTCGTAAGGGAGGATATCTGCTACCGTCGCCTTCAGGTTTTTGAAGGTCGGGACCTGTCTGTACTCTGGTTGCGCGTGGACATGGACGACCATGTCAGAGTCTACGCGTGCCTCTACAGGTCCCATAGTGGTAATGCAGAAACGGTTCAACTCTTGGGCCATGTTCAGGCGAAGATTGACGATCTGCTTTCACAGACTCCCTCCGCCGAAGTCGTAGTCCTCGGGGACCTTAATGCGCACCATGCCGATTGGCTAGGGTCACGTGCCACCGACTACGCGGGGAGATCTGTGTTTGACTTTGCTCTGGCAAATGGTCTGTCCCAGCTGGTAAAGACGCATACTCGTCTACCGGACGTGGACAGCCACACGCCCTCTTTGTTGGATCTTCTGCTGACTACACATCCCGGAAAGTACCAAGTCACTGTCGAGGCTCCCTTAGGGTCCTCTGATCATTGCTTGGTACGGAGTGTAGTGCCCATTGAACGCCCAGCTCGCACAAGACCTGCGACTCGACGCGTTTGGCACTACAAGTCAGCCGATTGGGATGGAATGCGGTCCTTTTTTGCATCCTACCCATGGGGGCCGATCTGTTTTTCTTCCAATGATCCTAGTGACTGCGCTGCGGCTGTAGCTGATGTGGTACTTCAGGGCATGGAACTATTTGTACCAAGCTCTGTGGTACCACTTGGTGGCAGATCGCGGCCTTGGTTTGATGCGTCTGTCAGGGCTGCAGCAGCTGGCAAACGGCAGGCTTATCAAGCTTGGGCTAATGCGTTAGTCACTAAGGATCCGAACTCTAGAGTTCTGAAGAGGAAATATAATCGTGCCTCCAGATTCTTCAAACGGAAAATTGCTAGAGCAAAGTTCAAGCATGTCGTCAAAATTGGGGATCAGCTGGCAAAGTACCCGCCTGGCACGCGCAAGTTCTGGGCGCTGTCTAAAGCCACGCTGGGAAACTTTTGTCAGTCATCCCTACCGCCATTGCACACTGGGAACGACTCTCTGGCCTACACGGCAAAAGAGAAAGCCGATCTCTTGGGCACTCTTTTTGCCTCAAACTCGACTTTGGACGACCAGGGGAAGACACCGCCTATCATCCCGCGGTGCCCGAGCTTAATGCCGGAAATAGTTTTTCGGCAAAAACTCATCCGAAAAGCCCTCCTTTCCTTGGAAGTTCATAAGTCGAGTGGGCCAGATGGTATCTCTTCAGTTGTGCTACGAACATGTGCCCCTGAGTTGACACCAGTGCTAACGCGTCTATTTCGGTACTCCTACCTTAAAGGCGTAGTCCCGGTCTCATGGAAGCGTGCCCTTGTCCATCCGATCCCTAAAAAAGGTGATAGCTCGGACCCAGCTAACTACAGACCTATCGCCATTACCTCTCTACTCTCCAAAGTAATGGAGAGTATCATCAATAAGCAGCTCCTAACCTTCCTCGAGGATCACCAGTTGGTCAATGACCGGCAATATGGCTTTCGCCATGGTCGATCCGCTGGTGATCTTCTTTTATATCTTACGCACCGTTGGGCAGCTGTTATTGAAAGCAAGGGAGAGGGTCTGGCAGTTAGTCTGGATATGGCGAAAGCCTTCGATCGTGTATGGCACAAGGGGCTTCTTTCGAAGCTACCTTCCTATGGGCTTCCCGAGAGTTTATGCAAGTGGATCACCAGCTTCCTCACTGGGCGGAGCATACAGGTCGTTCTCGACGGTTTTTGCTCGGACCCCAAGCCCGTGAACGCTGGTGTACCCCAAGGCTGCGTGCTATCCCCAACTCTGTTCCTCCTGCACATCAATGATATGTTGGATATCTCCAACATACATTGTTATGCGGATGACAGTACTGGGGATGCGGTATATTCCGGCCGTGCAGGTCTCTCTCGGGAAAACGTCGACGAGTGCCGAAAGAAACTTGTGTCTTCTATAGAGACTTCCTTAGGGATAGTTTCTGAGTGGGGGGAACTGAACCACGTTCAGTTCAATCCCCAGAAGACACAGGTTTGCGCGTTTACCACTAAAAAAACCCCATTTGTCGTATCACCGCTATTCGAGAGCACTCCCCTTATTGCCTCGCCAAGTATCAGAATACTGGGTCTCGACATTTCGAGTGACTGTCGGTTTCGTGGTCATCTGGAGAGCAAGGCCAAGTTGGCCTCGATGAAATTGGGCGTGATCAATAGAGCAAGGCAGTACTTCAATCCTGGCCAAAGACTTGCGCTCTACAAAGCGCAAGTCCGGCCACACATGGAGTACTGTTCTCATCTCTGGTCCGGATCACCCCAATATCAGCTTCTACCATTTGACCGCGTACAACGGAGAGCCGTTCGGATTGTCGGGGACCCGGTGCTCTGTGAACGGCTGGACTCTTTGGCATTGCGTAGAGACGTTGCATCTCTGTGCGTCTTCTACCGCATTTACCACGGGGAGTGTTCCGAAGAGCTATTCGATCTGATGCCTACCGCCGAATTCCATCACCGCACAGCGCGCCATCGCCTCCAATACCATCCCTACCACCTGGATGCGTGGCGATCCACCACTGTGCGGTTCTCAAGTACATTTTTTCCTCGTACCACTCGAATGTGGAACGAACTCCCTTCGGCGGTATTTCCAGATCGGTACGACATGGGTACCTTCAAAAAAGGCGTTTACTCCCACCTTCAAGGCCGGCAACGCTCCTGTAAATCCTCGGATGTTGCAAGAGTTCATGGGCGGCGGTGATCACAAATCATCTGTGACCCGCCAGCTCGTTTGCCCTCCTATTCCATAAAAAAAAAAAAAAAAAAAAAAAAAAAAATCGCAGAACTCATATTCGCGGGTGTAGTTGTTATACAACTTATTAGTTGCTAGTTTTAGTAATATAATTTTTTATAATATAACACGAATGGTTACAAATATTTGCCTCAGCCTGATCGCTAATTAAACTGGTTTTATTTTATTTTTTATAACAGTGCTAATAAAAACGTTACTAAAATACTTGTTATAAATGTGTCGTGGTTAAATATTAATATCTTATTCTACTAAAACATCCTTTGTATTCTCAAGAGAGGTAGTAAAAAAATATTTTCCTTTGTCAAAGCGAAGGTCTATTCCAATTTTACTAAAATAATACAACAGCTCTTATATTTTCGTCTCATTTAAATATTTTTTATCACCTACAATGTTATTACGTAGTACAAAACTTTTTGAAGTTTATGTTAGAAATGGACGCCTAACTTTTATCTTCTTCTTCTATTATATAAAAATGAATCGCAAAATGTGTTGGTAAGCGCACAACTCAACAACGCATGGACTTAATGATTAATAATTAATAATTAACTTAATAATTCTTTTTTTTTAATATTTCTTGAAGCCCAAGGATGGTTCTTACCGCGAGAAAAATTCGAATAATTTCCAGGATAACCCTAAAAGAGCCCTTTTATTTTTCCTATACAAATATTTTCTAACTAAATTTAGAGTCAATTTCAACTGTTTTGCTATACAATAAAGTTCATATTAAATTACAAGCACTCATTTTTGTCTAAACAATGTAGGTGTGTTGCTAACGTCGAAGAGTCAATTCGCACTTTATTGTCTCTGCACAAAGTTCAAATTTAATCAAATATATGTGTGCAGGTTCACGAAAAAGTGATAATATCGTGAACCCGACCAAATTGAAAAGTCAAAAAATTTAAGAGCTATAGATTTGATTGGCCTTGGAATATTCTTTCTTTTGTTTTAGTTTTGGAATGCGACATAAATTGTCATCAGTTTTCACGTCATTGTATCTGTCAAACAAACCGCGTTAAAAAGCGTTTATAATATTTAATAATTAATTTTGATTGTTTTATATCGTGTTTTGTGCAAAGGTGAGTATATTCGATATGCCTCCTATAAGACGAAGTAATTTAGGTAGAAGAACCCGAAATGCTACAAACCAAACTAATTACCGATCTTATCATACTGCACAAGAACGTGACGACCGAAAAGAACGTGAAAGAATTCGTATATCACGAACGCGGGAAGCGAGAGCGAGAGATTCAACCAATAATCTCGAAAGTTTGAATCGAGCTGCTTTCAATTATGATTTGTCAATTGACTACAGTAACCACCAATGTGTTACTATTGAATCTATGAACTTGGTTTGCTCTCATTGTAAGGCAAATGAAGCCAATGGATTGTGTTGCGCAAATGGGAAAGTGAAATTGATACCATTGGATCTACCACCAGAGCCATTGTACTCATTGGTTTCAGGAATAGAACCAGATTCCATACACTGTTTGTTAAATATCCAACAATATAACAATTGCTTTCAAATGACCTCATTTGGGGCAACAAACGTAGTTCGGGAAAATTTCATGCCAAATTTTAAGGTAGGTATTATAGAAGTTAATCATTATTATTTTAGTGAACAAAGTTTCCTGTTAATTAAGTAAAGGTGTGTCATTAACCTTCAATTCCTTAATCCCCAAGAAATATATTACTTAGTCATAATATTATTTGGTGATTCAGTATTAGCAATACTTTTATTATTTTAAATCACAATATAATTATTTGATGATGGATATTAGTTACAACTAATTATTACATATTGACATACCTAAGCATATCAATTATAAATTGGGGATTAAAATTAGGAGACAGATATACTTTTTACTAACAAATATTTTTTATATTTGACAAAAATATTTTTTTTTAATTTACAGATACAAGGTCAACTATATCATAGCGCAGGTTCACTGTTACCAGTGTCAGATAGCAATTACAAATTCCTGCAAATTTATTTCATTGGCAATTCACCACAAGAAATTGATATGCGTTGTTCAAATAACAATTCAGTAAAGAGGTCTATTGTAGAACAATTACAAACTTTATTTCATGAGTACAATCAATTGATTATGTTGTTTAAAACTGCACTGGATCTGATGCCATCTGATAATCACAAAATTGTAATCAGAGCTGATAAAACACCTGTTGGCCAACATGCAAGACGTTTTAATGCACCAACTATTGATGAAGTTGCCATCGTTGTAGTTGGACAAAACTTGGAATCCCTTGATATTGTTTTACATCGTCGGAATGATCAATTACAACGTATAAAGGAAACACACCGCTCATATGACGCATTGCAATATCCCATTATATTTTGGCAAGGTGAAGATGGCTATGATTTCTCAAACAAGATGATAAATCCCATTACAGGTAATAAAAAATATTAGTTTAGCAAGGAGATATATTATCAGTCACTATATTATTTTTTTAAATTTTCAATGTTATGAAAACCAAAATCTATTTTCAGGTTCTAAAACCAACAAAAAAGTCAGTTCAATGAACTATTATTCCTACCGCCTAATGATGACAATCACATACTCAAACGTCGGCGATTATATTACAAGTATGTTGTAGACATGTATGTTAAAATTGAAACGGAGAGATTAACATTCATCAAGTTGAATCAGACAAAACTCAGATCTGAAGAGTATATTCACCTTCGAGATGCGATTAATACTGATGGTAATGCACAGAATCTTAGTCGAATAACTATTCTTCCAGCAACATACATCGTAAGCCCTCGACATAAGCATGAATATGCTCAAAATGCCATGTCATATGTTTGTCATTATGGTACAGCAGATTTGTTCATCACATTTACATGCAATCCTCACTGGATAGAAATAGACACAGCCAGAGTATTTATACAAAAGTTGAAATCTTTAATGGATTTCATTGTGAAACATTATGTGTTTGGAGAGACACGCCGCTGGATGCATTCTGTGGAGTGGCAGAAACGGGGATTGCCACATGCACATATTTTGATTTGGTTAGTTGACAAGATAAAGTCAAATGAAGTTGATGCAGTAATATCAGCTGAAATCCCTAAGGTAGAAGCAGATCCTGGATTGCATGAGGTAGTTCTCAAAAACATGGTACATGGTCCCTGTGGAATTCTTAATCAAAATTTACCATGTATGGTGGATGGTAAATGTTCAAAACGATATCCACGGACATTAATATCTGAAACAATCACTGGTATTGACGGTTATCCTTTGTATCGTCGCCGATCGACAGCAGACAATGGAAGATCAACAATTGTCAAATTAAATCAACAAGATATTGAAATAGATAATCGCTGGATTGTTCCATATTCACCCATTTTATCAAAGACTTTCAAAGCGCACATCAACGTTGAATCTTGCCATTCAGTAAAATCTATTAAATATATTTGCAAATATGTAACCAAAGGGAGTGATATGGCTGTGATTGGTATTAATGCAGAGAATTCATATGATGAAGTTACCCAATACCAAATGGGTCGCTATGTTAGTAGTAATGAAGCAGTTTGGCGAATATTTTCTTTTCCTATTCATGAGAGACACCCTACTGTTGTTTATTTAGCAGTGCATTTAGAAAATGGACAAAGAGTATATTTTACAGCACAGAACGCAGTACAAAGACATAGACATATTACATTAACCAGTTTTTTTTGACATGCCAAAACGATGCTTTTGCTCAAACATTATTATACTCTGAAATGCCAAAATATTATTCTTGGAATCAATCCTTAAGGAGATTTATACCACGGAATCAAGGAAAACCAGTTTCAGGATACCCAGATGTATATTCTACCGATGCGATTGGTCGAATTTATTCAGTACATCAAAGCAATGATGAAAGTTTTTATTCACGACTGCTATTAGACAATGTACGTGGCCCAACATCATTCCAACATGTGCGAACTGTTGATGGTGATTTGTCTGGATTATACAATAAAGCTTGCCAAAGTTCGCGATTGCTAGAAAAATGCTCATTGGGATCAAACTCTCAATGATGCTGTAATATCATCACAAGCTCATCAAATACGAACATTGTTTTCTATAATCATATCTACATGCTTCCCATCAAACCCAAAGGATTTGTGGATCAAGTACAAAGATAATATGTGTGATGATATTTTGTATCAAATACGGATTACAAGGGGAAATCCAAATATACAAATAAGCGAAGAAATTTACAATGAAGTATTGATTTCAATTGAAGACATGTGCTTGATGATGTCAAACAAACTATTATTTCAATTAGGCCTGGCCGCGCCCAATCGTCCAATGCATGATGCTTTTAACCAAGAGTTGCACCGAGAAAAACTGTATGATCTCAATACTTCGAAAGATTTTATTCAAAAAAATCTTCCACTATTGAATGAACAACAGAAGTATGTATTTGATACACTTATGAAAGTAATAAATGATAAAAGAGGAGGGATTTACTTCTTAGATGCACCTGGTGGTACAGGAAAAACATTTTTGATTTCATTGATATTAGCAACAATTAGCTCACAAAATAAAATTGCACTTGCACTCGCTTCGTGGGAAATCGCATCAACTTTGCTTGAAAGTGGTACAACAGCTCATTCAGCACTAAAATTGGCATTACACATGCAAAGCAACGAAACCACAACCTGCAACATTTCGAAGAACTCTGCAATGGCAAAGGTTTTGCAGCAATGTGAATTGATTGTTTGGGATGAATGCACGATGGCACATAAAAAATCTTTTGAGGCTTTAGATAGAACCTTACAAGATCTCCGGAGCAACCATAACCCATTTGGTGGTGCAATGATTTTATTAGCAGGAGATTTTCGTCAAATATTGCCAGTGATCCTACGATCAACGCCAGCTGATGAACTTAATGCATATTTAAAGTCCTCCAATTTGTGGAAGCATGTGAAGGTATTACATTTAAGCAAGAATATGCATGTCAGGTTGCAAAATGACCAATCTGGAGACATATTCTCCAAACAACTCATTGACATTGGTAATGGCAAATTTCCTATAGACACCTTGACTGGTTGCATTAACTTTCCTCAAAGTTTTTGTCAGTTAACTAGATCAAAAGATGAACTTATTCAAAAGGTGTTTCCAGATGTTGCTCAAAATTACAGAAACCATGATTGGTTGAGCGAAAGGGCTATATTGGCTGCAAAAAACATAAATGTAAATGAATTAAATTTCAAAATTCAAGAACAAATTACAGGCGTATTGAGGATATATCAGTTGCGAATCAACTAACTACTAACCAAGATGGTGTCGTCAACTATCCGCCTGAATTTTTAAATTTTCTGGATTTACCAGGATTGCCACCTCACAATCTTCAATTAAACCTTTAATTATCGTTAGTTATAATGTTGAGAAATATCAACTAACCACGTCTTTGCAGCGGCACACGGTTAGCGATAAAAAAATTATTAAACAACGTGATAGAAGCAACTATACTGAAAGGAAAGTATAAAGGAGAAAACGTGTTGATACCACGCATCGCAATGATTCCGACTGACAGTTTCCAGTGCGGCTTGCTTTTGCTATGACCATAAATAAGTCCCAGGGGTCAATTGTATGTTGCCTGTCCCCATGTTGGAAAACCATCAGATTTGTTTGTATTCACCAGGTAATCAAACAAAAAACATTGTGTATCATAAAGCACTACAATAAAAATAAAACAAATTTTTGTTATTAATACGATTACTGAAAATACTTATATACGTTTAATTTTATTATTCTTTATTTCATCTTATTAAAATGATAAAGTAACATATTAAAAAAAGGATAATTTTACGATTTATTTATCATATTATTTAAAATATTAAATGATAAAACAGATCCACCAGAAATCTTAATATGTATAAATCACGTATCACGTTGTTTGTCCGCGATGGACTCCTAAACTACTTAACCGATTTTAATGAATTTACACACCGTACAGTTTGACCTAACTTAAAAGATATATAATAATTTTCAACTCAATTCATAGTCGCAATATTATTTTATTTGTTTATTATTTTGCAGTTAGCTCCTAACAATTCTAAAAGATGGCGGTATCTGTTGACTGGGTTGAATAATTACGAATGATGTATCTACCCTACCTACCTCATTCGTAAGTTTAGTGTTCCAAGTTATTTACTAAAAAGTTTGTAATTTACAAATAGTGTTATAAATTTGGATTAAATTTAAAAAATAATTTTGTTTCTATTTTTGCTTAATATCGACTGTAAGAAAACATTATGATTTTCATGACAGAAGTACTCTGAACGTTACCCCTTAAATAGTTTACTACAATGTAATATATCAATAACAAAAGTCACAGCAACGCGTGACCGGGTCTGCTAGTACTCAATAAATTATTAGTTTATACTTGGGAATGACAAGAATTAAGAAACATTAAATATCGTAATGTCCATACTGAGTAAAAATTATTCCTATTTGTATGTAATACAGCTGCTAATTCTGTTTCAATGCACTGCTCTATATAGGTCATTCTAACAGAAATTTATTAATAAGGATAGTTGGTATTAAGAATTTTTGTCACTTCCTGTCATCGTCACTTTCCTGTACTTATCCCAATTTTGGAGTCGGCGTTCCTTCCATATTTAAAAAAAAAATTTAATGTACCATTATATAGAAATTAAACTTTTGAATCATGTTCTTGTTAAATAAGGACTAATTTGAAAACGTAATTTATAATAAATTTAATATAAAATATAGGATTACACACAGTATGAAAAAGGTATCTGCGAACTTATAAATCCATAGTGCGTATACAATTTAAAAAAAACACTCTATATTTTACTTTAGACAAAGACGTGTGAAGTTGTATAAAAGTATACATTTTTAATATAACAATCAATCTCCACATCCTTTTCATTTTATTATTTTCCATTTCTACAAGCTATTATCGCAATTGATAGAATCTGTATCCAAGAAATAAAAAAAAGAGTTCCTTAATGATGCAGGCTTCATCGCTGAAATCAGGGATTATTTTGTTGCTAAGGAATAATAAATATTATCTTTATACAGTCATTGCATTGGAATTAATTGGAACAGAATTTAAATTTACACATTTCTACAAATTGACTTAGAGTTTAACTACGCTATAACAGAAATTAGAATAACATTTATTATAACAGATACCATGATACCATGTGATATATTTTCTGAGTATTGAATCCGTAACTTAATTGATATTTATGTAAAATATGCATATTTACAAAGTTATTTTGTAAAGTACCACTCATTGTTGAGATATTAAAGTCAGATGATGAGAAATAATGAGTGCATTTAAGAGAGCTCAGTTAAAAATCATTTATATAAAAGTAATATAAAACAAAATAAAAACCTTCCTAAAAATGTTGCTTTAACCGTTTCTTAAAAATAATTATATAATCAGAAAACTAATGTAAATGTTATTTTAAACATCATTACACTTTTGCTTTTCTTCTGAAGAACACGTATTTTGTAAAGGTACTTTATTGTATCAGACAGCTGAATAATAAGGTCTCAAAAATTATTACACTTCGTTTCAAAAATTGAATTTGTTGAGCCTCTAGAGCTCATGACCTATTATGATTCCATTAACTGCGTGGTAGGATGAAAGGATCATAATTTAGCAGTGTGACGGTTATCAACGTTAACAACATTACTTACCCAAATCTCTACAAGTACATGTTAACTAATTCCATTTATTTACCAAGAAATTTGTTAATATTTCTACTCTCTTCATATTCGAATTCAATATTTTTGCTTTCAGTTTTAAATTATAGGCAACATTTTAATCTAGATGCACTTTTGAATAAATTCATTGACAATCATTACAAGAACTAAGTATTTAACTAGTAAGATCACTTCACTGTCTATTCATCTAAATTCTGGAAAACCGTATCATACATTTGTTCAAAATTAAGTTATAATAAATCTAAATAATATGATATGAATGTTACGCGCAACAAAAGATATCGTTAATAAAACATTGGATTTCGTATATGAACCCTATTAATTATTAATAAGGTATTGTACGAGTATGTGACAGGAAATGCTGGTTTTATTAAATATTAAGATGTAAAAGAAGAATATTTAAATAAACCTAACAGACTCCGAAATCTTTGTATCATATTTTATATTTGGATTACGTAAATATTACTATCCTGACTTTCGTAAACAACTCAAGTTGCTTCCAATTCGCCTTCGCATTGCACATATATTCAACCTTTTTTTATTGTAATCTGTTCGTCTGTAATATAATTCACACAAATTCGTTTTGTTTAAACGCTTGTCGTTAATGGAATTCCCTTTACATTAAGAAAATTAAAAGCAATAAAGACTATAAATATCTCTTGTTGTTTTTTAAGAAACTTGTCTATGATTTTTATTCAACAACAATAAAAATTTTACATAATATATAACTTTGTCCTTTGTTTTTTTATTCTTCCTTAGTGCTTACATCAGCTGATACATACAGCCATGCTATATATATATATATATATATATATGTATATATATATATGTATATATATAAATATTTTTTTCTATTATATATTTATTTATGTATGTAGCTGTGCTTCTATGTATTGTTATGCTGTACCACATGTACTTCTAATTGTAATAATTGTATTTACTTGTTGCACCCCTATTAACAAGTATTAGTTTTAAATTTTACTAGCTTCTGAACCTCAAGGATGCCTGACAGAGATTGCTGCTTTAGCAATATGTATAGTTATTTTGATTTTTATATTTTTTTTTGATGTACAATAAAAAGTATTACTATTATTAGTATTAAGTGGGGCAAAGAATTTTTCTTTTTAATAAATCATATTTTTAATAAATCTCATATTACTGTGGTGGAAGATAATCTTTAATCGGATCCACTAAGATTTACTTTTCTCAACAATAAACAACTTTAACTGCGCTCTAAACTGTATAACGATGCGTTTAAACTTCTTCAAAGTTAACGACCCTATAATTCTTCTTACCCCATAAAGCATAAGACAATTCTATGAAATATGGAGAGTGTGGTGTAGATAACATGGATATTTGTCATCGTGAAGTTGACAATTTATCATTTTTCTTATATTTTGACAGAATTAACAAACTTTATCTATATCTTTTTCTTAATTCTCTATTTCCTTGTTAAATTTTGATTAAAATTCTCAAAATATTTGCTACTATTAATATGGTTGTGATCGTATTTTTAATGGATATTGTAATAAATCTTATAACCAATAATAAAACAGCTAAATCAATCAGATATTTTTTTTAAATATATGCTTATATAAATTTGTTTTCAATATATTTTTCTTGTTAAAATCTACTTAAAATCATGTTATTCATATAACTGATATCAGATCATTATTCAAAAATTAAACCATTTTATATAACGTTGAGATATAATTTACAAAACGAGCACTCTCAACGAATTTTGTTTACGAGATCGTTAAAATTGGTGACGGTTTCATTTTTCTTAATCAGAAGGAAAGTCATTTTTATCTAATCATTTTAGCTTTCTTATAGCCTATTTAATTAGGAAATACGTTGTGAATGTGAATTTAAATACAAAATTAATATTTTTAAGTCTATTTTATAAAAATTATATCTTAACAGAACAGAAATTAAATTTAGTAAATTTTATCTATACTTATAATAAATCTGTAGAGAGGTCAATTCTGTACATGAAATATATTTACAAAATAAGTAGCAGGGGGTGATTAGTGTTCGACACTGATGCCAAAAATGCAGTTAAAAAAATTTTTGTCTGTCTGTCTGTCTGTCTGTTTGTATGTTATTTATAGAAAAAAAAACTACTCGACGGATTTTAACGAAACTTAGTACAATTATTCTTTATACTCCTGGGCAGGTAATAGTATACTTTTCATCACACTACAATGAATAGGAGCAGAGCAGTGAAAGGAAATGTTGAGAAAATGGGAGAAGTTGCTTGATTTTTTAAGCTTCCGTCGCGTGTGCAGCCTTAATGGTTAGAGCTACATAGAAACTATGTATAACGGAAATATTCTACATAAAAATACACGAAAAATATTCCAAGACAGCATATATCTACCTTTTATAGTTAACTCACAATAACACGCATAACTCTCGATAGCTTAGCAGTTCGGAGATTTCTTATTATATTTGTTTACTTTTACGTTTATAAAACCAATAATGCTCACCATCATTCCTAATTAAAAAAAAATAAACATTAGCACCAATTCAATAAAAAAAGAATCATTGAAATCGGTATAGAAACACCAAACTTATACTTACTTACATGAAATACGCCAACAAGACATCGCGCGTGAATAGTGAATCAAGCTATAAGGATTATTTTTGCGTAACGGTTGCCGCGCTCGACGGGGCTCGCGGCGGCAGAGTATAAAAGGGGCGGGAGGCGAGCGCAAGCGTCATTCAATATTTGGCTGTTGATGCGTTCAGAGTGTTGAACTTTATTGACAGACAATAATTGTTATTTTATAAACCGTGCTTATCAGCGCGACTTTTTGTCTTTAAATAGTTTATTTTAATTTCTTTTGTTGTTATTTTCTAAATTAGTTTTAGTTTTGTTTAAATTCTTAACTATTAATAGTTCCTATTTTATTTCTTTTTAAGTAGATTTAGATTCGATTTTTAGATTAGATAATAGATAGATAGATTAGATTATTGTTAGATTTTTAGTTACTGATAGGTTAGTTTTGGGCATTTTATGTTTAGTTTTTTTTGTATTGAGTAGATAAAAGCGTAGGTAGGTACTTTTATTAATTATAGTATTCATAGGTATTTTTTATTTATTTTTAAGTGAAGTAGGTATAGGTAGATATTGCCTACTATCTACCTATACTGCACACGTGTTTTAGCTTTATTTTCATTTCTTTTTTTTTTGTACCTAAGTTGTAGGTAGGTAGGTACATATTTCTTAGTTTAATTCTATTAGAATATTAGGTATTTAAGTTTAAATAGGCACTTAGATTTATATTTTTTTATTATATAGCAGCTGTACTTAGAACATCTAAGGTTTTTTTGTATTAGCATAGGTACTTTGATTAATTACAGTAGTTGTAGGTATTTCTTATTATTCATTTTTAAGTGAAGTAGGTAAGTGTAGATAGTATTGCACACGCATTAAGTATAGCTTTATTTTCATTTTTTATTCTTTTGTAATTTGTAGGTACCTACGTACATATTTATAATTCGATTAGAATATTATTTTAGTTTTAATAGGCACTTAGATTTATATTCTATTTATTATATACTTAGCTATAGTTAGGACCTCTGACGTAAGTTTTTTGTTGGGTAACTAAATAGAATTTAAGTTACCGTCGATTAAAAATAAAATAAACGATGCCACCTAAAAAACGACCATCTTTATCTCGAACTTCGAGTCAAGCTAGGAGAATGAGAATGACGCGTTCTCAAGAATCGGAAGAGGAAAGAGCACATCGGTTAAACTCTATGAGAGTTAGTGCCTCAACATCTCGAGCTAATGAAAGCTCTCCAGAAAGAGAGATGCGATTAGCAGCTGAAAGAGCGAGACGAGCTACAACACGGGCTTCTCAAAGCTCTTCTCAACGAGAGCTAAGGCGTTCCATTGACCGGGAACAACATGCGTTATCCCGAGAAGCTGAAACTGCTTTACAACGAGAATTGCGACTCACAGCTGACCGCGAACGGCATACATTATCTCGCGAGTCTGAAACCTTCACTGAGAGGGAATTACGGCTTACAGCTGACCGCGAACGTCATATTTTATCTCGCGAGTCCGAAACCTTCACTGAGAGAGAATTACGGCTTACAGCTGACCACGAACGTCATATTTTATCTCGCGAGTCCGAAACCTTCACTGAGAGGGAATTACGGCTTACAGCTGATCGCGAACGTCATATTTTGTCTCGAGAATCTGAAACTTTTACTCAATATCAAGACCGTTTGACAAATGATAGGGCGCACCATAACATGATTCGATCTCTTGAAGATGAACATGAGCATGAACAACGACTAGAGTCGGGACGCGATTATTACAATTCTTTGAGACAAGAACAATTGATTACTTTATCTAATGAAAGATTAAGAATTGAAAATATTCGGTCGCTTGAAACAGAAGAACAGCGAGAGGCCCGTCTTACTGCAGATAGATTTCGACATGGTCTTAATGACTTAGATATACACGTGGTAGATCAATCTACAAATTCGGTGGCGTGGTCCGATAAATATAAAAGTGGGTTTGCTTATAACCTCACAATTGATTACAGATCATCTTCTGAAATAGGCGATATGAACGTAGTATGTTCCTTTTGTAATGCTTCGAAGTGGAGGAAGGAGTCTGCTGGTTTCTGTTGTTCTGGAGGTAAAATAAATTTGCCTTCGTTCGAAGACCCACCGGAACCTTTAAAATCACTACTTTTAGGGGAACATTTGCAATCCAAACAGTTTTTAGATAATATTCGCACTTATAATAGTGCATTCCAAATGACATCCTTTGGTGCTAAACAAATCTCAGAAGGCCCTTTCATGCCTACTTTTAAGGTACAAGGTCAGGTTTACCATTTGATAGGGTCCCTTTTGCCTGAAGAACAACCTAAATTTCTTCAAATATATTTTGTATCCGATTACAACGAACAGTCGAATATAAGAAATCAATATTTTCCGAATTTAAATACTGAACTCATTTCACAACTTCAGAACATGTTACATCAGGTTAATTCGTACGTATGCAGTTTTAAATCGGCATTAGAAGCCCTTTCTCAAGATGGTAATAACAATTATAAAATTGTTATAAATGCCGATAAGCGTCCAACTCAGGAACACCCTGGGCGTCATAACGTTCCATCCACGAATGAAGTTGCTGTAGTACTGGTCGACCAGGAATGTGATAGGCGTGATATCGTTAGTCGGAGAGGTTACCAATAGGGAATATTCCGCAGAGATTGGTTACAACCCAATGGAACTGCTGGTAACATTAGAAAACGGTGTCCCAATGATGACTGCAGAACAACGCTTAGTCTATGATCGCGTGTGCGAGAGTGTGCAGAATAATTTAGGAACAATATGGTTTTTAGATGCACCTGGAGGAACTGGGAAAACTTTTTTGACTAAATTAATATTAGCTTATGTTCGAAATCAGCGTAAAATCGCTCTTGCCGTGGCTTCATCAGGTATAGCTGCAACATTGCTACCAGGAGGTAAGACTGCTCACACTATGTTTAAAATACCAATTAATTTAGATCGCACGGAAAGTCCAACCTGTAGTATTTCAAGAAATAGCAACAAAGCTAAGGTATTGCGTGAGTGTAATTTAATCGTATGGGATGAATGTACGATGGCCCATCGAAAAGGAGTAGAAGCAGTAGACAGAACTCTAAGGGACATAAGACAAAATGATCGACCAATGGGCGGTATTACGGTTTTATTTTGTGGTGATTTCCGACAAACCTTACCGGTAATACCACGGGGAACCCGAGCTGATGAGATTAGGGCTTGCCTGAAAAGCTCTTATTTGTGGCGTGATATACAATCGGTGCATTTGACTATAAATATGCGAGTGAGAACTGGAGACAACGCAGATAATCGTGAATTTTCTGATACATTATTGAAGATTGGTGAAGGTACCTATCCACAACTACACCAAGGAAAACTTATTCTGACACCTGAGTTATGTTGTATAGTGCAATCCCAACAACATCTTATATCTTCGGTTTACGGTGACATAACAATTATATTAAATAGGGACAATTCTTGGCTTTGCGAAAGGTCCATTTTGACTCCTCGCAATGACCAGGCATCTGAAATTAATAATAAAATACTGTCTAATATACAGGGAGAAAGCAAAGTTTATAGTTCAATAAATAGAATGGTTGATGAACAAGAAGCCACTAATTAACCGATAGAATTTTTAAATTCTTTAAGTATGCCTGGACTACCTTCTCATATAATTTGTTTAAAAATTGGCATACCGATAATTCTGCTCCGAAATTTAAGACCACCTCAACTTTGCAATGGAACTCGGCTAAAAGTAACCCAGTTGCAACAAAATGTAATCGAGGCTCAAATTTTAACAGGTTGCGGTGCAGGAGAAACTGTCTTTATTCCCAGAATTCCCATAATACCAAATAATTTTCCATTCCAATTTAAAAGAACGCAATTCCCAGTATCGGTGTGCTATGCCATGACTATCAATAAAGCTCAAGGGCAGACTTTTCGTGTTGCTGGAGTAGATCTCGGTGTTAGCTGTTTCTCGCATGGTCAATTATACGTCGCTCTTTCCCGGGTTAGCAATTCTAGGAATCTTTACGTTCACGTGCCGGACGGGTCGACTCTTAACATAGTCTACCCAGAAGCTTTGCGCTGAAACATTTTAATTTGATCTAAAAATATTAGCAATATATTATCTTAATAAAAAACAAGGAGTTACACGCTGACCGAGTCGTGGGTATAGCGTGGGTATATTATAATATTCTGCGGTTACTTATATTTTTCAACAGTTTTGTGGATTGGCATATTATATTACTATTGCCCTTCTAAAATACGAAAGTGAATCTGCCTGTTACGTCAAAACTATGAGGGAGGACATCTGCTAATTTTTTTTCGAAAAACGACGGAAACGCGGACGAAGTCGCGGGCAAAAGCTAGTACTTAAAAAAATAGTTTGTGTTTCCTAAAGAAATCTATTTAGTAAGTATGTTTGGTGAGCAAGATTTGTTTGGTTTTTACGGCAAACATTTAATGAAGGCAGTAGTCTGCTTTACAGGCTTCAAAAAATCGATTTTTCGTTTTTGTCTTAAATCTATTCCAAAACTATCCAAGAATATGTGTTCAAAATTTTAGAGGCCAATTCGACATATTTTCGAAGCTAGATCAGTTTTAGTGGCCGAGCGTCGAGCAGGTGCGAATGCTCGGGCAGACCCGAGCGCGCGCGCTCCGCCCCTTCGTGTATTCTATTGTTTGATTATACTCGTATATACCTGAAAAGATTGAACGGTCCTTTGAAATATTATTTGGAGGTTCTAGAAGGTCTGTGTCGAGTAGTTTTTGGGATAACGGTATACAATGTAACGGTAAACTATAGCTCTCGGAATCGGCCTCTACACTGCTATTTGTAGCGTCAACTTTCAGTTTCATTTTGTATTTTGCCGAGCGCACATCGAAATGTCTAGCTACCCGAAAGGTGATCGATGTAAAAGACAGCGTGCTGCGGAACCGCGAAAGCGAAAATTTCACGGCAATCATTTTACCAGTGTATCATCGGACGACGGAGACTTACACACGAGTCGCAGTGAGCAAAAGTTGAAGGCAGCAAGCAGCGATGATATGACGATTTATTGACGCGGTGCTTAGGCGGACACACTCAAAATTCGAACGAATCGTTCAATTCGATTGTGTGGCGCCTAAATCCGAAACACGTAAATTCCGGCTATAAAATCGTCGAAATAGCAGCAAATATAGCGACAGGCATTTTCAACGAAGGCTATTCAGCTGTGCTTTCTACCATGCAGCTCCTCGATATTGTCATCGGGCAGCAATGCAAAAATTTTGCTGACACCGTCGATGCTGAGCGCATAACGCGGGAGAACCGGCGCGCATCACTTTCCAGCAAGGAGGCTCGTACAGCTCGAAGATCGGATAGCCTCCGCCAAAACGAGTTTTTTGAAGAAGAGGAAGGATTATTGTATGGCCCGGGGATAGCCGATTAACATCTAATTAGTGTAAGTATCCAAAAACTTAGATTTTTTTGGACCGAAAACTTTACAGCCCGTTTTCTCGAGTTTTCATTTTCACAGGTTTTGGAAAACGGTGCCGGCGATAGTAAAAACAATATATGTCCGATCGAAAAAAACCAAAGTGATCTAGCTTCAGTATTGAATTATCTTCTATTTGAACTAAAAAAGTTGGACAAAAGTACTATTTAAATTACTTGTTTTGCAACTTAAAGTGAATTCTTTTTTTTCAAAAAAGGGAATTTTTATTCAAACTTCGAAAAAATTTGGAATTTCATCATTTCTTCGGTATTTTTTTAGTTCATATAGAAAAGGAACTTATAAAAACTAAAAAAAAATTTGGTTCCACTGTTTCAGATGCATCGCACGACCTCCATCACCGGCACCGATTTACGAGTGCACACTCCAGGCCCCCCAGAAAAATCGTTACAACTTTGGCAAATTTCAATAATTTGTAATAATAAAAATTGTTTTTTAAAGCTTGAATATAATATACTATCGTCTCAAAATTTCGTTTACTGCAATCATTTTCTTCCCTTTCAAAAAAATTGTTGAAAAAACGCTTTTTTTTCGGCTCCTAAAGCAGACTACTGCCTTAAATAAATGTACCATATAATTTTCAGAATACTGGTATTTGATATATGTGACTAATGCACTTTGTACATTGAACAAATCGATTAATAGTATTTTCAAATAACTTTACTTCATAACACGGGCTATTCTAGTATCTATTGTATAAACCGATAAGAGCTTTGTAAATAAATACGTGTGGTAAGTCCTGTTTGTTAATGGAACTTTAGAAAATGGCTGACGTTGAAACTACTCATCCTAAGTAAACGTGTGCTTAGGAAGGCGTAAATATTTTATCAATAGGCGAGATCCACGAACATGGCGTCATGCCAGCAAGCAAAGCTGTTCAGTTTGTAGAGGGTTTATCACTTAATCTGTTTCGTTTATATAAAATAAAACAATTTGTTTATTTTAGAGCCCATCATATATAATAAAATCATTGTTAGAATTATTTTCGATGTACAATGTTAACAGAAATTTTATTATTATTTTCATTTGATTCAATTTAGGGCTATAGCTCTTAAACTGAAATTTATATTATGTACACATAATAAAACTTTAATAAATCTCCATTTCAATAGAGAGAACTCTATGTAGAACGTTAATCTGAAGTTATACTTTTATAAGTTATAATTTTCCTTAATTTCCAAAATATCTAAAAGAAAGATTTATGTTGCTTAGAAAGGAAGCCAAATTTTTCCTACGTTCTTTTAATGATAAAATGTTGGAAAGCAACATGCCATCGCACTGTGTAAATACTGTGGTAAATCGGTCACGGCAAAGTGTGTCAGGCTATGGAATTCCCTCCCCGCCGAAATACGCCACCTCCTCCTTTACTATATATAAATCCTATATATAAATCCTACTATGAGATTGTGTGGAATAAAGAATTCAAAACATATAATAAATAATACCGGTAATTTACACTAATTGTCATACAATCAATTTTTTCATCATGTTTCTGTCTCAAATATTTGATATTAATCAAAGTCCTCCATGATAATACAGTATGTCTTGAAAATAATGTGTATAATAAAATAATAATATTAGTTTCGTATGATAAACGATGTCCAGGTGAGGTCAAGTGAAAATGTGATGCCTCAGCTTTATCGGTGATAGATGTGAGGTCAGGCTTTTATTTCTGCTGAACTATTGGGAAAAAAGTGTGAATCAGGATATCAAACATTACCTTTAAAAAAAAATACAATTTAAACCTGATTATTATTATACCTTATTATTATTAAAACATTAATAAGATTGCGATTTCCATTATTAAAACATTAATAAGATTGCGATGGTTACAGTTTTATAGTTTTTCTTTCATTACAAAACATTTAGGAAGGCTTAAGAAAATACACATTTTTGAACACGTAGTATTTTGTTTTATTTCTTTTTTTATACCGCACAAATAAATCAAGGTAACAGATAAATTGGAACAAAGACTTTTAAAGGACGTTTTAGCTTTAACAAATTGTTTTGGCAATGAAAGCCGCAATGTGGGTATCAAAACTAAACATATATATCTTATTGTAAAAAAATATCATTCAATACATTACGTAATATTAAAAGAATGTACTTAATGTTTTGGTTAACATTATTAGTATTTACACTACTAGTAATAACAACATAAAATATATATAATGAATGAATTTAACATAGTAAATTTGACTACATTTCTATTCAAAGTGTAATAAAATTTTGCTTCAGATTTTCAGCTTGCAATCCTTCAAAATGAGATCAGGTGGCTTGAACGTGGAACTAGGAATATGTCGAGAGATTTAATCCTATGATAGATGAGTATACTGAAACGATTTATATAACATAGCATCATTTTGGTATTTTTTATTATATTTTATAACAATAGTTATAACACATCCTATCATCACACCCGGATTGAGGAGTATACACACACTTAAAACATTAAGGATTAAATCTTCAAAAATAATTTTAACAGCAATTATTCTATCACTCACTGTCTTCACCCCCGTCACACCTTCTTAAAATTTTTTATCAAGCATCGTTCCAACACCATTCCTTTTTCCATCATTCCCGCAATAATAAAACTTGTAGCTTTCACCAATTTTTCTCGCTTTTGATCCCTTCCATTTCGTCTCCAGTATACTTGCTACATTTATTCGTCTTCTCTTCACACGTCCGCAATTTCTCTTCCCCTTCCTGTCCAACTTCCAAACCTCAGTCTTACATCCCTTTGTTTTCGGGCTAGTTTCTTGCGTGGCACCGGTATTACCATATAAATTAATATTTATATCAACAGCAATTCATACAATGTAAGTGACAGAGTTTAAATCTCCGGATAGATAAAGATTTAATATTAGGAAGGAAACACTGGTACATGGCCTACACGTGTCTACAAGTATTTGACAAAAATAAAAAAAAGCATGCTTATTTATAAAACACAATATCAAATGTTATTGTTACCTTCTAATGTTTAGGAAATTAAATGTCATATTAAAATTTTTCCTTGTTTTTTTTTAATATTGTAAGTGTAATTTAAATTTTAATATCTTCTTTCTTTTCTAACATGTCTGGACTGTGTCGTTTTATATCTTGACAAATTTCATATTCCATAATTCCTTCATATTTTATTTCGTCGCAGTATCTTTTAATTATTGTAATTGTAATTTAAATTTGAATGTATTCTTTCTTCTCTAACATATCTAGTCTATGTTGTTTTATATCTTGTTGCATGCAAAATTTCTATTATCTTTAATTCCTTCATATTTTTATTTGCTATGAGATTTGTGATGTCATCTATGGGCGTGTTCTAGCATTTTTATTGATCGGTCTACGGATGCTTGTCAGGTGTTGTTGTTAATTGCCGCTAGATGGCAAATCACGGAGTTAACTTTCTTTGCACTTATTACTAAATTACACTGCTTCTATACTGTTACCTTCCTATATTATTGTAGATTACACGACAGATTTAAGTAATTAAACATTTTTAAAAGTTTATTTAAAATGTGAGTATGATGTTAAGATAAGATAATACTTTTAGCTATAACGACATAGTTGGAGTTTCATTAAAAATCGTCCATAAATCTTCGTTTCGTAATCTACCAAACAAACAGACATATTTAAAAAACAATAATCATAAAACATATTTATGGGGTACATTAAATCTAAATCTAAAGCCTCGATAATATTTATTAATATGAAACAACATAATACCACTCGTGAGTAACACATAAGTTTCATTTTCATACTTTCAAATAGTTTCTGAAACATATCTGGTTCATTTATAATAATGGAGTTAATTTATTGTTTGTTAGTGAATATATTGTTTGAGGAACAGATGGGTTAAATGCTTGGCTTCTTTCGAAAATCTTTGTACAATTCTAGTTAATTTTAACTATTAAAAAGGTAGGGACCAAGACTTCTGTTTCCATAAAAATATATAAATAAAAAATAATTTGACAAAGTACTAGCGAAATTAAAGACATTTGTTATGGAATAAATTGTACGTTTCTTAAATTTATAGTCTTTTTGAAGTTAATCTTGTCTGAAAAAGATTTTATTAAAAAGTTTCCGAAGTAAATTCATTGCGGAGTTTAAATTATGCAAAGATCTTCCTATGTTTAGAGTTTGTTACAAAGAATATTTTTTTAATAGAACAGTAAAAGGATAAAAAATGTTCTTCCCTCGGTGTAATAATAATTAATATTGAGATTTCTAAAACATCAATATTAAATTTTGAAATAATTTATATATCAATAAATAAAAAAAAATACATTAGGTATCATAAAATGACGTTTTTGTATACATTAAATTAAGTGAATCTTATTCGATTTCTTTGTAGTATATTAAATATTACAAAAACTTTACAAAAAGAAATTATATGTGAGTTTAACATTTAAATTTAAATTAAGTATTTAAAATTTCATAAGTTATAAAATTAAACCAAACCATGCCGCTTCTTTGAACAAGCTGCGTATTTCGGATACAATTTCTTTACATTATTCTTTTCTTTAGTGTTTCATTGGTTACATATAAAAGTATATTAGATATTAAAATAAATGAATATTTTCTGGGAATTTTAAGTTCAATTAAAATTGCACGTTTTTATAACGCATATCGCATTGATCCGGAAACACTGCCCAAGTAAATTCATTCCACATCTTCGTAGTACGTTTGAGAACGTGTATTGAAAATTGCAATTACAAGTTTGCTACGCATCCATGTGGTATGGATTGCATTACGCGGTGACATGCCTTGCAGTAATGAAAATTGGCTACTGGTATTAAATAAAATATGTAGTTCGAAAACTCCCCATAAAAAACGTAGAAATCCCGTTGAAATCCAGAAACAAGCTACATTTCATCGCAATGATAAAGAGTCCAGCTGTTCACAGAACACTGGGTCCACGACAATCTTACGACTCTTCGTTGTCTAATCTTATTTTTTTTACACAAATTGTAGTTAAATAAGCCCGAGGTGTTTGATGCCTAACATTAAACTTATTTCTTTTCTCCGGTTTCGTATTTCTTAAAAAATATATATACTTTTATGATTGTTCAAAATATATTTCTGACCTAGGTTCAAACCTTCATTTTAATGAAGGCAACAACTATGGCATGAATTCTATAAATAGAATTAAATTGTTGAAGGAAGGTAATTAAAAACTATTGTTTATGTAATTTATTTCGTTTTAAGACTTTTCTAATAAAGAAGTCATCCATTTATACATCATCTTCTTGTCTTTATCATAATTTTGGGGTCAAGTAGTATGTTTTTTCCTTCCACACTCTCCTGTGACTGTGTGTACAGAGATGACGATCTCTGTACACACTCCCTTCTTACATTTACTTACCCCTTACTTCTCCATATAATCTTTAACGCAATCCATACATCTTTTCATTAGCCGTGCTCTACATGTCCATCCCATAAAATTACGATTATTATCTAATTAAATGATGTTTCATTTTGTTTTTTTAGACAAGCGTTTAGTATTTTTGTCTCTCCTGCCGCTTCCTCATAACGAAGTCCTTGTGCAGATTGTAAATCATAAATATTATTCATTACTAAGATGTTGTAAGCCGGATATAATATTAATCTCGTTCTGGTTAGCTCTAACTAATGGACCGAGCTATTGTAGGTTTGAATTAAATTTGTGAGAATTCATTTGTGAGAATTTTTGATATAATTTTAATAAATTATTTGTATATGTAACACCGCACCTTTATTGCATATGTCAAAAATGGTTTCGATCGGCAAGTAAGCTTAAAATTCTGTAAGTTTGAGTTAACAGTTACTACATTCTCATGTTTCTTATACAAAATTAACGCTTCATCTATGTTAATAATTCATAAGAAAGAGAAAAGACGCTTTAGCTTATAGTTTCACTTAAAATGTAACATACATTTTATAAAAAGCCCATCATTTCATTAATTCTCTATTCATTTATTCTCTTACATAAGAATAAAATAACTTAGCCGTCATAAATAATGTTAACTCTGATATAAAATAACATAAAATAACAGATGTGGCCATAGTATTAACTTTCAAGGACATTGTAGTTGATATGCGATAAATAAAATTTGTTTATAGATAGTATTAATTGAAGTAACCTAATACTCCATATCACTAGAAATATGACCTATGAACTATACCATATTTTTGTAACAACAATATCAATTGTCTAGTGTAACATGGTAGTGGCAGTCTGTGAATCAGTTACAATAATTGATCATAACTCGAATGCTGCATTGAGATGTTAAGATTAATCGTAGAACCGACCTACATATCTATTCATCTGTATTCTATGAGGTTATACGTAATAAGAAATTGGGACTAAACTTATATAAATCACTCTGTCTATATATACTACAATCGAGTTACTTTCTCATTATCGTTTAAAAATTATGTAACCTTTACTTGACAGTTTGTTTTTTCATATTCCAAATATCATATTTATCACTTTAGAAAACTGTGAATTTAAGGAATGTTTGAAAAAATATATGCTTTAATATATTTCGCGATGAGGTTTTACAAAGATAAAAAAAGACATCAAATTGCTTCATTTCAATGACATTTAAATGGATATAATCACGGACAGCGGATAAATACCTAACCTATTAATTTAAATTTATTTGAAATGAAAAGAAAATTAATTAACCTTAATTTTTTAACGTTTTATATTTAAATAATACAATTGTTGAAACAAAAGCACAATATAAGACGCTTTTGGATATTAAGGCAATTAGTATTTGCACAACCATGTATATCTAATGCCTTTTATATGCGGAACGTTTAAGCTAAAACATCTGTGGTTTGCTGAATCTACCGGAAAATAGCTATTGGAAGTCGTTTGGTAAATCTGGGTTTTAAAGTAAGCCGATATTTGGTACTGTGTAAATTATTCAATACTTTAGTATGTTCTACTTCTAAATTACAAGTTTTCCCTAAAGTAAGTAAAATTTTAGTACTCAATCAAGTAAACATATTGATAAATATAACTTAATTATGATATTTTTTAATGTTTAAGTTCTTAAATCTAATTTATCCTTTAAATAGAAACCTGAACTTCCTCAATCTCTTTAATTGGACATCAAACTCGGATAATATTAAATTAGTCTTCAAAGCTTCAAACCTCAAAGCGACAACTGATTACCTAATTGATGTATTTCTCTTTGATACCTACTATGTTACACCAAGTAATTAAACAGTGAGGTTATGTAAGTCACGTAGTATTAAATTAAATTAAATAATATATTTACGGTATCACACAAGAAACTAATGCAAAATATTCAATCAATTACTACAACTTGATTTATTCATTTACTAACTATATTAATAATTTTTTTTATAAATATATGTAATTACAAAATTTATGTGGAATATTTTAAAAAAGAGTGTCTATTACTGGGGTTTATTTGACATTTTTAATCAAGTACTCACTATTTCATAGTATACTTTAATGTTAAACGGGTGGTAAAAATAATCGGGTGCGAATATTGTGTTTTGTTTTATATGTATAAGTTTCAATTTCGACAGTTTAATTCGAAAGTAATATTTTGTAAATAAGAACTAATAATTTGATGTCAACATCTAGAGACATGTTTTTTTCTTTTTGGAACATCCAAAAAACACAGTCATAGAAAATTATTAATTAATACTTAGTGCATATACTATAGTCAATTGTATTAACATTTTAGAGTTCAGGTATTAAATAAAAAGTATTTATATATATATATATATATATATATATATATATTATATATATTTTTAGAGGAGGGCAACCGAGCTTGCGGGTCACCGTTGATATGTGATCACCGCCGCCCATGAACTGTTTCAACATCCGTGGATATATAATATAATAGGAATATATGGTTTTTTTGAAGGTGCCCATGTCGAATCGACCTGGAAATACCGCCGAAGGAAGTTCGTTCCACATTCGAGTTTAACGTGGGAAAAAAGTCCTTGAAAACCGCACAGTGGAAGATCTTCACACATCCAGGTGGTATGGATGGTAAAGGAGGCGATAGCGAGCTGTGCGGTGATGAATTTCGGCGGCAGGCATCAAATTGAATAACTCATCGGAACACTCGTCGTGGTAAATGTGGTAGAAGACGCATAGAGAAGCAAGGTCTCTACGCAATACCAAACAGTTCAGCCGTTCGCAGAGCACGGGGTTCCCGATGATCCAAACGGCTCTCTATTATTTTAGTTCACCCCATGCAGACCATCAGATCATTCCCAGGGAGGTCTCTATAGAAGATACAAGTTTCTTTTGGAACTCCTCGACGTTTTCCCGAGAGACGGCCTTAATATACCGCATCCCCAGTGTTGTCATCCGCATAACAATTTATGTTAGAAATGTCCAACATATCGTTGATGTGCAGGAAGAACAGAGTTGGGTATATCACGTAGCCTTGGGGTACACCAGCCTCCATAGGCTTGGGATCCGAACAAAGAACGTCTAGAAAGATCTGTGTGCTCCACCCAATAAAAAAACTGGTGATATTGCACTTGTATAAGATCTCTGGAAGCCCATAGGAAGGAAGCTTTGAAAGAAGCCCCTTATGCCATGCACAAAATAGAAGGCTTTCGCCATATCCATACTAACTGCTAGACCCTCTCCTTTGCTTTCAAAAACCGCTGCCCAAGGATAAGCAGACGATCCATTATGGGGAAATTAACCGCGGAATGGACGGCAATATTTTTCCTTGGCCGCCCAAAGTCGCGGTTGGCACAAAAAGAGTGCCCAATAGATCGGTTTTCTCTTTTGCAGTGTGGGTTAGAGAATTATTCCTCATTTGCAATGGCGGTAGGGACGGCTGAAAAAATTTCCCCAGAGTGGCCTTAGAAAGCACCCAGAATTTGTGTGTGCGCATTGAAGTCCCCGAAGACAACGACTTCGGCGGAGCAAGTCTGTGAAAGTAAGTCGTCAATCTTCGCTTGAACATGGTCCAAGAGTTGAACCGTTTCTGCATTATCACTATGGGACCTGTCCGGATTTTCCACTCAACGACGGAACAAAATCAAATTAATTTAGTTACTACAAGTCAATATGTCTGTGAGAGAGTGGTCCTTGCCCGTTCGAGCTAGCCCAATACGAGCTGCAGTTAAATATATTGATCCCAAAGAACAGTTCATATGTTATTTCGTACGTACTTGTTATAAACTCTTACAAAGTACTAATGTTAAGTGTTTTTAAAATAAATATTGAATTATTCATACTCGTAATATATATATAAAATAGATAAATAGTTAGATATTGGGAATAACATAAAAAGATATATTCAATTACAGATGTAGACAACTTATTAATTACTGGTATTAAAACGATTGCTCTTAAAATATTTCCTTTCTAATTAAATGCATTAAAATTTTCGAAACAAGTTAAAAAAGTTCAATGCAGCCTCTCTGGTCTTTAATTTAGCTTATTTTGTAGGAGAGGAGGCTATTTTAATTACATTCATTACTCTTAACCTAATAGTTTCTATAGTGCAGATTAATTGACTTCCCTAATATTAAATGCAGATATTGCAATAAAATGCAGATATTGCAATAAAAGCGAACGCGAAAATTTTTGTCATAGGGCGTTAAGTTATACAAATTCAGGTACGTCACAACTTCCGAACCAATTGTAGCTGTACATAGTTAGTTAACGATATACATAAATACCTTGACGTGAAGATATAAACAAATTTATTATATTTCAGTAATATAGTATATAGGTCAATGTCACAATTATTATACTGTTGTATGTACAAATTCTTTAAATGTTTTTTTAAAATGTTAGCTCTCTGTCTATTTTGTGAGTGATTCCACCACACCCAGTGAATACATACATACAAGTACTGCGTGACTAGACTGTATTCAGAGAACTTTGAACCCGCTTCATACAATTTAGCTTTAAATCATTTTCAGGTAACATACCTAATATAAAGATTGAATTACAAATATATTAATATTAGAATATAATATTTAGTTTGATAATTACGGTATGAAAATATCTATTTATTTATTTATTTGATAATCCAATAGTGTTTATAAGACCAAAGATCGGGTCGGAAAAATCGGATAAAAAAAACATAATTAAAGTACTCTACTAAAAGATATAAGGAGGTGTGCAAAATATATGAATGTGAGTGTGATTGTATGTGCTTCCGTATGCGAACGTATCCTTGTGGTGTATGTTTGCGTATACGTATGCGTGCATATGAGTATGAGTAAGTGTAGCATAGTTGTATGTTAATAAATTATTTGTAATGTTAATAAATGTGTAATATGAAGTATTCAAATGTCTATCCCTTTTTATTGCTTTTTTTTAAAGATGCCCTGGTTATATCGAAACGGTCTAGATAAGATTAAAGTCATTGTTGTTGAGGTAGCAAAGAATGATGTATTTCGAGTTCTGTTGTTAGAGAATCTAAAGTGGAGAGCACTGAGACGTTCACTGCAGTCAATTTCAATAGAGAAAATCACATCATCACTTCACAGTATTTACGCAGTATTTTGTATCGAAAGTATCGATGTGGTATCTGCATGTTTTTTAATAGTTATCAAATAACTTTTGGTCTTTAAAACCTTAAAACTTTATAAATTTATTTTATATAGTTTCAATATTATCTTTATATATGCCGTATTGTGGTTACCATGCTTATACTATATAATAGCTCTGTTCTGTAAATTAATATATAATTACATATTTACAAATTTTAGGTGCATTTTCTTGTTCAAGGTCCTGAATTTTATAAACTTATGTATAATAATTTGCTTAATAAAATATAAGAATATATAAGAAATAAGAGAAAGCACGTATGTGAGAAATCAAAAAATTAACTTAATATGTATGACACGTAGTATAATACAAAAGGACGAGCTATTTTTTATATTCAAGCCAAGATCAATGAATACACCAGTTGTATAAAAAAGATACAATTCAAAAATATACATTATTTTTTACTTACAGTTCCTTCCATACATTTCTATTTCCACAAGCTATAATCGCAATTTATTGAATCTATAAAAAAATATGAAACACTTCCTTAACTATTATATTTACGAAGCAACAATAAATATTATGCTTACGTTATCATTGTATCGGAATTAGTTAGTAGAGAATTTAAAAAGTATCATTTCTACCAATTGACTAAAAAATGTGTTATAAGAAAAAAAATTAATAACATTTACTATAACAGCAACAATGCCACCATGATCATTTTCTACTGTTATATGTTCTGTCTACTTAATTCGTAAATTTATTTTATATTTATATAAAAATAAAAACGATGTAAGAAAATGTAAAGTAACAAAAGATGTAAGAAAAAAAAAATAGAATTTCGTTAAGATTATTGAAAAATAAGATTACTAAAAATATAAATATTATTTTGACAACTAATGCACCTTATTGTTGTTTAAAAGAACACGTATTTAATAATTATTGTTTTAAATATCTAAAATATAAATATGTTCTCAAAAAATATCACACCTCGTTTCAAATCTTGAATTTGCTTGAGCTCTAGAGCTTATGTAATGTAATGTTGTTAACGTACATGTTGATAAATTCCGTTTATTTACTTATAATTTTGTTTATGTCTCTTCTTTTTAATATTGTAATACATTATTTTTAAGTTTTAAATTATAAGAAGGAATACACGTAGTTTTAAATAAATAATAAATGTTTTGTTAACAAATGTTATATTACCGTTTCTTGCATTAAAAGTTACGCAATTGCATTATATTTTCACTGAATTTAACATTTCGCTATGGAATTTTCATAGGAAAGCTTTTAAAAATATGAAATTATGTTTCTATACAATTAAAACTGTGAATAGTGAAGATAATTTAAAAGCAACATCTGTATCATATTAACGTCTCATGAATAATAAGAACATGAAAAGCACGGAACAAAAAGTATCATAAGTAAAACAGTGGATTTCGTATTTATATTAAAAACCCTATTAATTATTTATAAGGTGTTGTATGTGACTTGAATGAAATGTAAGTATTATAACATATTTAATAGAGCAAAGAAATTTACCTATAGCGAAAAATATATTATATTTTACAAAGTTTTGATAAAAAAAAATTCTAAATTAAAAATCAGTGAACGCTTATTTATATATCACTAATTCAGACAGACTCGATCTATTTCGCTACATTTTGTAAACATTTTTTGGAAATGTCTGTCTTGCTAACCAAAAAAGCATTCTACTTCTTTATTACTAAATTACTAAAGACGGGATAGATCACTAGTTTATTAATATAATTATTTATTTAGCAATAAAAATTGTATGTGTTCTAGTATTTTTATTTATTTATTTATTTATATCTTTTCTACTTTGAATCATTATCAGTGATCACTTGTGTACGTCAAAATGGAAGTCTCAAGAGGGCCTATTTCGATACCAGATTTATCGTAATAAGCCCTTCTGTAAAAGCACTGTCCAACTTAATGTTAAAGCTATGATGGGTTCCAAACGCGTCCTAGTCTGAGAAGAACCACACAACAACTCAGCCGGATATTTATTTTTTTATATTGTGATCACTGTTTCACAAATGTCAATCTTAAAAGCTATTTTGGAACAACTAGAACCGTCGCAATATAATGAAAAATAATAATAATAATAATAATAATAGCAAAAAATAATAATAATGATAATAATAATAAAAAATAAAAATAGGCCTGCTACACAACCAGTCACCGCAAGCAGCACCCGTTCACGAGCATAACGCAAGAGCCAGCCATCACCCCCTTCGCACACATTTGAGGAACGAGCGCAACCCGACTCTCGACGCTACGCAAGTAAAGACTAAAATTACTGTAATATTAATAAATGTTAATGTTAATAACAAACGAGTAATGGTACCTATGAATTTTGTATTTAAAATAAATAATAAGTTTTAAATAAATGTTATATATTGCTGACTGGTAGAAGCTATTCCATACATCGGAACCATTAAGAATTACTTTTCTCAACAATAAGCAACTTTAACTGCGCTCTAAACTGTATAACGATGCGCTTAAACCTCTTCAAACTTAATAGTCCTATAATTCTTCATAAAGCTTTCAATTGTAGGAAGTACTCAGAGAGTGCTGTGTGTAACACGGATATTAGTCATTATGAAGTTGACTATTGTTTTTTTTTTATTTACCATATTGACACTATTAATTCATTCATTATATTAATCTTATATAGTTACAGGAAAGTAATTTAAATACTTCAAAATATTGGTTACTTGTAAAATGATTATTATAATATTTTTTTTAGTATAATCTTTTAATTGATAGGAAAATTAAACAATGAGAAATCTAAATATGTTTATTATTTTTTTGTTAAAATCTACTTAAACATGAATAACTCAAAATTATTTCGAATTAATTTACAGAAATTAAGCCATTTTGTCCAATGTGGAGATAAAATTCACAAAACGGACACTTTCAACGGATTTCGTTTTATGAGAGCAATAAAATTGTTGACAGAGGGAACGTCATTTTTATCACATTACTTTAGCTTTGTTGCAATAGCCAATTTAATTAGGAATTACTTATAAGTATATTATGGATATTTTTTTTACAATCAAACTTATTTTAATATATTGTATTAAAATAATATACTAAAAGAAAACTACACTTAAAATTTTATGAATTTTAATCTTAGTTCGTTAAATAGAAATAAATTATTGTGTTTGTTGAAGAAACCTTTTTAGTAAATCTGTTTTAAAAGCAAGATTTGTTGGTTTTTTTTATCACTTTGAATTGATCAGCCAGTGATCATTTGTTTACGTCAAATGCTACGAATTAATGCTACGAGCTTAATAAAATGAGCTTAATTAAATAATGTGCTATTTATTTATTTATTTATTTATTTATTTATTCATGTACCTCATTATTACATAGACACTTAAAATTATAAATTATGTACATGGGATAGCTTATCTCTTAGAAGAGATTTCTTCCAGCTATCCCTGAGTGTAAGTGCCTTGTAATTGACGTAAGTACATTACAGTACAGTATTTTTTTTAATTTTAATGTACCCAACATTAAAATTAAAATATATATATATAAAATCTGGTTATGCGTATTTCTAAAGAAAGTTGGATTAAAGTGAAGTATATTTTAAGTTATATTTGATTTTTTAAAAATTTAAATTAACGGTCCATATATTGAATAAATCCATTCACGGAATGTTGGAAAGAGTTTAATTCATAATACAGGGTAATTTAGTAGCTATTAGTTAGTTCGATATAAGCGTGATATAGATACGTGTGTTAAGTCCAGTTTGTTAATTAAAGTTTAGAAAATGGCTGACGCTGAAACTACTTATCCTAAGTAAACGTATGGGTAGGAACGCGTAAATATTTTAATAATAAACGAGATCTGTGAACAAAGTATCAGTTTGGTAACATAGCTGTTGATTTTATAGAGGAGTTAACCTATATCGATTATATAAAGATTTAATGTTTTATTTTGTTTGAGGACATCAGATATATTATAACATTGTTAGAATACTAAGCCTTCACATTTCGAGCGACTATGAGTTTCGTAGTCATCTAAAGTGCAAGGCCGAGTAGGAATCAATGAAATTGAGAGTGATCAATAGAGCGAAATAGTGTTTCAGGCCTGGCCAATAACTTGCGCTCTATAAGACGCAAGTGTGGCCATACATGGAATTCTGTTTGCATTTTTAGTCCAGATAACCCTCATATCAGCTTATACTCTTTGACCGCTTACAACAGAGCTAAATGGGATTTGTCAAGGATCCGGTTGCTGTTAATCTTCGGCGCGTCGTTTCCTTTTCCGCATTTACAACGGAGAATTTTCCGAATTTATTTGATCTGATGCCTGCCCCTGATTTTCATCATCGCACAGCACGTCAACGGCTGCGTGCCCGTACCACCTACATCCATGGTGATCTTTTACTGTGCGATTTTCAAGAAACTATCTTTTACGTACCATTAAGATGTGTAATGAACTTTCATCGACAGTGTTCCCAGATCAATACGACATGGTTACTATTAAAAAAGACATACTCGTATACTACTTCCTTCAAGGCCGGCGTTCTTGTAAGTCCTCGGATGTTGCAAGAGTTATTGGGCGATGGTGATCACGTATCATCTGTGACCAAAACGCTTGTTTGCCGTCCTTTAACAAAAATAATAAATATAAATATAAAATAACAAACTGCTAGCTGTAAGATTGTGATCGGTCATTGACGTGCCATAATATTAAATAAAACCATACTGATATTATTGTAAAGGTGACAATTAAAAAAAGAAGTCGTGATTAGAACGTAAAGAACGTAATTGAAGGACAACTTCGGTTTCTGGTTCCTTAGTTAGCTCAAGTCTTTTCGCGGTAAAATGCTTTACTACTTAATAATTATATATTTTTAACTGAATCCAATGAGAAGGTTGTGTAAAAGGAGAAATAAAATTTTAAGTTTATAAAATATCTTATTACAGCAATTTTTCGTACCATTTTATTTATTATTATTATTACTATTTAGCTTCACGCCATATCCCTTGCGGGGTAGCAAGAGACGACTGCGCGCCAAATGCTACGGTCCCCGCATACCTCTTTCACCTCGGCCACAGACATCAACCTGTTCATACATGCCCTCCGGGGGGTCCTCGTGCTTTTTACGTGACCTTCCTCCAGTATCATAGATACTGTGTTTTCGAAGGCCACTCGAGGCCTCCCCCTGTCTCTCTTACCGCTCAGTTTTTCTATATAAATATTTTTTACCATTCTTTCATCACTCATTCGTTCGACGTGCCCAAACCACCTGAGCACGTTCTTCTTCGTTCTCACCTTGACATCTTCGCTAGTACCTGCCATTCTGTGGATCTGTTCATTGAAGATTCGATCAGCTAGACTGACTCCGCATATTCTGCGAAGAGATCGCATCTCCACAGCATTCATCTTTCTTACATTCTTCTTCTGAGTTACCCACGTTTGGCTGCCGTATAACAGCGTCGGTAGCAAAACTGCATTGTGTACAGCTAAACGTGCAGCTATGCTGACGTTTCGCCGTCTCAACAATGCAGCCAAAGCACGGTTGACTCTGTTACCGGCAGCAATACGCCTTTCCACATCCATTTCGTATCTTCCGTCTCTGCTAAACATACTTCCCAAATATACCACTTCATTCACTTGTTCTATTATCTTACCATTCACGTTGATCTTACATTCTGTTCTTTCTTCATTTCTTTTAAATATCAGAACCTTCGTCTTATCTGCATTCAGGTTAAGACCATTGATTTCACACCCATCTTTCAGAGTGATAACCAATGCCTGCAAATCGCATTCTGATGATGCAATCCCATGTCACTATCTTTCAATCCTTGGAGACAACTATCCAAATACAAACTGAACAACCAAGCTGACATAGCGCAACCTTGCTTAACACCCGATTGGATGTCAAACCAGGGCGACATGCCAGCTCCTACTCGCACACAGGCTGAGTGATCTCGGTAAAGAGACCTTACAACATGTAGCAAGGGTCCGTTCACATTGTATCGGGGCAGTATCTCCCATAACTTCTTTCTCACAACCCTGACAAAAGCCTTTTCCAAATCCACAAAAGCACAGAAAACCTTTTGGTTTAGGGCTAAAAACTTTTCCGTGCTCGTGCGGAGGGAAAAAATCTGATCTATACACCCTCTTCCAGGTCTAAAACCTCCTTGTGCCTCCCAAAACAGCCTTTCAGATCTCTCTTGCATTCTCCTCGCTAAAATTTTAGCATAAACTTTACCGCCCAAGCTAATCAAACTGATGGCCCTATAGCTTGCACAGTCTATCTGTGAACCTTTGCCTTTATACAAAGGTACGATGACTGCACTTCGCCAATCGTCTGGGACCTCCCCAGATTTCCAGCATAAATTGCACAAAAACCAGAAAAAGTCCCAGACGCGTGGCCCACCATATTTGATCATCTCGGCAGTAACTTCATCTGCTCCCGCAGCCTTACCACATTTCAGACTTCGAATCACGTTCTCTACTTCTTCCAAACTGATTTTACCATCGGCTACATCTTGACTCAGCATTACGCTGGCAGTCAAGACCGAGGCGTCCTCACGTTCATACATCTCCTTATAGAATTCCACCCACCGCTGCAAAACGTGTGCTTGCTCAGTTAAAATTTCACCGCTGTTCGAAAGCATCCCTTTCATTCTACAGGTTACCAAACAACCCCGGGAACCACTAAATTCTCGCCAGAAAAGCTTCGTGTTTTCCCGGAAGTTGTTCGTCTACCTTTCATCCCTTTCCCTCTGAAAATTTTCACGCTTCATCTTTATAAGTGCTTTCGTTTTGTGCTTTTGCAGCTTGTACGCTCTCTTTCTTATCTCTCTCATACTTTTATTCTTACCAGAGGCTTTATAATCCAGCCATGCTTTCTTCTTTAACTCTACAGCATCTTTCACTTGATCATCCCACCATTCGTTGCGTTTTTACTAAAACCTCTTTTCCTTTTACCACATACTTCTGTCGCTACTTTCACCATACCATTCCTAAGGTTCTGCCAGCATACTTCAACACTTTTATTTCCAGAATCACAGCTTTCAAGCTTCATGGAAACCCTTTCTTGCTATTCCTCTCTGATCGGTGGATCTTGAAGCTTCCAGCTTCTTATGCGATAATTCGACGCCAAACTTGGACACGTCGTGCGGCTGCGCCAACCTGCAAACAGACCTCTTATTCTAGCAACGACTAGATAATGGTCCGTTCCCAGATCAGAACCCCTGAACACTCACGTGTCCATAACTTGACTTCGAATACGCTTATCCACTAGGAATAAATCAATCATACTTCTTTCTTCCGCTCGCTCCCATGTGTACATGTGAATTTGCTTGTGATCAAACATCGTGCTTGCCACAAACAAATTTTTCTCCTTACAAAATTCCAAAATAAGCTTTCCAGCCTCATTTACTCTCCTATCACGGTATTTGCCTAGCACGCTTTCGTAACCACTTCGCGCGGTTCCAACCCATTCATTCATATCTCCACATACTATCAACTTTTCATTATCTCTGACACTACTTAGAACATCCCTGACACTAAATATTATAATAAATACAAACAAATATTACCTCAAAGTAATAATATAATTTAATTTATTACGTGGCTTCGTGATTATAAATAAATATCTGACTGTTTACTATAAGCTACATTTTTTTTTGTTGAATATTTTACTTTATGGTAACTTCATTACTTTTTATACCTAAAATATTTAAGAAACGAATAAATATAATACAATCGACTTCTGCTGTGCCATCAGATGTGTGAATAGTTTTAAATTATGATATTTCATTATTAAAATATACTTGGAACAATCAGCATTTATATGAATTTATTATTATTATTAAACTGAAAATTTTAAAATAGAAAGAGTAAATATTTTAAATACTACTACTATACTACATTTCAATAATCTCGTTTACTTTAACAAGAGGTGTACAGCAAAATTATTAAGTAAGCAAAGTAATTCGTAATTATATAACAAAAGTATAACTCAGATTAAGCAAATAAAGCTGTTATATTTTAAGGGATAATGCTTATTATTACAGACTCAATTGTTTTAATCCAACGTTTAATTACTTAACAACAAATAAATAGATTCTTTAATATTTTATATTTATATGTTTATTTAGTTTGAGATAGGCGATTTATTAATAGAACCATTACACTGACAACTAAAACTATAATTGATGAAAATTAATTATTTACAAATTGAATTAATATTTTTTAAGATAACAGCATACATTTTTAGCACATATTTTCGATATAGAAGTTGAAATGTAATTCTAATAAATTATGGCTTTCTCTGTATGTGCAGGTATGTTTTTATTACGCAATTTAATTCAATATTTGTGATAACACAACTTTTTTCTCTTTTTATTTATATATAAAAGAGCGATAAAATCCGCATTAAAATGATAGTATTCTATAACTAAATAGATTTTTTTTGCTTTGTGGGCAAGAAGGAGTCTTCAACCATCGACTCGGTTTCACAAATTATACATTATTAGATAAAAAATAAATATTTCATTACTTTTAATGAAAACGTTTAAATATTTTTGGTTCCCGGTAGCTACTTGAATAAATCCTTGCTGATAACGAATTCCTTGTGTAGATTGTAAAACATAAATAATATAGGTATACTAGTAAGATATTGTAAGCCCAAAGTAATGTTAATCTTGTTCTGGTTAGCGCTAACTAATGGACTGTGTTATTGTAGGTTTGAAATAAATTGGTACCTTTCACTAAGACTATTTTCGGATATAATTTTAATTTATTTATTTAATTAAATTATGTCCGAAGTTAATATACGTATATTTATTTAAATTTATTACTTAAAATAAAAAAAATTGGGTCGATTGTGTGTATAAAAAATACAATACATAAAAATGATTATAAAAATTTGTTAAGCAAGAAATCTATTTAAATTACTTTTTTAGTCGCTACAAAAGTCCGAGAAAATTCAGTAAAAGTAAACTTCAAGCGAGACGGTTCAAGTTATCTATTGTTAGTTTTTTTTAACATCTTGTAAACACCATAACGAGTCGAAATAACAATGTTTGTATTTAGATTTTTCTTCATTTTTATGCAGCTCGAAACACAATGTAACTTAAATAAGCATAGTTTCATTGTTGCAGTATTTTTCAAGAACATTCAAAAAGATAAAAAAATATTCTTGGAATATAATATATTTTTGATTATTTTTTTAATCGATTAAATGATGATGATTCTGACGTTGAAAACAAATATGTTTCTGAAAGAAAATAACTTTCAAAGTACAGTAAATATTTTATTAAATATTGCCTCGAAATATTGAAATCTCTTATATATAAAGAATATATAAAGAATGTATAAAAAATATTGCACATAACATAAACAAATCTTCGTCGATTAATTTAAATATTGGACAATCGCAGAGCTCATATTCGTGGATGCAGTTGTTACACAACTTATTAGTTGCTAGTTTTAGTAATATAATTTTTTATGATAAAACACGAACGGTTAAAAATATTTGCCTCAGCCTGATTGCTAATTATTTATTATATTTATAATTTATTTGTTTTATTTTATTTATTTATTTTATTTTAGCTTCACGCATGACCCTTTCGGAGTAGCCAGAGACAACGGAGCGCCAAACGCTACGAAACTTGTTTTACGATGTTACAAAAAAAGTTCAGCACGGCATTTTTATTAAATTAATTACTTTTAAACTAAAAGTTCATAGTTTTAACTCACTACCCGAATATTACTTGAATATTAATTATTTTGTTGCTGTAATTTAATTGTTTTCTGTTATTTGCTGCAGTGGTTGTATTACAATAGATCATATTGTTACGCAGGCAAAGCAAAGCATATTCATATAATAAGAACATAGTCAATTCTCACGTTAAAGTTGCAGAAGATTAAGTACTCATTTATAAAAGCCGTTATCTCCCTCCTTGCTGTGATCGGTGGCAAACGACCTATAAACTACTGGCATTACAGGTTTTCAGCTAGAAAGAATTTGATAAAAAGTCTTGACTTTCATAGACCCAAACATATTTATTAATAATTTTTCAATTCAAAATTAAAATAAGACAGATAATATAAAAAGAATCATTTTATGGGTTTCTCATCGCCTGCGTATCAGACCTAGGAGATGTCAATGTAAAGGCAAGCATTGCCATCGCTGCGCTGGATTATTGTGAAAAAACATATATCTGCGTTTCGCAAAATTTTAAATTTTCAGACCACCAAAAAAGGATTTTTTATAACAGCGCTAATAAAAACGTTACATAAATACTTGTTATAAACGTGTCGTGGTTAAATATTAATACCTTATTCTACTAAAACATCCTTTGTATTCTCAAGAGAGGTAGTAAAAAAATATATTCAAAATATTTAATACGATTTTCCTTTGTCAAAGCGAAGGTCTATTCCAATTTTACTAAAATAATACAACAGCTTAAGAGCTGTTAACTTAAGAGCTTAAGAGACGAAATTATAAGTAATTTCGTCTCATTTAAATATTTTTTATCACCTACAATGATATCACGTAGTACAAAACTTTTTGAGTTTATGTTTGTAATGAACGTTTAACTATAATACTCAATAAAGTATTAGTACATAATTGGTAATGACAAAAATTAATCCATATTAAATGTCTTAATGTCCATACAAAGTAAAAATGACTCCTGTTTGTTTGTAACAACAGCTGCTAATTCTGTTTCAATGCACTGCTATATAGGTCATTCTAACATAAATTTCTTAATAAGAACAGTTGGTATTAAGCATTTTTGTCACTTCCTGTCATCATCGTTTTCCTGTACTTATCCTAATTTTGGAGTCGGATTCCTTCCATACTCTCCTGTTTTTTAATTTAATGTACCATTATATATAAATAAAACTTTTGAAGCATGTTCTTATTAAATAAGGACTAATTTGAAAACGTAATTTATAATAAATTTAATATAAAATATAGGATTACACAGGATAAAAAAGTATCTGTGAACGTATAAATCTATAATGCGGATACAATTAGAAAAAAACACTCTATATTTTACTTTAGACAAAGACGAGTGAGGTTGTATAAAAATATATATTTTTAATATAACAATTAATCTCCATATCCTTTTCATTTTATTATTTTCCTTTTCTTCAAGCTATTATCGCAATTGATAGAATCTGTATCCAAGAAATAAAAAAAAGAGTTCCTTAATGATGCAGGCTTCATCGCTGAAATCACGGATTATTTTGTTGCTAAGGAATAATAAATGTTATCTTGATACAGTCATTGCATTGGAATTAATTGGAACAGAATTTAAATTTACACATTTCTACAAACTGACTTAGAGTTTAACTACGCTATAACAGAAATTAAAATAACATTTATTATAACAGATACGATGATATCATGTGTTATATTTTCTGACTATTGAATCCGTAACTTAATTGATATTTATGTAAAATATGCACATTTACGAAGTTATTTTGTAAAGTACCACTCATTGTTGAGATAATAAAGTCAGATGATGAGAAATAATGAGCGCATTTAAGAGAGCTCAGTTAAAAATCATTTATATAAAAGTAATATAAAACAAAATAAAAACCTTCCTAAAAATTTTGCTTGAACCATATCTTTAAAATAATTATATAATCAGAAAACTAATGTAAATGTTATTTTAAACATTATTACACTTTTGCATTTCTTCTGAAGAACACCTATTTTGTAATAGACAGCGGAATAATAAGGTCTCAAAAAGTATTACACTTCGTTTCAAAAATTTAATTTGTTGAGCCTCTAGAGCTCATGACCTATTATGATTCCATTAACTGCGTGGTAGGATGAAAGGATCATAATTTAGCGGAGTGACGGTTATCAACGTTAACAACATTATTTACACAAATCTCTACAAGTACATGTTAACTAATTCCATTTATTTGCCAAGAAATTTGTTAATATTTCTTCTCTCTTCATATTTGAATTCAATATTTTTGCTTTAAGTTTTAAATTATAGGCAAAATTTTAATAGAATTGAGAAATATTTATTTCATGTGATCAATCTACATGCACTTTTGAATAAATTCATTGACAATTATTACAAGAATAAAGTATTGTAATTAGTAAGATCACTACACTATCTATTCATCTAATTTCTGGACAAACATATGATACGTTTGTTCAGAATTGAGAAACAAATGCGTAATGTCACATAAAGTATATTACGCAAAACAAAAGGTCTCGTTAATAAAACATTGGATTTCGTATATAACATTGAAACCCTATTAATTATTAATATGTGACACGAAATGCAGGATTTATTAAATATTAAGATGTAAAAGAAGATTATTTAAATAAACTTGAGAGACTCCAAAATCTTTATATCATATTTCATATTTGGATTATGTAAATACTATATTCCTGCCTTTCGTAAACAACTCAAGTTGCTTTCAATTCGCCTTCGCCGTAATGCACATATTCTCAACCTTTTTTAATGTACTCTGTTCCATTTTTTTCTTCTCTACTCTTTCTACTTTAATTTACACAAATTCTTTTTCTATAAACGCTTGTCGTTTAGGGAATTCCCGTTACATTAAGACAATTAAAACAGTAAAGACTATAAATATCTCTTATTGTTTTTTAAGAAACTTGTCCATGATTTTAGGTACATTCCATAGATGAATCTACCTATTGCAATCGATGCGATGACGGGACCCAGACCCCAGAGTAGGGGCGCTACGCCGTTTATGAACTGGAGATTGAGAATCCGTCGAAAAAAAAAATTATATATCCCTCTATATATATATGTATATATGATCCATCAGTCCAAATTCATCGTAGGCGCAATCTGACTTCACAGGTCGATAGAATATATTAGTAGGTCAAACGTAGCATCTCGTTTTTTTGGAAAAAGTGAAAGGGGGGCTGGGAGGGGGGGTGAAAGTGCAAACCTTTGGGACACGCTACAAATATTGACGGAGGATTTTCAAACTCGGCATACACATTCTTAAGGACAAAATGAAGGTTAAGTTCTTAAACGGGGGAAATCGGTCAGGGGGTTGAGGGGCTGGGGGGGGTTTAAAGTTAAAAACCGAAAAAAGTCACAGAAGAAGGCAAAATTTTGGTGTCGGAAAAATCTTAGAAAAATAACAAATTAAAAGAGGAGACTTTTTTGTCCAAAAAGTTTTTTGATGCGACCCCCCGTTTAGGAGATAGGAGTGGTGGGTGGTTCCCCGCTCACCCAATATATGCAGAGTGATCCGTCATAAGACTTGTAATGACCAGTAGAATACTGCTGGCTAGTTTTTCTTTGTCGATCCGACCGACGGGAATCTACCTAACACGATCGACCCTGTCGAACGAGGTATTTATTCAACAACAATAAAAAAGTTACATTTATATATAACTTTGTTCTTTGTTTTTTTTTATTATATATATATATATATATATATATTTATTTATGTATGTAGGTAATCTTCTAGGTATTGTATTGATGTATGTATTTCTAATTGTAATAATTGTATTTACTTGTTGCACCCCTTTTAACAAGTATTAGTTTTAAATTATACTAGTTTTTGTACCTCAAGGATGCCTGACAGAGATCGCTGCTTTAGCAATATGTATATATATTTTTTTATTTTTGTTGGTGTACAATAAAAAGTGTTACTATTATTATTATTATGTATAACGATGCGTTTAAACTTTTTCAAAGTAATTGGTCCTACAATTCTTCGTACCCCATAAAGCATAAGACAATTCTATGAAATATGGAGAATGTGGTGTGGATAACACACACATTTGTAATCGTGAAGTTGACAGTTTATCATTTTTCTTACTTTTTCATAGAATTAACAAACTTTATTTATATGTTTTTCTTAATTCTCTATTTCCTTGTTAAATTTTAATTTAAATCCTCAAAAACTATTTGTTACTATTCATATGGCTGTGATCGTATTTTTTAAATGTTTTAATGGATCTTATATTAATTATAAAACAGGTCAAATCAATCGGAAATCCTTAAATATATGTTTATATAAATTTGTTTTCAATATTTTTTCGTGTTAAAACCTATTTTAATTCATGGTGTTCATGTAATTGATAATATAGTTCAGATTATTATTCAAAAATTAAGCCATTTTGTATCACGTCGAGATATAATTACAAAACGGGCACTCTCAACGAATTTTGTTTACGAGAGCGTTAAAACTGGTGACGGTTTCATTTTTCTTATTCCGAGGGAAAGTAATTTTTATCAAATCATTTTAGCTTTCTTATAATGGCTGATTTAATTGGGAAATACGTCGTGAATATTTTTTTTGTATTTAAATTGATCTTATTAAGTCTGTTTTATAAAAATTATATCCTAACAGAAATCTAATTTAGTAAATTTTTAACTTAAAAAAATATGTATTTGGTGCTTCTTAAAGAAACATATTTAGTAATTATGTTTGGTGAGTCAGAATTGTTTTGTTTTTACGGCAAACATTTAATTAAATAAATGTACCATATAATTTTAAGAGTACTGGCATTTGATATATGTGACGAATGCACTTTGTATATTGAACAAATCGATTAATAGTATTTTCAAATCACTTTACTTCATAATACGGGCTATTCTAGTATCTATTGTATAAACCGATAAGAGCTTTGTAAATAAATACGTGTGGTAAGTCCTGTTTGTTAATGGAAGTTTAGAAAATGGCTGACGTTGAAACTACTCATCCTAAGTAAACGTGTGCTTAGGAAGGCGTAAATATTTTATCAATAGGCGAGATCCACGAACATGGCGTCATGCCAGCAAGCAAAGCTGTTCAGTTTGTAGAGGGTTTATCACTTAATCTGTTTCATTTATATAAAATAAAAATATTTTATTTATTTTAGAGGACATCATATATATTACAAACATTGTTAGAATTATTTTCGGTGTACAATGATAACAGAAATTTTATTGTCATTTTCATTTAATTCTATTTAGAGCTATAGCTCTTAAACTTAAAACACTTACAACATAAGAAATAATATTTTGTATCTCACATAATAAAACATGTTTCTGTCTCAAATATTTGCTATTAATCAAAGTCCTTCATGATAATACAGTATGTCTTGAAAATAATGTGTGTAATAAAATAATAATAATAGTTTCGTATGATAAACGATGTCCAGGTGAGGTCAAGTGAAAATATGTTGCCTCAGCTTTATCGGTGATCGATGTGAGGTCAGGCTTTTATTTCTGCTGAACTATTGCGAAAGAGTGTGAATCAGGATACCAAACATTACGGGTAAGAAAAAATACAATTTTTACCTTACTATTATTATACCTTATTATTATTAAAACATTAATAACATGGCAGTTTTGGAATGTTCATTTATTACCGTCTTATCGTTTTTCTTCTATTACAAAATATTTCGAAATGCTTCAGAAGAAATCTGAATATTTATGTCCATAACGTATTATTATTATTTTTTTATACCGCACTTATAAATAAGAGCAACAGATGAATTGGCACAAAGACTTTTAAAGGATGTTTTAGCTTTTAACAAGTTGTTTTAGGAATAAAAACTTCAATGTGCGTATGAAAACAAAAAACTTTTATATTACAGGAAAGACTATTTTAAAAATCAAATATGTACTTAAGGTTCCAGAACCTTAACAATAATATTATTTTTACTACTAGTAATAACAATATAAAAAAAAATATATTTTTTGAATGAATTTAACATAATAAATTTAACTACATTTCTATTCAAAGTGTAATAAAATTTTGCTTCAGATTTTCAGCTTGCAATCCTTCAAAACGAGATCAGGTGGGTTTAACGTGGAACTAGGAATATGTCGAGAGATTAAATCCTATGATAGATGAGTATACTGAAACGATTTATATAACATAGCATCATTTTGAGCAATATTTTTTATTATATTTTATAACACTATTTATAACACATCCCATCATCACACCCGGTTTGAGGAGCATACACACCTAAAAAATTAAGGATTAAATCTTCAAAAATAATTTTAACAGCAATGATTCTGACACTCACCCTCTTCACCCCCGTCACACCTTCTTATATATTTTATCCAGCATCATACCAAAACCATTCCTTTTTCCATCATTCCCGCAATAATAAAACTTGTAGCCTTCACCAACTTTTTCTCACTTTTGATCCCTTCCATTTCGTCTCCAGTAAACGTGCTACATTTATTCGTCTTCTCTTCACACGTCCGCAATTTTTCTTTTTCTTTTTTTGTCCAACTTCCAAACCTCAGTCTTACATCCCTTTGTTTTCGGGCTAGCTTCTTGCGTGGCACGGGTAGTAACATATTAATTAATATTTATATCAACAGCAGTTCATACAATATAAGTGACAGTGTTTAAATATCCGGATGGGTAAAGATTTAACATTAATAAGGAAACATTGGTACATGGCCTACACGTGTATACAAGTATTTGACAAAAATAACAAATGCATGCTTATTTATAAAACACAATATCAAATGTTATTTACACCTTCTAATGTTTAGGAAATTAAGTCATATTAAAATTTTTCCCAGTATCTTTTTATTATTGTAATTGTAATTTAAATTTTAATGTCTTCTTTCTTCTCTAACATATCTGGTCTGTGTTGTTTTATATCTTGCTGCATGCTAAATTTCATATTCTTTAATTCCTTCATATTTTATTTTGCTAGGAGACTTGTGATTTATTATTTGCACTTCTTTGCACTTATTACTAAATTACATGCTTCTATACTGTTACCTTCCTATATTATTGTAGATTACACTACAGATTTAAGCAATTAAACATTTTTAAAACTTTATTTAAAATGTGAGTACGATGTTAAGATAAGATAATAGTCTTTTAGCTATAGCGACATAGTTGGATTTTCTTTAAAAATCGTCCATATTTTTCGTTTCATAATCTACTAAACAAACAGACATAATTATACAACAATAATCATAAAACGTATTTATGGGGTATATTAAACTCTAAAGCCTTATAAAACCTCGATAATATTTTTCGATATGAAACAACACAATACCACTCGTGAGTAACACATAAGTTTCAGTTTCATACTTTCAAATAGTTTCTAAAACATATCTGGTTCATATATAATAATGGAGTTAATTTATTGCTTGTTAGTGAATATATTGTTTGAGGAACAGATAGGTTAAGTACTTGACTTCTTTCGAAAAGCGTTGTACATTTCTAGTTAATTTTAACTATTAAAAAGTTAGGGACCAAGACTTCTGTTTCCAAAAATAATATATAAATAAAAAATTATTTGACAAAGTACTAGCAAAAATTAAAGTCATTTGTCATTGAATAAATTGTACGTTTCTTAAATTTACAGTCTTTTTGAAGTTAATCTTGTCTGAAAAAGATTTTATAAAAAAGTTTCCAAAGTTTCAAAAATTCATTGCGGAGTTTAAATTATGTAAAGATCTTTGTATGTTTAGAGTTTGTTACAAAGAATATTTTTTTAATAAAACAGTAAAAGTATTAAAAAGTTTCTTCATTCTTCTTCTTCTTCATTATAATTAAGATTGAGATTTTTTAAAAAACAAAAATATTAAATTTTGAAATAATTTATATATCATTAAATAAAAAAAAATACATTAGGTATCATATAATGACGTTTCTGTATACATTAAATTAAGTGTGTTTTTGAGTTCAATTAAAACTGCACTTTTTTAAATACCCATAACATAATAATCCGGAAACACTGCCTAAGGACATTCATTCCACGTCTTCGTTGTACGCTCTAGAAAGTTTATTAAAAAATGCAATTACAAGTTTTCTACGCATCCATGTGGTATGGATTGTATTACGCGGTGACATGTCTTGCAGTAATGAAAATTGGCTACAGGTATTAAATAAAATATTTAGCCCGAAAACTCCCCATAGTAATGTTTAAAACGTAGAAATCCCGTTGAAATCCACAAACAAGCTACATTTCATCGCAATGATAAAGAGTCCAGCTGTTCACAGAACACTGGGTCCTCGACAATCTTACAACTCTTCGTTATCTAATCATATTTTTTTTTACAAAAATTGTACTTGAATAAGCCCGAGTTTTTTTATGCCTAACATTGAACTTATTTCTTTTTTCCAGTTTCGTAATTCAATGTAGAGGACATGTCCATCCCATAAAATTACGAATATTATTTAATTAAATTATGTTTCATTTTAATTTTATACAGAAACTTTTAGTATTTTTGTCTCTCCTGCCGCTTCCTCATAACGAAGTCCTTGTGCAGATTGTAAATCATAAATATTATTCATTGCTAAGATGTTGTAAGCCGGATATAATATTAGTCTCGTTCCGGTTAGCTCTAAGTAATGGACCGAGCTATTGTAGGTTTGAATTAAATTTGGAGATTTCGCTTGTGAGACTTTTGGACATAATTTTAATAAATTAATTATAATTGTCGCCGCACCTAAATACAAATACTTAATAAATATAAATACTTAACCTATTAATTAAAATTTATTTGAAATGAAAAGAAAATCAATTAACCTTAAATTTTTAACATTTTATATTTAAATAATACCATTATTGGAGCAAAAGCACAATAAAAGACGCTTTTGGATATTAAGGCAATTGGTATTTGCACAAACATGTACCTTTAATATGCGGAACGTTGAAGCTAAAACATCTGTGGTTTGCTGAATCTACCGGCAAATAGCTTTTGGAAGTCGTTTGGAAAATCTGTGTTTTAAAGTAAGCCCATATTTGGTTGGTACTGTGTAATTTATTCAGTACTTTAGTATATTCTACTTCCAAATTATAAGTTTTCCCTAAAGTAGATAAAATTTTAGTACTCAATCAAATAAACATATTGATAAATATAACTTAATTATGATATTTTTTAATGTTTAAGTTCTTAAATCTAAATTATCCTTTAAATAGAAACCTGAACTTCAACAATCTCTTTAATTGAACATCAAACTCGGCTAATATTAAATTAGTCTTCAAAGCTTCAAACCTCAAAGCGATTGATTACCTAATTGATGTATTTCTCTTTGATACCTACAATGTTACACAAACGTAATTAAATAGTGAGGTTATGTAAATCACGTAAGTATGTAATTAAATTAAATAATATATTTACGGTATCACACAAGAAACTAATGCAAAATATTCAATCAATTACTACATATTGATTTATTCCTTTACTAACTATATTAATAAAATAATCTTATAAATATATGTAATCACAATATTTATGTGGAATATTTTAAAAAAGAGTGTTGATTATTAGGGTTTGTTTGACCTTTTTAATCAAGCACTCACTATTTCATAATGTACTTTAACGTTAAATAAGTGGTTAAAATAATCGAGTGCGAATATTGTGTTTTGTTTTATATGTAAGTTTAAATTTCCACAATTTAATTCGATAGTAATATTTTGTAAATAAGAACTAATAATTTGATGTGTCTCTAGATGTTTTTTCTTTTTGGAACATCCAAAAAAACTCCGTCATATAAAATTATTAATTAATACTTAGTGCATTTATTATAGTCAATTGTATTTATATTTTCGAGTTCAGGTATTAAATAAAAAGTATTGATATCAAAATTATTATTATTTAATTTTTTTTAAAAGAGGGCAAAAGAGCTTGCGGATCACTGTTGATATGTGATCACCGCCGCCCATGAACTACTGCAACATCCGAGGATTCACAAGGGCGTTGCCGGCCTTGGAAATAGGAACATATGGTTTTTTTTAAAGTACCCATGTCGTATCGACCCGGAAATACCGCCGAAGGAAGTTCGTTCCACATTCGACTGGAACGTGGGAAAAAAGTCCTTGAAAACTGCACAGTGAAAGATCGTCACGCATCCAGGTGGTATGGATGGTAAAGGAGGCGATGGCGAGCTGTGCGGTGATGAATTTCGGCGGCAGGCATCACATCGAATACCTCATAGGAACACTCCCCGTGGTAAATGTGGTAGAAGACGCATGGAGAAGCAAGGTCTCTACGCAATGCCAAAGAATTCAGCCGTTTGCAGAGCACAGGGTTCCCGATAATCCGAACGGCTCTCCATTATTTTTGTTCACCCCATTCACACCATCAGACCATTCCCAGGGAGGTCTCTATAGAAGATACAAGTTTCTTTTGTAACTCATCGACGTTTTCCCGAGACGGCCTTAATATACCGCATCCCCAGTGTTGTCATCCGCATAACAATTTATGTTGGAAATATCCAACATATCGTTGATGTGCACGAAGAACAGAGTTAGAAATAGCGCGTAGCCTGGAGGTACACCAGCGTTCATAGGCTTGAGATCCGAGCAAAGAACATCGAGCAAGACCTGTGTGATCCGCCCAGTAAGAAAGCTGGTGATGTTGCACTTATATAAGATCTCTGGAAGCCTATAGGAAGGAAGCTTCCAAAGAAGCCCCTTATGCTATGCACAAAATAGACGGCTTTCACCATATCCATACTAACTGCTAGACCGTAAGATATAATTGAAGATAAACAAACAATCCATTGTGGGGAAAGTAGCCGCGGGATGGTCGGCAATGTCTTTCCTTGGCCGTCGAGTCGTTGGCAAGTCGAGGTTGAGACAAAAAGAGTGCTCAAGAGATCGGCTTTCTCTTTTGCAGTGTGCGTTAGAAAGTCATTCCTCATTTGCAATAGCGGTAGGGTAGGGTATTTGCAAAATTTCCCCAGAGTGGCCTCAGAAAGCACCCGGAATTTGCGTGTGCGCATTGAAATCCCCGAAGACAACGACTTCGGCAGAGGGAGTCTGTGAAAGCAGGTCGTCAATCTTCGCTTGAACATGGTCCAAGAGTTGAACCGTTTCTGCATTACCACTATGGGACCTGTACGGATTCTTCCACTCAACGACGGAACACAATCAAATTAATTTAGTTACTACATGTCGATATATCTGTGAGAGGGTGTTCCTTCCCCGGTCGAGCTAGCCCAATACGAGCTGCAGCTAAATATATTGATTCCAAAGAACAGGCCATATGTTATTTAGTACGTACTTGTTATAAACTTTTACAAATTACTAATGTTAAGTGTTTTTTAAATAAATATTGATTTATTCATACTCGTAATATATATATATACATATATTTCAAGGTCACTATTAGGTATTAGGTACTAACACTAGAGATTAAGCTTTATGTAAAAATTACTAACAATTATAGACCTTTTGTTGTCCGATGAACAAAGATTTTTATTTTTATTTTTTATTTAAATCCATTAACATTTTCGTAACAAGTTAAAAAAATTCAGTGCAGCCTGTCTGGTCTTTAATTTAGCTTATTTTGTAGGTGAGGTGGCCATTTTAATTACATAAATTTATTTTTAAACAGTTTAGTTTCTATAGTGCAGATTATTAATTGACTAGCCATATATTAAATGCAGGTATTGTAATAAAATACACATTATTTAAACACCATTTTTATTGAAAATATATTTACTCTTTGTTGATCGAATATAATAAAAACTTATTCTTAAAAACTGCTACAATTGTACTTATATTACAGATTCTTAAATCGCTTATAAACTTTTTTAAACCTATCTGTCAATATGCGTATTAAGTAAAAGTAACAACCAATTAAAATATAGTTTTGAATGTTCGAAGGTTTTAAATCTGGAATGTGTTATAATGTATACATCTATATCTATACAATTATAGGTATATAAAGTGCATTACTTGACATTCGCTTATTTGACGATTGCTGACAGCACAATTACTTACACTGTGAAGCGAAACGTTATTGTAATTAAAACACAGTAAAAAATGCATATATATTGCAGCTTATAAGGTGAAAACAGTTTATATTATTGTATGGTAAATGTCAGAGCGGCCATACTAATGTAGTAGTATTGGAATGTCAGCCCGTCCATAAGATCACAATTGTGCAATTCATGGTTTTAATAATCTTAAATATATAATATTTAATATTTCCGTTCAATAAATTTTTGCCACCAACAGAATTATTACACCTAGTACACTATCAAGCTTATTTTGGAAATAGACGTCTAATTGTTACACTTCTTAATAATTGTTACAATTATATTCAAAGTTGCGTTTTCTTTTAATAAGGAAAAATTAAACCACATTAAATTTTTTACAATTATTTCTGAAAGTAACAATGACTTTTATTCGTATGCACCATAGCTGCATATTTTGTTTCAATACTCTGTTGTATATAGGTGACAAAAAAAATCTTAATTCGAATATATGATATAAAGAATTATAAGCCTGTAATATAATAAATAAAAGTAATTAAAATCACTTCCAGTTAAAAATTTTATGTAATATATTTCAATACTATAATGAAATTTTCGTTCTTGTTAACATTTCGACTTGTAACTTCGAAGTGTAGTTATTTAAAAAATAATGTAGTCGAAAAAGTAATTAGTAGATAGCTGTCTCTTGTGAAACCATCTCATTATTTCGTGACCCGGTACGGGGTTGATGTCTGTGTTTTAAATATTTTATTTTGCAAGTAACGTAATGCATGCGACGCGTCACGGCTGGGATTCATTAACAGCGTCAGCGACATGAGATGTGAGTTATGAAATTACAAATTCAAAACTTGTAGGTACAAGTTTTGAATATAAATATTACATCACGACGTTCGTTTACTTTAATCCTTGAAACCACAAAATCTATTTCAATACAATTTTATAAATATTTACTGTTTGGTGCAACTTAAAAGATATGATTGTTTTATCTTGATTAATAATTTCATTTTTTTTATTGTGAATTTGAAGTCTTTTATAGATAGAGGTTTTAATTAACTTCTAAGTTCCATGAGTTTCCAATAGATGGCGCTGTTTATAATAAAAATTTTATTGTTGTAAAATAGTTTATGAGGACAGATGAAGTCACTGGAAACAGCTATTTATATTATTATTCAAAGATAGTGATGATGGAAGAACGTTATTTAATTAAAATTTCTAGTTTTTCAAAAATAACTTTAAATTGACTCGTTCTAAGATACTACAATGTGTTAAAAATAATATATAAATCAAAAAAGTTTATATATATTTTTAAATCGAAATCGTCGAATAACAAGACATTGTCAATAAGTGTATTTACCACAATATTAAGTCACAAAAATAATTTCATGCTTTAACTTATGTTATTGAGTAACTATGTTAGCTGATTAAAGAACATCACTTTTTTAAAATATAAGCCATTAAAAGATATTGTGTATACTTATCTTGACTTTGATTTTAAACATACCATATATATTTAAAAAATAAATAATAGGCATTTAAGTACTTGGAATTGTTCATACATTATTAATAATTACTATAAGTACATAATAAATTGATAAAGGATTTTCATGGGCAAATATAAATATTTCTTCGGCTTGTTACAGCAGTACCTACTAGAAATGTATATATTTTGTATTATGTTTTTAATAGTTAGCAGACGAACGCACTAAATCAAAGTAGTCTTAAATGGTTACTTTGACTTTAAGGGCTTGTCAGTGAATAACGCTCTGCGAAAGTCACATTCAGGCAATATATTTAATGTCGAGAATATTGGCTAATGGCTATAAGTCACCACTATGGCAGAACTAAATCCCAAAACTTTAATACAATAAACATTATAATAACCCCAAACAGTACAGCACAATGAAGAGCACTTTGTTATTATTACATTAATTAGAAAGTAAAAGTCGTAGTAAAAAACTACCAAGCATAACAAAAGAAAAGTTTTACTAAGTACACGAAGGTGGTTTTCATTGGAATTAAGCTTGGCACGAGGAACGTCTGAGCCGTATTGTCAAAGCGATAAAAATGAACTTGCCAAGACACTGGGTATACTTCCACTCGGATCTCGTGTAATTATAATAATAAGATTTATTTAACTTTTCAAAGAAGTAGTTTTGATCCGGTGTATTAAATTTTTCACTTTAAAATAAGATTTTATGAAGAGTAAAAGCTTTCTTCTTAGCGTTAATATTATTATTATGGTTTAAAACATTTGTAACTTTAACATTGTAATACTAACTATATAACTCCTTTTGATTTATGAAATTATATAACGGTAAGACTCTAGACAGGTTTTAAAAACAAGGTTTATAAATGTTGTTTGTTCTATTATTTAATGGTTTTTCAAAACAAGCCATTTGCGACCACTGAACCTAATTAGTGTGTAGTGTAAGAGTTAATGGTGTAGAATCCTATAAAAAGGTGAACGCGAAAATTTTTGTCATAGGGCGTTAAGTTATACAAATTCAGCTACGTCACAACTTCCGAACCAATTGTAGCTGTACATAGATAGTTTATTATATACATAAATACCTTTTCGTTAAGATATAAACAAATTTATTATATTTAAGTAAGTAACAATAGTATATAGGTCAATGTCACAATTATTATACTGTTGTATGTACAAATTCTTTAAATGTGTTTTTAAAATGTTAGCTCTTTGTCTATTTTGTAAGTGATTCCACCACACCCAGTGAATACATACATACAGGTACTGCGTGACTAGACTGTATTCAGAGAACTTTGAACCCGCTTCATACAATTTAGCTTTAAATCATTTTCAGGTAACATACCTAATATAAAGATTGAATTATAAATATATTAATGTTAGAATATAATTTTTAGATTGATAATTACGGTATGAAAATATTTATTTTTTTTATTTATTTGATAATCCAATAGTGTTTCTAAGACAAAGGATTACACATTTTTTTTTCTTAATATATTAAAAATCGGATAAAAAAAACATAATAAAAGTACTCTACCGAAAGATATAAAGAGGTGTGCAAAATATATGAATGAGAGTGTGATTGTATATGCGTGCGTGGGCGAGTGAGCGTGTCCTTGTGTGTTTGCGTATACGTATGCGTGCATATGAGTATGAGTAAGTGTAGCATAGTTGTATGTTAAAAAATTATTTGTATATGTTATTGAATGTATAATGTGAAGTTTTATATATAAGTAATGTCTATCCGTTTTATTGCTTTTTTAAAAGGAGCCATGGTCGTATCGAAACGGTCTAGATAAGATTATAAGTAATTGTTGCTGCTAATATGATTTATTACACAATATCGTTTACAATTAGTATTCATGTGAGAGATAGCAAAGAATGATGTATTTCGAGTTCTGTTGTTAGAGAATCTAAAGTGGAGACGTTCACTGCAGTCAATTTCAATAGAGAAAATCACATCATCACTTGACAGTATTTACGCAGTATTTTGTATCGAAAGTATCGATTTGGTAATACTTGCATGCTTCTAAATAGTTACCAAACAATTTTTGGTCTTTAAAACCTTAAAACTTTATAAATTTATTTTGTAAATTTTCAATATTATCTTTATATATGTCGTATTGTGGTTACCATGCTTATACTATATAACAGCTCTGTTCTGTTAATTAATATATAACTACATATTTACAAAATTTAGATGCATATTCTTGTTCAAGGTTCTGAATTTTATAAACTTATTTATCATAATTTGCTTAATAAAATATAAGAATATATAAGAAATAAGAGAAAGCACGTATGTGAGAAATTAAAAAAAACTAACTTAATATGTATGACACGTAGTATAATACAAAAGGACGAGCTATTTTTTATATTCAAGCCAAGATCAATGAATACACCAGTTGTATAAAAAAGATACAATTCAAAAATATACATTAATTTTTACTTACAGTTCCTTCCATACATTTCTATTTCTACAAGCCATAATCGCAATTTATTGAATCTATAAAAAAATATGAAACACTTCCTTAACTATTATATTTACGAAGCAACAATAAATATTATGCTTACGTTATCATTGTATTGGAATTAGTTATTAGAGAATTTAAAAAGAATCATTTCTACCAATTGACTAAAAAATTGACTGTGTTATAAGAAAAAATTTAATAACATTTACTATAACAGCAACAATGCCACCATGATCATTTTCTACTGTTATATGTTCTGTCTACTTGATTCGTAAATTTATTTTATATTTGTGTAAAAAAACAACGAGAAGCAAGAAAAAAAAATAGAATTTCGTTAAGATTATTGAAAAATAAGATTACTAAAAATATAAATATTATTTTGACAACTAATGAATCTTATTGTTTTTTAAAAGAACACGTATTTAATCATTATTTTTTTAAATATCTAAATTATAAATATGTTCTCAAAAAATATCACACCCCGTTTTAAATCATGAATTTGCTTGAGCTCTAGAGCTTATGTAATACTATTATGATCCCATTAAATGCTTGGTGTGATGAAAGGGTCATAATTTAGCGGAGTGATGGTTGTCGCGGCGTTAATAATGTCATTACTGACACAAATTTCAACACATACATGTTGATAAATTCGGTTTATTTACTTATAATTTTGTTTATGTCTCTTTGTTTTTAATATTGTTATACATTATTTTTAAGCTTTTAATTATAAGAAGGAATAACACGTAGTTTTAATATATAACAAATGTATAAATAAATAACAAATGTTACATTACCGTTCCTTGCATTAAAAGTTACGCAATTGCATTATATTCTTACTGAATTTAATATTTCGCTATGGAATTTTCATAGGAATGCTTTTAAAAATAATATATTATGTTTCTATACAATTAAAACTGTGAATAGGAGAGATATTTTAAAAGCAACATCTGTATCATATTAACGTCTCATGAATAATAAGTACATGAAAAGCACGGAACAAAAGGTTTCATAGTTATAATAAAAATCCCGTTCATTATTTATAAGGTGTTGTATGTGACTTAAACGAAATATTAGTATTAAAACATATTTAGTAGGGCAAAAAAATTTACTTATAGTGAGAAAAATAATAATAATTTACAAAATTTTTATGAAAAAGTATTTATAAAATAAAATTCAATAAATGATACAGGAGTATATCACTAATTTAGACCGATTCGATCTATTTCGCTACGTTTTGTGTACATTTTTTGGAAATGTCTAACTTGCTGACCAAAAAAGCATTCCTAAAGTTAATACAGATAGTGAGTGATACGTTTTTGAATAACAACAATTTTTTCTATTTCTTTATTACTAAATTTCACCGATGTAAAGCCGGGACCGATCACTAGTTAACTAATATAATTATTTATTTAGTAATAATAACTGTATGTGTTCTAATAAAGACTAAAATTACTGTAATATTAATAAATGTTAATGTTAATAACAAACGAGTAATGGTACCTATGAATTTTGTATTTAAAATAAATAATAAGTTTTAAATAAATGTTATATATTGCTGACTGGTAGAAGCTATTCCATACATCGGAACCATTAAGAATTACTTTTCTCAACAATAAGCAACTTTAACTGCGCTCTAAACTGTATAACGATGCGTTTAAACCTCTTCAAAGTTAATGGGCCTATAATTATTCATAAAGCTTACAATTGTAGGAAGTACTCAAAGAGTGCTGTGGGTAACACGGATATTAGTTTTTTCACCATATTGACAAACTTTATTAAAAGTCATTATTAATACATTCATTATATTTATTTTATTACAATTATTGAAAAGTAATTTAAATATTCCAAAATATTGGTTACTTGTGAAAAATTGTTATAATATTTTTAGTTTAGATTATTCTTATAATAGAAAGGAAAACTAAAACAATCAGAAATTTTTAAATATATGTTTATTATTATTTTGTTAATATCTACTTAAACATGAATAACTCAAAATGTATTTCAAATTAATTTTCAGAAATTAAACCATTTTGTGTAATGTGAAGATAAAATTTACAAAACGGGCACTTTCAACGGATTTTGTTTTATGAGAGCAATAAAGTTGTTGACAGAGGGAACGTCATTTTTATCACATTACTTTAGCTTTGTTGCAATGACCAATTGAATTAGGAATTACTTATAAATATATTATGAATGATTTTAGAAGCAAATAATTTTTTATATATTGTATTAAAATCATATACTAAAAGAAAACTTTTCTTTATATTTGATGAATTTTAATTTTATTTCGTTGAATAAAAAAATGTATATTATGTTACTGTGTTTGTTGAAGAAACCTCTTTAGTAAGTTCTTATGAAAAGCAAGATTTCTTCTTTTTTTTTCCATTTCGAATTTATCAGCCAATTATGTGCCATTGTAAGGGCACTGGCATTTTATAAATGTAACGAAGTAACATTATATATTGCATTCATGGAATTTTGGAAACACTTTATTTCATATACGGGGTAATTTAGTATCCAATGTTTAGTTCAATATCAGCGTTATATAGATACGTGTAGTAAGTCCAGTTTGTTAATAAAAGTTTAGAAAAGTGCTAACGCTGAAACTACTTATCCTAAGTAAACGTGTGGTTAGGAACGCGTAAATTTAATAATAAACAAGATCTGCGAACATAGTATCAGTTTCGTAACATAGTTGTTGATTTTATAGAGAATTTGTCCCTTAACCCGTATCGATTATATAAAGATTTAATTTTTTATTTAGTTCAGTACGTCAGATATATTATAACATTGTTAGAATTATGAATTTGTCATACAATTTTCTCATCATGTTTCTGTCATAAATATTTGCAATTAAGCTTTGACTCCTTCGTGATAATAGAGTATGTACTAAAAATAATTAATGATTATAATAACATATGTCAAGTGTAAACAAATGTGTTGCTTCAGCTTTATCGGTGATCGATGTGAGGTGAGGCGTTTATTTCTGCTAAACTATCGTAAAAAATGCTTAAACGTGAATCTGAATATTATACACATTAATAATACCAAAAATATATATATTTTTATTACATGCCTTATGATTGTTAATACAATAAAAACATTGCAATTTTGAAATGTTAAATAATTACCGTTTAATCGTTTTCCTTCTATTACAAAACATTTAAAAGTGTTTAAAAAATATGAGTATTTTTGGACATATAATATTTTGTTTTATTTCTTTTTGTGAACCCCACATATAAATCACTGTAATAGATGAACGGAAACAAAGACGGTCAAAGGACGTTTTTGCTTTTAACAAATTGCTTTCGCAATAAAAGTATCAATGAGGGTATCAAACCTAAAATATATATTTCTTACTGGAAAAAAATATTCATAGAATACATTATGTTAACACCAAGTATAATTTTTAATATCAATAGTATATCTTATTTTCTAATAATAATATTATTATTTTATTACTACTAGTACTTACAAAATAAAGAGAATAAAATTACTTTGAATATGAATTTAAATAGTAAAATTGACTATATTTCTATACAAATTTAAATAAAATTTTGCTTCAGTTTTCCGTTTGCAATCCGTCAAAACGAGATCAGGTGTGTTTAACATCGAACTAAGAAAATGTCAAGATATTTAATCTGGCGATAGATGAATATACTGAAACGATATATATAGCATCTTTTCGGACAATTTGGAATTTTTATATTATATTTTATAATATTAGTTATTAACCAGCATCGTCATTCATTTTCCCGCAGCTTTTCATTTGATTATTGATGCCCAATGAAAATATACTTAAGGAAGGTACCAGCTCTGATAAATTCGGAGAACTCCTCCCCGAGCAAAATTTGGACAATGATTCTCGGATTTTGCTCAGGTGGCTCCTCGTATCTAGGGTAAAGTATCGCGTTTTGTATTTACTGAGGGCAATCAACGCAGAGGCACCCCGCTCCACAATAAATGTGCACTTTTTTGACATCCGGGGACTTGATTCCAACCTGAACGTCCTCCACTATCATCTAGAAACAGTGCACGCAATTAAAGGCAAAATATAATCTGGCAGTTACTATCACGATCAAAAAGTATAATAGCAATGGAATCCACTGATTTATATTAGCACCTAGGATACAACAAACTAAAACTAATAGACCATAAATATATAAAACAGATACTCGCTATTGAAAATAGAAGAAGAGTAACTAATGTCTGCAAAACAAAACTAATAAGAAAATATCTAATTAGATATTGCATTTTTATCAAATCAAATCAAATCAAATCAAAAATCTTTATTGAAAATAAGTTTCATACAAAACATTTTTTCATTGTCAAAGCTACCACCAGCTCCGAAAATTATTTCCACAGACCTGAGAAGAGCTGGAGACAGAAACTCAGCGGGATTGTCATGATTTGTTTTTTTTTTTTCTTAAATTTTAAATAACATAAATACATTACACAATACTAAATAAATAATTTTGAAGCAGCCTGGCAGCGATCGCTTCATACCCACGGTGCATTGTCCTCTAAGTATTTATATACTTTGTAGTATCCTTTTGCACACAAACGTTCCTTAGTTATTCTCTTAAGTTTGTTAAATGGTAATACTTGAACGTTTGCCGGGACTTTGTTGTAAAACTGTATACATTGCCCCATGAAAGATTTACTCACTTTTTTAAGTCGAGTAACAGGTAGCGCGAGCTTGTGTTTGTTCCTGGTATTTATAGTGTGTATATCACTGTGCTTAATAAAATTGTCAGTATTTTTATGTACATATTTAAGATTTTCAAAAATATACTGACTGGCGATCGTAAGTACATTAATTTGCTTAAACTTATCTCTTAAAGAATCTCTAGGGCCCAGTTTGTAAATTGCACGGACAGCTCTTTTTTGTATAACGAAAATGGTATTTACATCAGTAGCACTACCCCACAGTAGGATACCATAAGACATTATGCTATGAAAATAACTATAATACACTAACTTAGCAGTAGTCTCGTCAGTTAGGGATCTAATTTTTTTAACAGCGTACGCGGCAGAGCTAAGTTTACTAGCTAATCCAGCTATATGAGGGCCCCATTGTAGCTTAGTATCAACAGTGATTCCTAGAAAAACTGTGGATTCCACCACTTCCATCGCTTCATCATTTAAAACTACATTAGTTTGCACCTGTTTAATATTAGAAGTAGAAAATCTAAGAAGTTTAGTCTTCTTACTATTAAGCAACAGGTTGTTAACACTAAACCAATGCACTATTCTAGAGAGAGCCTTGTTTACTTTGTCATACATTACCTGATGCCGTTTTACTTTAAATATTAAAGAAGTGTCATCAGCAAACAATACTATCTCATTATGTTTGTCTACAAAAGTAGGCAGGTCATTTATATAAACAAGGAAGAGAAATGGACCTAAAATTGAACCTTAAGGGACCCCCATATCAATCGGAGCCCCAGCCGATCTTTTTCCATTCACCTCTACCCTCTGAATTCTATTAGACAAATAAGAAATCAAGAGTTTGAGATCAATGTTCTTAATGCCATACTGGTACAATTTCCTGACCAATGTTTCATGCTGAACACAATCGAAAGCCTTAGATAAATCACAGAATACTCCAAGAGCATCCTGTGACTGATCCCAGGCCTCATATATATGCTTTATAAGAAAGACGCCGGCATCCGTAGTAGAGCGACCTCTAGTAAAACCAAACTGTTTATGGTGAAGTAATTTATATTTATTAAAATGGTCTATCAGCTGATTAAGCATGATTTTTTCAAATATTTTACTAAACGACGGCAATACTGATATTGGTCTGTAATTAGAAGGATCTGAATTATTACCTGATTTTAAGAGTGGTATTACTTTGCTATGTTTTATTAGGTCAGGAAATACTCCACAAGAAATACAGTCATTAAAAATGGTCGCTAAGTAAAGCGCAACGAGGTCCACTATTGAGCCAATCACCTTTACAGATATTCCCCAGAAGTCAGGAGTATTCTTAATATTTAAGGTCCTAAAACATTTAATTATGTCATTGGATTCAATTTTCTTAAATTTAAAAGGAATGTTCCATTTTTTTACATTTTTTTGTAGTAATGACTCAGCGACTACAGGAGAAGAAATTAAAGAAGAAGTGGTAAAAGCTGGTTTTTTTTTTAAATAATTTTCAAAAGCAGAGGCAACTTCCTTATCTGATTTTATTACTTGATTATCCATTAGAAGAGAAAAATTGGAGTTGCGAGCTTTGCTTTTACCAGCTTCGCACTTTATAATGTTCCAGGTCATTTTTATTTTATTTAAAGATTTACTAATTAAGTTTCTAATATGTAATGACCTGGCTTGTGAACAAACTTTATTAAATAATTTTGAATAATTTCTAATATGTTGAGCAAACGAGTCACTGCGATTGAGCTCCCTCTCATTGTAGAGATCAATATCTTTACTTAAAATGCATGTTATATATATTTATTATTACATATTTAAACACATACTATTCCAGTAGTGACATATTCCTTTAGCATCATAAAAGTATTACTTTTACGGAATATTCACGAAATATTCACGAAGTTATAAACACCAAAAATTACAGAAACTTTATTATAAAAGATTCAACAGTGAGAAGCGATACATGCTAGAAATGCCACATTACTCAGAGACCATACAATATATCACATGAACTTGCTATCATCTTACAAAATCTGATTACACACCTGTGTGTAATCAGATTTCGTAAGACGATACTACTGCTGCTACTGTTAGCAGTGTAAAAAATATACTATTCACTAGGTACTATTTTCTAAAAAATGTTCAAAGATAAACTTGTTATGACATCACAAGATTGATATGGATGGTAGAAAATGTTGTAAATAATTTTCCTAAATATGAGAGATATTTATTTGCAATGAATGTTTGTCAGAGCTTTTCAAAGAACCTTAACTTCAATCGCTTGTTGAAGGGGACAATGTTATTTGTACGAACATCATTTATGTCAGTCAAACGTAATTATGGTGCTTCCATTTATTAATTTTTTAGCAAAATTTAACAAAATATGTTCTAAAAGGCCACCCTTACAAATATTTTAAGCCTGCTATCTGAAGGACTGACGACTATTTCAATTTAGCCAAACCGAGATTCGTTAAGTATTTGAATTGCCTATCAACGCGTCTAACTATGTTTAAAGGACTAGGTTGGTGGTAAAATAGTGGCTAGTTAGTAATTTTGATTGTTGATTCAGAAATGGTTCTTGGGTTCTTTTTACAACTTACAAATCTTTGCATAATTGTTATAAATTGATCGCTCATAGATTGATTGATTGTTCAATGTTCGTTCCGAAAAAAAAGTATCGCCATACAATAAATAAATTATTATCTTAGATAATTGTTATTTCCGAAATATGCACATTTAGTGTTACGTCCTATGTGCCTAACAATGCTATTAACGCTTTTGAGGTATTTATTTTTATAATTATTCGTAACTTATATATTATGTATTAATTATAATTCCTCTTACCCACACTTTCCAGGTCGTTGAAATTTAATAATGAGAATTTCATAAATTAGTAAATGTACTATGCGTACATCTGCTAATTGACAATAATTCACATTAAAAGTTATGACGAACATTTAAAGGATAATTTGAATAATATTGACATAGAAATAACTTAAATTTATTATCCTTATTTTTATATTTTTTGACATTTTATTTAAATTATAATGATTAACATGTTATTAGAGAATGCTAATTATGATGAAATGTAAAAAAAAAAATTGATAAAGGTTAGGGATGCCTAACCGACAAACTTTTATTTTTGGTAATAGTTTTAAGAACTATATACCAAAAATATTACCAAATAAACTATATGAGTATAAGTATGATGTTATATGATATGATATAATTTTCCTTAATACTTTACGCGACATTTCAGTATTTTTTTGTTTTGCCAATAAAACTGCCTTGCCTTGGGTCGAGAACCCACCATAAAGTCCGATGGGGTCCAGAATCGCAAAAGCGCTGCACACACCGGCAGATTGCTCGCTATCTTCCTTACACTTGTATCAACCATTGCGATGGACTTCTCGCTATCAACCGTTTTCTGTTCAACCATGACTATGGCAACGATATTAGGCCAAATTGGCTTCAAATCTGGATTAGACAAGAGGCAATCATTTACTTTCATTATATTCTGTCCGTTGGCTTCGCACTAGGTTTACATAATTACTTACTTAGCTTGTAACCAGGTACAGCCTCTTACTCGTAAGTTTAAGGTACATTTTTGTAAAATATATTGACTAAGTGCATTCACAACATATTCTGAGATGGCCTATTAAGCTAAATCATCATTATATATAACAAAATATGCAGCTTTGTGACTACCTGATAGGACTCCGCTGATGCAATGCTCATGCATCACCCGATTACAAAGCATTAGCATTTTTTCAATAATGATTTAGTGCTTTCATTTCGATCGTTTTTTAATTAATGTTCAATAATAGAAAACAATTAATCAATAATCATAAACATATTTAGAATGTTGTTTTTTCAATTACTTTTTGAAAATAATTTTAGAGAAAACGTTGTAGTATTTTTGGTTTGGTGGTGATGGTTGTTTTAGGTTTTTTTTTATAATTCAGCTCTGAACAAAATATAAGAAACATAGTTATTGTGATTCTCTTCAATGTTATTTTTGATATTGAAATATATTTCTGCGATAATATCAACTTCAAAGAACTGTTCAAATATTATTGGGCATATCCCTAAAATATAAAAGCTTCTAAATGCTTAAGTTGTTACGAACTTTTACAATACTTAAAAACAAAATATTTAATTAATTTATTCGAAATTGGAAAATATCATGAGTCATATTTGCAGTGCAACTTTCTTACTACTTATTAGTTGTTACTGTTAAAACGTTTTCTCTTAAAATATTTCACCTTAAATCTATAATACAATTAGTAACATTTTATTTTAGTAACAAGTATCAAAAATAGTTAAGAAAAATAGTGCAATCTTTTTAATTAAACTTATTTTGAGATATCACAAGAACAGCTCAGCACGGCATTTTTATGTAATTAATTGTTTTTACACTAAAAGTTTAGGTACAGATTTTTAACGAATTGCTATTATTTTAATGATCATTTATTTGCATCTTCTATCAGAACTTATTTGTGTTAGATATTGTATTAAGATACGTAATATGCGGACAACGTTTTTGTTAAAGATATGGAATAGAAAAAAAACATACTCTAAAATATTTTTACAAATAACTTTACACTTATAATACAAATGAAACCTCTCAAATTTGCTAATTAAGTAAGAGTAACTAAATAAAATAAAATATCGTAGAGGTCTATAAAAATTCTATTACTGTATATCCGCGAATGTAACAATCGCGGACAGCACAATTACTTACACTGTGAAACGACATTTTATTGTAATGAAAACCCAGACAAAAACAATTCCGATCTATTTGAATGTTTTTTATTTTAAAAAATGGCAATGGTTTGTGATATTATATGGTAGGTATACCATACTTTAATCGTAGCGAGCATATTTTTCAAATTGTCAATTGTTATTTGTAGTCAATGTAGTGACATTTCAAAATCAAATTAGTTCAGCAAATGTAAAAAGAAGTCTTAACTTTCACATAAATGAAACTTATTTGGTAGTATGTTTCCGTTTAAAAAAAAAAAATTAAGGGAGATTATATAATAATGTATAGTTACTAGTCTATGATAGACTGCTTAATAAGAATATAGCCTTGATTTGTAATATAGTTAGCTTTCTTTTACTTATAATTTACTTTCGAATGTGTCGCCTCCATCTCGACTTTGAATTCTAATTTCAGCTCTGCGGGTAACTAGTAGTTCAGTTGATAGAACTACAGGAACGGTATTTCAGAGTTTATGTTGATCATTTCTATTAATTTAACTTTTCGAAGGAACTTTCTTTTCTTGTAATCTCGATCTCTTGATGATTAAAAAATTATTATCCTGCGTTTTTTTCTCCGTCCACACATCAGACCTCGGAGCTGTCAATATAAAGTCATGTATTGTTATCACTATGTTAGACCATTGTAAAAACACATATCTTCATACATACTTAAAAAAATGTAATTAAAAATTATAAGCTCTTATAGATTTTAAAAATAAAAAAATTTTTATTTAAATATAAGTGATCAAAACGTTACATAAATACTTCCTATAATTTATGTGCTGAGTAACTATTAACATCTTTTTCTACTAAAACATCCATTTTGTATTCTAAAGAAAGGTAGTGAAAATATATGTTGAAAAATTTTAAAGCGATTTATCTTTGTCGAAGCGAGAGACTCGTTCAATTTGGTAAAATAATGCTACAGGTTTTATGTTTGCCATTTATATATTTTTACCACTAAAGTTTATTCTAGAAATATCGAATTATTGCACTTATTATATAATCTAAACAAACTTACAAACTTTGAATTAATGACGAAAAATTAATTCACACTAAATATTATTATAATTTTCCTGCTGAGACTAACAATGAGTCTTATTTATATGCAACACAGATACTAATTTTGATTCAAGGCTCCGCTCTTTATAGGTCACACTACAAAGATTTCATAATTAGGGTAGTTGGTGTAAAGAATATTTAGTCGCTTCCTATTACTATATAACATAAAAATTATTAAAACCACTTCTATATAAAATAATTACATGTAATATATTTTAATAATTTTAATGATAATATTGTTCCAGTTAACATTTCGACGTAAGATGTGTATCGTGTCGCTGTTTAAAAAATGATGTAGTCGAAAAAGTAATTAGTAGTAAGCTCTCTCTTGCGAGACCTCGTTATTTCACAACCCGGTACAGGGTTGGTGTATCCGTCTTAAATATTTGATTGCAAACAATGTTATGTACGCGACATGTCATGGGAGTGAGGTGGTATTAATTAACACCATCAATGCCATGAAATATGATCCTTATAAAATTGCATATTCAAAATTTGTACCCACAAATTATATTATAATTTAAATATAGTGATGAAGAAAAAACCTTATTTTAGTTTTGTTTTAATTTTTACAAAAATATCTGTAAATTAATTCGACTGAACATATTGATATAAAATAATAAATAATAAGCAAGAAAGTTAACAATTTTTTTTCATCCATATTCTCTCTCTCTTTAATATTAGGTCTACAACTTTGCTCCCGCCGTTTTCCAAAAGATGGCGCTAGTAGCCAGTAATAGTTCAAATAAATAAATCACAGTTGTTTTCCATCAGTTTTGACATCTATAAATATAACTTTACATCGATATTAGTTAATTTTTGTTTGCGTCATATAGTTACACTTAATTAAATATGTCAACTTATAAACCGAATTCACGTCATTTGCGGGAGATTTTACTTTTTCATTTCAACATGAAAAAATCGGCGGCTTGGGCTCATCGGGTTATTTCAAGTACTTATGGTGATGATACTATTAGGGAAAGAACGTGTCGCGAGTGGTTCCAGCGCTTTAAAAGCGGTGATTTTGTTCTTGAAGATCGGCATAGCGGTGGCAGAGAAAAAACTTTTGAAGATGATGAACTGGAGGCTTTACTTAATGAAGACTCGTGCCAAACTCAAGAACAGCTAGCAAAATCATTGGGAGTAACTCAGCAAGCAGTATCAAAACGCCTGGAACAGCTGGGGATGATCCAAAAACAAGGATACTGGGTACCGTATCAGTTGAAACCAAGAGATGTTGAGCGACGTTTAATTGCTTGTGAACAGCTGCTTTAAAGACAAAAACGAAAAGGATTTCTTCATCGTATTGTAACTGGGGACGAAAAATGGGTATACTATGACAACCCTAAGCGACGCACATCATGGGGATTGCCCGGCCACACTCCTACGGCGACATCTCGACAGAATATTCACGGATCCAGTGTCATGTTGTGTATTTGGTGGGATCAGCTTGGCGTAATTTATTATGAGCTGCTAAAACCTTCTGAAAAAATTACTGGTGCACTTTATCGAATGCAATTAATGCGTTTGAGTCGGGCATTAAAAGCAAAACGGCCGCAATACGCTGATAGACACGAAAAAGTAATTTTGCAACACGACAATGCTCGACCTCACGTGGCGAAAGTAGTCAAGACGTACCTCGAAACACTGAAATGGGAAATTCTACCTCACCCGCCATACTCTCCAGATATTGCTCCATCTGATTACCATTTATTTAGGTCGATGGCACACGGCCCGGCGGGCCAGTGCTTCGATTCTTTTGAAAAAGTGAAAGAATGGATCGATTCTTGGATCTTATCAAAGGATGAAGATTTTTCCGACGCGGGATTCGTTTGTTGCCTGAAAGATGGGCCAAAGTAGTGGAAAGTGACGGACAATACTTTGAAACATAAATAAGATAACATTTTTTTAAATATAATTTTTTAAATTAAAAAAAACGGCGGGAGCAAAGTTGTAGACCTAATAACTGAAGGTATACATCTAGTTATCATAATATTAAGCCATGAAAATAATATCATGAATAGACATCTGATATTGAGTAGCTATATTAACTGTTCAGTGGACATAGTAACTTACTTAAAAGCCAAAATGTACTCGTACTTTTACTTAGAAGAAAAATTATATATCTTTATGAAGTGTAAAGTACAGTAGTTAAATATTCCCATTTTAATTAAGACTTAGAATTGATGTGCTAGTTTTCATAAAATAAAATATTTTAATCTTTTTTGTAAGAATTAATACATTCTCAAGAAGTTAACACAAATTAATATACTTACAATAAACCCACACAATATAGCACAATGACGGACACTTAGTTGTTATTGCAGTAATTAGCTTGTAAAAGTAGCGAAAACTACCAAGTAGAACAAAAGAAAAGTTTTACTAAGTACACGAACGTGGTGGCATTAATATTAAGCTTGGCACGAGGAACGTCAGAACTGTATTGCCAAAACGATGAAAATGAACTTACCAAGACACTGGGTATATTTCCACTCATATCTTGTGTAATTATTATTACATAATAACTTTTTAAAGAAGTAGTTTGGGAACTTAATGATTTTTTACTGCAAAAAGGAGATTTTACGATGAATGAAAACTTTCGTCTTAACGCTAACGCTATTATTGTTGTAGTTTAATATATTAATTATATAACTGCTTTTAATTTATTATGTTATTTGTAAGATATACGTGTGTAAGCTTCCAGACAGATTTTGTTATTCAAGAGTAAAAAGGTATTAGAAAACATGGTAATTAAATTTTGTTTGTTCTATTGCATAATGGTTTTGCAAAACAATCCTTTTATGACCGCTGTACCCGGCCAGTGAGTAGTGTTAGAGTTAACAGACAATTACATTTTGTACATAAAAACGCGAACGGGAAAATGTTGAACACAGCATGTTACGTTGTATAAATTCAGCTTCGTTAATTATAAAGTTGTCTTTATGCTAACAGTTACTACTGATTTTAATATAAATTAAAATCAATAGTAACTGTTAGCATATAGACAACTTTATATAAAATAACTTCTTATCTTTGAGTATATAAAAATAATAGTTCGTTTAATTTATTTATATACATATTTATTTAGTTTGTATAATAATTAGTTTTACGAACAATTATATTATACTATTGTATGTTAATTTTTTTGAATATGTTCAAATGATAGCTCTTTGTCTATTTTGTGAGTAATTCCACCACACCCAGCGAATATCTACAAGTACTGCGTGACTAGACTGTAGTCAGAGGACTTTCAACCCGTTTCATACAATTTAGCTTTAAAACATTTCAGGCAACATACCTTATACAAAGATTAAATTGAAAATATAGTGATGGTAAGCATATAAAAATTGGATTATTAATTACAGTATGATGATATCTTGATAAAACCTTTACGGCTTTACATTTATCCTAGCATATGTATTAACTGTATCATATAAAAAACTCTTAACAAAAATGGGATGAAACATCATTTCATATAAAAAAATAAACAAAGTAAGAAATGTTCTTTTCTGTAATGTAATATATACTTATATATTTACGACATTTTTGATGCCCATTATTGCCCTGGAACCTGAATTTTATAAACTTGTGTATAATTTTTGTTAAATTAAATCTATATTTAATATATTCCTAAGAATATACAAAATATTAGAGAAAGTATTTGTGAAATTACAATTATAGATTATAATATATGACACCAAATACAGTATAAAAGGATGCGCTATATTTTTTTTTTATATTCAGACCAAAACAGATGAAGAAATGAATTGTATTAATAACAGAAAACCTTTTTAATTAGTTTTTACATCCACTTCATATCATTAACTTACATTTCCATAAGCTATAATCGCAAATGATTAAATCTGTATTCAAGAAATATGAGAAACTGCATTAATTATACATGCACTCTGTTAGCGTAATTGCGGTTTTTTTTCAAATCAACATTAAATATTGTTTTTTGTATCTGAAACTCATAACTGTATTATAACAGAAATTAAAATAACTTTTATTATAACAGCTACGATGTGTCATTTTATGTTACATGTTTTGTCGACTTAATCTGTAATTTATTTTATATTTATATTAAAAATGCATTTATTAAGTTTGTTTGTAAAAAAACACTTTTAATTTAGAAATTATCATCAGACGATGACAAATAATGAATGCATTTAAGAGCACCTAGTCAAATATTATCAATATAATTGACTAAGCGTATATACTACTTACTTACTGTATAAAAATATGAATTTTTAAAATTTTTGTGTGTTTATATGTTTGTTCCACCTAATATCTGTAATGGCCAGACAGATTTTAATAGAAATTTAACATGCTGCTAGTTGTTCTTGTAAGAAGTAGCATAGGGTACTTTTATTTTGAAAAACATTACGCGCGAATGACTTCGTAGGCATAGCTAACATAGTATTAAATGACAATAATATAGAACTTTTTTTATATAGAAATAATAAATTATGAGAATATTCAGAATTATTTGCACATTTGTTGTTATTAAAAAAAACGTATTTCAGGGATACGTTATTATTTTAGACAACTGAGTAAAGAGAATATTCACAAAATTAGTACACCTCGTTTCAAATATTAAATTTGATTAAGCCGCAACTGCTCATCTAATAACATTATGACCCCGGTAACTGATGGTAGGGTGAAACGGTCATAATATAGCGAATGACGGCTGTCGCGGCGTTAATAAGATCATTACTTACACAAATCTCTACAAATAGATATTAAAAAATTCCATTTATTTACTTTTTTTTCTTTCTTCCTTACTAATATTAGTATTTTTGAATAAAACTTTAAATTTTAAGAAAAAACGTAATATAGTTTAGAAATATGGCTTAACACGTTCACGTCGACTTTGCAATTCATTGCCCACCCATAGTCGCGTGAGCTTAAATTTTATCTCTCTGTCTTTATTATTTATCTATTTTTTTTTCCATGTATAAGAAATTCTGCTGCGGGCCACCAGTGGTAAGCGCCGACGTGAACGTGTTAATTCACGTTCTACACGTAGTTTTGGAAGTAAATATTGTAACAAGTGAGATCATTACACTATCTATTCATCTCCAGTCTAGTCAAGCGTATAACAACAAATGTAACTAACGTAACATAAAATATATTGTGAAATATATGACAAAAAAGACATTAATGTCTTTGTTATAACTTGTTTTTTTCGTATTCACAATCTACTATTACAATACTAATATTACGATTAGAGTTCTATAAAGACAAAGTATAACATGTTTGAAATTATAACAAAAAATATTAAAAATGTAACTTTCGCTTGAAATAATTTTATATATTATATTGCTGTACAATTAAAACTGTGCATGGTAAAGATATTTTAAAAGCAACAGCTGGAACACATTAACGTCTCGTGAATAATTAGGACATCAAAAGCACGGAACAAAATGTGTCGTAAATAAAATAGTGGATTCTGTATTTATAATGAAAACCCTTTTAATTATTAATGAAGTGTTGTATGTGACACAAAATGCTGGTTTTATGAAATATTAAGTAGGGCAGAGATATAGATCTATTGCGAGGAAAATACTTATAATTTTTAACAAAAACGTAGTTTTAATTAATTTTCTTTATAAATACAAATCTGTTTTTTTTTTTAGTTTTCATTAGCACTTCTCAACTTCTTTATTAATAAATTTTACTGATATAAAGATGAAAAAGGTCACTAACATAGTGTACTAACATATATTTTTCATATGATATAAATTGTATGTGTTCTAATAAAGCCTTGAATTATATTCATTTTTTATATTAATATTAATATCAATTAAATTATAATGTAAGTTCTGGTACCTATGTTTTTTGATTTTTGTTTTTTTTTTTGTTTAATTAATAAGTTTTAAATAAATCCTATATATATATATCGGTAGAAGCTGTTCCACAAGTCAACTAACAATTACTTTTCTCAACAATAAGCATCTTTAACTGCACTTTAAACTGTATAACGAAGCGTTTAAACATCTTTAAAGTTAATGGTTCTATAATTCTCTATACCCCATTAGGCATGAAGTATCTGGAGACACTTCTAAGATTGCAGGAGACACTGAGAGAGTGCTGTATGATATATGGATATTTGTATCTATGAAGTAGACGATTAATTATCGAATTACGAACGGCTTATCGAATTGCTTGCGATGGTTCCAGTTGTTCGTACATTGCTCACTAAATATATTGACATTTGTGAAACAGAGATCAAAATATTAAAAAAACCCGTCTGAGTTTGTTGTGTAGTTCTTCTCAGACTAGAGCGGGTTCGACACTCTCGTAGCCTCATTTTAAGTTGGAAAGTGTCTTTACAAAAGGGCTTGTTTTGATACATACGATATCAAAATAGGTCCTCCTGTCACTTCCATTTGATGTACACACGTGATCACTGGTATGGATTCAAAGTGGAAAACATATAAATAAATGAAAATAAATAAATAGATAAATAAATAATTGTTTTTTATTTTATTCAACGTCTATTCTCTAACAAGCGCTGTATAAGTGGCAAAATAGTTGTCATCTTTTTTTAAAATATAAAACAACTGATTTAAAAAAGCTAAATAAATCGGAAATCCTTAACTATGTAACATAAATACATTTTTGTTAAAATCTACTTAAACATGAATAGCCGAAAATTATTTGAAATTAAACCATTTTGTGTAATATCGTGATAAAATTGACAAAATGGACACTTTCAACGCATTTTGTTTTATGAGAACAATAAAATTGTTGATGGATCCATTTTTCTTATTCAGAGGGAACGTTGTTTTTATTGCAACACTTAAGATTTGTTGCAAGGTCGATTTAATTAGGAAATACATTGTGAATGTCTCTAATCTTATTGAGTCTTTTTTAATTATATCCTAACATGATTCTAACCTTAAAATGTTTTATTTTAACCATTAAAATACTTATTATTGGGTTTGTAAAGTGAACAAAGTTTTTTGTATTTAAGGTAAAAAATTAATTAAATGAATTTGTCATGTAATTATAAAAGGACTGGCGTTTTATATTTATGAAGAAACATTGACCATAGCATTATTCCTTACATGGAAGTTTAGAATAACTTCAACTCATAATACGGTATATTTTAGTATCTATTGTATAAACCGATATAAGGTTTGTAAACAGGTACGTGTGGTAAGTCCACTTTGTTAATGGAAGTTTAGCAAATGGCTGACATTAGAACTACTCATCCTAAACAAACGTGTGGTTAGGAAGGCGTAAATATTTTAATAATAAATGATATCTGCGAAAACGGAATCACGTCTGAACTTGAGAACTAGAGAACTTGTCACTTATCACTTACTTCAATGCGTATCGATTATATAAAATTGTTTTATTTATGCTTCATAAAACTAAAAAAAAAATAATATAAACGACATACACATAGAATTAACTTATCTCTAAACAGATCTCTTCCAGCGACAGTTAGAGTATTGGGCAGAAGATTTAAGAAAGCAGAGAAAGGTATGTATATATGTATATAAAATATGATATATACATTTAATAATAACATATAGAAATACATACATATGTTTTACATTATAAATTATTCCTGTGAGAGATAGTAGTGCTTTAATTTTCTTTTAAATACCTTGAGAAAACGGTTGAATGTTATATTGATTAGTAAGGAATTCAATAAAAGTATATATTTTATTTAGTTTAGAAAACAGCCTACATATTACAAATATTGTTAGAAATATTTTCGATATACATAGTAACAAAATTTTTATCGTAGTTTTTATTCGATTTTACTTAGAGATTTTAGTAACACTCATATAATATTCAGTATCTCATACCATAAACTTGAAACATATCTCCTTTTAGATAAAAACAACTATGTATAAAACCTTAAATTCAATAACATTGGTAACGACAACTCAGTTGCTAGAATCACGGAACGATATCCCAGAGACAGCAGTTTTGAATCTCGCCCGAGTTAATGATGTTTTATTTTTTTACTATAATACAAATACAAATATAAAATGATATTGAAATTTAAGAACTATTAGGAAATATTGAAGCGAGTTAACGATAAGGAAAATATAATATAAAAGTAAAATATGCGAAGTTAAATCTTATACTCAAAATGAAACCATAATAAAGGATAGTTTTGCAGAACGTTTATAAGAAAACGATAACAATTTTCAATCAAATATAAATCACGTAACACAGAATACGGATAAGTTATACTTATTGTCAAACAATCAATTTTCTCGTCATGTTTCTGTCTTAAATATTTCCAAATAAGCTTTCAATGCATGATAATAAAGTATATCTAGAAAATAATGTGTTTATCAACATAATATTAGTTTATTGTGATAAATGGCTTACAGGTGAGGTCAAGTGTAAATGTGTTGCTTCAGCTTTATCTGTGATCGATGTGACGTCAGGCGTTTATTTCCTGTTTTTAGGCTGAAGTATAGCGAAAAAAGATAAATTATGAATCTGGATATCATATTATATAACGTGTAATATTTTTTTAATATATACCTTATTTTTTATAAATTAATAGCATTGCAATTTTGCAAAAAATAATGTAATTAGTAGTAAACTCTCTCTTGTGATTCCTTGTTATTTCAATACCCGGTACGGGGTTGATGTATTCCTCTTAAATATTTGATTTCAAATAATGTTATGCACGCGACATATCATGGGAGTCAGTTGGTATTAATTAACAGTATCAACGCCATGAGATATGATCCTTATAAAATTGCGTATTCAAAATTTGTACCCACAAATTATATGTTAATTTAAATTGTTTGATGAAGAAAAAACATAATTTAATTTTTATATGTTTTAATTTTTACTAAAATAACTGTAAATTAATTCGATTAAACATATTGAAATAGAATAAGAAATAATAAATAAGCAAGAAAGTTTAATTTTTTTTTATATCCATATTATCTTTAATAACTGAAAGTGATCAATATATATAGTTATCATAATATTAAGTCATGAAAATAATATCATGAATAGACATCTGATATTGAGCAACTAAATTCGCTGTTCAGTTAACATTATAACTTGCTTAAAAGCCAAAATGTACTTTTACTTTAAAAAGTATCTTTTTGAAGTGTAATGTACAGTAGTTAAATATTCCCACTATTAATTGTGATGTTGATGTGCTAGTTTTCATAAAAAAAAAAAAAAAAAAGATTTTTGTAATACATTCTCAAAAGTTTAAAACAAACTTTTAATAATTATACTTACAATAAACCCACAAAATGTAGCACAATGACGAGCACTTAATTATTATTACAGTAATTAGCTTGCAAAAGTAGCGAAAACTACCAACTATAACAAAAGAAAAGTTTTACTAAGTACATGAAGGAACGTCTGAGCTGTATTGGCAAAACTATAAAAATGAACTTGCCAAGACACTGGGTCTACTTCCACTCATATCTCGTGTAATTATTACTAAATAATACATTTTTAAAGAAGTAGTTTGGGAACTTAAAGATTTTTTACTGTTAAAAAGAGATTTTATGATGAATGAAAACTATGATCTTAGCGTTAACATTATTACTATAGCTTAAAGTATTAGTTATATAACTGCTTTTAATTTATAAAGTTTTTTATAAGATATACGTGTGTAAGCTTCTAGACAGATTTTGTTAGTCAACAGTAAAAAGGTATTAGAAAACATGGTAATTAAATTTTGTTTGTTCTATTGCATAATGGTTTTGAAAAACAACCCTTTTACGATCGCTGTACTTAGTCAGTGTATAGTGTAAGAGTTAATAGACAAAAACCTATTAAATTTTGAAAATAAAAACGCGAACGAGAAAATTTTGAACGTAGCATGTTGAGTTGTATACATTCAGCTTTGTTTTAAAATTAAAACCAATAGTAACTATTAGTATATAGACAACTTTATATAAAAGTACTTATTATCTTTGAGTAAATAAAATAATATTTAGTTTAATATATTTATAAACGTATTTATTTATTTTGTATAATAATTAGTTTTATGAAATTATATTATCTTGTTGTATGTTTTAATTGTTTAAATATGTTCAAATGTTAGCTCTTTGTCTATTTTGTGAGTAATTCCACCACACCCAGGGAATATCTAGAAGTACTGCGTGACTAGACAATTTAGCTTTGAAACATTTTAGGAAACATACTTACTTATAAGATTAAATTGAAAATACAGTGATGTTAAGAATATAATGTTTAGATTATTATTGTTAATCATCTTCTTGCCCTTATTCCATTTTGGGGTCGGCACAGTATGTTTTTTCCTTACATACTCTCCTGTTACGTCATCTCTGTACACACTCTCTTCTTCATATCATCTTTCACGCAATCCATCCATCTTTTCTTTGGCCGTCCTCTGCCTGTTCATCCCTCCACTACTATACCCAGCACTTTTTTGGTCATATGCCTTTCATCTCTCCTCATAACATGCCCATACCATGTAAGACGTATACGTCTAATTTTTCCTGTCATCATTTGAACTGAAAACTGTTAGATTATTATTGTTAAGAATATAATATTTATATTAACCTTATTGCTTTACATTAATCTAAGCATATATTAACGGTAGCATATAATAAAAAATGTAAACGAAATGGAATGAAACATCATTTTACATTTGTCATTTCTACTTTAAAAATAAACAATTAAAGTATTGCAAATATAATACCTCTGTTCTGTTATTTCCGATATTTATATTTACGACATTTTTGATGCACATTCTTGTTCAAGGAACCTGAAATTTAAAAACTTGTCTATAATATTTGTTTAATAAAATATAGGAATGTACAAAAAATAAGAGAAAGTATCTGTGAACTTATAAATATAGCTTATATTGTAAGATATCAAATATAGTATAAAGGGATACGCTATTTTTAAATTTCAGTCAAAGACAGATGATGAAATGATTTGTATTAATAAAAAACAATATTTTTATTTAGTTTCCACGTCCACTTCATATCATAAACTTTCATTTCCATAAGCTATAAAGATCAATGAATGTGTGATTAATTAATTTTCTCATATCAAGAAATATGAGAAAATTCATTAATCACACAGGCACAAAAAAAAATCATGAACCAGAGGGGAGACCCCATTACCCTGAGGTTTTTGGGATCGCTGAAACCGAATATGACAATAAAAACTAATTTTAATTGCCCGTTTTCCCGCTAGCACCCCCTTACTACCTCTTAAGGGGTGAAATTTTAAATTTTTGTATAAAATCAAGATAGATGTGTATTTCTACGTTTTTTGGGATGCCGAAACCGAAAATGATAAGTAAAAATTAATTCAAGACCTCCATAACCCATTAACACTTTCTTACTACCTCTTATGGGGAGTGAAGTTTTCCATTTTTGTATAAAATAAAGATGAATGTTTATTTCTATGTTTTTTTGGTATGATGAAACCGAAAATGACAACCAAAAGAGAATTTCATACCTCTTTTACTCAATACCATTCCCTAACCACCTAACAACTTGAGTAAAAGATAAAAGGCTATTTCCACGCGTGACAGACACTACATCAGATGCTTTTTCACACATGAAAAAATGTATTAAAAAAATACCTTTACAGCTAAGCATTTTATTTTTGTATAAATATTTTTCTAAAAATGCAAATAATTTTTGGAATATAAAAATATATTGCTAAAAACTTAATTTTATTTATTATAACCATATTTACGTAAGTGTGACTGACACTACCAGAATGGAAGCCAATTTTTAGACAATTTTTTAAACTCAAATTTCTTCTGATTAAACTGTGAAAATAAATATTTTTTTACACATAATTTTGTTAAAATGTCTGAATTCACAGAAAATAAAATGCAAAAAGTTTACGAATATTTTTTTTTATTTTTAATTTAAATTATTCTTTGTGACTGACACTACATAAAGATTGTGACTGACACTACATTATAATTTTTTTAGCACATTAGTGAAAAATTTAAATATATTAACCCATTATAAAGTTGGAAAAATCAAAATTCTTGAAAGTTAAATAGCCTCTGCGATCAAAATCAGGTTCAGGCAATATTATTGCTTTTATTTTACTATCAATATATGAAATATCATCCTTATGTGGCCAAATAAAACAGCTTCCTTTTTTTTGAAAAACTTCACCTTGATTAATTTTTCTTCTCTATCTAATACCTCGGCAGCAAAATGCTTCATTTTACATTTACCAGAAAATGGGACAAGTATCCAATTGCCTATTTTTATCTCGTATATTTTAACTGGAGAATCCTCACACATTTCTACACTTTCATCTATTTTCTTTTTGTCACTTTCACTCATTTTTCTTTCTTCACTTTCACCCATTTTCATATCTTCACTTTCACCCGTTCTCATGTTAAATTTAGTATATTGTTTAGGATTTAAACTTATGTTGGATGACTTTAAGATATAATCATCAATTTTTATAAAAGAATGAAATTTTCTTGTATTAGGAATTGCGAATATTTCTTTTCCCAATGGACAACATAGTTGATCTAAGCGATTTTTTTCTGCTTCAATTTTGAACTCTGGAATATATAATACAGTTACATTTTTGCAAATTTGTTCTGCTGATTTAGAGAATTCTTCAGCACTGTTTGGACTAATTTTTCTTGCTAGAGTGGCTTCTCTAATTCGGCGTTTAAGGGTTCCACCTACACCATCTATTGGCCCTTTACCATGACCTGTTGCGGTAAAATGTCATTCAATATCATTTCTTTGCAGCATTGCTAGACAAATGGAATACTTCTGCTTAAAATGTTGCGCAGTTCCATCGGACTTGTAAACAATTTTTGAAATTGACAGTTCAGAAAAATCATCTTTAATTTTTTTAATAATGGCATTATTGAAAATTGCAACCGCATATTTACCGTGATGTAGGAAAATAGATTTTAAGACTGTTATGCGTGTGACTAGCACTACATTTTAAAATGTGACTGACACTACATTTTAAACTCTTTCAAAAATGTATTAAATTCCCTATAAATGTTTATTCTATTTATATTGTCAGATATATTATGCCTTAAAGTCAGAAACAAGATGTAATTTAATTTGAAAATCATTATTAAATTGAAGATAAAAAGAAAAATACCTTTTTTTTGTGACAGACACTACCACAGAATTTGTTAATTTAAATCTTAAAAAAAATAATAGTATCAAAATATATAAAGTTTTAATAAAGTTATTTTGAGAAAATATGTTTGTTACTTTAAAATATAACATAAACAGAATATAAGAAAAGTGTATATTTACTTTTAAAAACTTGTTCCAAAACTAGGCTTAATCACAGTTCCAAGTAACTTGGATGAATCACAAACTTTGGAAGCCGAGTGTTGCCACCACATTATTACATAATGTTTGATAATATGAAATTCTTAATGTTTGGTTATTGTACTTGCCCTAAAATAAGATAAAAATCTTGAAAAAAAAATTTATAAAATGGGTTTAAGGGTTATAATTACGTGGAATTACCCAAAAACAAAGTATATAAAAACAAAGTATAGTCCTCAAATATATAAAAACAAAGTATAGTATGTTTAATTTTATAACTGAAAATGTTAAATATGTAATTTTTGCTTGAAAGCTTTTAATAATGTCATATGTATATATGTTGCTGTACAATTAAAACTGTGCATGGTAAATTTATTTTAAAAGCAACAGCTGCAACACATTAACGTCTCGTGAATAATTAGGACATCAAAAGCACGGAACAAAAGGTGTCGTAAATAAAACAGTGGATTCTGTATTTATTATGCATACCCTAATAATGAAGTGTTGTATGTGACACAAAATAATGGTTTTATGAAATATTCAGTGAGGCAGAGATATAGACCTATTGCCAGGAAAATACTTATAATTTTTAATAAAAACTCAAAGTTAAAAGTTTTAATAAAAATATATTAATGAAATAAAAATCATAAGAATAAAAATATATTTCTTTATATTTTTAATAAGCACTTCTCATTTTCTTTATTATTAAAATTGTACCGACGTTAATATGGGAATGGTCATTAATTTACTAACATACTTATTTTTTTATGATAAATATTGTATGTGTTCTAATAAAGAATAAAAGAATATTAATTTATTATATTAATATTAATATCGAACGAGCTATAAGGTAAGTTCTGGTACCTATTTATTTTGGTTTTTTTTGGTTAATGAAGAAGCAATAAATAAATCCTTTATTTTGCTAACCGGTGGCAGCCATTCCGAAGACACACTAACAATTACTTTTCCCAACAATAAGCAACTGTTCTTTAAACTGTATAACGATGCGTTTAAACTTCTTCAAAAAGTTAATGGTTCTACAAATCTCTGTACCCTATTAACCTTAAAGTGAGAGAGTGCTGTAATATCTGGTAATTATGAAGTTGACAATTAATTGTTTTTTTCTTATTGTGTTGAACATCTTTTCATTGTTTATATCTCTTAATTTGTAAATTATTGAAAGCTAATTTAAAATATTGGTATGAAATGAAAAAAGATGGTAACCGTTATGTAAGTAACGAAATGGCTGTTATCTTTTTTGTTAATATAAAATATCAATTTTAAAAAGCTAAATGAGTGGGAAATCCTTAAATATTTGACATAGTTACATTTGTACTAATACATAAAAATGAAAACTAAAAATTATTTGAAATTAAACCATTTTATGTAATGTCGTGATAAAATTTACAAAACGGGCACTTTCAAAGCATTTTGTTTTATGAGAACAATAAATTGTTAATGGTTCAATTTTTCTTATTCAGAGGGATCGTAATTTTATCACATGACTTTAGCTTTGTTGCAATGAACGATTAAATTAGGAAATACATTGTGAATGTTTCAAATCTTTTGAGTCTTTTTTAATTATATCCTAATATAAATCTAACTTAAAATAATTTAATTCATTAAAATATATAACAATTTTAATCATTAAAATATATTGTTATTGGGTTTATCAAGAAAACTTTTTTAGTATGTTTAGTGGACAAAACTTTTTCGTATTTAAGGTAAAAAAATATCTAATGAATGTGTCATGTAATTATAAAAGGAATGTTATTTTATATATATGAAAAAACATTGTACATAAAACAATTCCTTACATGTAAGTTTTATAATAACTTCTCCTCATAATACAGTCTGTTTTAGTATCTATTGTATTCGATATCAGGTTTGTAGACAGGTACGTGTGGTAAATCCATTTTGTTAATGGAAGCTTAGAAAATGGCTGACATTATAACTACTCAGCCTAAATAAAAATGTGGTTAGGAAGGCGTAAATATTTTAATAATAAACGAAATCTGTTGAAAATGGCGTCGTGTCTGCAAAAAACATTTTTCAGTTTGTAGAGAACTTGACATTTATTACTTGCTTCAATTCGTATAGGTTTTGTAAAATTGATATTTATTTATTTATGCACCGTAAGACATAAACACATAGGATGACCTTATATCTACTAAGAGATCTCTTCCAGATACCCTTAGAGTATTATACACAAGGTTTAAAAGGGCAGAGAAAGGTACAAAGTTGTTTCATAATAATATAGAGATACATAATAATTATACTATGTAAAATATGATATACACATATACATTTATACCTATATAAATTAAGAAGTACATATAATAATAACATGTAGAAATACATACATATGTTATATATTACAAATTATTCGTGTGAGAGATAGCAGTGCTTTAATCTTCCTTTAAATGTCATGACAGAACGGCTGGATGTTATATTGGTTGGTAAGGAATTTGATAAAAGAAAATTTTTTATTTAGTTTTTGTTCGACTTTATTTAGAGATTTTAGTTATGCCCATATAATATTTAGTTCTTCATACCATAAATTTGAAACATATCTCCTTTTCAATAAAAACAACTATGTATAAAACCTTAAATTCAATAATGCTGGTAACAATAATTTTGTTGTCAGAATGACGGTACGGTATCCCAGAGATAGCAGGTTTGAATCTTGCCTGCGCTGATGATGTTTTATTTTTTTACTATAATACAAATACAAATATAAAATGATATTGAAATTAAACAGTAAAAGAAAATATTAAAGCGAGTTAACGATAAGGAAAATGTAATATAAAAGTAAAATATGCGAAGATAAATCTTATACGCAAAATGAAACCATAATAAAGGATATTTTTACAGAACGTTTCTAAGCAAACGAAAACAGTTTCCATTCAACCTCAATATAATCAATATAAACCAGATAACACACAATGCGGGTAAGTTATACTATTTGTCAAACAATCAATTTTCTTCTCATGGTTCTATCTCAAATCCTACTAAGCTTTTAGTCAATGATATTAATGTATGCCTTGCAAATAATGTGTTTAATAACATAATAATATTAGTTTTGTATGACAAACGATGTCGAGGTGAGGTGAAGTGTAAATGTGTTGCTTCAGCTTTATCGGTGATCGATGTGAGGTCAAGCGTCTATTTCTCCTGAACTATTGGTAAAAAGATAAATTATGAATCTGGATATCATATATAACGTGTAATATTTTTTTAATATAAATCTTATTTTTTATAAATTAATAACATTGCAATTTTGGAACGTTAAAAAAAACATGACTGTTTTTGTGCGTGTAATGTTTTGTTTTATTGGTTCTTTTTACCGCTCATATAAATCACGGTTACAAATTGTTGAAAACAAAAAACGTTTTTGCTTTCAACAATTTGTTTTTGCTATAAAATTATCAATTTGGATAAAACCTGAAAATATATTATATACATTATGTTACAACCAAGTATAATTAATAATTTCAATCAATTGATATTATAAATTAAAAACATCATATATTTAAAAGAAATAAAATATGTTATATTATGGCTTCAATGTGACTCGTAAGTTTCAATTTTTCTATTTCCAAATAGTTGACAATATTTTCTGGATCATATTTGATTTATGTATAATAATAAAACTATTTTATTGATAGTTAATACTATTATACATAGTAAATATATTGTATTGAGAACAGAAAGATTAAATAATCTATACAATTACAAAGCCAACTAACGAAATGCTGTGGCACGCCTAGTTAAAATTCAGATAAGAAAAGATAGAGAATAGGAATGCTCTTTCTATAAAATACACAAAGAAACAAATAATTGCAAAATAAAGGACTAGAAAGTTAAAGCCATTGGTAAGGATTAAAATGTTTGTACCTTATATATAAAGTTTTTAAAGTAAATTTTAATATATTTTTTTTAAAATGTACTCAATTTAAATTACGAACAATGGTCCAAAAAAAATCTGTTTGAAATTCGTTTTAAGGAATATTTCTTTACAGTGAAAAGATTAAACACAAATAATATGTTTTCTTTATAAGACGTGCTTAGTTGAGGAAGGTGTGCTCGGTAGAATTTCCTGATTTCTTGAAATGACATATGTATATTACATTAAAGGTGTTAAACATAACAAGGTATATTAATTCGTGTATTATAAAATCAAGCTGTGCCACTCGTTTGTACAAGCTGTGGTTTTCGGGTACAATCTTTTTACTTTTAGAAATATTTTTATTTAAATATATTTTCAAAGTTAAACTTTCTATGATACCGTAAGACAAAATTTGAAGATTGAATGTTATGTAGAGAAAATTTACTTATTTAAATAAAATAATTATATGTATATTTCAATAACTTTAATGAAAGTTTTGTTCTAGTTCACATTTAAACTTAAATTAAATATCACGTAACTTAAAACATGACGTAGTGGAAAAAGTAATTAGCAGATAGCTCTCTCTTGTGTGACTATTTACCCTTATTTCACTACCCGGCATAAGGCTTGATGTTTATGTTTAAATATTTTATTTTGCAAACAATATTATGCATGCGAACGTCATGGGAGTGATGTGGGATTAATTAATAAAATCAACGCTATGAAATATGACATATATTTGATTGTGATTTAATTCTAATGTTATGTTATACAGCATACTATTATACATTTACATGAAATATGGATACTATCTTTAAACTGCAAAAGACAGCTGTTCGAGCAATCTACAACGTGAAGCCCCAAGAGACCTTAAAAAGTAAATTCAAAGTATAAAAAATTTATGACTGTACAAGCAATATATTTACAAAAATGTAAGTAACGTTAACAAAAATTTTGAAAATTCAAAAAAAAATGTGATGTACATAAAATTAATACTATAAATAAAAATAAACTTGCTATGCCCACCACTAGGCACCCTAAAATAGGTAATTCCTTTAGGGATATTTTATACGTTTTTACAATAAACTCTCCAGTAAAGCCTTAAATTTGTCACTAAAAAAATCGTAGCTTTAATTTAAGTTATTTTGATAAAATTGACGATATTGTGATTAATTATATTAAATTAAATTTAAAACACCCACACATGTTAAAAATTTAATGCTAAATATTTAAAAAAATATATTGGGTTTATTATATTTGTCAGTCAATAAACAATATGCTTTTTCTGTGGTTTATTATTTTATTTCCGCACGAAGACAAGGTTTTACATTTACAATGACAACGATAACTACTAGAAATGTGTGCATTTTGTATAATCTTTCTGATAATAGCTAGCACGAAATCACTACGTGAAGGAAGTGTTATACGGTTATTGGTATTATAAAGATATATATAATAGATTGTGAATCAGGTAAGGATCGGCGACCGAAGACATATTCAAACAAAATTTTTTCTGTCGAGAATGTTTGGCCTTATAGGATACGAAACCAACCAATTTGATCCAAGTTACGATAAAAATTATAATATATACATATGTTATATGCATAATTCAACATATCTTGTTAGTGATAGATAGGTTGAGTTCTCGGATACACGGTGTTGTGGGAAACTTATTAAAAATGGGTTGTCCTCGCGAAATTAAACTAGTTTTGGTGTATTTTCTCTCATTAACTCTATTTTCATTGGTTATTAGTAGACTTTTATAGAGATAAACTATAAAATTATATATCTTTGTGAAATATAAAGTACAGTAGTTAATAATTTGTGCTATTTACTGTGAAATTGATGGACATAATTTAACAAAATAAAATAAATAAATCTTAAGAATTTACCTATTGTCAAAATCTCATTCTCAATACTTTTAAATAGTATAATAAACTCACATAATACAGTACGATGATATGCACTTTATTTTCATTATAGTAATTAGTTAGTAAAAGTCGCGAAAACAACCAAGTGGAACTAAAGAATAGTTTTAGTAAGTACAAAATGTGGTGGAATTAAAATTAAGCTTGGCGAGAAGAACATGTGAGTTGTATTGTCAAAACGATAAAAATGAAGTCACCAAGACACTGGGTTTACTTCAGATCTATCATAATAAAAGTTGTTTAAAACTTTTTAAAAAGTAGTGCTGATGCTGCGATTAAGTTTTTCACTGCAATAAGATTTTATGAATACGGCAAACTTTCTTCTTAGCGTTAATATTATTATTATGGTATAAAACATTATTTAAGCATTACTATACTAAATATAAAACTCCTATTAATTTTAAAAGTCTTTAATAATATACGAGTATAATTATATGTATGGTAAATTGTCTTCTGTTTTTTTTGTTGAATATTAAAAAGTTATTACAAAAAAGGTAAACCAATTTTGTTTATTTTATTAGATAATAGTTTTGCTAATTGCCTTTTATGACCTGTGTCACATAAGAAGAAAAACCATATAAAATGTTGAACATATAAAGGGAAACACGAACGCGAAAATGTTGAACATAACGTGTTAGGTTATACAAAATACAAAATACAAAATCAGCAATAGTACTCGTAGCTATCAGCACACAGACAGCGTTACTTTACACATATAGAGAAAAAAATCATTACGATATAAAAGAATTCATATATATTTGTGTCGTTAAAATCAAGAATACTTTAAGTTAAACAATGACTTGGAGTATATTTTCTCTAGACGAAAATCTTAAAATATTAATTATTTCGTCTAGAGAGAATGTTCAGTTCAATTTTACAATTGATGACATTGTTGTATGTTGCAATTGTTTAAATATGTTAAAATGTTAGCTCTATGTCTATTTAGTAAATAATTCCACAATATTCAGTAAACATTTACAAGTACTGCGTGACTAGACTGTATTCCGCGGAGTTACTTCATACAATTTAGTTTTAATGCATTTACAGGCCAAATACCTAATAAAATTCAATTAATAAATATAGTCATATTAAAAATATAATATTTAGATTGATATTAACGACAAATTAGGTCGGTCACAACTTGAGGATACAAAAAATACAAATTTATTAATTTAAAATGTAATACATATATTTCTATTATGAGAAAAATATGCACAATTATGAGAGTTCCATAAATATGCGGGAACTGTTCTATAATCGCGGACTATTTTGTTTTTGCAAAGCAATATTAAATATCGTGTTTATGTTATCATTGTATTTAAATTAATTAGTAGGGAAATTAAAAAGATGAATCTTCTCTTCAAATTAACTAATAGTTAAACAATGTTTTATTAGAAATTAAAATTACATTTAATATAATGTCTACGATATCACTATGTTTTATTTTTCTCTGTTATACCTGATGACATTATACGTAAAATATATTTATATCAAATATACATGCTACTTTGTGTATGTGCAGAGTGATAATTTTATCACTCTAAGTCGAGATAATATCGTCAGATGATGGAAAACAACAACTGAATTTAACGCTAAGTTAAATATCATTGTAAATTAAAATAAAATAAAATGAAACAAAATAAAAAAAATGCATTTCCTTAAATTTTACTACAAGAAAAATTATAGAGAAACTTTTGAAAAGTATTTCGATATATATTTTATATCGTTTCAACGATCTAAATATAGTTTTGAATAACTTCATCGACAAATAGAACTAAATGGTGTAACAAGTGAGATCACTGTACTTGTATTCATCTCAAGTTTGGACATGCGTATGATAACAAATGTGAATATTGTGACTTAAAATATATTATGCAATGGTGTTGGACGAAAAATGTTAATAATATCTTGCTTATGTTTTGTCTTTCTTTTGTATGTGTTTACAAAATCAATGATTATTTTACGATAACCATTCTCAAGTATATAAATATAAAGTAAAACATGTTTAAAACAATAATAAAAATATTTAAGATATAATATTTTATAAGTTACATTACCGTCATTTGTTTTATAAGTTAAGCATTCAAATTATATTCTTACTGAATTTAACATTTTGCATTATAATTTTAATATGAAAGCTTTTATATATTTATCAAGTTCCTAATAAGCTGGCCAAAAAAGCATAATTAAGCTACTGCAAATGGGAATACCTTCTGAATATTTTTTTTTAATAATTTTAATAATATATTGCCACTTCTTAACTTCTTCATTTATTTCAACAATGTAAGGTCGGGTTGGGTCACCAATTTAATAATTTAATGGTTTTTACATTTTATATGCTTTCTGATAAAGACTAAATAATGATGTTGATATTAATATCAAATTAGTATGAGCAAGTAATGGTTTCTATATATATATTTTTGAGGTTTTAAATAAATCGCATATTGCTAACTGGTAAAAGCTATTCTGTGAATCGAACCACTACGAATAAATTTTCTCAATAAGCAACTTTAACTGCACTCTAAACGTATAACGATTCGTTTAAACCTCTTCAAAGTTAATGGTCCTATAATTCTTAATACCCCATTAAGCAATAAATGCCCGGAGACAGACAATTCTTGAATTGTACTAATAGGGTGTTATGGGTAACACGAATAATTGTAATTATGAAGTAACATAAAATTTAAAAAATGAAAACATATATATTTTATTGTGTTTGTGAAAGAAACTTCTTCAGTGAGCAAGGATTATTCGGTGTTTACGACGAACATTTTAGTAATTTAATGTGCGAAGTAATTATAAAAGCCCTTAGCCTTTATAATAAATGTGACGAAGGAACATTGTATATTATAAATCCGTTCATAGAATTTCAGAATGACTTTACCTCATAATACGTATTTTAGTGTCTATATTATTCGATATCAGGTTTGTAAATAAGTACGTGTTGTAGGTCCAGTTTATTATGGAAGTTTAGATAATGGCTAACGTTAAAACTACTCATCCTAAGTAAACGAGTGGCTAGTAAGGGGTAAATACGCACATGCGTCATACGTCTGCAAACAAAATTGTTCAGTTTATAGAAGATTTAGTCTAGAGTTAGTAGTAGTCAGTCAGTCAGTATAGAGATTTAGTCTTTTAGTCATTTATATTACAAATATTGTTAGAATGTTCTTCGCTGTAACAAGTAAATGTAAATTTTATGGTTTTTCAGTTTATTATATTATAAAATAAACAGCTATAAACTGTTCTCAAATATTATTTCACAGGATATATAATACCTAAACAACTATAATTACGTATTGAACGTTAAATGTAATAAGGCGGGTAACAGTAGCTCAGTTGGAAGAGTGATGGTACGAGATGCCAGAAGTTGCAGGTTTGATTCTTACTAGTACTATTTAAAAAAAAAACCGGTAGAATGATATTAAAACTAACAAGTATTATAATATATATAGGTGAGTCAACGATAAGGAAAATGTAATATAGAAGCGGAATACGTAAAGGTAAATCTTATACACCAAATGAAACCATAATAAAGGTTATCCTCACGTTTATGAGCAAATAAAAACAATCTCTATATTATAACCTAAATATAATCAAATATAAATCACAGAATACTCAGTTGTATGCTTAATTATTGCAAAAAATGGTCAAGTGCAAATCTGGATATCAAACGTTATGTGTAACATAAATTACAATTTTATTTATTATTTTTATAACCTTCATAGCATTGCAATTTTGAAATGTTAATTGATAACCGACCGTTACATCATTTTTCTTGTATTAAAACACATTTAGGTATGTTAGATATACGAGGATAAGTCACGGTTATAAATGAACGAGAACAAATATTTTCAAAGGACGTTTTTGCTTTAACAAATTGTTTTGGCAATAAAAGTATCGATGTGGGTTTCAAAACCTTAAGAGTTTTTTACTGTATAAAATATTAATTCATTTTATTATTTTTCAGTCAAGATAATTTATGTTTTGGTTAACAATATATAACCAAATATTATTATTACTACTACGTTATCATAGTATAAAAGGCGTCATGGACAACTAAACAAGCGAACAAACAGTTTAACAACAATAATCATAAACATACTTTTATAAGATACTATGTATACTATGTACTTAATGCGTACCATAATATATATTTCTTTTATATTTGACCGAAGGACGAATGCTGAGCGTAGCAAAGCGTTCAAATTCAAAATATCTTTATTCAAGTAGGCATTTACACGCACTTTTGAATCGTCAATTCACAATACAAAAAAAGGTCAGTGTAGTCAGTCCGTAAGTAAGCTACCACCGGCTCGAAATGCTGCTCTGTTGAGAAAAGCCGGCCAGAAACTCAACAGTTGCTCTTTTCATAAGAAATATAACAATAGATGATGTACATTATAATATAAATCCTGCAAATGATACAACAACTTAAGTTCCACATATGTCGATCCACTAAAAACTCTTGAACGTTATAATAAGCTTTATTAAATAATAAATTTTTGATTTTAGATTTAAAACTAAGAAATGGAAGGTCTAAGATATCTTGTGGAACTTTTATTATATATGCGTATACACGCGTTTGTCCGAAGGACTACGTTTACACTAGATACGCCCATTCTGCTATTTTTTCGTATGTACTTCAGCATGTTAGTTCCGGCGTAGCCGGCGTATGTTTCATCCTATCGTCACGAAAATCGGCAGGCGTATTTTTTTAATTATTCATTTTTGAACATTAAAGAAGGCAAAGAACAAGAATTTTCTTTCTACAAAAAAACAAATAAAAAAGAATTTGATGAAAAGGTTTCGCAACATAAAGAAATAAAAAATTAATGCAATTTGTTAAGAAATGATTTGTCCCTTTCTTACATGGAGTCTTTTTGAATAAACTTTAAAAGGCGTCTGAAAAAGATTTCATTAAAAAGCTTCCAAAGTAAATTCATTACGGAGTTTAAATTATAAACAATAGCTTGAAAATCTAATTTATATTTCTTCGTTTTAAAGATTTTTTTTCAACACCGAAATGACTTCCAAGTTAAAAAAATATATATTCAGATTTTTAAAACATCGATGTTATATTTTAAACATTCTTCCTCGCTTTCTGCGCTTATCTCTAAATCTCTAAATCTGACACCTATAAATTTCATATGAATATTATATTGCATATGTTTTTTACCTTAACATTACCTCACTTCTACTGTATATCTTTAATCTAAGATTTAATAATAATATTTTTTTTACATGACAGATGTAAATCAGAAAATATTTCATTTTTTATTTATTTATAATAATACTTAGAGCAATTTGTACATTGGATAATTTATATCTCAAACGTTAACCTTGATTATTAGAGAAATATATATTATATATATATATATATTACATAATATGTATTTATAATTATATAATTACTTTAAAAGTAAGAACATCTGTTATCTGATTTCTTAAGAGTATATTAAATATTATCAGAACTTTACAAATAGAAACTATATTTACAGTGTCGAATTGAAATTAGATATTTAAACTTATAAGCTATAAATCCAAACCGTGTCGCGTATTCAAACAAGATGTGCATTGCGGATGCAATCTGTTTACTATATTCTTCTTTTGGTTTTATAATGGTTATATTTTTTAAGTAAATTGTTAATTTAAGAAAAAGGAAAAAAAATCCAGGACATATGTTTACTAAAATATATTGTCTTGCGATAAAATAAAATTCGAAGGTTTTGTAAAGACTAATAATTTAATTAGATAAAAAACTTATATATAATATATTTTATTACTATTAATACAAATGTGTTTTAGGTTCATATTTCAACTAAAAGCTTATGTTACATAGCTTGTTTAAAAATGATGTAGTCGAAAAGTAATTAACGGGTAGCTCTCTCTTATGTGAATGTCTCGTTATTTAAGGCTTGATGTGTGCGTTTTAAATATTTTTTTTTCGCCAATAATTTTATGCATGCGACATCAATTAAAAAATATTGTATAATCGTTTCGATAACAACAGACGAAGTCACGGACTGAAGGCACTACTATTTTTTGTTGGTATTAAATAGATATATAAAAGATATAAAGTATAAGTAATTGTAAGTATACTAAATACTAAAATATATTTTAAAATATATATATTTAAAAATTTTTTTCATTCTCAAAAAATCAATACAGACTTTTAAATAAATATCATAATAAACTCACACAATACAGTACAATGACACTTTGTTATCATTACAGTCATTAGCTAGTAAAATTCTCTACAACTACCAAGTATCGGGTGGACCAAGAATTCGTTAACATTTAAATGTAACTGACCACGCAAACTATTGCCGCGCGGGGCGCGGGCGCGGGCGAGGGTAATAGCTCGCTTCTTGGAAATTTAGTCGCAATGGATCGCTTCACGGGGCCACAACGCGCTTACTGTGTGAAACAGTTTTATTTAAACAACTTTTCGCTCATGACTGTGAGACGCTTATTTCGCGTTGAATATGGTTTACACGACTTAAGTCAGTGTCCAAGTGCTCCTTTAATAAAGAAATGGGTGAAGAAGTTCAAAGAGACGGGATCTACACTAAATGTGAAACAAACCGGCGGCCCGCGGACTTCTCGAAGCGAAGAAAACGTGCAGCAAGTTTCCGCTTCTGTTCGACGTGATCCAGATTTATCGACGCGCAAACGTTCGGCTGAATTAGGATTATCCCGCACATCATTACGCCGTATTTTGAAATTAGATTTGAAATTACATCCATATAAGATCCAGATAGTGCAAGAACTAAACCCTAATGATTTAAATTTGCGTAAGTCATATGCCGAAACAACGCTAACTCGATTCAGTAATTTTGACAACATCTTATTCTCTGACGAAGCCCATTTCCACCTAAATGGACATGTAAACAAACAGAATTGCAGGTATTGGAGCAGCGAAAATCCCAAAGCTAAACATGAAAGGCCACTTCACTCTCCTAAGGTAACTGTATGGGCTGCAATTTCAGCAAAAGGAATCATCGGACCTTACTTTTTTGAAGATTCTCGAGGCCATTCAGTTACTGTTAATTCTGCCGAGTATGTGAAAATGTTACGGGAGTTTTTAGCACCAATGCTACTGGAATTTGCTGGCTATAATCGTAACACATGGTTTCAACAAGATGGAGCCACGTGTCACACATCGAACGAGTCCTTACCGGTGGTCAAAGAAATGTTTCCGGAAAAGCTGATTTCCAGACGAGGTGACATCCCATGGCCGCCCAGAAGTCCAGATCTAGCCCCAGCAGACTTCTTTTTATGGGGCTATTTAAAGAGTCGTGTCTACATTGATAAACCGAATACACTCCGTCAACTTAAAGAAAAAATCATCGAAGAGATGTCGGCGATCTCGCGGTCTGTTTGCAGAAATGTATTCGAAAACTTCAGGACTCGCTTAGATGAGTGCAAAAACCGAAACGGTGGTCAATTAGACAAAATAATTAAAAAAAAAAATACAACTAATTAGCTTTCTCGTAAATAAACTATTTCTAAAATATGTTAAATGGTTTTTTTTATACGATTTTTTCAAATGTTAACTAATTCATGGCCCACCCTGTAGAAAAAAGAGTTTTAGTAAGTACAGGAACGTCGCAGCATTAAAATTATGCTTGGCACGAGGAACGTCTGAGCTGTATTGTCAAAACGATGAAAATGAACTTACCAAGACACTGGATCCACTCGTATCTCAAGTAATTATCATAATAATAAGTTTTTTTTTAAACTTTTTAAATAAGTAGTTTGAGATGCGGTGTATTAAGTTTTTCACTGCAAAATGAGATTTTATGCAAAGTTTAAATTCCCTGCTTTATTATTATGGTTGAAACATTATTTTTACATTACAATATTAATAATATAAGTTAATTAATGAAGTTAAGCATAAGGTTTATGTTAGTAAGGTAGTTTATTCAGGTTTTATTATTCAACAGTAAGAAGGTATTAGAAAACATGGTAAATAAATCTTGTTTGAATTATTTCGTAATGCAAAAAAAACCTTTAATTACCGCTGTACCTATTTAGCGTGTAGTATTAGAGTTAATAACGAAAAATCCTTTTAAATATTGCACATTATACAAATAGTGTAGTATACAACAATGTATGTACGTATTTCTATAAAGGTTCTGACAGTGATGTAAGTTTTATTTATTCAGCTTTATCAGAACTTTCAAACCAATAGCTGTTAGCCTTACGTTACATATCTAGAAAAGTTTTCATAAAAAAAAAACTTATCATATTTGAGAAAATAAAAATAAAAGTTATAAACGTCATTTCAAATAAATCAATATTTGGAGAACTTTGCCTTCATTAAAATAAGAGTACTTGAAAAGACGAAATAATTAATATTTAAACTATTTCACTATTACTATACTATTTAAATTGTTTAAATGGTTTCAAGCCAGGCTTTCCCAGCTTGACACTCTAGAAGGTTAATAATATAACTATTTTTAAATTTTGTATGCCTTCCAATAAAACCTAAAAGTACTTTTATATAAATTTATTATGTTCATATTAATTTCCAACTAAGTAAACAAGGGTACCAATATATTTTGTTCACCGAATAAATAATATATTTTAAATTGTTCTGGTATTGTGAACTACTGGAAGCTATTCCGTAGATCAAAACCACAAAGAATTGCTTTTCTCAACAATAAGAAACTTTAACTCTGCTCTGAACTCTATAATGATGCATTTAAACTTCTTCAAAGTTAATGGTCCTATTATTTTTCGTACCCCATTAAGCAGAGAGAGAGAGAGAGACAATTCTGGGATTGTAGGAAGTACTGAGAGATTGCTGTGAGTAACACGGATACTTGTAATTATGAAATTATAATTAATTATTTTTTATTATTTTATCAGAAATAAGAAACTTTATTAAACGTCCTTAATTCATTGATTAGATTTATTTGTTTGTTATTTTTGTTAGACTAACTATTTATCCACAGTATACATTAATTCAGGTAAAATCTTGCCTCTGTGATATACAATATAACATGTTTCTAACAGTGCCATCTAGTTCATTCAATGTAAAGCAATTTACAAACAAATATTTAGAATTAACAATTGCTAAAAACCAATTTAAATACTCAACAAATATTGATTACTTGCATAAGGTTTGTAATCGTATTATTTCAGTATTTTAGTGATAAAAAAACTAAAAAATAAACAAATCTTTTTTGTTAGAAAAACATTATAATTCAAATGAATATTCCGAAATTAAGCTATTTTGTATAATGTCGAGATAAAATTTACAAAACGGGTACTTTGAACGCATTTTGTTTAATGAGGGCAATGAAATTGTTGACGGTTCCATTTTTCTTATTCAGAGAGAATTTAATTTTTATCATATCACTTTAGCTTTGTTGGAATGGCCAATTTATTTAACAAATACTAGTGATGACTTGTACGTTTGATGTCAGGAAGGCCTGTTTTGATACCACACTTATTAAAATAAGCCCTGCTGTAAAGACAATCTCTAACTCAAAATTAAGGTTACCAACTTAACTAAATGAGTTTAATTGTATAAATGTGCCATGTAATTGTTAAATATTTTGACAATAAACAAAATCTGCGAATATAGCGTCAAGTCTGGAAACAAAGTTGTTCAGCTTATAGAGGATTTGTCACATAATCCGTATCGATATTTATTTAGTTTAGGCAACTGCATATATGTATTTTAAAAGCATTGTAAGAATTATTTGCGATATACAATATAAATAGAAATGTTGTTGTTCCTTTCAATAATTTATATTTAGAGCTTTTAGTTATACACAAATAATATTTAGTATCTCATAGTATAAAACTTAAACATATCTTTATTCCGCTAAAGACAGCTAATTACGTAAATAATATTAAATTCAATAACACTGGTATCGGTAACTCAATTACAAGAGTGACGGCATGGTATCCCAGAGATCGCAGGTTTGTATCATGCATAAACTGATATTTTTATTTTTATTAATATTACAGAAAAAGAAAATTAAGATTTAAAGAAAATATTTAAGTGAGTCAACAATGAAGAAAATGTAATTTAAAAAAATCCGTGCCCGCAGGGGGACACGCGTGGGTAGACCTCGTGTGTAACTCGTTTAAAATATAACTCACTACCTAAGAATAACACATGATGCCGTTGTTGACATCAAAAATTTTCAAGCAATAAGCGGTTTTTATTTTTTTTCTCGGAAAAGGTATCTTTTTTGGAAATACTTTTGATATTAAAATTTAGAGTAAAAAATAACCTTTCTATTAAAAATATTTTCGAGGAGGGGATGTTTACCAGAAAAAAGTTGCCCTGGTTTTACCTACCTTAAATTTTCAAGCTAAAAGTGTTTTTTATTTTTTTTCTCGGAAACGGTACTTTTTACGGAAAAACTTTTGGTACCTAAATTTAGAGTAAAAAATAAACTTTCTATTAAAAATACTTGTGATGAAAGAATGTTTACCAGAAAAAAGTTATGATTTTTTTTCCAAAAATTTTCGGTTTTTTTACCCCCACCCTTAAGTTATTGAAGTTAGGTTTTCGATTTATGTACATTAGTTATAGGTATTCATCAAAGACATCATATGATATGAACGTAAATGATCTTCTTTGTATAGGGAAAAAGTTATGGTCGAAAAACTGAAATCAGAAAAAGTGAGGCCCTAGCGCCCCTTGTGGCCAGATTTCTCTGGTTAACGAACTTGACCTTCATTTTTGGATGTTTGATTTTTGTGCAAAGTTTGAAAGCGATCCGAGCGAAATTGCGACCGCTATCGTGCTGACAAAAGTCGAATCTGGACGCACGCACGCATATATATATATATATATATATATATAAACTTTTTGACCAATGGTCATTTCGGACTCAGGGGGTCATAAGAAGACCTCCTGTGAAGAAATTTTTTTTAAATTCGAAAGTAGGGGACAAATGAATGGGCAGACCGAATTCTTCGAGGTCTACCCAAAATTGACTACGTGAAGATAAATCTCATACGTTAAATGAAACCGTAATAAAGGATATCTTTACGTTTCTAAGCAAATGAAAACGATTTCTGTACGACCAAAATATAATCAAATATACTCGTAAATCACACAATACGGTTAAGTTATACTATTTATCAAACAATTAATTTTGTCGTCATGATTCTGTCTCAAATATTTGCTATTAGGCTTACAGTCTTGAAATAATGTGTTTTATAACATAATAATATTAGCTTCGTATGATAAACTATGTTCAGGTGAGGTCAAGTGAAAATGTGTTGTTTCATCTTTATCAGTGATCGATGTGAGGTCAGACGGTTATTTCTATTTAACTATTGCAAAAAATGGTCAAGTGTAAATCTGGATATCAAACGTTATGTGTAAGATAAAATACTATTGTTTTTTGTATTATAATTAAAAATGCATAAAATTTCAAGTTAATTGATAACTGACCGTTTTATCGTTTTTCTTCTATTAGAAAACATTTAGATATATTTAAGAAAATATAAGTTTTTTTGTACATGTAATATATTGTTTTATTTCATTTAAACATACAAGTATAAGTCACGGTTACAGATGCACGAGAACAAATATTTTCAAAAGATGTTTTTGCTTTAACAAATTGTTTTGGCAATAAAAGTATCAATGTGGGTTTCAAAACCTTAAGTTTTTTTACTGTATAAAATTAATTCATTTCATTACTTTACAGTTAAGTTAATTTATAATGTCAATCTTGTATATTATTTTGGTTAACAATATATAACCAAATATTATAATTACTACCACGTAATCATAGTATAAACTGCGACATGGACAATTAAACAAGCAAACAAACAGTTAAACAACAGTAATCATAAAAAACTACTTTTATGAGGATTGTACTACGTACTGAATACGTACCATAATATATATTTCTTTTATATTTATAGTAAATACCTCTACTATCCTATTATATGATACTATATAATGTGACTTGAATGTAACTCATTAGTTTCAGTATGAAACTTCCAAATAGTTTCAAGAAGTTTCTGGAACATATTTGGATTCTACACCACGGAGCTATGTATTGTTAGTTAGTGAATATATTGTATCAGGGACAGATAAATTAAATCAACTATATTATTATCAACCTTTTATTGTAATGCTTTATACGTTTCTAATAATTTAAATAGTTAAAAAAGGCAGATAACAAGAATATTGTTTCTACAAAAATACATAAATAAAAAAGAATTTCATGAAAAGGTTTCGCAACATAAAGAAATAGAAAATTAAAGCAATTTGTTAAGAAATAATTTGTCGCTTTCTTACATGGAGTCTTTTTGAATAAATTTTAAAAGGCGTCTGAAAAAGATTTCATTAAAAAGCTTCCAAAGTAAATTCATTACGGAGTTTAAATTATAAACAATATTGAAAATTTTCTTTGTATTTATTCGTTTTAAATATTTTTTTCAACACTGAAATGACTTCCAAATAAAAAAAATATATATACTGAGATTTTTAAAACATCGATATTATATTTTGAACATTCTTCCTCGCTTTCTGCGCTTAGAAATCTTACACCTATAAATCTCATATGAATATTATATTGCATATGTTTTTTACCTTAACATCACCTTACTTCTACAATATATCTTTAATCTAAGATTTCATAATAATATATATTTTTTACATGATAGATGTAAATCAGAAAATATTTCATTTTTTATTTATTTACAATAATACTTAAAAGAGCAATTTGTACATTGGATAGTTTATCTCTCAAATTTAAACCTTTATTATAAGAGAAATAAATTAAAATAAAAAACAAGTATATGTATATAAAACATAATACGCATTTATAATTACTTTAAAAGTAAGTAAACCTGCTTCCATTTCTTTAGAGTATATTAAATATTATCAGAACTTTACAAATAGAAATCATATTTAACAGTGTCGAATTGAAATTAGATGTTTAAACTTATAAGCTATTAAGCCAAACCTTGCCGCGTATTCAAACAAGATGTGCATTTCGGATGCAATCTGTTTACTTTATTCTTCTTTTGGTTTTATAATTGTTATTTTTTAAGTAAATTATTAATTTAAGAAAAAGGAAAAAATATCCAGGGCATATGTTTACTACAATATATTTTCTTGCAATAAAATAAAATTCGAAGGTAGAACGTTTTGTAAAGACCAATAATATAATTAGATTAAAAACTTATTTGTAATATATTTTATTACTATTAATACAAATGTATTTTAGGTTCATATTTCAACTAAAAGCTTATGTTAGGTAGCTTGATTAAAAATGATGTTGTCGAAAGTAATTAACAGGTAGCTCTCTCTTATGTGAATGTCTCGTTATTTCACTACCCGGTATAAGGCTTGATATTGTGCGTTTTAATTCGCAAATAATATTATGCACGCGACATCAATTAATAAAAATATTGTATAATCTTTTTGATAACAGCAGACGAAGTCACTGACTAAAGGCACTACTATTTGTTTGTTGGTATAAAAAAAATATATGTTATATATGTTTGCTTTTCACGATCACTTATAAGTGATCGTGAAAAGCAAACATTCAGCGCTCGGCGAACAAAGTATAAGTAATTGTAAGTATACTATTTATAAAATATATATTTTAAGAAATATATAATTTAAAATTATTCTATTCTCAAAAAATTAATACGGACTTTTAAAAATTTATTATAATAAATTCACACAATACAGTACAATGACACTTTGTTATCATTACAGTCATTAGCTAGTAAAATTCTCTAAAACTACAAAGTAGAACAAAAGAAAAGTTTTACTAAGTACAAGAACGTAACTTGAGCTTGGCACGAGGAACGTCTGAGCTGTATTGTCAAAACGATGAAAATGGACTCACTAAAACACTGGGTCCACTCGGATCTCGTGTAATTATCATAATAACAAGTTTTTTTTTAACTTCTCAAAGAAGAAGTTTGAGATGCGGTTTATTAAGTTTTTCATTGCAAAATGAGATTTCATGCAAAATTTAAATTTTCTGCTTTATTATTATGGTTGAAAACATTATCTTAACATTATAATATTAATAATATAACTTAATTTATGAAGTTAATCATAAGGTATATCTTGAGTAAGGTAGTTTTATACAGGTTTTGTTATTCAACAGTAAAAAGGTATTAGACAACATGGTAATTAAACCTTGTTTGTTTTATTACGTAATGCAAAAATAGCCTTTTATGACCGCTGTACCTATTCGGCGTGTGGTGTAAGAGTAAATAATGAAAAATCGTATCAAATATTGCACATTATACAAATAGTATAATATATAACAATGTAGATACTTATTTGTATAAGAGTTCTGATAGTGGTTTAAGTTTTATAAACTCAGCTTTGTCACAACTTTCAAACTAATAACTCTTAGCAAATAAACAGCTTTACGTCACAAATATGGAAACGTTCTTATTAAAAATAAACGAACTTATTATATTTAAGTACAGTTACATGAACATTTCTTATTTAACTTTTATTATATTCTTACTTATATAACATTTTGCAATGTAATTTTATTATTAAAAACTTTTCATAATCTCAAATATTAAATTATAGTAAAGATATTTTGAAAAAAACACATTAACGTCTCATGGATTAGAGACATCAAAAGCACGAAACAAAAGATGTAAATAAAAAGTAGATTTCGTATTTATAATGCAAACCCATATTAATTACTAGCTTTTGCCCGCAACTTCGTCCGCGTTTCCGTCGTTTTTCGAAAAAAAATTAGCAGATGTCCTCCCTCATAGTTTTGACGTAACAGGCAGATTCACTTTCGTATTTTAGAAGGGCAATAGTAATATAATATGCCAATCCACAAAACTGTTGAAAAATATAAGTAACCGCAGAATATTATAATATACCCACGCTATACCCACGACTCGGTCAGCGTGTAACTCCTTGTTTTTTATTAAGATAATATATTGCTAATATTTTTAGATCAAATTAAAATGTTTCAGCGCAAAGCTTCTGGGTAGACTATGTTAAGAGTCGACCCGTCCGGCACGTGAACGTAAAGATTCCTAGAATTGCTAACCCGGGAAAGAGCGACGTATAATTGACCATGCGAGAAACAGCTAACACCGAGATCTACTCCAGCAACACGAAAAGTCTGCCCTTGAGCTTTATTGATAGTCATGGCATAGCACACCGATACTGGGAATTGCGTTCTTTTAAATTGGAATGGAAAATTATTTGGTATTATGGGAATTCTGGGAATAAAGACAGTTTCTCCTGCACCGCAACCTGTTAAAATTTGAGCCTCGATTACATTTTGTTGCAACTGGGTTACTTTTAGCCGAGTTCCATTGCAAAGTTGAGGTGGTCTTAAATTTCGGAGCAGAATTATCGGTATGCCAATTTTTAAACAAATTATATGAGAAAGTAGTCCAGGCATACTTAAAGAATTTAAAAATTCTATCGGGTAATTAGTGGCTTCTTGTTCATCAACCATTCTATTTATTGAACTATAAACTTTGCTTTCTCCCTGTATATTAGACAGTATTTTATTATTAATTTCAGATGCCTGGTCATTGCGAGGAGTCAAAATGGACCTTTCGCAAAGCCAAGAATTGTCCCTATTTAATATAATTGTTATGTCACCGTAAACCGAAGATATAAGATGTTGTTGGGATTGCACTATACAACATAACTCAGGTGTCAGAATAAGTTTTCCTTGGTGTAGTTGTGGATAGGTACCTTCACCAATCTTCAATAATGTATCAGAAAATTCACGATTATCTGCGTTGTCTCCAGTTCTCACTCGCATATTTATAGTCAAATGCACCGATTGTATATCACGCCACAAATAAGAGCTTTTCAGGCAAGCCCTAATCTCATCAGCTCGGGTTCCCCGTGGTATTACCGGTAAGGTTTGTCGGAAATCACCACAAAATAAAACCGTAATACCGCCCATTGGTCGATCATTTTGTCTTATGTCCCTTAGAGTTCTGTCTACTGCTTCTACTCCTTTTCGATGGGCCATCGTACATTCATCCCATACGATTAAATTACACTCACGCAATACCTTAGCTTTGTCGCTATTTCTTGAAATACTACAGGTTGGACTTTCCGTGCGATCTAAATTAATTGGTATTTTAAACATAGTGTGAGCAGTCTTACCTCCTGGTAGCAATGTTGCAGCTATACCTGATGAAGCCACGGCAAGAGCGATTTTACGCTGATTTCGAACATAAGCTAATATTAATTTAGTCAAAAAAGTTTTCCCAGTTCCTCCAGGTGCATCTAAAAACCATATTGTTCCTAAATTATTCTGCACACTCTCGCACACGCGATCATAGACTAAGCGTTGTTCTGCAGTCATCATTGGGACACCGTTTTCTAATGTTACCAGCAGTTCCATTGGGTTGTAACCAATCTCTGCGGAATATTCCCTATTGGTAACCTCTCCGACTGAGGTTGGCGTTGGCAAACCATATTCACAAAGTGATTTACCGCCTACTGCTGTTAAGTCTTCCTGAAGAGCTAATAAGCACTGATTTATAGCCAGATCTCGAAAATTATCATTAGTTGCGCCTTCATTATTGTGAGATAAATTCCGAAGAAAGTCTTCTGCAAATTTTTCTTTATATTTTTCCCATAATTGGACAGGATCAGATAAATTACAAAATGTGAGTAATGTTACAAATAAATGGCGTAACCGTCGTGGATTATCACTAACACAGGATTCTGCTAAAGCGTCATCCCAATGTTGATCATTTTCAAGCAAATGACGCGCTTGGCAAGCTGCATGATAAGTTGGATAAACAACATCGTCTACTTTTCTCAAATCTATAAATGATGTTGGTCCTCGCACTGTATGTAATAATAATCTCAAATAAAAACACTCTGCGTTGTTAGGATGAACAGTATACACTCTACCAAGAACATGTTCTTTGAAAATACCTGTCTCGCCATCTACAGGCCTGCCTCGGCGTCTACGGTTAAAGACACCTCGTTGTTTATCGTAGGTATAATACGATGGAACTTCTTCATACAAAAGAGACTTTGCGAAATTATCAGTTTGGCAAAGTCGAAAGAATGCCAATAAAGTTGTTTGTCTAGGGTTCTCTAATCGTTCTGTAACATTTTCGGCGTTAAAATATATACGTTGACCGCCTTCCAGATGAACATCCAGATGGGTCACAGGTGGATATCTTTCGTGAATATTAAAACTTAAGATCCGCCACACAGCTTCTGAAGAGCTGATATATCTGCCTGACTGAAATCTAGTAACTTCATCATGTTCATTTCTTAACGCAAACGTAGCTTGGTCACTGCCCTTGTTAATGTACTTACAAATATATTTAATTGACTCTACACTATTACACATTTCTACATTTATGTGAGCTTGAAATGCTCTGGATACACTGGATACAGGCGAATACGGAACGACCCACCTATTATCTAAAGTAACCTGTTGTCCAGACATTCGCTTTTCAACAGTAAAACCACCATTGTCTCTTGAACGGCGACGATATAATGGGTATCCATCATGTCCTGTTACAGTTTCATCCACTAATGCTTTTGGATACCTTTTAGTGCAACGACCGTCTTGCATGCAAGGAGCATTTGCGTTAAATGCACCACATGGACCATGTATCATATGAGTTTTAACAATGTCGTATAACAGGGGATCTGCAGTCGGATCTGGAATTTCAGCACTGATTAATCTGTCTACATCATTAGGTCGAACCTTATCTTTTAACCAAAGCAAGATATGTGCGTGAGGTAAGCCGCGTTTTTGCCACTCAACACTATACATATAACACAATACTTCTCCAAAAATGTTATCTTTGGTAAGAAGATCTATCATTGATTTTAATTTTAAATGAAACACTCTTGCAATAATATCATGGCGGTCATGCGGTGCCTGACCCTCAAGAAGCTCCCGAGTGATTTCATCCCACTTGGGATTGGTAGTTACAGTAACAAATAAGTCGGGACGTCCATATTTTCTTACGTAACAAAAAGCGTCTTGAGTACGTTCATGCATGTAGCGTGGACCACCAGTAAAAGAAGAGGGTAAAATAACTAAACGACCCATATTCACAGTATCGTTATCTTGCTGCATGGCATCGCGAAGGTGCACGTATTCTTCAGCGCGCAGCTGCCTTTGATTAGATCGTATATAAACTAATCTTTCGGTTTCAATTTTTGCGTACATGTCAACAATAAACTGATTAAATAAGCCACGAAAACGTTGAAAGTATACCAATCTATTCCGTCTCATTTGCAGGTGGTAACAATAAAATTGAAGGCATGACACCTTTTTATTATAATTAGGTGCGCCTGTGCGCGGATCGGTTTGGTATACAGCGAAATTATAACCATCTTCCCCTCGACAGTATATCATAGGATATTGCAAACTGTCGTAAGCCCTGTGGGTTTCGAAAATACGTTGCAAACGATTGTCTCTGGAACGTATAACGATATCACGCCTATCACATTCCTGGTCGACCAGTACTACAGCAACTTCATTCGTGGATGGAACGTTATGACGCCCAGGGTGTTCCTGAGTTGGACGCTTATCGGCATTTATAACAATTTTATAATTGTTATTACCATCTTGAGAAAGGGCTTCTAATGCCGATTTAAAACTGCATACGTACGAATTAACCTGATGTAACATGTTCTGAAGTTGTGAAATGAGTTCAGTATTTAAATTCGGAAAATATTGATTTCTTATATTCGACTGTTCGTTGTAATCGTATACAAAATATATTTGAAGAAATTTAGGTTGTTCTTCAGGCAAAAGGGACCCTATCAAATGGTAAACCTGACCTTGTACCTTAAAAGTAGGCATGAAAGGGCCTTCTGAGATTTGTTTAGCACCAAAGGATGTCATTTGGAATGCACTATTATAAGTGCGAATATTATCTAAAAACTGTTTGGATTGCAAATGTTCCCCTAAAAGTAGTGATTTTAAAGGTTCCGGTGGGTCTTCGAACGAAGGCAAATTTATTTTACCTCCAGAACAACAGAAACCAGCAGACTCCTTCCTCCACTTCGAAGCATTACAAAAGGAACATACTACGTTCATATCGCCTATTTCAGAAGATGATCTGTAATCAATTGTGAGGTTATAAGCAAACCCACTTTTATATTTATCGGACCACGCCACCGAATTTGTAGATTGATCTACCACGTGTATATCTAAGTCATTAAGACCATGTCGAAATCTATCTGCAGTAAGACGGGCCTCTCGCTGTTCTTTTGTTTCAAGCGACCGAATATTTTCAATTCTTAATCTTTCATTAGATAAAGTAATCAATTGTTCTTGTCTCAAAGAATTGTAATAATCGCGTCCCGACTCTAGTCGTTGTTCATGCTCATGTTCATCTTCAAGAGATCGAATCATGTTATGGTGCGCCCTATCATTTGTCAAACGGTCTTGATATTGAGTAAAAGTTTCAGATTCTCGAGACAAAATATGACGTTCGCGATCAGCTGTAAGCCGTAATTCCCTCTCAGTGAAGGTTTCGGACTCGCGAGATAAAATATGACGTTCGTGGTCAGCTGTAAGCCGTAATTCCCTCTCAGTGAAGGTTTCGGACTCGCGAGATAAAATATGACGTTCGCGGTCAGCTGTAAGCCGTAATTCCCTCTCAGTGAAGGTTTCAGACTCGCGAGATAATGTATGCCGTTCGCGGTCAGCTGTGAGTCGCAATTCTCGTTGTAAAGCAGTTTCAGCTTCTCGGGATAACGCATGTTGTTCCCGGTCAATAGAACGCCTTAGCTCTCGTTGAGAAGAGCTTTGAGAAGCCCGTGTTGTAGCTCGTCTCGCTCTTTCAGCTGCTAATCGCATCTCTCTTTCTGGAGAGCTTTCATTAGCTCGAGATGTTGAGGTACTAACTCTCATAGAGTTTAACCGATGTGCTCTTTCCTCTTCCGATTCTTGAGAACGCGTCATTCTCATTCTCCTAGCTTGATTCGAAGTTCGAGATAAAGATGGTCGTTTTTTAGGTGGCATCGTTTATTTTATTTTTAATCGACGGTAACTTAAATTCTATTTAGTTACCCAACAAAAAACTTACGTCAGAGGTCCTAACTATAGCTAAGTATATAATAAATAGAATATAAATCTAAGTGCCTATTAAAACTAAAATAATATTCTAATCGAATTATAAATATGTACGTAGGTACCTACAAATTACAAAAGAATAAAAAATGAAAATAAAGCTATACTTAATGCGTGTGCAATACTATCTACACTTACCTACTTCACTTAAAAATGAATAATAAGAAATACCTACAACTACTGTAATTAATCAAAGTACCTATGCTAATACAAAAAAAACCTTAGATGTTCTAAGTACAGCTGCTATATAATAAAAAAATATAAATCTAAGTGCCTATTTAAACTTAAATACCTAATATTCTAATATAATTAAACTAAGAAATATGTACCTACCTACCTACAACTTAGGTACAAAAAAAAAAGAAATGAAAATAAAGCTAAAACACGTGTGCAGTATAGGTAGATAGTAGGCAATATCTACCTATACCTACTTCACTTAAAAATAAATAAAAAATACCTATGAATACTATAATTAATAAAAGTACCTACCTACGCTTTTATCTACTCAATACAAAAAAAACTAAACATAAAATGCCCAAAACTAACCTATCAGTAACTAAAAATCTAACAATAATCTAATCTATCTATCTATTATCTAATCTAAAAATCGAATCTAAATCTACTTAAAAAGAAATAAAATAGGAACTATTAATAGTTAAGAATTTAAACAAAACTAAAACTAATTTAGAAAATAACAACAAAAGAAATTAAAATAAACTATTTAAAGACAAAAAGTCGCGCTGATAAGCACGGTTTATAAAATAACAATTATTGTCTGTCAATAAAGTTCAACACTCTGAACGCATCAACAGCCAAATATTGAATGACGCTTGCGCTCGCCTCCCGCCCCTTTTATACTCTGCCGCCGCGAGCCCCGTCGAGCGCGGCAACCGTTACGCAAAAATAATCCTTATAGCTTGATTCACTATTCACGCGCGATGTCTTGTTGGCGTATTTCATGTAAGTAAGTATAAGTTTGGTGTTTCTATACCGATTTCAATGATTCTTTTTTTATTGAATTGGTGCTAATGTTTATTTTTTTTTTAATTAGGAATGATGGTGAGCATTATTGGTTTTATAAACGTAAAAGTAAACAAATATAATAAGAAATCTCCGAACTGCTAAGCTATCGAGAGTTATGCGTGTTATTGTGAGTTAACTATAAAAGGTAGATATATGCTGTCTTGGAATATTTTTCGTGTATTTTTATGTAGAATATTTCCGTTATACATAGTTTCTATGTAGCTCTAACCATTAAGGCTGCACACGCGACGGAAGCTTAAAAAATCAAGCAACTTCTCCCATTTTCTCAACATTTCCTTTCACTGCTCTGCTCCTATTCATTGTAGTGTGATGAAAAGTATACAATTACCTGCCCAGGAGTATAAAGAATAATTGTACTAAGTTTCGTTAAAATCCGTCGAGTAGTTTTTTTTTCTATAAATAACATACAAACAGACAGACAGACAGACAGACAGACAAAAATTTTTTTAACTGCATTTTTGGCATCAGTATCGAACACTAATCACCCCCTGCTACTTATTTTGTAAATATATTTCATGTACAGAATTGACCTCTCTACAGATTTATTATAAGTATAGATTAATAAGGTGTTGTATGTGACTCGAAGTGCAGGTTTATGAAATATTAAGAGCGAGCGAGTAAATGACATACTGCAAGAGATGTGACACTAATAATTTGAAAAGCTTGAATGCAAAATATATTTATGAAACAGAAATCAAGGACCGCTTTTTTATATTATCAAGTGATAATTGAGAATAACTCGATACATTTTGCATTTTTTTGTACACGTTTTATTGAGCCTGACTGTTGACTAATAAACACTTCTCGAGACAATGTTGAAAGTGATACGTTTTTGAATAAATTAATGTTTTTATAGAGTACTTCTTAATTTCTTCATTAATAAATTTCATCGGTTTAAAGCTGGCAGGTTTACATTGACTTTTGTCACTAGTTTAATAATATTATTAGTTATAAATTTTATAAACCTTCAGTAAAAACTAAAAGAAGTGTTATATAAATTAACTATGTTCATGTTAATATCAAACGACGAATAAGTAAACAACGGTACCTATATATTTTGTTTACCAAATAAATAATATATTTTAAATTGTTCTGGTATTTCAACTGCTGGACGCTATTTCGTAGATCAAAACCATAAAGAATTGCTTTTCTCGACAATAAGAAACTTTAACTGCACTCTAAACTCTATAATGATGCGTTTAAAGTTCTTCAAAGTTAATGGTCCTATAATTTTTCGTACCCCATTAAGCATAAAGTATCTGGAGAAAGACAATTCTGGGATTGTAGGAAATACTGAGAGAGTACTGTGAGTAACACGGACACTTGTAATTATGAAATTACAATTAATTATCTCTTTTATTTTGGCAGAATTAAGTCACTTTATTAAACGTCCTTAATTCATTGATTAAGTCTATAGATTGTTTGTTTATTATTGTATGATTAACTATTTATCCACAGTAAACATTAATTCAGGTAAAATCTTGCCTCTATGATATACAATATTACATGTTTCGAACAGCGCCATCTAGTTCATGAAAATGTAAAGCAATTAACAAACAAATATTTACATTTAACAATTATTGAAAAGTAATTTAAACACTCAACAAATATTGATTAAATATAGTATTTATTATACATCATATAAACAATAAAAAGACTAAAACAATCAGACATCCTTTTTTGTTAAGATAACCTATAATATATTTCATATGAATATTCTGAAATTAAGCCAATTTGTATAGTGTCGAGATTTTTGTCGAAATATTTTACTACTAACTAACTAAAAGCTTGTGTTACGTAGCTTGTTTAAAAAATGATGTAGTCGAATATGTAATTAACAGATAGCTCTCTCTTATGTGACTATCTCGTTATTTCACTACCCAGTATAAGGCTTGAGGTGTGGGTTTAAATATTTTATTTTGCTAATAACATTATACATGCGATACGTCATGGGAGAGTTGGGGTTAATAGCATCAACGCCATGATACAACAATGTATATTTAAAATATGCATCTGCATAATATATTATAATGTAAAGAAATTAAAAAAAAAATAATTTATAAGACATAAAGCAAAATTGTTTACTTTTTTTTAAGTTATATGATTCTTAGCAATAATAGTTAGTCATAAAATACTTGAATATTATTAATTTATTTACCATAATGTTGATGTAAAAATTATTTTATTTAATTAATTTTAATTTTAAAATGTTATTAAAAATAAGTAAATAAATTTTGTTTGTTTCATTAAATAATAGTTTTGCTAACTCTCTTTTACGACCTCTGTACCTAGTTAGGATCTATATCCTATAAAGGAAGCATTAAAGAAAAACCGTATAAAATGTTGAACCTATAAAGGGAAACGCGAACGCGAAAACGTTGAACATAACGTATTAAGTTGTAAATTCAGAAATAGTAGCTATCAGCACATAGACAGCGTCACGTTACACATATAGAGAAAGAAATTCATTACAATTTAAATGAATTCATATATATTTGAGTAAATAAAATCAAGAACATTTTAAGTTAAAGAGTGATGAATGATAAATGATAAAATATTAATTATTTCGTCTAGAGAGAATGTTCATTTAATTGTCACAATTAATAACATTATTGTATGCTGCAATTGGTTAAATATATTCAAACTTCACTGATAAATAGAAGTGAATGTAACAAGTGAGATCACTGTACTGACTATTCATCTCAAGTTCGGACAAACGTATGATAACAAATGTGAGTGATGCGACTTAAAATATATTATGCAATTTTGTTAAACAAAAAAGCTTGTTTATCTTTTGTTTTTCTATTTGTATTTTCTTACAAAATCTCAAGTATATAAATATAAAGTAAAAATTGTTTAAAGCAATAATAAAATTATTTAAGATCTAATTTTTTTTATGTAAGCTTCTAATAATTATCTTAACCGTTTGGGAATCAATTTTATGACGCCACATCACATAAAAACTACTTATTCAATCTTTATTAAAATTGTTGTACTTCTTGTTGACGGGCTTCTACACAAAAAAAACTGATTAATAATCTTGATTTGATCAAAAGTTATGGTCGAAAAATTGAATCCCTATAGACTTAAGCTTAACTGTTCTTGCGCGCGCTTGTCGATCGTCTTCCTCAAAATGAGCTGAATCGCTTCATCACTTGAAAAGTACTGGAGCGATTTTAGTCAAATTTGGCACGAATGTAGAACTAATAAATAAGCATCTACAGAAAAACAGAATGAAAATAGCTTGATCAAATCAAAAGTTATAAAGAAAAAATAAAGAGACTCGTGATTGTGTCGCTTGTAGTCTAACTTTCATGGAGACAAACATCAATTATTAATTATTCCATTAATAAATTTCACCAGTGTAAATTCAGGGAAGGTCACTAGTGTAGTAATATAATTGTTTTAACATTTTATATACCTTCTAATAAAAACTAAGAAATTATGTTAATATTCACATTAAATAAGTAATAAACAAGTAATGGTACCTATGATTTTTTTTAAAGTTACAAATAAATCGCATATTGCTCATTGGTGAAAGTTATTCTGTGAATCGAAACCACTAAGAATAACTTTTCTCAATAAGCAACTTTAACTGCACTCTACACTGTATAATGATGCGTTTACACCTCTTCAAAGTTAATAGTCCTATAATTCTTAATACCCCAATAAACATAAAATGTCCGGAGACAGACAATTCTTAGATTGTACTAAGAGGGTGTTGTAGGTAATAAGGATAATTGTAATAATTCATTATTACATTATCGTAAAATAAAAAATAAATATATTTCATTGTGTTTGTTAAATAAACCTTTTCAGTGGACAAGGTTTATTTGGAGCTTACGACGAACATTTAAGTAAATAACTGTGGCAAGTAATTGTAAAAGCACTGGCATTAAATAACTGTGACGAAGGAACATTGTAGATTGCATATATCCTTTCAAGGAATTTTAGTATAACTTTATCTCATAATACGGGCTATTTTAGTGTCTATTTTATTCGATATCAGGTTTGTAAGTCTGTACGTTGTGGTAAGACCAGTTTGTTAATGGAAGTTTAGAAGATGGCTGACATTAAAACTACTCATCCTAAGTAAACGTGTGGCTAGTAAGGGGTAAATATCTCCGAACACGTGCCATGCGTCTGCATACAAAGTTTATAGAAGATTTAGTCTAGAGGACTACATATATATTATAAATATTGTTAGAATTATGTTCGATATAACATGTAAATATAAATTTTATTGTTATTTTCATTTGGAGCTTTAACTGTACTCAAATATTATTTCACAGTATATATAAAACCTAAACAATCCCAGAAGATTTAATTAATATCCATCCTATTTTTTTTTAATAAAAAGACAATAAACATACAATAGAGACAACACCGTATTGAGAGTTATATGTAATAATAAATAATCATACTGGTAAGTTATACTATTTGTTAAAAAAAAATAATTCTTTACATTATGTTACGGTCAAGAAAATTTACAATATCAATCTTGTATACTGTTTTGATTAACAATATATAACAACATATTATTATTGCTTGCGTCATGGGCAACTTAACAGGCAAACAAACAGTTAAACAACAATAATCATAAAAACCTATTTTATAAGGTCTATACTTATAACTGAATATGTATCGTAACATATATTTCGTTTATATTTATAGTAAATACCTCTATTATCTTATTATGTGACACTATTTAATATATATAATTTAACTTGAGTGTAACTTCATAGTTTTAGTTGGATAATTCCAAATAGTTTCAAGAAGTTTCCAGAACATATTTGGATTCTACACAATGGAGCTATGTATTGTTAGTGAATATATAGTATCAGATTAAATTTACTATATTATTACCAACCTTATATTGAAATGCTTTATAAGTTTCTAATTAATTTAAACATTAAAGAAGGCAGAAGACAAGAATACTGTTTCTACAAAAATATATAAATGAAAAGAATTTGACAAAAAGGTTTCGCAATAGAAAATTAAAGCGATTTGTTAAGGAATAAATTGTTCTTTTCTTACATGGAGTCTTTTTGAAGTAAAATTTAAATGGAGTCTCAAATATATTTCATTAAAATCTTCCAAAATAAATTCATTGCGGATTTTAAATTATAAATAATAGCCTAAAAGTCTTCCTTATATTTATTTGTTTTAAAGGTTTTTTTTTACCACTGAAAAGATTTTTAAGTTTCAAAAAAATATATGTTGAGATTTTTAAAACATCGATATTATTTTTTGAATATTCTTCCTCTCTTTCCGCGCTTAGAAATTTCTAACACCTATAAATCGCATATGTATATTATATCACCTTTCTTTTATTGTATATCTAAAATGTAAGATTTCATATCAATACTATTTTTATCCTACATCATCAGAAAGTATTTCATTATTTGTTTATTTACAATAATACTCAAAACAGCAATTTGTTCATTGGATAGTTTAACTCTCAAACGTTAACCTTGAATATAAGAAATACAAACTAAATTAAATTTATATATTACATATTATGTAATTATAATTACTTTAAAAGTAATTAAATCGGTTTCAATTTCTTTAGAGTACATTAAATATTATCAGATCTTAACAAATACAAATTATATTGAACAGTGTCGAATTGAAATAAGATATTTAAACCCATAAGCTATAAAGCTAAACCGTTTAAAGAAAATATAAAATTTGCTGTTTACTTTATTCTTCTTAAGCCGGAAAGCCGGAAGTTCACGAACGAACTTTGTTCGTTCTGTATTATTTTCACTTTTCTCGGATGGATGGATGTATGGATGGATGCCTGTGGACAAGAAAATTTTCATTACTGTCGAGAGATGGCGCTGTTTATAATTTACTGATTTAGTTTATTTTCATATTTAATTATATTACTATTAATCACACTTTTTTTGTATTTTTTTAGTAATTATAAATAAACATGTATTTAACATTTTCTTTTCTTCAATAAATGATAATCATTTTACTTCAAAATCAAAAAAAAAATCATTATTGTCGAGAGATTTTTTTAACATTTATAATTTCGTCAAAGTTCGTTCGGGAAATACTCTGGGTATTTGCCTCTTTACTGGTTCTTACTTAAATAAATTTTCTTACGACACCGATAAAATTCGAAGATCAAATATTTTGTAATTTTAATTTATCAGATAAAATACGTACATGTAATATTTTATTACTGTTAATGCAAATGTATTTTTGGTTCTTATTTCAACTAAAAGCTTGTGTTTCGTATCTTGTTTAAAAATTATGTAGTCGAAAAGGTAATTAACAGATAGCTCTCTCTTATGTGACTGTCTCGTTATTTTACTACCTTATACCGGATGTTATGTGTGTTTTTTAAATATTTTATTTTGCAAATAATATTATGCATGCGAAACGTCATGGGTTAATAACATCAACGCCATGTTACGACAACGTATATTTAAAACTGGCATCAGCATAATATATTATTATGTCAAGAAAGTTTCGAAAAAATATAGTTATTTAATTTTAGCTTAAAAAGTAAACAATGTAAAATTGTTTTACTTTTTTTGAAGTTATATGATCATTAGTAATAATAGTTAGTCGTACAATACTATATATTGTCAATTGATCTATTTACCATAAAAAATTAATATACTGAGTCAATTAATAAAAATATTGTATAATCTTTTTTGATAATAGCAGACGAAGTCACTCACTGAAGGCGCTACAATTTGTTTGTTGATTTTAAAAAAGATGTATAAGTGATTGTAAAAAGCAAACGGTTGGCGCTCGGCTAACAATGTATAGGTAATTGTATGTAAAATTGTAAGTAAATAAAAAATATATATTTTGAGATATATATAATTATTCTATTCCCAAATATTCTTTTCCCAAAAAAGTAATTAGTTAAGTAATTAGTAGTAATTAGCTAGTAAAATTCTCTAAAACTACCAAGTAGAACAAAAGAAAAGTTTTACTAAGTACAGGAACGTAGCAGCATTAAAATTTAGTTTGGCACGAAGAACGTCTGAGCTGTATTGTCAAAACCATGAAAATGAACTTACCAAGATACTGGGTTCACTCGGATCTTATGTAATTATCATAATAATAAGTTTTTTTTTAACTTTTCAAAGAAGAAGTTTGAGATTTTATGAAAAATTTAAATCTTCTGCTTTATTAATATGGATGAAAACTTTATTTTAACATCACAATATTAATAATATAACTTAATTTATGCAGTTAATCATAAGATAAATGTTCAGTAAAGTAGTTTTATACAGGTTTTGTTATTCAACAGTAAAAAGGTATTAGAAAACATGGTAAATAAATCTTGTTTGTTTTAGTACGTAATGTAAGACAAGCCTTTTATGACCGCTGTACCTATTCAGCGTGTGGTATAAGAGTTAATAGCGAAAAGTCCTATTAAATATTGCATATAATACAAATAACAATTTATGTACGTATTTTTATAAAATACATGATAGCGATTTTAATTTTACAAATTTAGCTTTGTCATAACTTTCAAACCAGAAGCTGTTATTATATAGTCAGCTTTAAGTTATAAATAAAGAAAAGTTCTCAATAAAAATAAACGAACTTATTATATTTAAGTAAAAAAAAAAAAGTCATGTTAAAAAGAACAATTTTGGAGAATATTGACTTCATAGTTCTAAAATAATAGTACTTGAATAGACGATGTAATTAATATTTAATTCAATGTCACTATTATTAGAAAGGCGGAAGGTGGAGGACGGTTTTCTTCCTAAACCAAAAGATTTTCTGTGGTTTTGTGGATTTGGAAAAGGAAAGGAAAAGGCGTTTGACAGGATTGTGAGAAAGAAGTTATGGGAGATACTGCCCCGATACAATGTGAACGGACCCTTGCTACAGGCTGTAAAGTCTTTTTACAGAGATCACTCAGCCTGTGTGCGAGTAGAAGCTGGCATGTCGCCCTGGTGTGACATCCAATCGGGTGTTAAGCAAGATTTTGCTATGTCAGCTTAGTTGTTCAATTTGTATTTGAATAGTTCTCTCCAAGGCGTGAAAGACAGTGACATGGGAGTGACTTTAAGGTCAATTGCTTGCTATACGCAGATGATGCAGTGCTCATTGCATCATCAGAATGCAATTTGCAGGCATTGGTCACCACTCTGAAAGATGTGTGTGAAATTAATGGTCTAAACCTGAATGTAGATAAGACTAAGGTTTTGATATTTGAAAGAACAGAATGTAAGATCAACGTGAATGGTAAGATAATAGAACAAGTAAATGAAGTGGTATATTTGGGAAGTATGTTTAGCAGAGACGGAAGATACGAAATGGATGTGGAAAGGCGTATCGCTGCCGGTAACAGAGTTAACGGTGCCCTGGCTGCATTGTTGAGACGGCGAAACGTCAGCATAGCTGCACGTTTGGCTGTACACAATGCGGTTTTGCTACCGACGCTGTTATACGGCAGCCAAACGTGGGTAACACAGAAGAAGAATATAAGAAAGATGAATGCTGTAGAGATGAGATCTCTTCGCAGAATATGCGGAGTCAGCCTAGCTGACCGCAATGAAGAGATCCACAGAATGGCAGGTACTAGTGAAGATGTTACAGTGAGAATGAAGAAGAACGTGCTCAGGTGGTTTGGGCACATCGAACGAATGAGTGATGAAAGAAGGGTAAAAAAGATTTATACAAGAAAAGTGAGTGGTAAGAGAGGAAGGGGGAGGCCTCGAGTGATCTTCGAAAACACTGTATCTATGATACTGGAGGAAGGTCACGTAAAAAGCATGAGGACCCCCCGGAGGGCATGTATGAAGAGGTTGATGTCTGTGGCCGAGGCGAAAGAGATATGCAGGGACCGTATCGTTTGGCGCTCCGTCGTCTCTGGCTACCCCGTAAGGGATATGGCGTGAAGCTAAATAAATAAATAAATAAATACTATTGCTACACTGTTTAAATTGTTTAAATGTGTTCAAATGTTAGCTGTTTGTCTATTTAGTGACTAATTCCACCACACCCAGCGAATATCTACGAGTACTGCGTGACTATACTACTCGTATATTCAATGGACTTTAAACCTGCTTCATACAATTCATTTTTAAATGATTTGCAGGTAACATTCATAATATAAACATTGAATTATATATATAGTCAGAGTAATAAAATGTTTGTATGATATAAATAAACAAAATACCTCGTTCGACAGAGTCGATCATGTTAGGTAGATTCCCGTCACGTGATTCTCCATATGCAATATGCGAAGGTAACAATGAAACCGAGAATGCGATAAGCATGTAATGTATGATAAAAGATGGTATCACCACACCAATAATTTCACCGCACTTGTCCTGAAACGAAAATAAATCATTTGTTTCCAGTCAACAACAGGAGATATAGTTAATTCTCGTAAGATGTAGGTGTAGTCTTGTAGGTGGTAGAGCCTAGCTGTAGTTATCCGACTACAGCTCGTATTGGGCTGGCTCGACCGGGGAAGGACCATCCTCTCACAGAAGACCGACGTGTAGTAACCAAATTCATTTGGTTATGTTCCGTCGGTGAGTGAGAGAATCCGGAAGCACAACCTCCCCCCCGCGCCAAACATGAAAGCGATGCCTAGAAGAAAAATACCCCAGGAGGGTACCGGCTTTGATGAAGCCGGGGACCCCCTCCCCGAGCAAAATCGGGGAAATGATTCTCGGATTTTGCTCGGACTGCCCGTCGTATCTGGGGCGGGCAAAGTATCGCCTTTTGTGTTTTATGAGGGAAAACGACGAGTCAACGCAGCGGCACCCCGACCCACTCTAAATATGGACTTTTGCAACATCCGGGGACTTCATTCCAACTTGAACGCCGTCCATTATCATCTAGAGACGGCGCAGCCGGCCTTGTTGTTTCTGACGGAAACGCAGATATCTCAACCTAGCGACACAGCGTACCTGTCATACCCCGGGTATAAACTAGAACACCATTTTATACCACACGCCGGGGTATCTGTGTTCGTAAGGGAGGATATCTGCTACCGTCGGCTTCAGGTTTTTGAAGGTCAGGACCTGTCTATACTCTGGCTACGCGTGGACATGGACGACCATGTCAGAGTCTACGCGTGCCTCTACAGGTCCCATAGTGGTAATACAGAAACGGATCAACTCTTGGGCCATGTTCAGGCGAAGATTGACGATCTTCTTTCACAGACTCCCTCCGCCGAAGTCGTAGTCCTAGGGGACTTTAATGCGCACCATGCCGATTGGCTAGGGTCACGTGCCACCGACTACGCGGGGAGATCTGTGTTTGACTTTGCTCTGGCAAATGGTCTGTCCCAGCTGGTAAAGACGCACACTCGTCTACCGGACGTGGACAGCCACACGCCCTCTTTGTTGGATCTTCTACTGACTATACATCCAGAAAAGTACCAGATCACTGTCGAGGCTCCCTTAGGTTCTTCTGATCACTGTCTGGTACGGAGTGTAGTGCCAATTCAACGGTCGGCTCGCACAACACCTGCGACTCGACGCGTTTGGCACTACAAGTCAGCGGATTGGGATGGAATGCGGTCCTTTTTTGCATCCTACCCATGGGGGCCGATTTGTTTCCCTTCCGATGATTCTAGTGACTGCGCTGCGGCTGTAGCTGATGTGATACTACAGGGCATGGAACTATTTGTACCAAGCTCTGTGGTACCACTTGGTGGCAGATCGCGGCCTTGGTTTGATGCCTCTGTCAGGGCTGCAGCAGCTGGCAAACGGCAGCCTTATCAAGCTTGGGTCAATGCGTTAGTCACTAAGGATCCGAACTCTAGAGTTCTGAAGAGGAAATATAATCGTGCCTCCAGATTCTTCAAACGGCAAATCGCTAGAGCAAAGTTTAAGCATGTCGTCAAAATTGGGGATCAGCTGGCAAAGTACCCGCCTGGCACGCGCAAATTCTGAGCGCTTTCAAAAGCCACTCTGGGAAACTTTAGCCAGCCGTCCTTACCGCCGTTGCACATGGGGAATGACTCTCTGGCCCACACGGCAAAAGGGAAAGCTGATCTCTTGGGCACTCTTTTCGCCTCCAACTCGACTTTGGACGACCAGGGGAAGACACCGCCTATCATCCTGCGGTGTCAGAGCTCAATACCGGAAATAGTTTTTCGGCAGAAAACTATTAGGCAGTCTCTATTTTCCTTGGACGTTCATAAGTCGAGTGGGCCGGATGGCATTTCTCCATTGGTGCTACGAACGTGTGCCCCTGAGTTGACTCCAGTGCTAACGCGTCTATTTCGGTACTCTTACCTTAAAGGCGTAGTCCCGGTCACATGGAAACGTGCCCTTGTCCATCCGATCCCTAAAAAAGGTGATAGCTCGCAACCAGCAAACTACAAACCTATCGCCATTACCTCTCTGCTCTCCAAAGGAATGGAGAGCATTATCAATAAACAGCTCCTAACCTACCTCGAGGATCACCAGTTGGTCAATGACCGGCAATATGGCTTTCGCCATGGTCGATCGGCTGGTGATCTTCTATTGTATCTTACACACCGTTTGGCAGCTGTTATTGAAAGCAAGGGAGAGGGTCTGGCAGTTAGTCTGGATATGGCGAAAGCCTTCGATCGTGTATGGCACAAGGGGCTTCTTTCGAAGCTACCTTCCTATGGGCTTCCCGAGAGTTTATGCAAGTGGATCACCAGCTTCCTCACTGGGCGGGCCATACAGGTCGTTGTCGACGGTTTTTGCTTGGACCCCAAGCCCGTGAACGCTGGTGTACCCCAAGGCTGCGTGCTATCCCCAACTCTGTTCCTCCTGCACATCAATGATATATTGGATATCTCCAACATACATTGTTATGCGGATGACAGCACTGGGGATGCGGTATATTCCGGTCGTGCAGGTCTCTCTCGGGAAAACGCCGACGAGTGCCGAAAGAAACTTGTGTCTTCAATAGAGACCTCCCTGGGGATGGTCTCTGAGTGGGGTGAACTGAGCCACGTTCAGTTCAATCCCCTAAAGACACAGGTTTGCGCGTTTACCACTAAGAAAACCTCATTTGTCGTATCACCGCTCTTCGAGAGCACTCCTTTTATTGCCTCGCCAAGTATCAAAATACTGGGTCTCGACATTTCGAGCGGTTGTAAGTTTCGTGGTCATCTGGAGAGCAAGGCCAAGTTGGCCTCGATAAAATTGGGAGTGATCAATAGAGCGAGGCAGTACTTCAAACCTGGCCAAAGACTTGCGCTCTATAAGGCGCAGGTCCGGCCACACATGGAGTACTGTTCTCATCTCTGGTCCGGATCACCCCAATATCAGCTTCTACCATTTGACCGCGTACAACGGAGAGCCGTTCGAATTGTCGGGGACCCGGTGTTCTGCGAACAGCTGGACTCTTTGGCATTGCGTAGAGACGTGGCTTCTTTGTGCGTCCTCTACCGCATTTACAACGGGGAGTGTTCCGAAGAACTATTCGATCTGATGCCTGCCGCCGAATTTCATCACCGCACAGCGCGCCATCGCCTCCAATACCATCCTTACCACCTGGATGCATGGCAATCCTCCACTGTGCGGTTCTCAAGGACATTTTTTCCACGTACCACTCGAATGTGGAACGAACTCCCTTCGGCGGTATTTCCAGATCGGTACGACATGGGTACCTTCAAAAAAGGCGTTTATTCCTACCTACAAGGCCGGCAACACTCTTGTAAATCCTCGGATGTTGCAAGAGTTCATGGGCGGCGGTGATCACGTCCATCCGTGACCCGCCAGCTCGTTTGCCCTCCTCTTAGACAAAAAAAAAAAAAAAAGATTGAATGATTTACTTTAGTTGTGGGGGGGGGGAGGTGGTCGGATCGACCAAGAAAAACTAGCCAACAATATTCTACTGGTCATCATGAGTCTTATATATTGGGTGAGGTGGGAACCGCCCCCCCCCCCCCTATCGCATAAACGGGGAGTCGGATCAAAAAACTCTTCGGACAAAAAGTGGCCTCTTTTAACTTGTTCATTTTCTAGGATTTTTCTGACAAAAAAATGTTGCCTCCTTATGTGACTTTTTTCGGTTTTTAACTTTCAACTACCCCAGCCCCCAACCCCCCTACTGATTTCCCCCGTTCAAGAACTTAACCTTTATTTTGTCTTTAAGAATGTGTATACCGAGTTTGAAAATCCTCCCTCAATATTTGCGACCTGTAGCGTATTTATATATTATATATATTATAATTTATCCTATCGACCTGTGAAGTTAGATTTCGCCTACGATGAATTTGGACTGATGGATCATATATATATATATATATATATATATATATATATCGATATATATATATATCGGGATATATAAAAATTTTTTTTCGACGGATTCTCAATCTCCAGTTCATAAACGTAGCGCCCCTAATCTGGGGTCTGGGTCCCGTCATAGCATCGATTGCTATAGGTATGTGGAATGAAATATCATTTTATATTTATATATTTATATATATATATATATATATATATATATATATATATATATATATATATATATATATATATATATATATATATATATATATATATGTCATTCATATTGTTGTATTTCTGTTTCAAATATATGGATCTTTATTTTATATAATTATATATCATCAAGTGACGAGAAATAACAACTGCATTTAGGAATACGCAGTAAAATATAATTGTACCTAAATAAAAATAAATAGAACAAAACACAAACTATGAAATTTCATGAAATTTAACGTTATGCCAAACAACTATAATATCTTTACAAAAAAATATTGTGTTATTTTGAGAATTATTGCACATTTATTATTATTCTAACACTCATTTTATAAAGATTCATTCATTTGTGGGAGGCTGATGCCTCTCTGGTGGTAAAAGTACATTCTGAAGAAATATCATACCTGGTAACAAACATTAAATTTAATTGAGATTCCATAAATCATGACCCCATTAACTATGAGGTATGATGTTGTCATAATTGAGCGGAGTGATGTTTGTCGCTGTGTTAATAACATGATTACTTATACGAATCTCTTCAGGTATATGTTGACAAATTCCATTTGTTTACTAAAAATTTTCTTCAAGTTTCCTTTCTAATAATCTTCCTTTATCTTCGGTTTAAGCTTAAATTATAAGAAAAAATCATTAGACTTCAACGATCTTCATTGACAAATGTAACTTAAAGTTGTAACAAGTGAGATCACCACATTATCTATTCACCTCCAGTTAAAAATATTTTGAAACTTTTCCGGTTATTGGACAAGAAATGTTATTAATTTCTTAATTGTCTCTTGTTTTATTTTAGTATATAAATTCAAAATGAATACAAATATTCTGATTATCATCCTCAAATACATAAATTTAAAGTATAACATAATTAAAATAAAAATAAAATTAGTGAAAATTATTTCCTTATCGTATTTTATAAGTTACATTTATTTATTCTGATCTTTTTATAAAAACTTTTCATAATATCATATATGAAGTTATAGTAGAGATAAATTAAAAACTACACATAAACGTTTCATGAATTTGAGACATCAAAAGCAAGAAACCAATGGTGTAAATAAAAAGTATATTTCCTATTTTATAAAGCAAATCCGTATTAATTATTAATAAGGTGTTGTATGTGACTTGAAATGTAGGTTTATGAGATATTAAGTGTGCCGGAGAAAATAACATATTGCAAGAAATATGACACTAATAATTTGCAACGCTGGATTGTAAAATATATTTATGAAACAGAAATCATGATCGCTTTTTTATATTATCACTTATTGAGAATAACTCGATACATTTTGAATTTTTTTTTACACATTTTTATAAACCTACCAGACTGTTGAGTAATAAACACTTCAAAAAAGTGAAACGTTAGTATATTTTTCATTAGGACACTTCTGAATTTCTTCATTAATAAATTGATCAGTATTAAGCCGGGCTTACCCAGCTTTACACTGATGAAGTTTATCAACGCCTTTTGTCACTAGTTTAATAATATTATTAGTTATAAATTTTACATACCTTCCAAAACAAAAATATAATAAGTGTTGTATAAATTAACTATGTTCATGTGAATATCACACGACGAATAAGTAACGGTACCTATATATTTTGTTTACCAAATAAATAATATATTTTAAATGGTTCTGGTATGGTCAACTGCTGGAAGCTATTCCGTAGATCAAAACCACAAAGAATTGCTTTTCTCAACAATAAAAATCTTTAACTGCGCTCTAAACTCTATAATGATGCGTTTAAACTTCTTCAAAGTTAATGGTTCTATAATTCTTAGTACCCCATTAAGCATAAAGTATCTGGAGAAAGGTAATTATGGGATTATAGGAAATACTGAGAGTGTTGTGAGTAACACTGATACTTGTAATTATGAAATTATAATTCATTGTTTTTTATTACTTTAGCATAATTAAGAAGTTTTATTGAATGTCCTTAATTAATTGATTAGATTTATTTGCTTGTTTATTGTTGTTAGAGTAACTATTTGTCCATAGCATACATAATATAATTCAGGTAAAATCTTGCCTGTGTGATATGCAATATGTTTCGAACAGCGCCATCTAGTTCATTAAATATAAAGCAATTTACAAATAAATATTTACATTTAACAATTATTAAAACCTTTTTTAAATACTCGACAAATATTGATTACTTGCATAAGGTTTGTAATGGTATTATTTTAGTATTTTAGTAATAAAAAAACTAAAATAATCAGAAATCTCCTTTGTTTAAAAACAATATATCTCAAATGAATATTCCGAAATTAAGCCATTTTGTATAATGTCGAGATAAAATTTACAAAACAGGCACTTTCAACGCATTTTGTTTTATGAGAGCAATAAAATTGTTGACGGTTCCATTTTTCTTAGTCAGAGGGAACGTCATTTTTATCATATCACTTTAGCTTTGTTGCAATGGCCAATTGTGATAACTTGTGTACGTTTGATGTCAGGAAGGCCTGTTTTGATACCATACGTATTAAAATAAGCCCTGCTATGACAATCTAGACAATCTAGACAATCTCTAACTCAAAATTAAGGTTACCAACTTAACTAAATGAATTTAATTTTATAAATCGGGCATGTAATTGTAAAATCACTGGCATTTAATAAACGTCACGAAAGAACATTTTATATTGCATAAATCCTTTCATGGAAGTTTAGAATGACTTTACCTCATGATACGGGCTATTTAAGTGTCTATTGTATTCGATATCAGGTTTGTAAATATGTATGTGTGGTAAGTTCAGTTTGTTAATGTCAGTTTAGAAAATAGCTGACGTTAAAACTACTCATCCTAAGTAAACGTGTAAATATTTTAACAACAAACGAAATATGCGAATATAGCGTCATATCTGGAAACAAAGTTGAACAGTTTATAAAGGATTTGACACATAATTCGTATCGATATTTATTTGGTTTAGGCGACTGCATACATATATTACAAACATTGTAAGAATTATTTGCGATATAAATAATGTTGTTGTTCCTTTCAATATATTTAGAACTTTTAGAGTTATACACAAATAATATTTAGTATCTCACAGTATAAAACTTAAACATATCTCTGTTTCGCTAAAGACAACTTATTCAACTCAGTTACAAGAGCGACGGCACTGTATCCCAGAGATCACAGCTGTGAATCATGCATTAACTGATATTTTTTCTTTATTAATATTACAGAAATAGAAAATTAAGATTTAAAGAAAATATTTGAGTGAGTCAACAATGAAGAAAATGTAATATAAAAGTTATATAAAAACCATAATAAAGGATATTTATTATCACATTTATAAAAAAATAAAACAATTTCTATACGACCAAAATATAATAAAATATAAATCACATAACACACAATACGGGTAAGTTATACTATTTGTCAAACAAACAATTTTCTCGTCATATCCTACTAAAAAAACTACAATATACAATAAACAAATACTTGCTATTAGGCTTACAATCTATACATTAAAGTTTATCTTGAAAATAATGTGTATATTAACATAATAATATTAGTTTCGTATGATAAACGATTTTCAGATGAGGTCAAGTGAAAATGTGTTCGATATGTGATCGACGTGTAAGAAAACAATAATATATACCTTAATATATACCTTATTATAATCATATTATTAAAAGATAGCATAGCAAGTTTGAAATGTAAATTAATTACCGTTATATGATTTTCCTTCTATTACAACATATTTAGAAACGATAATTAAATAAAAGTATTCTTGTACACGTAATATTGTGTTTTATTTATTGTAGGGCGGTATTTATAAATCACGGTACGGTTGAACGACAACAAATATTTTTAAAAGATGTTTTTGCTGTTAACAAATTGTTTTGGCAACAAAAGTATCAATATTGTTATCAACATATGTTTTTGCTTATTATAAATTATGTTAGGACAAAGTCGAATATATAACGTCAATCTTGTATATTGTATTGATTAACAATACATAACTATTATTACTACTAATAGTCTTTAAAACGTGAAGGAAAATAAATTATTTTGACTTCAAATACTATTAAACTTCACGACATTTCTATTCAAAGTTAATAAAATTTTGCTTCAGATTTCCAGCTTGCAATCCGTCAAAACGAGATCAGGTTGCTTTAACGTTGAACTAGGAATATGTCAAGAGATTTAATCCTATGATAGATGAATATACTGAAACGATTTATAGAACATACTATTTTTTCAGGCAATTTCGATATTTTTATTATACTTGTAATTCCAGCAACCATCTCCATCCGCGTGCCCGCCCCTCTTTGTTTAAATATTGTCAAATGATAACAGCTTAATAGCTGACAACACGAATGTTAAAGATTTTTTTTAAAATATAGTGTACATCAATTATGATATTTTTCTAAGAAAGTTACAAGTTATTTAGGATTGCAAAGTAGTTTTTTTGTTTCATGCGCCAAATTCATAACAGATATTATTTTAACTTATTTTGTAGTATTGTTTATTTATGGAATCTACTTTTTTTTTCTCTGGCTACCCCGCAAGGGATATGGCGTGAAGCTAAATAAATAAATAAATAAATTTATAAAAATGAGTATGTAGTAAAATATATGTGAACTGTACAATAATCTTTTAGCTGTAACTATACACAGTTTCATTAAAAGCCACCTACTATCCTTCGTTGTCGATAAGTCAAACACTCAGACAAACAGATAAATAGCAATAATCATTAAACTTTATTTTTACAAGCTGTATGACAAACTGAATATGTAGCAAAATATACTTATTTAATACCTTGACACTATTTTATTATACGAGTATGAAACTATAAATTATGTGTCTATAAATAATGTGACTCCAAATAGTTTCGAGTATTTTCTAGAACATATTTGGATCATACGAAATAATTATGCTATTTTATTATTCGTATGAATATATTGATTCAGGGACAAATAGATTAAATAATCTAAAAAATTACAAAATCTTTTAACGAAATGCTTTGTAACGTACAAGGCATTTCGTTTTAGATAATTTTAAAGTAAAAGAAGGTTGAGAATAAAAAATCTGTTCATGAAAATATATAAATAAAAAAAAATGACAAAAAGGTTTCGCAACATAAAGGACTAGCAAATTAAAGCATTTGTTAAGGAATAAATTATTCGTTTCTTGAATTTACGGTCTTTTTGAAGTAAATCTTAATAGGTGTCTGAAAAAGATTCGTTAAAAATTTCCAAAGTAAAGTCATTGCGGAGTTTAAATTATGAACAATAGCCTAAAAATCTTTCTAATGTTTAAAATTCATTATAAAGAATATTTTTTGAACAGTAAAAGGATTAAAAAGTTTCTTCCCTCAGTGTAATTATAAAAAGTATTGAGATTAAAAAATATATTTTTATGATATTCTTCCTTGCCTTTTTAAAAGGCCTCTCGCCTTTCCTCGTTACGCCTTGAATTTTCTGATTCATGTTAATGGCATATATATATTATATAGGTACATATGTTTACCTTAAAGTAATGATAATCATTGTTATTCAACATCCTCAAAAGCAAAAGCAAAAATAATACTTAAACGAGCAATTAATGCAAGGGATAGTTTATCTCTTAAAAGAATTCGTTTTCTTGAATATAAGAGATATATCAATAATAAAATACAATTACTTTTTTTGTAATTACCCTAAAAGTAAGTAGATCTGATTGAATTTTTTGGAGTATGTTAAATATTATAAGAACCTCACAAATAGAAATTACATTTGATCTGAAGTGTCAAATTTAAACTAGGTATTTAAAGTCATAAGTTATAAAGCTAAACCACGCCGATCGTTTGAACAAACTGTGCATTTTGGATACAATCTGTTTACTTTAATATTTTTTTGGTTTCAAAAGTTAAATAATAAATATAGGAAAAAAAGAAAGTGAAAATTTCGGGAGCTTTAAATTCTATTTAGAACAATGAAATAAAAATTGCGCTTTTGTTTAATTATAATAAAAAATTATCACGTTATAAATCTACAATGAATAGTTTTATATTTAATTTTAGAGATAATGTTTGTTCTTAGTACCGGCGGCATTAATATGTTCCAAGCTAAACTTCTTATGATATTATAATATTGATACCAAATGCCCAACGTTTTGTAAAGAAAATTTGTAAATATCAGAGAGATTATGAGCATTGGATTAGGGTTGTCGTACCTACTCACTAAATTAGACGGTTACCGTCGCCGTCATGATGGGACACCGCGGGAACGCTTGCGCATACAACCGCGGTGCCCCGACGGACACCACGTAGTGGGCACCCCGCAACGGGAAGCCCCGTCCTTAGTCCCCCTCTTTAGATCGCGAGGGGGTCCCCTCCTCCCCACCCAAGCCTACCTTAAGAAGAAGACCGAAGCCCTCTTCTAGCCAGGCCCAGTCCGGAACCCAAACGCCCGGGGGAGTCTAGACTCAACCTCAAAATGCCTGAGGACCTCGTCCAGGCCCAGCTCCCTCGGCGGTGAGCTTTCCGAAGGAAGACCACCGTTCGGACCCCACATGAGCGGACAGTCAAGCACGACCCGGGTGGCTGGCAGGGAGGACTATGGTTGTCGTACTTACCTGAACCGGTGCCATGCAAATAGCTAGCCCGGAAACAAAGGGATGTAAGACTGAGGTTTAGAAGTTGGAATGTTGGTACGATGACTGGAAGAGGACGAAAAATTGCGGACGTGCTGTAGAGAAGACAAATAAATATAGCATGTTTACAGGAAACTAAATGGAAGGGATCATAAGCGAGATAAATAGGCAAGGGATAGAAGTTTAATTATTGCGGGAATTATGGAAAAAGGAATGTTGTTGGAATTATGCTTGATGAGAAATTAAAAGAGTGTGTAACGGGGGTGAAGAGGGTGATTGAAAGAATCACTGGTGTGAAAATGATTTTTGAATGTTTAATTCTTATTGTATTAAGTGTGTATGCTCCGCAAACTAGGCGTGATGATAGGATGAAAGAGAAGTTTTAGGAAGAGTTTGATTCTATGCTGATGGATGTTCCAGACAATGATCAGATATATGTGGGGGTGATTTTAATGAGCACGTGGGATGTGTGAATGATGGTTATGAAAAAGTAGATGGTGGTTGGGGTTTTGGTCAACGTAATGATAAGGGCGAGGCCTTGCTGAAAGCCGCGCTAACCTTCAATTTGGCTTTATCCAATACTTGGTTTAAAAAGAGAGATGAACACTTAATCAAATACAAAAGTGGCTGCCATAGGACGTAGATTGATTATTTCTTATAAGAAAAAGTTAAACAAATGCGTCGGAAACTGCCGGATGAAAGTGTATTCTCACAGCATAGGCTTCCTCATCATGGAAATAAAACATCTTATTCGTACAAATATGTTTAAGAAACGACCGCACCTAAAATAAAGTGGCATTTGTTAGAGAAGGTGCTTGAGTAAAATTAAAAAAAGAGTGGTTGATATAATGATAGATATGGGTGATGTGGAAGAAAAATCTATGAACAATAGTTTAAATAAAATGGCGGGATGGATTAGAATCACAATTAATAATTAAATCATGTGTTTAACGAAAACATAAATATATTTGATATCTCACTACAACCTCTCATGATCCTTGTAATTTTTAATAACTTTTTCAAAACCCCTTTAGTCTTCGGTGAGGTATATGTAGGTAACTCGTAAAAGAGAAAATAATCTCTGTGTTTCTGAACTTATACAGTCTTTGGTTTAGTAAACAGCGCTACTGACCAACAGTTTCTTAAGAACTAAGTATAGTTAAAATTTGGCTAAATAAATTAGGTTTGAAAAATAATTATTAAGGAATGAATATTCAGGGTTAAAAATAGTTAGAGGTATAAATTAAGCAACATTAACATTAATTAATTATTTATTTTTAATATTTAAACTGAGGTTATTTAAATTACAGTAATTAATATTACTAATATATGGCAATAGCCCATTGTCATCTATTCGTTTTTCGATACGTAGATACTATTGCGCTGTATAAGGTGCTGTAGCTAGATGTTTAATATTGCTGGTAAGTCATTATGTCTACCCTGTTTACTATAATTTTGATTCTATTCCTACTAGGATTAGATCTAAGATAATTGGAATGATATACATTGACATTTTTTATTTTTGTAATTTCGTTCTAATTATGATATGTAATATTCCTGTCAAGTGTTCCTTATTTCAACTACATACGTTACAGTTAGTCTGATGACTGATGTGGTGCCTGCTACAATTACAGATAACTTTATACAGAGGTTCCAATTAGTTAAGTTTTAAGATATCCGTTGTAATAATTATATGCTAAAGCTGCTTCTTATTCGTTACTTAGACGTCACTTTCTGAACGAATATGGATGTCAATTGTGAGGGTTAGAGTGTTCATGCAGATAAAAATATAGATAGATTTTTTCTTTATTAGTGAGAAAATAATCCATGAGAGGCCACTAATTCTCACATATGAATAGCAACATTTCTTCTGCTTCTACTTTAACTGTAAGGTTATTTTGTGAACATTATTTATGTGAGTCAAAAGTAATTATCGTGCTCGCGTTTATTAAAGTCTCAGCAATAAGGTTATTATATTTGACAAGGACACCCTTAGAATTATTAGATTCCTTTGAAATGAATGCCTTTAATAATTCTAAGGGTAAAGCAAGAAAATTGCCTGCTTGAGCTGCACCTAAACCTCGGCACAAACACACTCGTGACACTCTATCGTGGGTTCACGATCCGCCACCTTACACAAGTAGCTTCCGAAGTTCAAATTACTTACAACATAGTATCATAAGTAATTTGAACTTTCACTATAAATTAGTAGGTGGTATGTTAGAAAAATTATGGGTTTCATAACTGTCTTAATGCTTTACGCAATGTTTCAGTATTTATTTCGTTTTAGCAATTGAAGTTGACATAGGGCATACTGCCTTGCTTTTAGAACTGAAAATAAGGTTGTGGTGTATACTATTTACTTTCTTCTAAACTACCATATTGTTATGTACTATAAATATTCTTTTATTGACATTTTCTTGCCAATTGAGATATCGAGTCGATATTTTATTAACTTACAATTGTCAAATTATATATGGGTATAATTACAGAAGTAATGGTTCTGAGTTCAAAAAACAAAGAACTTCTTTGTCATTACACTATACTTAAATTTCTTAATCTATTGAGCCATTAAATAATTAAAAGATTATCTTTTTTTCTTAATTACTATATTTTGAAATGGGAAAATGTTACATTAAAACTACTTATCATATTTCTGTAGTCAAATTAAAAGGAATCCAAAAATATATAATACTTGAATACACAGTATCTATGATACTGGAGGAAGGTCACGTCACGATCACGCATGAGGACCCCCCGGAGGGCATGTATGAAGAGGTTGATGTCTGTGGCAGAGGCGAAAGAGGTATGCAGGGACCGTAGTGTTTGGCGCTCCGTCGTCTCTGGCTACCCCGCAAGGGATATGGCGTGAAGATAAATAAATAAATAATAAATAAATGATTACTATACTGTAATTTAAAGTCTAGTGGTGGTATTTTTATTGGAAACTCAATATATAATTTTCGTGTTTACATTTAATATGTCATTATTAAAAAGAAAGAAGAAAATATTGATTATAAATACTGATTAAAAATAACCATACTTATTTGTTAATCACCTTTATTTGAGTATCTATCACATTACGATAACAATTGCGTGTCAACACTTTTTATTATAATCTACTCAAAAACATTTTGGATATTAATACTTGTAAAATAAGAATAAATGATTACCCATTCTCGTGCACGACACCCCGTTGCATGTAGGGACAGACGTAACATTGTTTCCATTCACGAAATCGTTTAAATCTACAAATAATAAAAATATGTAGTATTTTTTTAGATTGGAAATGAAATTAGATAACTACTCATATATTTAAACCGGAAGGTAGTCAATGCGTCAAATTGACGAAATCAGAGACTGTATGTCATATTAGAATCTTTATGAGTTGTTATCTGTGTCTTTGTTGTTCAATTTGTGTTTATAAGTGTTTAAAGTGAAGTCACATACTCGAGCTCAAGCAGTCGAAACTGCGGTGCAAGGTAGGTAGGTGCTTTTTCGTTCCCTATTTAACACAGTTTTACAACATAATACTTCCATAATCATATAAAACGAATTCTTAATTATACATATTAATAGTTTTTTAAAGAAATTAAATATTTCAAATTTCTTGAAAAGATTTTAATAATTTCTATACTTTCATACAAAAAAAAATGTAATACCTACATATAAAAATGACGCATTAATACAGTGGAAACAATTTATTGCTTATATCGTCTAATGAAAAGGTCGTTTTATTGTCAACTAAAATTATTATAGCACAGCAGAAAACGTGACGCTCCCTCGACTTACGGATCCGTGAACGTGTTCTTTGATATTTGTTGTATTTTTGAACTATATGTAACGAAATGGACATTTCGTGTTGCGAAAAATATAAACGAAAATTTATTCTATGGGATTTTATTTCTTTACTTTCCAAAACCTAAAAGTTTATTAGATTGTTTAACTACTTATTATGAATGAAATTATTATATTATAAATACTGTTTGCGAATTATTTTAATTATAATTATTATAAGCAATTTTATGAAAGATATTTTAAAATCCAGGTACAATTAATATCAGTCTTCCTTATTTGCCAATCATAAATCGCTTACGGTCTTTCTTTTTTTTTCCAACAAAAAAACTGCAATCTGTCAAAAGGATATGCGCATAAATATTTTTCAGGACGCTGACTGAATTTGGATTAACTTTAGGGTAAAAAGGATTGTTTGGAGAATATCTTACATAAAATCCTATTTTGGTTCGTTTCTTCGCACAAACATGATAAAGAATGTAACATTGAGGTTTTCTCGAACAAAAAAAGCAATAAAGAAATTACTTTAACAGTCCGGCTTGTAAAAGAAATAAAATGGACAGTTTTATGATGTTCATTTCAATTAAATCAAGCATATTTTTATGAAATAACGTTTTTTAAACTCATTATCAAAATAAAACATGCAAATTATTTATTAAAAAAATAAGTAAATAATGTTTGAATAACTTTCCGTCTTGTCGTTTATTCTTGTCTTTCATGTTCCTTTTTTATGATTTTGGCAGAGAACTAAAACAGTCTTATAGCTCTTTAAAATGACTATCTTCACCCTGTATGTAATCTAAAATCATATAGCGAAAAATATTAAGCATGTTTTACAATATTTTAAACAATATAAATATAATAGTTTGAAATTTGTATTAAGAATTATATTAAGACTTTCATACTTCTTTCATTTATTAAACCTAACTTTTTTTATTTCAATAAAACGTATTAAATTTTTTGGACCTCATTTATTAAACAGAAAAGTTATGAACGTATCGATGACTATTTAACCAAGTGACAATTTTTTTTGTATGTATGTGTATGTATGTAATAATACAAAAGATATCAAATGTTTCACATCTACGAACATTTTGTATTTCAAAATTTAACTAAAATTTTTTGTACTTTCCATTACTTACCATTTAAACCTTTCCTAAACTTCCATAAATATTATAATCATCATAATCACAAATCATGTGTGACCCGCCAGCTCGTTTGCCCTCCTCTTCCATAAAAAAAAATAAAATAAAAATAATCGGTCCAGCGCTTCCAGACTTTTAGCGAGACAAATGAGTAGCAAAATATATGTTTAGATATTAAAATATTATTTTATTAAGTATCCTCCATGTCTTTACATAAAATAATTTTAACTTAAACAATAACAAAATTTACTCATCGCTTGTTTAATCAGTATAATTGTAGAAATATGAAATAGTAGTACTTAAATTTTCGCAAAGTGATAATTCGAAAGTTTAAATTGCAGCACATTGTGTGAAAACGTGGTTTCCTTTGTGCCCAGAACAATTATAACGGAAGAATGGTTTCTGAACACAAGTTTTATCAACATGAGAAATATACAAAAATGTTTATATTCAAATGTTAAAAGTAAAACACTCCAATCAGTGTATTTTTCAAGCTTGTATGTAGTACTTCGGTGAATGTGCATAAAATTATACCGCATAGCTCTTGGTTTAAAGCTTTAGTTTATTTATGAATGACTGATTTTTGATGCATTTTTCACATTATTTGCTTTGGAAATAAAATCATACTCGGCGCGGTGTATTGCAAAGTCTAGTTACGTCATATTTGAAAAGGGCTTAAGCGAAACATTTATCGCAATTAAGTGAATTGCTTTTAACTTTTTTTTCAAATTATAAGTTTTGAAATATCAAACGCTTGGTAACTTAGACGAATGTTTGTTAAAATAATTTAATATACTTCACATATGATATAAGTATTTCTAAATTATTATACCGCCCATATGATTTTATTTTTGAAAAACGGAAAAGAGCTAAAAATGTTAAAAATAGAGAAAATGTTTTGTAGATATACATAACCAATGTTTAACTTAAGAGTGGATTCAAACTTACAACTTATTGAGATTGATTTTATTACATAATAAAAACATTAAAACGCAATAATCTCTAAATATAAATAAAATTTAAATGTTTGTTTGTAATTAAAAATAAATAGCTTTCACTAATTGCATATAAAATTATATACGATACTCAAATAAAAAATATATATTTCTGTCTGTTCCGGTTAATCTTTGAAACGGCGGGGACAATTTTAACTGGAAGAACGGCTGATGTTATAAGGAGTAACTTAGACTAAAAAAAATATATTCCTCTAGAACGAATTTTTGGGCACTGTTAGTATATAATAAAAATAAATCCACCTCCGCCTTTTAAGCAAAAAAATGAGCTCAAAATGACACCTCATATATATAATAAATTGAAATCATCACATTGAATAGGTAAGGTAGAAAAACGCATTTTTCCTAACATAACAACGTAACAGCCACTCTTTTAGCAGTTACCTCATTTGTCTTCATTTATCATACAAGTTTTGTATGCAAGAGTAATGCTACATATATTACACTTTCTCTTAGTATTATTTATATTTCAACTATTCAGCTCGTATACAAACCTAAGTAAATTAATGTGTAAGTTTCTTCGTTGCTTAGTTTTTAATAATAAAGACTGAACAATGGTTTTGCTTATTAACATAATGAGAACATTGTTTTCTTTCATTCTATAGTTTTAATTTAGTATAATTAATGCAATGTTAAATTAAACAACCTGAGAATAAGAGTAAATGTTTAAACATTATATGTATAATACTTACAACTTCAAGTGCAAAAGTTCAACTTTATTGTTCGCAACTTTGCTTTTATTGTATAAAATAAAAATATTAATTAATGTTTTTAAATATAATAATAAACCTAGTAATCTTTTACTGACGTTGAAATGAATCAAAGAAATAGATAGTATCCCTTTCATTCATCTGAAAGTTTAATCCTGTTTTATTAATTAGGAGTAGAGCTGCCTAATTGTTCGCAAGGGGAAAGAAAGGTTTCATTGGTACGTCAAGCAAAATTGATGGGTTTGCGCCTGACCAGTGAATAAAGGGCGAACCGCGCGTCAGTTGGACGTCTGGAGCGATAGTGGTCACACGCTCGCCTATCACACATAAATATTTCCACGCGGCTGACCCACGTGACATACCCACGTGCCGCGTGCGCACTGACCCTTATAACAAACAAGTTATATTTTCGAACTGAGCGCAGATTAAAAATTCTATTCAGCGCTTGGAGAAAATTTTTCTTATGTAAACTTATTATTTTCTCTCTGTTTTACTTAATTATAACTTTAATTGCATTTGTTTAGAATTTTAAATTCTTTTTTTTTTAAACAACTAAACTTATTTTAATTTAACTTTGTTATTATGATTTTTTGTTTTATTTATATTAGAGTGCTTAAATAAATAAAAGAAAATAAAAAGAGCGGCTAATTTATCGAGTGTAGATTTATCGAGTGGAGATTATGTGAAAATTGATCTCAGAGATTATTTGAGGACAATGGCTGCTATAGCTCTTATTTTAGCGGTGCTTATGTTACCCGGCCCTTCCAGCAACTCCGATAATTTAGGTCAGTAAATTTATCACTTAAGATAGCGTAATGGATTGTGTAAATAATATATTATAAGCTTTATTTGTTAGCATTAGAATCTATTATCGCTTGTTTTGTTTTAAGTATACGAGACAAAATATCTTTATAACATATATTGAGGGATGATTCGTAGCTGTAAGAACTTGAATAATTATTGTGATAATGCTTTTTTTGCCATTAAATAAAATACTCAAATGAGTTCTGTAACATTTATTTAAATTCTTATAAGAATCAGTCTAGTTCGTAATAAATTAGATTAATTAGTTGTTAATTTAATCTGTTTTTTAGCTTAATTTTTTTTTAATTTGTTTTAATCATAGATAGATATAAGAATTATAGTATATTATTATAAATCCTTGTAAGTCAGCTTCGAATATTTGGATTTCAGTTATATTAACTAATCTGCGGAGTTAAGTCATTACTTATTCAGCTGTTAGTAAATGTCAAAATATTATTTACATTATATATTATTAAATAATTGTTGTAAGTTATATATATTTGAATATAAATGAGTGAATGAGTGACATAGACATAAGCCTATATCATTTACTCATTTCAAGAAATTTAATTCTTAAAATCATTTGACACAACTAAACATGTGATCAGATAAATTGTTGTTTGACACAAACATTTTATAGTCGGACGAGAGGCAAAATGGTCTGTGAAATTTAATGTCTTTTGGCGGTTTTGGTTAACGATTAATGTTATTGTGTTTGTGAGGTTTGGATTGTTAGAAATTAGAACGAAGCTGCATTAGGAATAACATAAGCGGCAGCGATAGCGGCTATTTAAGCGGTAGCGGATATTTAAGCGGTAGCGTTTTATCTATATATATATAAAATGAAGTGTCTGTTTGTAATTCCAATTTAACAGCTGTTTACTAAATAAATATGAAACTTGGTAGATTATCGTAGGGTATTACATAACAAATATTTTTTTTTGTCTGGTTTCCTGTAAGTCAGTGTCTTTGTTCCGGCTAATCTCTGAAACGACTAGACCAATTTTAACTATTTTTTTTAATAATATAGGATACTTTTATTTAAAAAAACATATTCTGCGTGAACGAAGGTGGGGGTATAGCTAGTATACAATAAATACATGATGGATATAATTATTATCTATCATAATTATACGAACGAGGTCACGCAACCTTTCCATTAATATATTGATAGTGAACAGTGTTTATGATATATTATTGATAAGAAAGAAATCGTCTTAAATGAACGCTTATATAAATTATAAAATAATTGACAAACCATTTTTATTTCAAATACTTTAAATAACGAATATATTTACATATAATATTCTGTATTTATAAAGAAAAGATAAATATATATTTAAATAAAGTTATTTATATAAACTTATGAAGTATTATAAATTTTGAAACTGTGGGTATTATATAAAATATATATGGGTGGAACGTGAGTGGATATCCGGATATCTTAATGGCACATACCTTATTCTGCACGCGGTTGTAGTTTTAGTTGTAGGAATCTTTTTCAGGTGAACTTAATGGATTTTAGTAGTTTTTGTTTGTTATATAAAATATATTTATAACATAAAAAATATATATTCATAAATCAGAATTAAAATTTTTATCCTGTATATTTAAAATACAACTTTTTTATTGATAAAGGAATATAAACTTTATGGCCTAACTGTTAGGTTTACTTTAGCTTGTAGCTATTATACTTGCGGTGTAGATATGAATATTGGTACGATTGCAAAACATGTGGTAGATCTGTGAATGGCATTATGCTATAGTGACAAGATTAATAAATTTAAAAATACTTTAATACTATCTTTCAATTAATAATATTGTACTGTTTAACTTCATTCATATTGTCACAGAATCAGGTACATTCATGATAAAATAATCTTGAACATATTATTAATGTATAATATTCTTATAAATAAATGTATTAGCTTATTCTCATTATATTTTGTTTCGTATAACTCGGGGTTGTCACATTTTAATTAATATACGAGTAGGGGTGTGTCACGCACGCGTTCATTACTTTTATGAAAATCATCAATTATCCTATTGTTCTATATTTTAGAAAGGGTTAACAAAAACAAAAATATTTATATACATATATTAAAATTAATATTAAAATATTTGTCTTTAATTATTTTTATAGAATTTGTTATATACTTCTAGGAAAATATATATTTTATTTCACAACACCATTATTATAAATTTTATATAACCGCCTTCATTTTTTTTATTCCTCTCTAATACATATCACTTAGCACCGGTTGTAGGTACTTGATTATTTGAGTAAATCCCAGTGAGACGGAATACGAGAGACGAAATTAATTAATCCCAATGACAAGCAGAGCAGAGTAGTCTGCGTCATAGTGTATTGGATGTAGAGGTTATAATGCATTATTGATAAGACTCAGTAAAGCTAACCTTGATGCTTTCACCTCAATTAATAGCTGCTTTTTAATATGAGAAGTCTCAAGCACTATTTTAGTTGAAATTAACATCATTAGTAAAAGTAATAGTGCATAATTAATATAATAAGAATGATTATATAAATATATTTCATACAGTTCACATGTTTTGTTTGTAAATAAATTTCATTCATTTTTAGTGAGAGTTGACTCTACGCCTCGCCGCGTCAAAGTAATAATCTTTATACCTTACTTTGACTGCATACGAGTGGCTTTTACATTAATATAAATTTAATGAACAAGTCTTTTTAGAGTAACTTACTCAATGTAAGCATTTAATGTTTATATTTTATAGTATATATGAGGCACTCTAAATTTAACATAAATATCTTTTTAAGTTTTTGTATAAAAGTATCATGAATTAGATGTTTTATTTATTTGATGTTTTTAAACATCTAAATAATCATTTCAGTTGTTTTTATTGCCGATAATTTTTACTTTTGTTCTAAAACGAAATAGAGTACTGTCCTAAAACTTTCTCTGTCTCATACGTGATGTGCAAACCACTGAAGTTTTAATCAGGATCTATTTCCATTAACTAAACTTGGAAAACTACTTACACTATCTCAGATACTTTTCTTTCCACTGTTTCGTAACCTTATCCCGTGGATATTCCAGTCTGAATACATTTGAAAACTTTAGGTTTTCTTAACGTAGTAAGTAATAAAAAAATCCTCAAGAAAAATTTTAAATCTTCATTTCAACTTGAAAGCAATCTTGAAACTTTGATGAATAAATTTTCTATTTCGGAGTTAACATATAGCGTAACCCCAAAAGAAATTAAATAATTAAATCAAAACATTCCTTTACCACTATTTGAAAATATGTACTTGACCAAAAGAAATAACTTATCAATTATAAATAATACTAAGAAGTCATTAAAATTCCTAAAATTTAATTATCTTAATTGGTAGACAAATAAATTAAAAATAAAATAAAAAAGTAATCAACATGCTTGTTTTTAAATTATAGCCTACAATACCACATATTATTCATACTAAAATATTTTTTTTAATAACCTAATACGTATTTATGTTATACTATCAGATGACTATTTCAGCAAAATAATAAAAAAGATAAAATGAAGGAAGGTTATCAATCACACGGGTGCCACTATAACCTGTCAGCGCTGCGTAGAACCTGCTACGACCATACGTGGTACATTTCTCTTCTATTTTCAGTAAAAATTGCTATCAAAAACGTAATTTAAGACCCGGTCAGAACGTATTGATAACCTTAAAAAAGAGTATTATTTAAGGTTATTACCTCGTAAATGTATATATATTGTATTTTGTAAGTAAAGAATATAATGTGTATAAAACCGAAGACAAATATAAAACTTCAGTGCAGGAAAACTCGTATTTTCAAAAAGTTTTTCTCTTTTTCCAACCGCAAGTGTCAAATACATTTAGTGGAAATTTCGGCAAACATTTAATATTGCAGCTACCTTAAATTCTCAGTAGGACAGAAGTAGCTTTAATTCTGTTTCCAAAATGTAAATATAAAAATAAAGCTAGAATATATATTCTAGCTTGTGTAGTTGTAGTATATTTTGAACATTTTTATTTTATTTTTTATATTTAAATTTGTTTATAATATTTAACATTCCTTATATCAGCATCTCTAAACGCATATAAAAGTATATAAGATACTTCTATTAAAAAACTTAAATTGTTAAAAAAGTCCTGTCTGTCTTTCTGTATGTTTTGAATAATCTCTGAAACGGCTGGATTGGTTTTAACATGTTTTTATTAGAATAGTTAATACTTCAAGGGATAACTTAAGCTACTTTTATTTAAAAAAAAATATTCTAAGCTCACGAAATAATGGCTACAGCTAGTCAGAAATAAAGGCACAACTTTTTTTAAAACGTTTAAAATATTAAATTCACTAGACTAGGTTATCGATTAATGAAGTACCGAGCTATAATTACTAACTCGGTATAGTTGACCTATTTTATAAACACACCCTTTACTGACGTGAAAATAAATAGGCGAGGTTACCCTGACGTCAAAATATGATTTCTAATTACATGAAAAACCGTTAATGATCTTTTACATTTCAAAACTAAATAATGAGTAAAAAATTCCAGCAACTCAAAAATATAGTATATCTCTTATACATAATTTGAGTGAGTGTTATATAACAATATATAATAACAAATACTTAAAGCATATTTTTAAACATTCTACATAAATAACATTCGCTTTCAAGTTCCTTCAATATTTTTCTATTTAGGTATTGTAAAAACTAAAAGTCAGTTTTTAAAATAGAAGTAACAATAGAAAAATCCCAAACCCGTCCGCCTTCTATCACCGGTCCTTTCAGATCTGTGGCAATTTATTTCACAATAGGTTCGTGTTTTTGACTATGAAATAATGTTTTGTAAAACTTACTTTCAATACAAAAGTTTTTTTTGGTAACAAATATAAAAAGTACAACGTAAAATTTTAATAGCGAAACGTTAAGAATGTTTTACGTAACAATTTCACATTCTATATGGGGTTTACGTGCGGTTTTTAATTTCTTTCATTAAAAGTTGAGTATATAGTATATCTTTAACATAAACTTTAAAGTCTTCTAATGTGTGATTTTCAAGGACTTATCTTCCACGTATTACTGGGATATGGAATCAATTTTCTTTGGCAGTATTTTTGGATCGATAAGACATGGGTACCTTCAAAAAGGCTTATTCTCCAACCTCCATGGCCGATAACACTCTTGCGATTCCTTGGATGTTACAAGATTCTTGGGCGGCAGTGATTACTTGTCATCAGTGACCTGCACGCTCGTTTGCACTCTTCCTTCATAAAGAAGAAGCTATTTAGAAATATTCATATTTACTGCTATATCAATCATATGGAAAAAATATAAAATATCGTTTATAATTAATAACTTACATAGCACATTACTAGCAGAGAAGCATAATTACTTTTAAAGTAAAATTTTAATGTATAAAAATGTATGTATTTTGTATAATATAATTTGGTATTTGCGATGGTAAATGTGATAACGATCTGTTAAAATATGACTCGTTTTATGTGGGTAATGTTTCGGAGTAGCCGGCAGCGATGGACCCTGTTAGATATAAAGTCGGTGCTCATTTTACGAGCCATACATTTTGTTTATCTCTCTGACTGAGACATCAATTCGCTTTTGTAGTTTAAGTTGTATTATTGCAATAATAATTATATCATTATTATATCTATACAAGTAAATAAAATTAAAGTGTCTGTATGTAATTCCAAATTAACAGCTTTTCATTAAATTGCTATGAATACGATATTTACATAAATCAATTTTTATAATTGCTCTCTCTGCCTGTCTGTTCCCGATAACCTCTGGACCTATTTTCACAGGAATAGGGGAATAGCTGATATTATAAGGAGTAGCTTAAGTTACATTTATCTTAAAAAACATAAATTGTGGTCAAAACTAGTCATATATAAACGTAAGAAAAAGTCAAATTTGAATGAATTATTGTTTGCATTTATTATGAAATGTTCATAAAACAAGATATTAAAAGGAAAAATCTTAGCAAACACCTTATTCACATCAACAACTATTGTTCCGCATGATTACACACGTGACGCCATGTTATTGGTTCTCTTTTGTCTCCCTAATGTAGTCACCGTCTTTGTACTGAAAAACATATGTGCGTCTATTTTATTCGCGCTCGTTATGTCACGCTTTGTAACGTAAATATGGTAGAAATTGTTTTGTGAATGTGTCTGTATTCCGTGATTGTTATAAAATTGTTTTCAAGTATTTGGTAATATCTATTGTATGTAGTTATCATCATATTTGAAATAAAATGTGTTCTTTATAATATTTCAGTTCATAAATAATAATAAAAATATATTTTTTAAACGTAAGAGTCTTATTGATTACAAAAAATAATAATATCTGTTATATTATTATTTTTTGTATCTGAAACGAATTTTCTTATCTTATACCCATTATAAATTTCTATTTTATTGGAACATATTTTATAAATAAAAGTTATCAAAGTGACAAAACTTATTTTAAAATTATATATTTTTGCTAATATTCTTATAATATATTGTTGTAGCATTACTATCGGGGACTTTGAAAACCATGCAGCGAGCGGCGTGCGATGATGAGATGGTGTCATTATCTTGTCCTCCAGGGACTTTAATAAGCATTCAAATAGCTCAATATGGAAAAGTGGTGCCCGGTGGTCGTGCCTGTATTGCTGATGCGAATCAAGAAGTGGAAGATACAGAGGAAATTTGTTTGTGGCCCAATGAAATGCAGGTTAGTTGAATAATATGAAAAAGAATATTAAATGTGATTATTCATTTTGTTGGTGGACGTCACTGAAAAAGTCAAGTTAAAATTTAATATATTGAGTAATAAACTTTGATAAGTTTATTACTCAATATATTAAATTAATATAACACCAAGCACGATTTGAACCTGTACCCTCATCCCTCTGCTAACTATGCTATAATGCTGATACTTGATTATTCGATCATTTTATATAATTAAAATTGATTTGAAACCATACTCATCGAAATAAGTCCGTCTATAAAGACATTCGCCAAATTGAATTTAAGGCTTAATTAACGTACCCTATAGATAATATATTTTAAAATAATTACACAAAGTATATTTAATAATTTTCTTCACAGTATTCTCTATTACGAACCGTGGTGGAGGCCTGTCAAAAGAAACCTCAATGTAAATTCAGCACAAAGTTAAAGCCAGGGAAGGCCGATCCCTGTCCGATGGCTCGAAAGTTCGTTGAAGTGGCTTACAAATGTCGTCCTCGTAAGTACTTAAGTTGATAAAACTTGATCAATTAAAACTAAATCATGATTAGGAATATACTAAATATTTAGTTTCAGTGTTAGTGCTTTAGTTAGTTATATCTGGTGGGAATTTGGTTGAGTAACATGTTTCAAATAGCTAATGATGTGTAACAGTGACTATTAATGTATGTGCGTTAGGTTAGTAACTTGCATGAAATGTTCATTGCAATATTGGTTTAACCAAATAATATATTGCTTGGTATTATAACAGCATTGAATACTTATAATTTTACGCAACAAGAATACTCAAGTCGGGTGTTACATTAAAAGGAACAATTTTAGGAGAAATATTCACTCATTTAGGTACTGATATTTATTTATTTATCTAGATATTTTCCACTTTGAATCTATACCAGTGATCACTTGTGTACGTCAAATCGAAGTGACAGGAGGGCCTATTTTGATATCGTATATCGGTCTGGGAAGAACCACACAACAAATTCAGCACGGTTTTTTTTTATTGTGATCACTGTTTCACAAACGTCAATATATGGATATTTTTATTAATTGAATATTAAGTGTCATACCGCAAAGTTTCTTTTAAAATAATCATTTGTTTTATATTATATTTATGTGTTAAAAAATACAAAGATAAGAGAAATAGTATATTTTTATGTAATCGTCACTATTATGATATTTTTGTTTCTTCAAGTTGACGTATTCGTTATTCGAGACTTGTATCTAAATAAAATTTTCATAATTAATTCAGAATATCGATATAGACAAAATTTATTAAAATGCGACAAAATAACATAAAAATTAAAAAAATCATTATTAAATTTACCAACAGAAATGTTTATTAATTTAACCTCAATTTAGACGAACATATAATTAAAGAAGAAGCCCACATGTGTCTGTATGTGTGTGTGTTAGTGTATATTAGTTATATATACTAACACACACACATACAGATTGTGATTTAATTTTATTTCTAACATATTAGTATGTTAACCATGACGTATTAGCAATTAACGAAACTTTAATTAACACTCGTTCAAAGTTTTAGCCAAAAACGTTATCAGTCCCTTAACACGGTAAGCCTGGTTCGGACAGGGCTGTTTATTGCTCCCTGTTTAGTTTACTTATTCATCAACTTCCTCCATAAAAATCCTATTATAAAACTTTTCAAATGAATAAATTGGCGCAAATTTTGTGTATCTTGGTAATTCAAGCACATCTTAGTAAAATTTCATTTATGAGGAACTATGATAAAGTTATAAATTTTACTTACTATGAAACCATTGGCAGTATTTTATTAAACGCTTGTTATCATTATTATTATATATTAAAAAAATACTAAACAAAATCTTCTTAAAATTCCTGCTGCTTTTATTGTTTTGTTTATATATACTCCGTTAAAGTAGAGAAAAATATATATTCCTTGACTCTACGAACGCAAGTTTTATAATTTGATTATTCAATTAATTAACAATAAACCATCTATATGATTTATGAACCCCTACTAGAATAAATGACTTTTTATCGGTGTATAAAGATATAATGAACGTACATGACGTTAACATTGAAAGGTTAAGGACCTTTTTTATTTCCTATCGTATACGTTGCTATCTCGACTGCGACTTACAGATAAATATATATATATTTATACTTCATAGTAGATTTAAATTTTATAAAATGTTTTTGGAATATTTTCTATTACGTTATTTTTTAAACATATTTATTTTTAAATTTTAAGTTTTTTTAACTAATAAAATTCGCATACAGGCAAAATATATTACAGTTAATAGAAATTGAGACTTATATTTTATAAAGCCGAACTTGAAAACTTGATAACATTAAAATGCATTAATTCCTTTCCAAATAAACAAACCGACGAAGAGGTATAGATTGGCTAGTAATGAATTTGCAATTACCATTTATATAAAAAAAAATTACTAGCGTTTGTCTTCATTATTTCCCTTTAATTTACTTATATTCAATTTCATATATTTTCAACTAAACATTATATCACGAAAGTGCTTTGTAACAATAGGGGAGATATTCCTAATCGGTGAACAGTGGTTTAGGGCTGGAGTGAATTGATGTGATTTATGAGAGGTTATTAAATTCCGGTCGCCGCCCCGGGCGCGCCTAGGTGTGGCAAGGTGCGCCCCTCATTATGAACAGACGGACGGAAAAATGCATGTATTGCTTGTTTTTCTATGTAGTTGCAAATTAACTATTACACTAGGGAACGTTTACGCTATATTGGAAACTATAGTATTTCCCGGTAGTGTCTTACAAATTACTTTTATATTAAAATTAAACTATGGAAAAATAGCTTTACTTTGGCATGAAATTGCAAATTACACTTGGGATTTGCACTACATTATAAATCATTTTTTTTTTTTCATATACCTTACTAGGTATAATTAAAATAAGCTAGAATTAGTGTATTTTATTGCACTATTATTCCTCAATAAAATTAATGACTATCATAAGTAATCTTAATTGTGAGAATATTGCAATTAAAACGCTCGTCTGCGCTCATTTTGTGAGTAACACAAGTAACAAAGCGTAGTATAAATCACTGAGACCTTTTAATTGTTGAAACACTCCAGGCTTTTACCATATTGGCGGTGTAGGATTTCTAATGGAAAGGGTTGTGAACGTTTACAGAGCAAATAATACAGTTAATTTACTTAATGGGTCGTTTATTAGTGTCTATTATTTTGGTTTTTATTGTAACTCTATTAACACTTTATTATAATAGCCAACAATGTATTAAATTTTTGTTTTAAGTTTTATAAATGTGTTATTTTAATTAGTAGATAAATAATTTACAACCATTGGCTTACCGACGGTTGTAAATTAACGTCAACAAAACATGTTTTTATAATTACACTTAATGTAATGTTATTTTTTGGCTTGAAATATTCGTATTATTTTGTAATAATAAATTATTATTTTTCTACTAACATGGCGCTTTTGGTAAAAAATATTTTTTGTTTTTTAAATACAATCATGTCATATTAAGTTTAAAACAATAAGTACCTCATACACTATATTTCTTTATGTAATGAAAATCATATTTTTAAGTACAATAAAATAAGAGCGTGTAAATGAACTCTTAAAACGGTTCTTTTATGTTTTCGTATATTGAATCACACATTCATTGCGTTTGCCTTGAAAAGGCTTTAAGGGGATGATAAAGGATTTTATGAATTTAATCTTTAGCCATTCCAAAGGATAGCAAAATTTATTTATATTTACGTCTGCATAATAATTTTTAATATGTATGGTTATCTTATAAAGTGAAAAGAATAATTTTTAATACAACATGATTATTTAATTGTAAATTTTGAAAGAAATTAATGGGTTTTGCTGACAATATGAATATTATTTTTCAAGCCGAATCGATCATGAACTTTAACTGAGCCTTGTTTGTTAGATTGGTAATTTTAGCTTATACATTACTTTTAATATATTTTGTTTCCTGTTTTCATTACCACATTTTTTTATCAGTATTTTACTACGTAGTGTACTGTATTACAGTATCAGTTGTTCTTAATTTGCTTACTAAATTTTGACGTTTGTGTAACAGTAAAAAAAAATCCTCGGCCGAGTTTGCTGTGTCGTTCTTCTCAGAAAATTGGATAATTCTTGAACATTCGTTATCTTAATTTAAGTAAGAGCACTCTCTAACTTAACTTACTTACTCTTAACAGAAATCCTTATATTGATAAGTATGATATCAAAATATCCCAATACTCCCATTTGACGTAAACAAGTTGATATAGACTAGAAAGGTAGAAAATAAATAAATATAGAAAGCGTTTTAAATGTTTGTTTATTTTCAGACGAATTTCGTAGTCGAACGGGGTGTGAGGATGATGTCATCAAGCTGGGCTGTAACCCGCATTCAAGAGTGGCGATATACGACGCCCAATACGGTCGTTTGGCGTATGAAACCATCTCTTGCCCTAACCCTCAGGGCGATTCAGATGAGTGTAAGATAATTAGGAAAATTGGGATAAGGAAAACCTCGGTTTCGTATATTGACTATAAAAGTTAATTTGAATATCAAATTATTACGTATATCTTTGTAGATATAATAATGTTATTAACTTTAATGCAATATACTTCCTTGGTTTTCATAAACAGAAAAATTAATCGTTTAGATAAATAATGATAATGACTATTTTAATAGGATTAAAAAAGATGAGATTAACTGTCTATGAAGTATCCAAGACAGTTTAATGTCTACCTCTAACAATTCTTTAGTTTTCTTTTATTTCACTCGTAATAAATACACAGAGCATACTAAAAATTTTTCAAGATTTCCGTGTTTGGTTATATTATTACTAGACGATCACAGTTTTCTAATAATTTTCTCAAATTATTTTATTTAGAATTGTTTTATTGTAATTACATATTCTACATATATATTTATTTTAACAAATAAAGTAAATTAAATCTCACTTGAAAACATAGAACTTTTCTACTATACATTCTCTACTGAATTCAATGTCTTTTCAAATCCTAGCTATAACTGTGGTATCTTATCTATGACACTTTCATAAAATTTTGATTTTTAGTATTATTTAATTCAAGTAAAATATTACAGTTACCTTCTTGTTAGTGCACAAACATTGCATTCAAGTCTTTGTTAACAATTATATTACAGGTGTACATTTTATCTACATTTTGTGAGTAAACAAGTATTAGACAGAGTAATTGGATTATGTTATATATTTGTTATGCTTTAGATAAGCTTATGAAATTGAACAACATAGCTTTTCTGATTGTACTTCCGATTGAACGTACTGATGAATGGATGGTCGCCAATAATAGTAAAGTTATATATGTTCTATGAAATACTTCAGATTTAAATCGAATAATGAATAGAAAATAAGACCAAGAAAAAATAATAAGGAATTTACAAAATACAAAAACATTAAAACAATAAAAAAAACAGGTATTAAACTTTTGTAGAGGTCAATTCAAGAGATGCTTGTCACATGTCAATTCATGCCTTGTATTTTGGATAACTTTATTACATAATATAATGATTTGTCCTTTAATTAAATGTAAACTTTCATTGTTTAGGAATTAAGATATCTTAGATCAGTAGGGATTTGGTTGAAAGGTGTATCATCCATTTATAGATGAGATTACAATTTGTCTAAAAATCGAGCTACCTTCTAATATTACAAGATACTTAAAAGCACAAGTCCGTTATCATGTTATAAGATGATGCTATTATGAGGTACATATCGTGTTATGTGTATCAGAAACTCTTTGGTTTTAAGCGTTAAAAGAATCTTACATATAAATATTTCAAAATACTACCAAGAAATAAGTGAAATAAATCATATTAATATTAAAATTTTATAAAATGTTTGTATGTATGAAATATTGAGTAAGTTCGTAATGTTAAATAAGTTTAATGTACAAAATATTAATGTTTCAAAATGAACCAAATAGAAACAGGTTGTTACATAAAAGCCATAAATTTTAAAAGTCAACTAAATATTACATGCGCCATAGAGCTTTACACGCGACATTTACTTTAAAAGCGGAATTGTGATCAATTACAATATTAACGTAATTTGTTTGTTATGGTAATAATACTATTTTACTTTTCTTTATTAAAATAATTTATGTTAAATATTAACATGTATTTAAAACATTTTCACATATAGAGCTCAGTGCGTTGTTTAATATAAATACAAAAGGGAAGTAAATTAATTTTATGCGTTTTCTTAACCTCATTTAACAGCTGCAGTAACTTAAGCTGCAGTCAACACTTTTTGCTGCAAACATTTAACTAGCTTTTCAAAGACTTTCAAAAGAGAATGCTTACTAAAGTAAAAACAGGTCAAATACTATGTAAGAACTAACGTGTTAATTATATTCTAGACAAGTTGGTCCGTGTGACCGTAATAAAGGCCTTTTGTTTCATTGTTGAATTCCCTGAAGTCAGCGTTCAAACTTTGAACAAAGCACTCGTTTTCTTTGAGTTTCAAAATATAATACCAAAATTATAACTACTATTATCTTTTTAATTATGTTTATTAAAGAAGCGTAAACGGAGTAAAACCCAGATTAATAAATGAATTTATGAAGAACGTATTTGCTAAAGATATGGTTTAGAAATTACTTCAGATATGCAAAATAATTCTTTTTAAAAAAACATATACGTTACTACTAATACTATAAGCTGAAATGTGTTAGATATACTCGTATTACGCACACCCCAAATAATTGTAAGGATCATGCTGAACTATAGTTTTAAGTCGTGTTTTTTTCCTGCCGCCCCAGCAATATCTTTTAATACAAACCACGTTACTAAATTTTATAGTAGATATTTATATCCATTTTATATTTCTAGCATGTTTAGCACCACGTGCCGTGGAAACTGTAATGCAAATATGTCATGGGAAGAGGTGGTGTCATATTGTGGCCAATAATAAGACCTTTGGATCAAATTGTCGCCCCGACGCCAAGACCTTTATTAAAGTGGTGTATGCATGCGGTAAGTTATTGAAAATAATTTTATATTAATAATTTATTTTTAAACATATTTGCTAGTTGATCAGCATATACATTTGCATATCCAATATTCATAGCATGTTGTTATTCAGTATTCTCTGTGACTTTTTTGAGGATTTTCATATTTTTATTTCGACGTTGCGTTGAGAATTTCTATAGTGACCAGCTTTTTAAAAATTTCCTATTGGAATTGATATTTCAGATATGGAAGCAACCTTTCTATGTACTAAATAATTCTCACATGTATTGCTTATATACTGTCAGAATATTTAGGTAGTTAAATTCAATTTAGTGGTTACCTCGGTATTCGCTGAAGCCATTTTTTATCCCTTATAATCAGGAATGTTTTCACTTTATATTATATTGAATATCATAATGTTGCGAGAAATTTTAGCAGCAACGTACATAGGAGCACGTTTTTAATAATATGTTATAATAACTAGCTATGTCTGTCACTCTGCTTTATCCTTTTAACTAAATGCATATGAAAGTATGTACGTACTTAACTTACTTAACTTACATAAATAAATCAATTTTTAAAATTTTTGCCTGTGAGTCTGTTCTGGAAACTAGTGAACTAAATTTAACAGAACATTCACTGGCGGATAGTTACGCTACTTTTATGGTGAAAATAATAATTTACGCGAATGAAGTCGTGGGCACAGCTAACGTTTAATAATTCAAATTATTCAATTAAACTATATATGTACGAAGATATATGTAATTAATAAATCAGTACCATTGCAGATTAGAGATTACAGATTAAATTATACAGTAATCCATTGTTAATCCCTTATACTGCTCATATTAAATAAATATAAATACTAACAAATAAGTCGATGCAGATAATTTAATACTTAACTTTATTCTTTGCAATTACACTTTAATACCAATATATATCCTACTGCCTTATAAAACAGATAAATCCCCTAATACTGCTTCACTTGAAAATATTAAATATTTATCATACAGTATATGAGTCGGTATCAAAGATAGGTCTCGATAGTTCAAAACCAAATTTTGTTATCATTCTATCAGACGATCATCTAGCTTATGATCGTCTGATAGAAGTATAAAATTAAATATTTCCATTAGAAGCCGACATTACTATTGCCTGCTTGAATTATAATTATAATAAATAAAGTTGTCTGTATTTTGTGTTTAGTTCCACTGGGAGTTCTCACAGAGCGCTATGAAAGTACTGAAGAGAATGATGAAACCATGAACACGGGTGAAGCAAACAAAGATGGAGGTTACTTTGATGAAACAGGTCAAATACAATTTTATTCTTTAAAAATATGTTTTTTGTTTTTTATGATTAAAGAATTTATTTCTTTTATATATAACATTCGTCATTCAAAGTAAAATATTTTCACAATTATGTAATATTTTTAAGACATCGGTGAGAATTGGCGAGAACCGAATTCTGGTTCTCCTATCACAAATCCAGCGTTTCAAGTTCCCGAGGTCGCCATTATTAACCCTATCCGTAATAAAGTACACGAAATGAAAATTACTACCTACACATCTTTAAGAGACAACGAAAAAGGTAATTCAAATTTAATTAAGGTAATAATAATATTATCAATTCAACGTCATAATTTCAGCATATTTTATACAATACAATAGTACTGATATTTCCGTTGTTTTAACCTTATTATGCATAACACTAAACCAACTCACCAATTAATCGCTTTATGGCAATTGTGTCATAAATATTATATAATTTTGTGAACATGCCTCCTAATGTATTGTGGTAAACCAGACTAAATTTATTAATTAAAACATTGAAATTGCAAATTTCAATCATTTGAAATTTACATAGTGGGATTAACTTTTAGTTAACTGCTAAAGTACTCCAAATCATGTTTAAAATTTTGACACGTTATGTTTATTACCATTTAAATAGTCAGTTTCAATGTCATGATTTTTTTAATGTCATATTTATCTTTTATCAATTAGTAGACTTTATTATTTTTTTATGATAGTTCTATATTCATTTTATCTTATAAAAAAAAAAAACAAACATTAATTACTATTGTTTCAGATTTAGCACCTTATACATCTAATACAAAATTTTTAATCTACATTACTATGGGAATTTTAATTATATTTGTGTTACTATTTATAATCATTGGCGTTCGCTGTTACAAAAATCGTAAACGGACCAATAACTCCAAAAATGGTGATATGTTTACAACAGAAACACCAAACATATTCAGCGATAATGTTTCTGATTTGGACAACGATGTCGATGTTAGTCAATTTTCTGGAACTTTCTACGATCCAGCGCATCCAGACATGATTTTGTACAAGGATGGACCAAACAAAGCTACGCTTAGAGCTATGAAGCCTTTATCCACAGTATATCCATGTGTTGGTACGAGTATGTATGGAAATGTAGATTTTGTGCCTTCACATTCACGTGATACTAGTTTTGGTAAAGATCCAGAAATAGTAATGAGTCCTAAGAGTTTAGGTTATAGTAATAACCAGTTTTTCTATGGATGACGAAGAGACGGAGGGGACGAAACCTCCAGGACATATTGCTTTTAATATGAGGTTTGAACGAAATGACGAAAGCTTATAAAGCTTGGATATCATTAAATCTTATAATCTTACTTATATTTGGGCACTTTTAACACGACACATAATTAATATGTATTATTTTTATTGCAAATTTAATAAGGTGCACCGTAAATTGTTAAACAAAATATTCGTAATAGTTGTAATACATCTTATACTAAAATAAATAATCAATTAACCTAACATCCCTGTTACTTCGCAGTTTCTACAGTAATGAAATAATCCAATATGTGCAAAAAACCTTTAAATAGTAGTTCAATTAATTTAAAAAGACTGTAATGTTTCTTTGGGCTAGTGCTTTATGAATTGTATACAACATTTATATTCTAAATTTGGTAATAATTTATTTGTAGGATACTACCATGTCAATAGAAACTAGCTATCATATTATAAAGATAGTAGTTACATATCTTTGCATCTGTGGTTTTAGAATAAAAAATTATATACCCATTTATAGCTTGTAATAATGGTAAGTGAATCATTATCAATATAACTCTTAAAATGTTTAATACAATTAAATTAAAACACCAGTACGTTATAGATTCTAGCACTTGTAATGTATTATTTAATTGAGCAAAGCGAGCGTAGCGCTCTACTGGAGACTTTTTTACATTCTTTGTCACGAATAGGCTCGAAAACTACTTGACGGAAAATTATGAAATTTTGCAATCAAAAAGACACACATTAGGTGATGATTCTAAAAAAAATTGAACATGGCATATGTTATTGAGGAGTAATCGTCAAAAAACTGATATCCCATTGAAGTCAATGGGAAACGATGAGTCATTACACTGGGCTCGCTTCGCTTAATATGCAAACGGCACCTGAGATTTCGCGAGCGCAGCGAATCGAAATTGAGGGTCTGTTTGCGCTCCTAATAAATATTGTATAGTGTAACCAAATTGTAATTTTTTAATATTTTTTTTAATAAAACTTTCTATAAATTGGGTTTCATTTATAGTTAAAAAAACCTTATATCAACTTAATAAGAAAATTGTTTGGTATAAAATGTATTGATTAATAATACCTTTTTAAATATTCCATAACAGTATAATTCTAAGTGAATGATATTTCCACTAATGACAGTAATGGTTGCGTGACCCAATATCGTTAACTCTCAAAATGTCTTTTTTGGGAATTCCATTGCATTTTCATTTAGAGAGTCCCCTGAGATTTTTTGTGGTATAGACACGCTTATTATTTTGTTAAATCATTAATTAAATAATTTATTATATTTATAATATTTTGTAATAAATAACAACCATTTTCGTATATTTGGCCTGAAATTAAATAATTGTTTTTGTATTACATAATTAACATGACTTTATGGCTTATGCTCTGGAATAAAATAATAACATAATAAATTATTATTATTGTTATTATTTATGTTATACCGTCATTTTGTCTTTTCTGTTACTAGAGGACTAATGTTAACATGTTACTGGAAAAGCCCTAATAATGTGATTAATTAACCAGGATATGATTTAAGTCAAGGATATTACTAAAACTAATTTATAAATTTAGATTTCAGTTGCTATAAAAAAGTAGCAATAATTATATATAAACAACACAAGCTATAAAAAGTATAGAAAATATGTGAAATGATAAAGAGAAGGTGACAATCACCATATGTTTTATATAATAATTTTTAAGTAAAGAAATACGAAGACAATTCTACGTTACTCGAACAATCGATTCAAATTTAGTCTATTTGGACTCCTTCCATGTCGTTAAAACAAGTAATTTACGGTTATGGGTTCATTTCAGATCCTTTTTCCCTCCTACAAGAGCCTGCTTTTCGTAAAGTTAAAGTGGTAGCAGAGCGAAATAAGGCTACTGAAGTCATTCATTTTACATGTAATTAATTATTAATGACATTTTAATTAAATTAATGAAGTATACCTTTTATTACACTCGTTTAATTACAACTGAATTCTTAATATAAATGTCTAAAAGGGTACACTTTATCTTTTTATCTCAAATTATATAAATAAGATTTTCAATTTGCTTATGGAACTCATTCGCTTAAAAAAATATATTTAACTTATCACAATATTCGAATATTCTTATATATATTGTTAACATAACTAACTATTAAAAAAAAACGTTTGCTACAGTAATTAAGCTAAACGAATTAAACATCTACTGAGGCATACACTGAAATACTTTGATGTATTAGGAAGAAATCTCATAAAATTTACATTTGTTTTTATAAATTAACATTAGCAAAGCATTTTCAATGATGTATACATTTGTTGACATAACAATAATATACTATACGCTATAGCTAATTATAATCATATCATAAAATAAATTCACCATTTGTTTGTTTGCCATCGGTATTAAATAAAAGTATTTTAAAAAACAATGAAAAATATACAATTTAAAAAATTAAGGTTATATTCCAGTGTAAATAGCAGAGTTACTTTACATTTTCAACGCCGGCATGTGTCGGTATCTTCACAAAGCCTCAGCTATACAAAGTTATCTAAAGGTGTCATTGTCGCAATCTAAACCCGCACTTTACAACAAGACTATTCGAAACTTAGAAGACACTAAAAAGATTTATATGCTGAAATTGGATTCAGTCCAATGATAATGTTCTGGGCTGTAACCGGAAAATTAGCTCTGTGCTGAAAAGGCAAATGATTTTAGAAAATGAAATTGCTTTTAGAGCTTATAAAAACACTAGAAAAACACAGGTTAAAATATTTTATAAAAGTAGTTTTAAAACAACAATACTAAAATACACAAATAATTAGCCTATATAATTTTATTGTTGAACACACTATATATTTTATAATATGTATTTGTAAAAGCATATACATTGAATAATTGACAATAAAATATATCGTATATTCCAATATTAGTTTTCTCATAAGTTGCTATTTTGAAAGTATTGGAAACTAATAATCTGTAATACAAAGTCTAAAAGAATTGCTGATGCTAGTACAGTAGGCATTTTAGTTTTGGTCTAACTTACTCCAATAAAAAACATGGTTGTAAAAGTTCATGTCATTTCTAAACAATATTATAGTTTTAAGTGTTTGATTTGTTACAAATATATAAACGTTTTTTTTTTTTTGTAAATATGCGTTGATATTTCATTGTGTGACAGTTTTGTTTCATAGCATACATTCTTTATTGAATGTTCAAATTTTTTGGCAGTCGTGTTCCTGAAATTAATTTTGCTCGGTCTATTATTTAGTAATCCCCACTTTTTCATTTTTTCAAACCCTGTATGAAGTCATATATCAGTATTAACGTAAATAATAAATTCATTTTTTTTTCAAGTAGGCCTTTACAGGCCGGCCAGAAACTCAACCATTGCATTTTTATATGAAATTCAATAATCTTTGATGTATTACAATGTCAACACTGTAAATCATTTTTAATAACTAAACACTCTTGAATACTATAAAAAGATTTATTTCATAATACACTTTTAATTTTAGATTTTAAACTAAGGAAAGATCTAAAATATATTATAAATTTTATTACACATGGGTACACTGATGTCCATGAAGGATTCGTTAACATTTTGGAGACAACATTTAGGCGTTACGAGTTTATTTTTTTTTATTCTATAATAGTTATTTTTCTGTATGAACTAATGTTGAAAGAGAAATACAATAAAAGTTATTTTTCTTTTGTTAAATAAAAATAAAATATATACGATATATATTTTATTTTGAAAGTAATACATTGGAAAAATATTTGTCAACTTAACTTGTAAGCGGATTGAGTCTGATTAGCATAATGTATTCAGGGATCCAATATGTGAACCGAGAAGTCCAATAGCGTCGAAAATCTTCGGGGACGATACACTATTGCGATTGCTTTTCTGAATGGTGATCCCAAATTTAGTTTGAAATCTTATACGAATTCAAATGTTATTCAATATTTTATATTATATTTTTTTGTTTATAAAACTTTAATGGCGTTGTAACATAATATTATACGTTTAATTGATATTAAAATTTAAAAGTTCTGATGATCCTCATTTCTCATGAACTCTTAATTGTGTATATAATCTTTTATTCTGTCTATTTTATAAAACGATCTTAATTTCAAGATAAACAAAATTGTAAAATTAAATATAACAGCATAAACTAGTACAAAGACTGAATATAATATAAAAGCTTAAATTTTACTTTTTTTTAATGTGTATTTTCCAGGAAAAACTGTGAAAAACAAGTTTATGTATTGAGCCATAAGAGGCTGCGTTATTAGAAATTATTTAATTTTTTGTTGCTAATTTGAATTCAAAATTGACATAAATTAAGGTGATATGAATATTTATTTACTTGTTGAGCAGTTTATATTAATTATAAATTATAAGTTTAAATATAATAAAACTGATGAATTTAACTTTTTCTTAGAAGAGTCCGTCCTAAGAGTTCGCAGATTTAGAGAGATTTAAGTCTACTTAAGCTAGTTTGAAAGTAAAACTTTCAGTTTCTCTAAATTTTATTATAATACTTTTAACTAGACTTAATATAATTCTAATTACTTTCATTATTTACAGTTGAATACTTAGTAAGTTTTACTTAGTTTACATAAAGTGCTTAATGTTAAATATTAAATAATGTTTTTAAGGCTTTTTGTATTTTTGTGGATAAATATGCCACCATGTAGCTAAAGATTAATTGACTGACAATAACTGACAATTAAAAGTTTTAGAGGAAAGATCCTACTGAATTTGTTAAGCACCATAATATATAAAATTATGTTTTAGAGTTAGATTCCTCCTTAAGTACTAACACCATAATAAAATAACAAATATAAACAAATATACCGAATTACTATACTTACAGGACAGACGTAATACTGAGGAAACGTGTTTAATGGAGCATTTAATATTCATTATATGTAGTTTCCAAAACTAAGTCTTGGCGTTAAGCCAGGTTTAGTTTATATCTAACTTTAAATTTAAATAACAATAATTGTCATACAGGTGTATATTATTCCATACTATTAACTATGAAGTGATAAAACCTAATTCAATAATAAAACTTCATTTCAAATGTCTGTACAATATAAAATAATCTCCATAATGAAAGTTTCTTCGAGCGTGCATAAAATATAGGATGCAGTAAGCTATTATTCATGTTTTCTTTATGGAAATGAGCGTAATAAGAAAATATATTTCTTACAAAATAAATTGTAAGCATTTTAACTTTGTATTATCTTTTTATTGGAGTACTATTGTATTTCGTTTGCGATATTAATGTTTTCTGGAAATTTTATTATTAAGTTTTAACATAAATAGAATCGATCAAATGTCATTAAATTATTTATAGATTTTGAATGAAAAGATCTTAGTAATATATAAAATAACAACGTTGTGAATTTCCGAAATCAGAAAATACAAGATTTTAATTTCTTAACAAGTAAGGTGTTTTTTAAGTCAACTTTGTTGCGTTAAATGTAAAGTAAATTCCACGTCTAAACATAAATCCCTGTATATATACAAGTAATTGTTATGTATAAATCTTGCCTTAAAAAACCATAAAACTATCCCACTATCTGATTTTAATATATTTTACTTTTAAATTATAAAACATGAATTAATCATAACCAGTGTGACGTAACCGCAATTTATGGGTACCATATCATAGCTCTGTCAAATGCACTATTGCTGAAGTTAAATTATTACTTGTTGTATTTGATTAATAACTTATATTTTTTCGGATAAATATTCGTAGTGGCGTACTTTTATGGATTTGAATCTATTTTATAAAAAATCGGATTGAGAAAGTAACAACTGTACCTTAAATTTGCAGTGATTAAAATAGTCAGCAAAGGAACACCGTCCCTCTGAGTATTGTATCAACTAAAAGTTTTTCATAAATCAACTATCGTTGTACTAATAGTGATGTATTTCGTTGACATCCTACAATTAAGAAAAGTAGATACATTATAGTTAAAGAAGGGAGTATTATTTCAAACAGAAAGAACCTATTATTTTTCATTGTATAAAAAACTTTATCGTATAAAGGGTTAATATTAACAAATACATTATAAAACTAAAAAGTTTTGCTTCCTCAACGTTCAGCAACTTTATTTTAATTACACCGTACAATTCTGAACTTCTGAACGCCTTGGCATAGACAGGAAGCCGTGGTTGGCGGCACTCTCATTTGGCGTCCTTTTTAGATATAAAAAAAGTATTTTTATACACATAAAATAATTTTATATATTATAATATTTTATCATTTTTTTTTTATATTGAAGCATTATGGATATATAATTTAGGATTCAGAGAGACGGCTACTTACTAATAATAAATATTTTGGTAATACAATAATTATAAATCATCGTATTACCCTAAGGATCTTGAAATATTTCAATGAGAAAATTCACAGTCGTATTAATAAAAATGATACATGAAGCGGAAATTCGAAATAAAATATCTTTTATAGGAATTTATTTTCATACTGCGTATTTATTTTATTGTTGGCCATATTTAATATTTATATTTCGATTAGTCTATAATGTAGTAATTAATATAATCCACATGTTATTATATTGTATCTCTTTAAACTTATATTTTATCTATTTTAATTTATATTCTAACGCAGAAACTTTTGTTTGTTTGTATATTCGTAACGTTATAGGCTTAATAATTATTGAAGCGATTTTAAATATTTATGTACGTGCGAGTAACGTGGGCTTCTGATTATCCCGAGGGATTATGGGGGAAAGATAAACATTCGTAGCGACTATCACGTCTCCTTATTGTAATTTTAAAGAAATATAAAAAAAAAATATTCAGTTTAGAATAATACATTATTACTTAAAACACGAGGCGGGGGGCAGAGGATGTTTCTGTGAGCAATTCGCACCTTATAATAGAAAAAATATTATTTTTGTTCTTATATAATCATTAAATTTATAATTATTGCTGACATTTTTTTTATTTTTTTTTAATCTTACGTGTATTAAGACGGCAATACAACTTATTAAATAATATTTTTAAATTATTTTTGAATTGTTATATTTCTTTAATGAAAACATAAAAAAGATTACTTAGAAGCACCCTTAGTTAAATATAATTAAATTATATAGTTACCATAAGAACTGTTTGCTGAATTGAAATGAATGCTTTGATTTTATATATTATTTTTCTTATTTAATACATATAATGGGATACGTGTATGTGATTTAATTAATGGTCACACTCAACAATGTTGTAAAAATAATCAAAGATATGAAAACAAATAAAAGATGTGTTCAGGTTAGAACACGGTTTAACTTCCTCGTATCTCATCCGTCAAAGGAATTTATCAAAAATTCACATATTTTGAAAGAAACGTCAATAGCATTAGTGACATTAAATTACCGTATTTCAAAAGTATTTTTATAAAAAGCATTTAATTTTTTCTTGAATCGGTTATATAGTGATTTTGAGAGATATAATTTAAAGTTTTCCTCAGACTTTATACGTGATTTATATTTTTTAAAAACCGTTACAACTAGTCGATCTGTGAACAGTAGAACTCAGTACGTTAGGGTATGAGACTTTGGGAAATTATTTATAGTGGATTTCACGAGGTGCAGTGGTTACGATATTTCACCCGTGAACCAAGTTTGAGCGCCACACCAGTAACCTCCGTACATTGGACCTCCGCTTCCGGTGAATAAAGAACATTGTTGCCGACTCATGTCTTTAAAAAACCCGTCACAAAACATCACTTCTATGTAACAAACCCGAAATTTATGTGTAGGCAACACATAAATTGGCTGGTAAGAGAAAATGAATTATGGTAGGTATATACAGTGTGCTTTTTAAGTGCCTTTTCCAAAAAGGAATAAGTATACCTATGTATGTATGTAGGTACATAACTACCCAACGAAATTTGGCTCCACCAAATAACAACGGAGCTATTCAACTTTAAAATTTTTAATAATTCGCTATGGCCGCCATTTTAGATTTTGAAATAACAAAAGCAAATTAGATTTCGGCAAAGAATACGTAGACGAAATTTCAGCCCGCAAGCTGCCGCAAACTCCGTTTTTGTGATACGGGTCAGAAATCCGTAATTTTGAAATTTTTCGCCCAAGCAAAGAAACGGCTCGACATAAAAATTTAAATAATTCAAAGAACACACGTACCAATTTTCGTGACGATTGCATGAAAAATACACCTGCTAAGCCAAAAGAAAAACTCAAATCACCGCCATTTTGGATTTTTCCTCTCAGTAAGAAAAATGGCTGGACAAAGAAAAATTAAGTAACTCAAAGGACATGATCACTAATTTTTGTGGCGGTCGGATGAAAATTGTTCCTGCTACGATAAAAAAAAACAAATTAAAAAACGCCGCTATTTTGGATTTTTTTTGCCCATTCCAAGAAACGGCTCGACATAAAAATTTTAATAATTAGAAGAACACGACTGCCAATTTTCGTGACGATAGGATGAAAAATACGCCAGCTACGTCGGAACAAACATACTGAAATACATACGGAAAAATAGCAGAATGGGCCTATCTACTGGAAACGTAGTCCTTCCGACAAACGCTTCGCTACGCTCAGCATCTTTCTCTTAGCATCTTTCTTTAGTCAAAAACTATTATAAATATAAAGTTAAATATAATTTATGCTTATCGCATCTTTAATACAATATATTGTAAGAAAAAGAATATGAGTACTCAATAATAAAAGAAATTTGAACTTAAAAAAATATACGAGTATATATTATATATTGGACATAAAATTATTACTTATTTGTTTTTCATATAATCTTTACTCAATACCAGCTTATTGAAAATTAAGTAATAGCGAGGCCTCAAAAACAAAAGTCAAATTAAAATCAGTGTTACTAAAAGTTCCTGTAGGATATTCGTCACGTAGATAAAGTGTCTAATTCCACGTACCTTGTGAATCTTTTGTACCTACGACGTGATTTTCTCCTATTATTAGTCGGTATATATTAAGTTCTTATTGGTTTTTATTATGCTATTAAATCTATGAAGATGTTAAGTATTGGTTAATTTTTTTTCGAAGAGAATTAGGAAAAAATAAATTATCATAATCCTGTACCACACAAATTAAAAAAAACAGCATATATATAATATCTCAATTGACCATTTATAAAACGATTATTATGTAACTTGCGTTTTGGACGTCAATGTAAAAAATATTTGATGTAATTAAATATGATTTAAATATGGTGTATCACATATATTTTATTTAAGTATTTTATATAGTTGAATAATATAGTATATAGCATACCATTTATTACATAAAATATACCTTTTCTTAACAAAAATATCATATTACGTTCACGCACACGTTTCAATGTAATGTGGTGAATGTTTTAATAGTGTCCTCGTTCCTGACCGGACTCTAAAAGCGGGCTATCTGCAAGTCTATTACTGGCTCTGTGGTTGAAGCTCTTTATATTTAGCTCAGCAAGAACCACAGGTGTATACCATGATTGTGTGTTAAGCTTGGCTTATTTGAAAACATTGCTGTCATTGAAATAAATTTGTAATTAAGTTTTATTTAAAGAGACAAAAAATTGTTGTTATTTAAATTATAAAATCTTAAATAGTAATTTACTTAACTATTTATTATTTACAACGTATTTAATACATGTTATTTATTACGGAATTATTAAAGAATTTTTATTAATAAGAAATTATTTTCTATTACCATCAGGTGAACATTGCTTAAATATTGGCACGCCGTACACGATTTATGTATGAATTCAGAACAAACAGAAAAGGCCCTCCGTCAATTTAGTATGTCAGAAAAATCTCAATAGAATTTATGCTTTATAGACGTGCATAATAGAATTTCAGTACCATACTAAAAAGTAATTAATACAAATAAGATAATGTAAAACTAAAAAAGATAGTAAAATATATAAACATAATTGCATGTAAGTATACATGTAATGTTGGTTTCCATGTGTGGGTCCAAAAATATCTATGTTATGAAATATATAAATTCATATTAGGGTGCAAAAATTACAAGAAATAAAAATATTGTGTTTATAATACTAGTTTAGATATTATTATTTTATATGTGAACTAAATTAAATATATATAAGCTAACTACAATATAAGAATAACATAAGCACTTAATAAATATTAAATTAAAAAGAAACTACAAAATAATCTTAATATAATTAGTACTCTTTTATTATCTTTTGCATAAAAAATATTGTACCTACATAAAATATATTTTTCATATTTAAAAAAAGCACACCGATGCACCAAAAGTCAAACGATTACCAAATCAAATAAAAATATAATTCAACGTTAAAAAAGTGTTGTAACTAATTGACAAGAAAACAAATATTTTTATCCGAACGGAAATGAATTATCCTTATATTTGAGGACGTCTGAGCTGTGTACTCGATGATCCGAAAGGGATTCAGTTCCGATTTATTTCACTCTGGGAATATCCTTGATTTTAATGCTTTGGAAATGTTTGGTGATCTCGAATATATTTGTAATAAATAATAAGTTTTATACCAAAATAATCAAATGATTATTTTTTTCTAAAATGGCATGTTACGCTGTTAACTTACATAACTATATTTTTTTTAATATAAATACTTTATACCATTTGACAATGACTTATATTAAATTGCTTATGTCTGGTAGAAATCCGCCAATAGCATTTCATCCTGTTGAATTATGTAATAGATTTAGAAATCATCAATTAATAATTGTTCTAGCTTCTTTAGACAGTCCAACAAAAGATATTTGAGATACCTTTTACGAGGTACAAAAACAAGTCCTTTTTTTTATTAAAGATTTTTACATTTTTAAAGAATATTAAAGATTTTATTAAATTCAATTAGTAATGCCTTTTTGTTTCTAAAGACGTTCAGTTATTCAGTTAAAAATTATAAAATTTATTGTTTTCACTTCTAATAATTAATAATTTACCCACATTTAATTTGACGTTCTGCGTGGGGTAGTATCACTATTCGCGTTTTTGTTGTGTAGAATTCAACGTCATAACTCTTCCATCGGAAACACTTCCGATATTTCTTTTTTAATTAGGCTCCGGAGAGTGTAGTTGAAATTAGCGTTCTTATTAACGCTTACAAGGCGTTGATCCTTTTAAATTTGTACTAATAATTATACATGTGTATTATTAAAAGGATAAATATTATGGCTTAACCATAATTCCTATTGCCGATATTTCCCGGTCCGTTTAAAAGTTTGTTTGAGGGACACATGGTAACTAATTTGAATTTACATTATAAATTAGGTGTTCTTTAATTTTCATAACTTTCTTTAATGCTTTACATTGCATTATTTCAGAATTTGTCCTGTTTTGACAATCGGAGTCGACGTAGGCTTTAGTATTGCTTGTAAGGCCTTTTTTCCTCCATAAGGTATATAAGCTATAAGGTATTTATTATATTTTAATATTATTTGATTAAATTTTATATTGTTCATTACAGTTTTTTTTTATTTTTATAATAAAGCATAAAAAAAAACATTTCTTTTCCTCTGTCTGCTTATTCCGCCTTAACTCTGAAACGACTGGACGGGCTTAAACAAAACATTCACTGACGGATAGCTTATGTTATGAAAACTTAGCTTACTTTTTTAATTAATAAAAAAAACTTTCATATAATATGTTTTTTTTTAATTAATAAAAAAGTTCGTATTCTGCGCGAATGAAGTCGTGTTCACAGCAAGTGTATTATAAATTGTTTATAATCATGATTAGAAATGTTAAGCTTCTTATTCTATTTAAAATTTATCTATAGGTTCCAATAAAGAAAAAATGTCGCACTGCTTAATCGTTAATAGTCATTACTAATAATTTTATTATATATATACGTAGTGAGGCTCTGAACACTAGATGTAAAAATAGTTGGTGTTGTGAATATATATATATATTTATATATTCAGTATAAATGACATCCAGTATAAGTAGATAAACTAATGGATAAGGACTATTTTTACTAACACAAGAGGTCATCTTATATATTAAATCTTATCATTTGTTCTTCATCAGTTTTAGAATGTTTTATATATAAATATATATGTGGAATGTCGCAATTTCTTTCTTATTGAATGTCTGTTGTTACTAATTAATTATGATTCTAAAATTATTGATCATCGCAATATTGACATTACTGATGATATCCTCCCCTCCCCTGCCCTGAAAGAATGCACTTAATAATGTAAAAAATGTTTATTCATGATGACATTAAGGATCATCATATTGTTGTGTATAAAATAATTTATGATTTCTAACACTAAACTTGTCTTTAAATTTTAAACAAGTAAAATTTTAATAGTACGAGTATTGTATAAGTCAAGGAACTAATCACTATTAATGTAGTTAAGGAGTACAGTTACAGTAAAGGAGTAACCTATCATCTATTAATTACCTTATACAAGTTGAATATAAACGTAATTTGAGATTGTTTAAAGGTGTTTCTTAAGCCAACTTTGTTGTGTATAATGTAAAATAACTTCGCTGTCTAAACAAAAATCCATATACAAATAAATGTTACGTACAAATCTTGCCTTTGTAACAATATAAACTCATATATCAGATAGTGGGTCTGATTTTGAATATATTTTACTTTTAAATTATAAAACATAAAACGGTACCATATCATAGCTCTGTCAAATGCACTATTGCTGAAGTTAAATTATTACTACTATTATTGTTATATTTGATGAATAACTTATATTTTTTTCGAATAAATATTCGTAGTGGCGCACTTTTAGGGATTTGATTCTATTTTATAAAAAATCGGATTGAGAAAATAGCAATTGCAACTTAGATCTGCAGTGATTAAAATTGTCGGCAAATGAAGACCTTCCCTTTCCGTGTTTTATCAACTAACAGTGTTTCATATATCAACTATCGTTGTACTAACAGTGATGTATTTCGTTGTCATCCTACAATTAAGAAAAATAGATACATTATAGTTAAAAAAGGAAGTATTATTTCAAACAGAAAGAACCTATTATTTTTTATTGTATAAAAATCTTTCTTATAAAGGGTTTAGATTCACAAATACTATGAAACTAAAAAGTTTTGCTTCCTCAATGTGCAGCAACTTTATTTTAATTACACCATACAATTCTGAACGCTTTGGCAAAGACAAGAATTTGTGGTTGGCGGCACTCTCATTAACCATCCTTTTTAGATATATACATATAAGATAATTTACATATGATATTTTGTCAATATTTTTTTTTGTAATATTGAAAATGTATGGACATACAATTACGGATTCAAAAAGACTGCTATTTATTAACAATAATTATTTTGGTAATGCAATTTTTATAAATCTCCATATTTCCCAAAGGAACTTGAAATAATTCAATGAGAAAATTCACAGTCGTAATAATAAAAATGATACGTGAAGGGGAAATTCGAAATAAACTTTCTTTTATACGGAGAGTTTTAATTTATTTTCATACTGCGTATTTATTTTACTGTTGGCCATTAATTAATATTTATATATCAATTAATCCATTATATAGTTATTAATATAATCCACATGGTATTGTATCGTATCTAGTTTAACGTTTATTATAACGAATAAACTTTTGTTAATTTGTACTGTTATAGACTTATCATTATTCCAGCGATTAAAAAAAACTATTTACGTGCGACTATATATAAATTCAAGTAATAAATTCAAATTGAAATTATCTTCTTTCAAGTAGGCACTTACACGCACTTTTGAATCATCAATCATTACATTAAAAAGGTATTATATTATACTTATCATTATTCCAGCGATTTTAAATGTTTATTTACGTGCGAGTAACGTGGGCTACTGATAATCCTCATATTCCAGAGGGATTATGGGGGAAAGATAAACATTCGCAGCGGCTATTAAGATAACTGCTATTAAGATATATTAATGTAATTTTACAGAAATATATAAAAAAATATATAATATATTCATTTTAGGTTAATACATTATTACTTAAAACTCGGGGCGCGGGGCAGAGAATGTCGCTGTCAGCAATTCGTATTTTATAAAATAAAATATATTATATTTGGTTTTTTATATATTCAATAAATTTATAATGACAGCTGATATTTTATTTTAAAAATCCTTTATCTTATGTGTATTAAGACGGCAATACAACTTATAAAATAATATTTTTAACTTGTTTTTGAATGATTATATTTTTTAAATCAAAACGTAAAATAGATCTTTAGTTAAATGTAATGAAATTATATAGTTATTATATCATAATAATTATTTGGTAAATCGAAATGAATGCTTTGATTTTATATATTACTTTTTCTTATTTAATATACACAATGAGAACTACGTGTATAATGTGTTTGAATTATTGGCACACTCAACAATGAAGTAGAAATAATCGAAGATATGAAAACAAATAAAATATGTGGTCAGGTTGTGGCACGCTTAAATTTCCTCGTATCTCATCCGTCAAAGCAATTTATTAAAAGTTCACATTTACGTTTTGAACGGAAACGTCAATAGCATCAGTGACATTAAATTACCGTATTTGAAAAGTATTTTTATAAAAAGCATTTAATTATTTCATGAATCGGTTATATAGTGATTCTGAGAGATATAATATAAAGTTTTCCTCAGACTTAATACGAGATTTATATTTTTTAAAAACCGTTACAAAAACTATTATAATTATTAAGTTGAGCATAATTTATGCTTATCGCATCTTTAATACAATATATTGTACGAAAAATAATTTGATTACTCAATAATAAAAGAAATTTGAGCTTAAACAAAATAAAATATATTATTTATTGGACATAAAATCATTACTTATTTTGCTATAATTTTTACGCAATACAGGCTTATTGAAAATTAAATAATAGCGAGGCCTCAAAAACAAACCTCAAATTCTTGTAGGATATCCGTCACGTAGACGCGAATTGCAAACTGTTAATAAAGTGTCCGAATCCACGTATCTCGTGATCTTAAATATTTTGTACCTGCGACGTGATTTACTCCTACTAAGTTCTGATTGTCTTTCATTATGCTATTAAATCTATGAAGATGGTATTGGTTAACTTCTCTCCGAAGAAAATTTTGATAAAATTTTTATTAAATATATTCATAATTAATTGACCATTCTTAAAACAATTACTATCCGACTTGCATTTTGGATATCAATATGTACAATATACTTTGATGTACTAAGATATGATTTCAATATGACGTATGTATGTACGAGTACTTAGATATGATTTAATTTTTAGCTTAAAGATGGCGCACCCTGCTCAATGATTGGTCCCCAGCAATATTAAAATTTTATCTTAATGCCTTCCAAGTGGCTCTCCCAGATCAAAGTAACTTAGTATGATGGGGCAAAGCCACCGAAAAATCTTGCAAAATCTGTGGGGAAGCAGTAGAAACCGCGAAACACTTGCTAGTAGAGTGTAGGGTACTTCTAAATAGAAATAAATACTTGTGGAGCTTACTGGACACAAACATACCCAAAGATCATACATTCAAGCTTAACAATTATTACGAACAATGTAACGAACTGATCAGGAAAAAATTTATAGTTAATTTGTATGCTGTAAAAATAGGATCTAGAGGTATAACAGTAATATCTCTCTACAACTTATTTAAGGATCTCGGCCTTTCTAGAACGATCATCAGTTCATTTCTAAAACGTATTCAAAGGCGGCTTTAGAAGGATCTTATTTAGATATAGGATATTTGGTTAGGTAGGGAGAGCAGCGTGAACAGTGAAGGCGAACGTGTATGCGCAAAGTAAAGAGACCCCTTAAACCTACACCTGGGTCGCAAGTCCCAGGTATTGTTTGCGCTCCTCTTCTTGCCACGCAATGGGTTCGGCACCCGCACGGTGAATCCATGGAATGCTAAGAAGCTTCATCTCATATAATATATATTTGACTTAAGTATTTTGATATGGTTGAATACTATAAACCATTTATTATATAAAATATACCTTTTCTAATAACTAAATCCTATTACATTATAGCACACGTTTCACCGATAGGTGGTGAATGTTTTAATAGTGTCCTCGTTCCTGACCGGACTCTAAAAGCGGGCTATCTGCAAGGTATATGTGGTTGAAGCTCTTTATCTTTAGCTCAGCAAGAACCACAGGTGTCTACTACGATTGTGTGTTAAGCTTGGCTTACTTGAAAACATTGTCATTGAACTAAAATTGGAATTATGTTCTATTTAAAAGAACAAAAAACTGTTTAACATTTTATTTATAAAATTTTAAAACAGTAATTATCTTTACTAATTATTAATTACAACATACTTATCCAAAATGTTATTTATTTCTAGTTATTTAATACGGAATTATTAAAGATTTTTTCTTACTATAAATTTTTCTTTAAAATGATTTTCTACTAACATCATGTGAACATCGTTTAAATATTGGCATGCAGTACACGTTTTTTGTATGAATTCAGAACAAAGCGAAAAGGCCAGCCCTCAATTTGGTGTGTCAAAAAAATATCAATAAAATTTATGCTTTATAGTCGTGCATAATAGAATTTCAGTACCGTATACTACTAACTATAAATAAGATATTGTAAAGCTAAAGATAGTAAAAAAACATAAACATATTTGTTGGTTTTCTTTGTCAAAAAATATCTATATTATGAAATAATTCATATCAGAGAGAAAAAAAAATAAATAAATTAAAAATTATGTATTAATAATTCTACTTTAGATATTTTTATTTAATAATATCTGAAAACATTAAAAATGTGATAAGAAATTTATCTATTGAAATAATCGATTAATAATATAAGCACCTAATAAATATTATACTAAAAAGATACTACAAAAAAAAAATATATATATATATATAATTATATTTTCCATAAAAATTATTATACCTACATAATATATATTTATCGTATTTAAAAAAAACACACGTGCACAAAAAATCAAACGATTACCAAATCAAATAAAGATATAATTGAACGTTAAAATAGTGTTGTAACTAATTGACGAGAAAACAAATATTTTTATCCGAACGGAAATGAATTATCCTTATATTTGAGGACGTCTGAGCTGTGTACTCGATGATCCGAAAGGGATTGAGTACCGGTTCATTTCACTCTGGGAATATCCTTGATTTAAGTGCTCTGGAAATGTTTGGTGATTGCTAATATATTTGTAATAAATAATAAGTTTTATACAAAATAAAAATATTAAAAAAAATATGTTGAAAAATAACATGTTACGTTAACTGTAACAATTTTCTTAATCTAAATACTTTATACCATTTTACAACAACTTATATTAAATTGCTTATATTTGGTAGAAATCTTTTGATAACATCATATCTGTAGTATACCAATAGCAAATCATCCTATTAAATTATGTAACAGATTTAAAAATAACCAATTAACAACACAGGCACACAAAAAAAAAACATGAACCAGAGGGGAGACCCCATTATTCTTAGGTTTTTGGGATTGCTGAAACCGAATATGACAATAAAAACTTATTTTAAATGCCCGTTTTCCCGCTAGCACCCCCTTACCACCCCTTACAGGGGATGAAAATTTCAATTTTTCTATAAAATCAAGATAGATGTGTATTTCTACGTTTTTTAGGATGCGGGAACCGAAAACGATTACTAAAAATAAATTTAAGGCCTCTATCACCCATTAACACCCCTCATCAACCCTTACGGGGGGTGAAAATTTCACTTTTATATGAAATCAAGATGGATGTGAATTTCTATGTTTTTCAAGATGCTGAGACAAAAAATGATTATAAAGTATATGGTAACGTCATTGAATGCATATGTTTGTTATTATGATGCTAAAACTGAATCATTATTTTTGTCCTATTCTTAACAAGTTTTTTCATTACACACGTACACAAAAAAAACATCATGAACCAGAGGGAAGACCCCACTATTCTTAGGTTTTTGGGATCGCTGAAACCAAATATGATAATAAAAAGTAATTTTAATTGCCCGTTTTCCCACGTTTTTATTTCTGGGATACGCTAAGAGTAGAATTAAATCATGTATATATATATCAGATACTTCTCATCGATAAAGCATTTGAATTTGAGTTTAATAAACATGTCATTTACTGTAAATCGTTAAAATTTCTCTTACATCTTGATTTTATACAAAATTGAAACTCCCCCCCCCCCCCGTCAGGGGTGGTTAGGGGGTGGTATTGAGTAAAAGAGGTATCAAATTCACTTTTGGTTGTCATTTTCGGTTCCAGCATCCTAAAAAACGTAGAAATACACATCTATCTTGATTTTATACAAAAATTTCAATTTTCATTGCTTAAGAGGTAGTAAGATGTTTTGTCTGTGATTAGATTGATTAATTATATGTTGGCAGGTAATTCAAAAGATTATAATATTCTTCCATAATCTGTGACATTTCGTACTATCATAGAAATTAGAAGTTGCCAGCTTGAGTATGTTTTAGATTCCTCGAAATATCCTACTTTTTTATTATTTAGATTTAGTGTTATTCTTATGTCATCAATTATACATATTAATATCATACTATTGTACATTATTTAAAATTAGCTGTCATTTGTTTCAAATATATAGATACTGTCTATGTTGTCATATTGATATATTCCGATTGTATTAAAATGATGTCAATGAGCAATACTTATTTGTTTCAAAAGACATTCAGTTCTTCAGTTTAGAATTACAAAATTGATTGTTTTCATTTCTAATAATTAAGAATTTAACCAAATTTAATTTGACGTTCTGCGTAGGGTAGTACCACTATTCACGTATTTGTTGTGTAGAATTCAACGACACGACCTTTCTATCGGAAGCACTTCCGATATATTTTTTTAAATCAGCCTCCGGCGAGTGTGGTTAAAATTATGGTTCTTAGTAACGCTTATAAGGCGTTGACCTTTTTAATTATACATGTTTATTATTGCAGGGCTGATTAAATATTATGGATTAACCATAATTCGTACTGCCGGCAACATATGTTAAGCAGTTTAGTTTTCATTATAAATTACGTGTTATTTGGTTTTAATAATTTTCTTATATACTTTACGTTGTATAATTTCAGTATTTGTCATGTATCGACAATTGGAATCAATATAGACTAAAATATTTTCCTCCATAAGGCATTAGATTTTGTTATTATTTGATTAGAATACCACGTCATTAGTTATTTCGTTGTTTAACCTGTTTATTGTTCATTACAGTATTCTTATAATAAATCTTTTTCACGTGGTTATGGCTAACTTCGGATTGTCGACCTGCATGTCCTGCATTCTGATCTATTATTGAAACTGTAGCTGCATGTGAGCTCTGCCTTTTAATGCCTGCTCCTCGTTAAACATTAAAAAGCTATCTGGTACCGACTCTAAATTGTAAAGGTTTATACGAGTAATAAATGCCCATATTTTAAAACTTAACTATAAATATATACATGCAACTGGCAGACTATAATATTATTTATCTGTTTATATTATTCTTCATAATATTGGGAGTGACACTAATAATATTCTCAGGATTAGAAGAGAGAGAAATTACATCTATTAATAAAACTGGGATGCGAAAATATTCAGACATTTCAAAAGTAACTATTTATATTTATAAAAGTGTCAGTTTTCAACTACATATTATCAGGTTTTCATTAAATGCTTATGAAAACTTAAAAAAAGCTTTTTTCTCTATCTCGCTGCTTATTTCGTCTTATCTCTGAAACGACTGGACCAATTTTAACAGAATATTCATTGACAGATAGCTCAAGCTATAAAGACATATTTTATTTTTTTAATGAAAAAAATATTGTTGTTCATAGATAAATTAATGAATAAGAGCTGTTTTACTAACATAAAAGTCATCGGTGTATTAAATTTTAAAATTTGTTTTCTGTGAGTCTTAGAATGTTTTATATGTAATTATATCTGGTGGAATGTCGCAATTTATGTTTTATTTAATACCTATTGTTGTAAACATATTATGATTATTGACGTCACTGATATCTTACCCCTGTCCTGGTTTGTTATTAAATTCAGAACATGCGAAAAATGAACTTAAAAATGTAAAATATGTTTTTTATGGCGTCAATAAGGATCATCATGTTGTTGTGTATAAAATAATTTATTATTTGTAAGACCAAACTTGTTTTTAAACATTAAACTAGTAAAATTTTTAAATAATTGTATAAGTCAAGAGAATAATGTCTATTAAATAGTTAAAAAGATGATCACTTTATATAATAATATCATCAATCAATGCATATATTATGTCTAAATTGAATAGATAGGAAATCTATTCAATTTAGACATAATAATGATCTCAAAACATCTTTTAATTTTATCAAAACCTGCAGTCAATTAATCCTCGCAAAATTTAAAGAATGAATTGGTAGAACATTATACTTTTATATTGAGGTTTCAATTCCATTCTGAACTAGACACCTTTGTGAGTAATAACAATAGATGAGAAATTTTGATCAACAGTTTTATTTTCCTGTGTATTATTACTTATAAAATACCTTATTATATTTTATCGATTTTTAATTTCCTCGAATATAAATTGTAATTTTTGATATATGTATGAATAAAATAATAAGAATTCAAAGACATTGTTCATGCATGTTCATGAATTTAATAAAATAAAACATATCTTTTAAAATGCCAAATGAACTATTAATGTTGTCATAATAAATAATTATATATTATATAATAAATAAATCAGTATATAAAACGACATTTTAACTATAATTAACTAGTCATTGTGTTACTAGAAGTATAAGAGCAGTGTAGCTTTCTTTATTTCTTCACAGGGAAACTCCAAAGCTGATCGAGTTATAATTGCATTTTGAAATATTGATTTTGATTTTGACGAACCTTGATTTATGTTGATTTTGAATACCTTATACTAGGTGTGGACCTAGGTGTAGTAAAAATTTATTATATTTGTCACGGAAGAAGAACATGAGGATTCCATATCTTAAAAAAAAATCTTGGAAAACAAAAATACATGCTTATTATATTACAAAATAGTATTTCAGGAGACTCGAAAAACAACAATGTCCTGCAGAGAAATGTCAAGGAAGTAGGAAAATACACAATTGATTTGGGGAAGTCTATTGCATGTTTTCTTCTTTTCATCCACGATGAATTATTTCGGCTATCTTAATCCTATAAACTGATTACTGGAGTGAGTGTTTTTCCCTTTGTTTGAGGATAAATTTGGATGTCATATGTTTTTCATTCTCAAAGCAGAACACTGAAGTTCCATTATAAATGTACGATTTCCTTAAAACCTAAGTGATGATTCCATCAATATCAAACGTCTTGAAATTGTTTGTGTGAAAATTTATTTGAAGACGTTAAATCTTTAAACGAAAAATCGATAGATATATTTTGAAACTCAACATGTTTGGGCTCTAAAATATAGTATGCTCGTAAAAATAAAAGTAGTTTTAATGAAATTGTTTATAACTCTTCTTTTTAAGAATTTAAAATTATAAAAACAAAGAAGAAATAATATTTTATATAGAAGATCCAACCTTAAGTCAATGCCTCTAGTATATGGTAATACTACAGTACTGTAGTACGCTCGGGATTATGGTAAACACAAAACGTGCAGATTTCCTGATATATGTTTTGTAATTATTTTTTTAAATGATATTTATAATATTTGAGGTTTCAATTATTTAATAAGGTTAAATTTTAATTTAACGTATAAATAAAAAAATGTATTATATTTGATCTTTGACTGCAATATATGATGGTACGGTGATACTTATTTTAGTCTAAGTTTTGCTAAAAAATCTTCATCACCATAATCATCATACAGATATCTAGAAAATCTTGGGAGAACTTCTATGATATATAGTCTTTTAATTAACATTTTCTTAGATCAGAATAAATTCTCACAATACAAAATATTGTCATCCCTCGCCAATTAATAATAATTGTGTAAATGCAAGAGATTAAGCATACATAAAACATACACAAAAGCCTTCAAACAGAATTAAACGATTTGATCTTCAATTGATACTTGAAAATGTTCAAAAAGTTTTAAATTATTAATAGACCATTACCTTCATCAAAAAGCTGAAGACACGTTTTTGCATAATTTAAAAAACTGTTTGACCGTTCCTTATCTAAAATTTAAATTTCCAAGTGACTTGAAAGATAGTTTGGTAATCTAATAGCTTATTAATATGATTTAAATATTTTTATATTATATTCTTATATTTATCGCTTTAATATAAAATTTAAATTATAGCGATAAATAAATATATGGCAATATTATGTCATGACTATGAATAACTTAATTTGCAAATAATACAATAACTAATATTAGTGTGAAAACTTTGTCTACTTACTAACAATTTGATATTTAGCTCATAAATACGCATCGCGTCGAATTTCTTTATCCATCTAAACCCTCCTCGAATTCGATCCGTCAGAATCCAATAAAAGAATGATCTAATTTCACCTTCTAACAGTATCGCCATGTTATTTATAGTGTATTTCAATTTAATAATAGTATATGATACTCTATACTATTATTAAACTTGAAGTTTATTTACGATCGGATAATAAGAATTACTATGTTTCCTATGCAATTGTAATATCAATTTTCATTGTATAGTATAGTCAATTTTTACTTACGTTATGCTGGTAGAGGAGCAGTTATTTACAGCAGTCGATCTTAAAGTCCTTTTATTTAGTTAAATATTTAAATTTACCATTTTTAAGTTAAGTTAAATAACATTTTCTGAATATAACGTCAATTCTTGTAGTCGTACAAAAGCTACAGATTATAAAATAATTGAAAAATTATAAAAAAATTACATTTTAAAAACTCAGTACACCTAAGTCTGTTTTTACACGGTAGATTGGTTCCAGAAAACACCGTGTAAAAAAAGACATTGATCTTATGCAAAAATAGGTGATTGGTTCCTAATCTCTAAAACCTATTAAAATTAGTGAAAAACAAGGATTTTTTAAGAACAAGTATTCATGTTTATTTAATTAAATCACTAAATAAAATGTTTATTTTTACAAGCATAGTTATTAAAGATAAAAAAAAAATTAAGCCCAAAAAAATGCTAAATGGAATAATATCGTGTAAAAAAATTAAAAATAATTTATTTTCAAACCGTGTTAAATCAAAACCGTGTAAAAAAAGATCGTGTAAAAACAGGCTTAGGTGTAATTCTTTCTAAAATGTATTATATTTTTAAGAAACGTTACAGAAAATTTGGACAAAAAATTACCTCACGGTAAAACAAAGCGGTTTATCTTCGTTCAATATTTTTGTCTTTAACCAATATTCTTTCTCGCCGTCTAACATTTACATTGCACATTTTCAATAAGTTCATCCTAATTCGAAATACCAATAAGGCACGTAATAACATTGAACATTATAATTTGTAGATTTAATTTAATTTATTTGTTATTTATCGTCAATGCATTATTTTTTATATCAGATTAATAGTGTGAGTAATACAACACTTACCTATAGATAATACTAGTATAGTATAGATTGGAATATATTTTTTTAAAGAATTGTCGTGGACGTTTGATGTTTAACATTTGTTTCTGAACCTAGTATTTGTAAATATGTTTTATTTTCTTTAATTGTAATAAACATGTTAATAAACTCTTAATTTCTGCGATTCAAGTGCTCGAGTTAAACTCATGCATTATGAATTAATATATATGTTTTGTATTATTTATTAAAGATGAAGGATGTAAATTATACATATAAAGTTTCTGTTTCTTAAATTTCATTACAATTCTTTACTACTTTTTATAAAGTCATTGTTGTTCAATAAAGGACAATAAAGCTAAAGATACAGTAAAAGTAGACTTAATATAAAAATACAAGAAAGCTCTTTACTATTTTTAAAGTTATAAATTGTAATAAATCCTTAAAATTTAGATTTTATTTTTATTTATAAAGAGTATTTATAATGAGATAGACACATCCTTTAATATTACACATTGTTAAATAATTTTTAAATATCTATATTTTATATAAATCACGACTCAAAATGGAGTAATGTTTTTAATTTAAAAAGAACGTGAGGTATGTTAAGTTTGAAGATCTTATCTAAAATTTGATAACATCAGGTTTACGTTCGAAAACATTTTTATTTTGTAATTCAGCACTTTTTTTCACTCAGCCAACATCTTTTAGTAGTACCGTACAATAAATTATCTTGCTCTTTCTATTACACTGTTTGATTATATAAAAACTATATTCTTTTATTATTCGCTACTATATCTTTTACGCAATGTTGGTGTATTTGAAATCAAATAAAAGCGATGCCTCAAAAACAAATCTTAAATTGAAACAATGTTACAAAAAATCCCTGTAGGATATCCGTCACGTAGACGCCGATCGTAAACCGTTAATAAAGTGTCCGACTCACGTACCTCGTGATCTACGCCTTTGTATCTGCGACTGAATGACCTTTATTATCGATCAGCAGATATTAGTTTCTGATTGTTTATTATTATGCCATTCAATCCATGAAGATGATGAGTTTTGATTAATTTTTTTCATACTAAATTAGGATTTAAAAAATCATTTTAATACTATACCAAACATTTTTTTAAATGATACCACTGTAGGTAATGAATTAAGATTAATATTTAAAGTTACGTTTTGGTTTTTAGTGTGTAAAATATAATTTCATTTACTTAGATATGACTTAACGGTACGGAATATCATTTGTATATATCAGATGAGTATGGTAATTTGTTACGTAATCTAGTATATCATTTCAATGCCTTCGATAAATATAAATAATATAAATTTACTTTTATTTAAAAAATTGTCATCTTTTTCGTACCCATTGCACCATAATGTGGTGAATGTTTCAATAGTGTCCTCGTTTCTGACCGGAGTTGAAAAGCTGCTATCTACAAGTCTATTACAAGCTTTGTGTGGTCTTTATTCTTAGTTCTGGAAGAACCACAGGTGTGTACGATAATTATGTGTTAAGCCTGGCTTATTTAAAAACTTTGATATCATTGAACAAATATTGTAATTACATTTGAAATATAATTACATAAAAACTGGTAGTCAGTTATGTTATAAAATCTTAAATAATCCACTATGAACACTATTAATTAGAGCATGTTTACTCATGTTATTTCTTTGTAATTATTTGTTATGAAATTATTTATAAATTATTAATTTTAAAAACTTTTCTAATAAATTTATTTCTATTATCATCATGTGAACTTAGGTTCAATTTTTTGTAGACCTTTTTGATACACCGATCCGAAAGCTGATCCCTTGTGTACTCTTTTTGTCTTAAGTTCGACTTAGGAGAATCAAGGGAAGACACTGCCTACCGATACCACGGGATGGTATACAGTTCAATGCCGGAAATAGTTTTTCGGCAAAAAACCATCCGAAACTCTATCTACTTGGACGTTCATAAGTCGGGTGGGCAAGTTGGCATTTCGAACGAATCGACAAACATGTGTTCTATTGGAACTATTGGCGAAAGAACATTATTATTATTATATTTAACTTCACGCCATATCCCTTGCGGGTTAGCCAGAGCCGACGACGACGACTACCTTAAAGGCATAGTCCTGATCTCGTGGAAGTGTGCCCTTGTCCGTCTGATCCCTAAAAAAGGTGATAGCTCGTACCCAGCTACAGACCTATTTCCATTACCTTTCTTCTCTCCGAAATAATGGAAAACACCATTAACCAATAACTCCTAGCGTACGTTGAGGATTGCCAGTTGATCAATGCCCGGCAATATGGCTTTCGCCATGGTCGATCAGTTGGTGGTCTTTTATAATATCATGCGCACTGTTTGAAAGCGGTTATTAAAAGCAAGGGAGAAGGTCTCTCAGTTACTCTGGATAAGGCATAAGTCTTCGCTCATGTGTGGTACAAGGGGCTTTTTTCAAAGCTTTCTTGCTATGGGCTTCCCAAGAGTTTATGCAAAAGGATCACCAGCTCTTTCACATGGCAGAGCATACAGGTTTTTCTGGAAGGTTTTTGATCGGACTACAAACCCATAAATGCTGGTGTACTCCAAGGCTGCGTGATATCCCCAACTCGTTCCTTCTGCACTTCAATGATATGTTAGATATTTCCAACATACATTACGGAATGCGGATGACAGCACTGGGGATGCGCTATATTCTGGCCGTGCACGGTACCAAAAGAAATTTGTGTATTCTAAAGAGACTTCCCTGAAGATGGTCTAAGAATCGGGTGAACAGAACCTAGTTCTGTTTAATCCCTAAAGGTACAAGTTTGCGCTTTTGCAAGTTCGGCCAAACATGGCGAACTGTGCTCATCTCTGGTCCGGATCACCACAATAATAGCTTCTAGCTTTTGAACACGTTAACGTCCAGCCGTTCAGATTGCCCTGTGAACGGCAGGACTCTTGTTAAAACAAAAGATATAGAAGGTGTTGCAAAAGCAAGTTTTCAAAACATCAGTTAAAAATATTTTACACACGTAATATATGTAAAAATATTGAAATTAAATTTTATAATAAAAATGTACGACAGGCAGACTTTATAAAAAGATTTGTCTGTGCGTGATCTTTTTCTCTTTTGAACATCGCAGCTACTGAGCAATGTCAAGGTATTCAAACAGTCTATTGTTATTTACTTGTATCCATTCTATAGCTACCAGTGATTTGCCTTTTATATCTAGACCCACTATTTATTTTCGTTAAGCTTTGATATTTGATTTCTTTTTTGACGTTCTGATGTATTTAACATAATATATAAGGTACGAGTATAGTATGTTAAGTAAATATTTTTTACCAATGACTTTTTACTTTAATTTATTGTACTGAGACTACATTTGTTGATATTATTACGTTTTATCGAATGTAGTTTATGTTAAAAAAGTAACAAACAAATACAAATTTTTCTTATTCACACACACGAAATAGTAACAAGCAAACTTAGAACAAGTTTGCTTGTGTTATTTTAATAAAAGCTTTGATGATAAAATAATCAGAAAAATTTAAAATATAATAGTCTAAAATTGTTTATAATTATATTAATGTTGAGCGTTGTCACTTAATTTTAAATTTCTCTGTCGGTCAAAGTTCTATTAGATTAACTAAATTTATAGGTTATACAGTCTTCGCTACAAGTAACAATTTTATATAATCGTATAGATAGTGAAGCACTGAATATTAGATAAAAAAATCGTTTTCGTCGTTATCGTTAAAATTACTAATGTTTTTGTATTATATATTAATATATCTGATGGAATACCGCAACATTTTTTTATTGAATGTCTATTGTTATTTTAGTCTTGATAACGTGTAATGGTTCTAAAATTTTTGTCGCAATATTGAAAATATTAATCTATACCTTTCTTTCGTCTCATTTTTTATCACATTCAGAATGTTTGAAATAATGAATTTAAATATGTTAAGTATTTTAATTTATGACGTCAAGCATTCTTGAATTATTGTGTATCAAATTATTTAAGAATTGTAAAACTAAATGTGTTTTTAAATTTAGAAAAAGGAAGATTTTACAAGTAAATTTTAAAGAAAAATAGAGCAAAATATTGAAAAACATACTTCAGTTTATAGTATCTAATAACGAAAGTTGAATATGTAGGAGGAATGATTCTTCTTAAATTTGTCCAAAAGAAAACTATACAACATTATCAAAGTCCTATGGACTTTTATTCTTATTCTCTTTTCTTTATTAAAAGTCAATTTTACATGTAATATCAAATACAATACAAGCAAAAAATATATATAGAATATACATAAGTTTAAGTTTATTACCTTAAGTTAAAAACCACTTTTATAGGTTTCCGGTAAAAATGCTAGTCTCATTTCAATACGACTCTCAATGTGTAGGTTTATTTCTATTATAATATAATCAGAAAATTATCATTGAATGTAATACTGAATTTTAAACTAAAATAAATTTAATAAAAACAATTTTATTTCATACAAATTTAATACTTAAATAATAAATGTAAGATGCTAAAACATTCAGCTTTTATTCTAAAGTTACAATAAATAGTCTAGACATTTATTAATGAAAATATTAACATATGATTCAATGTTGGTTAAGAGGAGTTAGTGTATATTGTACAAAGGTTGGTAATCCGAATTGAGGTTTATGAAAGGTCAGTGTTCGGTCGTCTAATGTTAATTTTATCTAATCTGAGCATATGAGAGGTATTGGTTTAGTGTCTAAAGAAGATTCTGTTAGAAAAGACAACTTATAGGGTGTTTTACATAATATACTTATATAGAGATGATATTTACGACACACTAACTTGTAAAAGATGCAATAAGTACAATGTTTATTAAATTTTACGAGACTTTTCTCATCATGTATTATGATAACTAATTAATTTTCTAAATGGCGAGATTGAAATCAACCTAAGATGGTTTCCTATATCATCATTATACGGGATCATTTATAATTAAGATTTGGTCTACAATTTCAATCTTTATTAACCAATATTAGATCACAATAATAAATGACAGTCGTTACAGTTTTTATATCAACCATTCATATAATTTAATAATTTGTAATATTTAAAATTTTGTATGATTATTCAGTTGTTGGTTTTATTAACATTGTGGTGAATGTTGAATTACACTGTTTCAATTACATGAAAAGTTAACATTTTGAAAATTATTAATAAAAAACAATAATAATAATTTTATTATAAGTTAATTTTTTTTCCTTAAAAATCAGTACATACCTTAGACAAATGATAATTCAATTCATAACGCATCCATCTATCTAATTTAAAAATATTAATGATCTTAAAACATCTATTAATAATGATCTTACAAAACCACCTCTAGTCGATTAATCCTGAGCAAATTTAAAGACAGAATTTGTAGAATAATAATATCTTTTATATTGAGGTCTCAATTCCTTTCTGAACTAGATATCTTTGTGAACCATGACAATAGAGGGAGAACGTTGATGAACAATTTCGTTTTCCTGAGTAATTTTAATGAAAAAAACATTTCCCTATTATTATATTAAATATTAAAATGTATATTTGATTTAAAGCCACCTAATGTTTACACAAACATTAATTTTGATAATGAAAGTTATTGGTACTTATACTAAAGAATATACACCTTCATATAAGTTTGAATAAATTGCTAAATATATTTAGTTATTTCACTTAAGAGATCTGAATTGTTGCTTTGTATTAACAATTAGCGTAGCATAATATAAAACTACTTAAACTTTTCACCTGGATGAATTTTTGATGCATGTATTTATTATCGAAGAAGGATATCGTTTGGTTATAATGTGGAGATGTCACAATGTATTTGAAGGCGTAATTTCATGTTTACGTGATTTTTAACGCAAAACCGATAGATATAATTTGAGCCCCAGTATCGTCTAGGTAGAACAAATAGTGTGCTCGTATATCTTATTTACAATCAGAAATACCAATGGTAGATAATAAATAGATCAATTATAATTTTATTGTATAAGAAAGTAATTACAACTTAAATAAAAACAATCGGCTTATTGAATTATAAAATAACTTAATATCATATATATTTTTGACTAATTTCTACCTTTTATTAATTACTTTACAATAGCTGCTAGCTGCAATCATTTGGCCTTGTTTTTATTACGAAGAGTTTTTATTACGAAGATTTATTTAATTTATTTATTTGAATTATAATGGTTTTGATAAATTACATACATTTGTCTAAAACAAAAACGACAGATAAATTGCTAATAGAATAATAGAACCAAATTTTTCGCTTCACTCATGTCAGGTTAAAAAATTCATCTATTTATGTACCAATAAATAACGTAACAAAGAAAATAATATTTTGCACACCTGGAAAAAGATTTAATTTAATTAATTTATTTATTATTTGTCTTCAATAAATTATGATTTTAATACTAGATTAATATTGTAAGCCGTACTGAAATTTTACTGTTACATCATAGATTGAACAATCTTTTTAAACTCAGGAGTATCGTGGACGTTTGATATTCGACATTTATAGGAAGTATGACTTGCAGTATTTCGATTTATTGAAGCAATATTCGTTTATTCAACATAGTACTCGGAAATACGATTTATTTTTTCAGAATTAATTAATGGTCGATAAAATACGTTTAATTCGATAATCTAGCACTCTTAATTTATGCGATTCAAGTGCTCGAGTATAAACTTATAACTATATAAAGTCATTTTTATGTACCATAAAATTAGTATATGTTATGGATTTATATATATTTGTATAATAGAAAGCTATTTTTTATGTTGACTAAAATGTTCATAAACAATTTCAAACAAAAACTGTTATAAATGGGAGTATGCCAGGATATTCATGCCTTTTTAGTGGATTTTGTTTAGGCTTATAACAATACAGACAAGGTTGCTTTATAACATACTCTAAAATAATATTGTATTATATAATAATGAGAAGATGACGATCATCATGTATATATAAAATCATTTTAAAGTAACTAAAAACCGAAGACAACTGTGCGTTACTCTAACTATCGAGTCAAAATACAATGCTCACATGTGTCGGTACTTTACTTCACAAATACTCAGCTGCAAATTTTTTGTAAAGGTGTCAACGTCTCATTCTGAACTCGTTCTTTACAAGAAAACAGTAGGTATTCCATAATAGCCACTTAGACGACGCTAAAAAGATTTATATGCCGGAATTGGATTCAGTCCAATGATAATGTTCTGGGCTGTACCCGGAAAATTAGTTCTGTGCTGAAAAGGCAACTGAATTGTCTTTTTATAAAGCTTATAAAATACACTCAGATAAAGATCTAAGTACCCTTGCTATGTTTCAGAGTAAATATGTTATTCTCTAAAAGTTGCTTTTATACAACTATTGTAAAAAAATATATAATTTAGCAATGTAATTACATTATTAATCACATTATTTTCAAACATTTTAAAAGAATATAAACTGAATAGCAGAAAATAATATGAATCATATATTCTAATATTAGTTTTCTTATAAGTTGCTATTTTGAAAGTAATGGAAACTAACAATCTGTCATACAAAAGGGTCAAAAGAAAAGTGCTGACGCTAGTACAGTAGGAATATTAGTTTAGGTCTAACTTATTCCTATAAAAAAACATGGTGGTAAAATTTGCTGTGATTTTTAAATTATTATCAAAAACTAACATCATATTTTTAAGTGCCTAATTTATGTTAAAAATATATAAAATAGATTTTAATTTACAAAATTAATATTTCATTGTGACAATTCTTTTTTATGGCATGATTAATCTTTATGACTTTGATGATGTTTGAATTTACGTAGTATTGTCATTGAAATCAACCTTTTGATCACTCTATTGTTTAATCTTCATTTTTTCTATGAATAATCTGTTGCAGAAATATTTTTTTGTCGTTCAAAAGATATTAGATGAATTAATGTTGAAATAGAAATACAATAAAAGTTATTTTTCCAGCAAAACCTTATGTTAAATAAATCTCAAGTATATAATATATATAACATATACTTTATTTTGATAGTAATATATTGGAAAAATATCTGTCAACTTAACTAGTAAGCGGATTGAATCTGATTAGCATAATGTATTCAGGGAACCAATATGTGAATCGAGAAGTCCAATAGCGTCGAAAACCTTGGGGTTGATACACTATTGCGATTGCTTTTCTGAACCGTAGTCTCGAATTTATTTTGAATAAGAATCTATATTCAAATTCAACTATTTTCCCATATTTAACATTTTTTTTTATTTATAACCAGTTTTTAAAACATTTCAAAAGCATAACAACAAAATATTATATTTTTATTTGTAAATTTAAAACTAATGATAACTCATTTCTTATAAGCTCGTAATTGTGACAATAGCTTTGTACTCTGTCTGGTTAATAAAACAATTTATAACGTCAAGATAAAGATATCAAGAAAGGTAAATATATTAGCAAACATTGATATAACGACTGAATGAATGTGATATAAAAGCGTAAAAAAATATATTTTTTGTTACAATTTTGAATTAAAAGATGCCATGAAGTTTCGAATCAAAGTATTACAAATCGGATGTAAAGTTGCCTTGTTTTTTTTATTTGGTTGGTTTTATTGAATACTAATTATATAAAAAGTAAGTAAAATAACTTTTAATTTGGGTAACATATTTAAATAAATGATTTGTTAACTAGGTCATAAAGATGTCTATAAGACATGCAGTCGTCTTTTTCCTATATGATTAAATAAATTAGGATTTATATAAAGGACAATTTTAAAAGAAGCTTAGTTAAATTTTATAATTTTTTTTTTATAAATTTAATGTTTATCTTATAAGAGCCCGTCTTAAAGAGATTTAAATGTGCTTACGTTAGTTTCAAAGTAAAATATTCAATTTTATACCTTCTATTATAAAATCTAAAACAAGACTTTAATATATATTTAATCACTTATGATATAAGTAATTTTTATATATATAACGTACAGAACGATAAACAAATATACCAAACCAACATTTACCAGGACAGACACAATAATGAGGCAACGTGTTTAACGGAGCATTTTATATTCATTTTATATAGTTTCTTGTGCAATGATTACTTCGCTTTAACCTAGGTTTAGTTTATTTATATCTAACTTTAAATAACAATAATTGTAAAACAGGTGTAAGTTATACCATAATAAAAAATTAAATTTCTTATTAATAAATTGTAAGCATTTTAAATTTGTGTTGTCGTTTTATTTGAGTTATAGAATTAATTCTGCATTATACACGATTACTGGAAATTTTATTATTAACTTATAAAATGAATAATATCAATCAAATCTCATTAAATTATGAGAGGACTGTAAAAATCAAAAGTGGAAAATGAAATGTATAATAAAAAAAATAAATGGGTAAAACAAAAATTACCTAAATAAAAAAACTTAAAATGAAAAGAAACTGTTCTGACAAGCACTCGTAATATTTTAATGCAGGACATGTCGATCCCGCTTGTAAAAGTCCGCTATTCCGTGTCTTTAAGTTCTGCTTAAAATATTACAAGGTTTTAGCAGAAATCTAAATATGTTGTTATCATTTTCAATTAATTTTTAATTATTTTACCCAGTTGGGTTTTTAAAATATACTTTACTTTTAAATAGTAAAATGTGAATTAATCATACGTTGCCAATAGGACATAATTGTAATTTATGAGTATAGTGTCATAACTCTGTCAAATGCGCTATTGCTGAAGTAAAATTATTGCGTTTTGTATTTGATGAATAAATTTTATTATTTTCGGTTAGATATACCTACCATCGCGCTTTTATTGATTTGATAGTGTTAGAATTTATTTCTTTAAGAATCATATTGAGAAAGTGACAAATGCAACTCAGATTTATAGTGTCTAAGAAAGTCGGCAAAACAACAGCGTTCTATTTTACCCTTTCAGTAGCGATGGGTTTATTTAACTAGCCCCTAACAATGATGTAATTTGTTGTCATCCAATAATTAGGAAAAATAGATACATTATAGTAAAAGTAGTGAATACTGTTTCTAATAGAATAAATACTGTTTCTAAAGTTTGAAACTAAAAAGTTTTGAATCGTAAACCGTCTTCAGCTTTCTTATGACTACTCCGAAAATTGCTGGATACTCCACAGGAATCCGTAGTTAGCGGTACTCTCATTTGATATCCTATTCCGATATAAAAATCATAATTAAAAAGAATTTTTATATTACAATATTCTATCCATTAGATTTTTTTTTCATATTTTTAATTTATTGGATATACGAGTAAGACCACAGATTACGAAGACCTCCATTATATGATGATAATAATTTTGTTAATATAGCTATTACGGATCACCCATAGGTCCCAAGGGATCTTTAAATATTTTAATTGGAAAATTCACAGTCGTAACAATAAAAATGATAAATGAAACGAAAATGTTGATTAAACTTTATTCAGGGAGAGTTGAAATTTATTTAAACATTCGATATTTGTTTCTTTTGTGGATATTAATTTCAATTGTTCTATTAGTCTATAATTTATAAAAGATATATCGTATACATTAAAATAATGTAGTGATTTTTACTTACCTTGTTTGTCTCATATTTACTTTCTTTGTCTGCATTTAACGTAACTCATACGTTTGTCATTTATTTGATATCGACATATATAAATGTATACTATTTACAAAATATGAAACTTTTGTTTGTTTGGATATTTGTTTGTAACGAATATGCTTAATAATGACTGAAGCGATTTAAAATGTTTACGTGAGAGTAACCTACTGTTTATTATGATATTTCTGAGGGATTATCGAGAAAAGATAAACATTTGTAACTAATTTTAAATTGTCATTGTAATTTTACAGATATATTAAAAACTCAACGTATTTTTTATAAACTTTACAATGATATATTACTACTTGGAGCACGGTAGGGAAGCGGAGGATGGAGCTGTTAACAATTTGTACCATATATATTATTTTCGTTTTTATATATTAAATGAAATTAAAATGCTTGCTGATATTTTATTTAAAAAGTATAAGATTATAAGTAATTTGAAGATAGCAATACAACCTTTCAAATAATATTTTTTTACTTTTTTAAAACTTTCCATTTTTATAATCGAACCCTAAAATAGATTAAGTACAAGCACTTGTAGTTTAATGTAATAATAATAATAAAATATAGTAACCACAATGATTACACAGGCACACAAAAAAAAAAAAACGTCATGAACCAGAGGGGACACCCCATTATTCCTAGGTTTTTGGGATCGCTGAAACCGAATATGACAATAAAAACTAATTTTAAATGCCAGTTTTCCCGCTAGCACCCCCTTACTACCTCTTAAGGGCTGAAAATTGAAATTTTTGTAAAAAATCAAGATAGATGTGTCTTTCTACGTTTTTTGGGATGCTGAAACCGAAAATGATAACTAAAAATAAATTCATGACCACTATCACCGCCTACCATCCCTTACAGGGGGTGAAAATTTCATTTTTTTCTATAAAATCAAGACAGATGTGTATTTCTACGTTTTTTGGTATAATGAAACTGAAAATGACAACCAAAAGTGAATTTGATACCTCTTTTACTCAATACCACCCTCTAACTACCCCTAACGGGGGGAGGGGGTGGGGGTAGTTTCAATTTTGTATAAAATCAAGATGTATGAAGAAATTTTGACGATTTACAGTAAATGACATGTTTATCAAACTAGTTTGAAATTACTCTTAGCTCTTATATTAGAAATTCAAATGCTTTATCGATCAGAAATATCTGATATATATTCATGATTTAATTCTATTCTTAGTGTAACCCAGGAACAACGGCGTGGACGTAGTAGATTTCTGTTCCCTTTTGGAGTGCTGAATTAAAGTGAGTCCCCTTGCCTCTCACTATTCAGCGTCTACCTGTTTCTACGATAACGAACTCTCTTGTTGTCAAAAGTTCTTCTAATTGGTTTCCTTTTATTGGTTCTTTTCTGTTCTGGCAAATCTCTTTTTAAATTCCAACAGTAGTCTGCTAACATATTGACATCCTATTTACCCTGATAGCGCTGTTCCATTGTCTTAAGATCCTGTCTGATGGAACCTTTCACCTTGCTCCTCACTGCAGTCTCCTAAATTGGCCGAAAAATAGTAACCTTTCTATTTCGGAGGCATAGAATTAGGTTCAGCATCTTTTAAGCGTTTTACAAGACTGCCGGATGGATAACAGTATAAACAGAATTAAATAGAAAGCAAAAAAAAAAACAAAAAATGAAACAACTTGTTAAGAATAGGACAAAAATCATGATTCAGTCTTAGTATCATAATAACAAATATATGCATACAATAAGGTTACCATATACTTTATAATCATTTTTTCTCTCAGCATCTTGAAAAACATAGAAATTCACATATTTTCGGTTCCAGCATCCTAAAAAACTTAGAAATACACATCTATCTTGATTTTATAGAAAAATTGAAATTTTCACCCCCTTTAAGGGGTAGTAAGGGGGTGATAGTGGTCATGAATTTATTTTTAGTTATCATTTTCAGTTCCAGCATCCCAAAAAACGTAGAAATATACATCTATCTTGATTTTATAGAAAAATTGAAATTTTCACCCCCTGTAAGGGGTATTAGGGGGTGATAGTGGTCATAAATTTATTTTTAGTTATCATTTTCGGTTTCAGCATCCCAAGAAACGTAGAAATACACATCTGTCTTAATTTTATAGAAAAAAATGAAATTTTCACCCCCTGTAAGGGATGGTAGGGGGTGATAGTGGTCATGAATTTATTTTTAGTTATCATTTTCGGTTTCAGCATCCCAAAAAACGTAGAAAGACACATCTATCTTGATTTTTTATAAAAATTTCAATTTTCACCCCTTAAGAGGTAGTAAGGGGGTGCTAGCGGGAAAACTGGCATTTAAAATTAGTTTTTATTGTCATATTCGGTTTCAGCGATCCCAAAAACCTAGGAATAATGGGGTCTCCCCTCTGGTTCATGACGTTTTTTTTTTTTGTGTGCCTGTGTTATTGATAAGTAATTAGTTGACTGTTATTGGAATGAATGCTAATGAATGCTTTTTTTTTTATTTTAATTTTCTTTCTTTATTTGTCAAAATGGGAACAGCAGGTATAATGTGATCTAATAGTTGGTCCTGCAAATCCAATACTGAAATTAAAAACATCTATTTGATTTCAAATAAACTGATATAAATGACAATAAAAATCTTCGAGTAAGTGATATAACACTCAAGAATATTTTTCGTCCCAGACCTGATATGGCATGGTTTAACTTCCTCGTGTCTCATCCGCCAAAGCAATTTATCAAATTGTTCACATATTTGTTTTGTAAGGAAACGTCAATAGCACCAGTGACAATAAATAATCGTATTTCAAAAGTATTTTCATAAAAAAAACTGTGATTTAAAGAAAGTAACAGGTACTTAGAGATTCAGAAAGGGATTGTTATTTAATAACCTGTATAAAATTTATTATATTTATTAAATTAAAATACACTGCACTTAAAATATACTGCAGAAATTTAAGCTTAAATAAATAAAATATATCGAAAATTTTACATAAAATAATTATCTATTATAATATTTGTATCTGCGACGTGAATGACTCTTGTTTCGGATCAAAAGATATGGAGTTCTGTTAAGTGTTCATTACCCTATTAAATCTATAAAGTTCTCAAGTCCTGGTTATTTTTTTTCCATAAAAAAAATATAAAATAAATTATCCTAATACTACATATGTTAATAAATGTTACAAAATTAAATTATTCAACTAAACCAAAATATTCTTTAAGAAGGATACTTATAAAAACACTCAATAATATTGTCTTAGCTGACCACTGTTAAAATTAGTGATTCTTCATTTAAATACATCAAAGCAAAATTTACTCTGATGTGTTTAGTAGTATATCATCGATTAATAACCATTTATTACATCAAATACACCTTCTCCTAACAAAAAAGTTGGTATAACATTTACGTACACGTTTCACTATAATGTGGTGAATGTTTAAATAGTGTCCTCTTTCCTGACCGGACTCTAAAAGCAACTATCTGCAAGTATTACAGGCTTTGTGGTTGAAGGTCTTTATCCTTAACTACGCAAGAACCACAGGTGTCTACCATGATTGTGTGTTAAGCCTGGCTTACTTGACAACTGTTAAAACAATAAACTAACATTGTAATATATTAAATTAATTAATAAAAAAAAAAACTGTTATTATTTAAATTATACAATCTTAAATACAATTGAATATTATTAAAAACATATATTACACAAAATGTTATCTATTTCTAGTTATTTTTTATGTAAGTATGAGTAAATTATTATTATTAAAAACTGTTAAAAAATAATATTTTTATTACCATCATGTGAACTTTGTTTAAATATTGGCACGCCGTACACGTTTTTTGTATGAATTCAGAACAAAGCGAAAAGGCCCGCCCTCAATTTGGTATGTCAGAAAAATCTCAATATATACGATTTATGCTTTATATACTTCAATAATGGAATTTCGGTACCGTACAGTCAGCGTCAAATAAATAGAGACGCTCAGGGTATTCAAATAAATAGACGTAACCAAAAAGTCAATAATATCGGTACAAACAAAGTTTCCTTATTGTTGTCAACAATATAGTCGCTCAAAAGGTCGAGACGTTTAAAATGTCATATAGATCGTTTCAGTCAAAGCGCCATAAATATGGTTACAGTCACCTCGCCAATGGTATCCAAGCATTCTAAGTGTTCAAAAATATGTTACACACTAGGAAAATAAAAAGATGAAAACCTCTTTAGGCAATCTAGTATTGTTTACATGTCATTTTATTATACATCATTGCATGTCAATTATCTATCAGTTATATCAATGTCAAGTGCAATATTAAAGCAAGTTAGAAATAACTTATATTGAAACAATAATAGCGTTTCATGCTTAAATATGCCTACATATCGCATCAGTGACACCACGAAACATCGAATTATGTATTTAAAGAAAGAATGTGAAAGTATCGCATTATGAGTTACCTATCGAATTACTATCTCTTCAAATTCTTCTTCTTTCTTTTATTTAGAGAAACACCGAATATTGTTGAGATGGCAAAGTGATGGTGCATTGCAAAACCATGTTTCATTTGGTCGTCAAAGTCAAATAAGTGCAAATCACGACAGAAATATAGTGCAGCATGCTATTAGCAATCGTTTTATAAACTCCATGAGCATGTCTGTGGAATTTGTCACATCACAGAGCATAATAAGACGACGCCTACGAGAACATGGGTTACGCGATCGTATTCCTGCTAAAAAGCCTGTATTAACACCTCGGCTTAAAGCGCAGCGTTTCCAATTCGCATAAAATTATTTAAATTTCAATTTTGATAATGTGATCTTTGTAGATGAAAAAGTTTTTTGTTCGTCTGCCCAGAGACGCTTATCTTTATACCGAACATCGAACACAAGATATAATGAAAGAAATGTCCTCCCTAATAATCGCAGTGGTCGAATCACCTTAGGGGATGGATGAACCAAAGCGGACCAGGAGAGCTAGTAGAGGTGGAAGGAAGAATGAACGGCCCCCGATACAAAGACATTCTCGAAAACTTTTTGCTCCCAACAGCCATGAGTTTTTTTCCCCATGAAAGGATTAAGTGTGTTCAAGATAACAGTTCCGTGCACAACTCTAGAGTTGTTCAAAATTACTTAGAAGGGAATGGGGACCTGAAGTTAATTTCTATGCCACCTCATAGTCCCGACCTAAGCCCGACCGAAAATTTGTGGGGCAAAATGGTTAGGGTATAGGACAGTACGCGAGCAAGAACCACCGCATATTTAAGGACTCGCATCGAAGAAGTTTGGGAGTCCATGAGAGGAGACAATTTTTGCTACAATGCTGTACAATCCATGCGAAGACGTATTTCTGGCTATACATGATTTTAGATAGATAAATAAAGATCAGTATAGCTAAAAATGTTTTTTTATTTTTACATTTGATGAGAGTTTTTAGTGTTCTGTGCTCATTCTGTCATTCTGTTAATATAAAAATTAACATATATTTTTTTGCCATGAACATAATATTGAATAATAGATAAGCACTCTTGCTCTATGAGATATACATGCTAATACCCATTATCAATGAGGCTTACATCTATTTTCAGTCAACAGATTATTGCTTACAAAATAATAATGCCTTAATTCGCAAACTAGCAAACTCCATTTCACACTCCAGCAAAAGTATTTTTCAATTCAGTTTGACAACAAACGACTCTCGGCGTAATTCGCAAAAAAAAATCCAGAATTATCACAATTCCTTGCTTAAATAGCAATTCGTATGTTTTTATATTAAACAATCCCCATTAAATATTATGATGTTTAAAGTGCCTCCTGAAAATTTCACTCACATAGATTTGACTGGTTTGCGAATTAAGGCATTGAATTAAGTATCGAAAACGACTGTGAAAGAATCTTTTTACAAAACAAAAGACGTATCTATGACGTCATGCGTAAATTGAAAAGGATAGTACTAGTTCCTATCCCTTTCATTTTATGTATAAATATTTTAATATTAATTGATATGAGAAATTATATTTAAAATATATAGAAGTAAAGTTTATTTTTCTAGTGTGTTCCATATTTTTGAACACTTAGAATGCTTGGATACCATTGTCGGAGTGACTGTAACCATATTTATGGCGCTTTGACTGAAACGATCTATATGACATTTTAAACGTCTCGACCTTTTGAGCGACTATATTGTTGACAACAATAAGGAAACTTTGTTTGTACCGATATTATTGACTTTTTGGTTACGTCTATTTATTTGAATACCCTGAGCGTCTCTAATTATTTGACGCTGACTGTACTATAAAGCAATTAATATAAATAAAATATTGGGAAGTTAAAAAAGTTGGTAATATAGTTATATGCATAATATAAACATATTTGCATGTGTGTATATGTAATATCAGTTTTCTCTGTTCAAAACGTAAATGTTAGAACTAGCTATGAAATAATTCATACCAGAGCAGAATAGTTTACAATAAATTATAGTTATTAGTATTATTTGTTAATTTTTATATAAACATAAGACATATACATATATATTTATTTCTTTTATTGCTATATATATATAGCAATAAAACAAAAAAAAAATAACCTTCGAAAGATAGTCTGCGTAAAATTTACGCATGCATGTCCGAAATATTGCTCTCTTCTTAAAGAGTGCAAAAACCTGTTGTTGTGCCTTTATGGCATCTCACTAGATATTACTGATTTCATAACACAGCCCCACGTGAGTCAAAAAGACGCCAAGTAATCTTTTGTGGGATTTTCAAGATTTTTATCTAAAATAATTGCTTTTTCCGCATTATTATACAATGTAAGATATTTTTTTATAATAATTAGTTATTAAGAGAGGAAGATTCCATGCTCAGTGGGAACAACACCTTAGGCGAACGAAATATTATAGAACAGCCAGCTTCTTCATCGGTCGGCTTTGTAAGGTAGAAATACGAGTAGGCATTGCAGATCGATTTATAAGTTAACACGACTTAGCAGAGTCTCAGCCCTGATTTTTTTACACTTCATTCGGAACTCACTATGTGTCATAGTCTTTATAAGCCCTTCTTATGTTACAGTATGTTATTATTGATAAGATAATTATCGAAATACTTAGATATCAATGAAACATCGATAATCTATATATAAGTGCTAGTTACATTTTGAGAGACGTATGAAGAATTTGTACTGTAATTGGTATTCTAATAAAGACAGCAGCGAAAAAAATATAGCCACAGAGGTTTTTGATGCTGTATCTAAATGATAAGTGATTAATAATTCAAAAGCTTTATGTTTCTATAACATTAATCTTGTCATCAATAATCATAGCAATCAAATATTTATCAAATCATATAAAAATAAACTTACCTTATTAAAAGCGCTTAAGAAGTAATTGACAAGAAAACAAATATTATTATCTGGACGGAAATAAATTATCCTTATGTTTGAGGACGTCTGAGCTGTGTTCGATGATCCGAAAGGGATTCAGTTCCGGTTCATTTCACTCCGGGTATGTCCTTAACTAAAACGCTCTGGAAATATTTACTTACATCTATTATTTATAATAAATAATAAGGCTAACACAGAAATATGTCTTTGAATATTTACATTTAATTAAATAACATGTTATAATAGGTTTAATATTTTTCTTAATATACATACTTAATATACTACTCGCGGGTAGATGCCAAATAGTGAACATATGTTTTTTTTTTGTCTCTCCGAATTTATATTGCTTTAAATTCAATTATTTCAAATAATAAGCATTGTAATGCTGTAAATGTGAGTTATCTTTTTACCTACAAAAGTACTATCCTGTATTAAAATATCCACGGTGCCCCGAAAACTAAATCATACTATATAATTGTCCACAAAACTACACTGTTTTTACTTCAACTAAAATAGAAATTCTAAAACACACTATTTCCGAACTTAGAGGTCACTTTGAAGGAAAAATGGCTGAATTCCAAAAGAGTCTCCAGTCCTCTTCAATCCCGGCAGCAAGTCCGACATCCAATATTGTAGCACAGTTTACTATCTTCAAGAACTTTGTGTTAAGTGCTCTTGAAGGCCTTCAATTACAACTTCGACTCTTAGAAGAAAAATATGATGATCTGGAGATGAGATCCCGAAGAAAAATTCTCCTGGTCCATGGAATACAAGAGAATAAGAATGAGAAGGTTGCTGCCACTCTTGTTAAAGTTATTTCTGACCAACTAAAAATACCTGACATTCAGGTCGAAAATCTCAGTTGCTGTCGCCGCCTTGGCCAAGTGATCTCTGCTAAACCTCGAGCTATTCTTGTCAAATTTCATGATGTGGCTCTCAGGAATAGGGTATGGTTTGCCAAGACTAGCTTGAAAACCACCGGTATCACATTGTCAGAGTTTCTCACAAAGGATCGGCATGATGTGTTTGTGGCGGCTCGACAGAGATTTGGCATGACAAACTGCTGGACCAAGAATGGTAATGTTGTGGTCATTGGAGTTGATAGTTCACATAAGCGCATTTCGACAATGGCAGAGTTTAATAATTTACATCACGCATCTAATGAATTGTCATCAGCAAACATCACCATTGCTACTACTTCTACAGGACACTGTGCAGCTAAGGATCACAAAGTGCCCAATGTTAGGCCTAAAAGGGTAGGCAAAAAGTAGCTGTAAGTAACATTATTTTGTTTGAGTCTTTCATGTTAAGTAGTTTCTTTTTTTGTATTTTTATGTTTATTTTGTCTCTTTCTTATAAGGTGTTACAAAATTGATAGATGAATTGAATAGATGTATTATATATTGTCAACTTTGCAACTGTCACTCTTTTACTTGTTTGTAACACTTTTTGTATGTTGATATTAATAATTATAATTCAACATAAATATAATTACTGAACTTGGTAGCAGGTACACTGTTTATTTTGTTAATTGCTATCGCTTACTGTCAGATGTCAGTTATCAGCTGTCAACGTTTGATGCCTAGCGGTGGCACACGTTCAGTTGTACGTATTCTACTTAATCTAATATTTAAATACTTTAACATCTTTGTAAAATAGAAAATGTTTAATTTAAAAGGGTTCTATTTTGTTAAGTTGTATGTTTTATTTAGTTTTTACTTTCACTTTTGTTAATTTTTTTTATTATTATTTTGAATTATTTTTTTTTGGTAACAATTATTGTTACCTTTTATTTGAAACAATATTAATATCGTTTTTTATTTTTTTTTTTTTCTTGTTTTCATTATTATTATATTTTATTTTTAAAGAGTAATAAATATTACCTTATATTCTTTAAACAGTAAAATGGCACTAGCTATAAGAGTAATAGTAAGATATTATTTCAATAATGTATTGTTTTGTAGTTTTTGTCTTGATACTGGTGGGTGAAAGGATAAGCTAGTAATTTTATTATATTTCATTTTATTTACATTTTATTATTGTTATTATTATTTTTTTATTATATTATTTTTATTATTATATTTATTTATTTTTATTGGTTTATTTAGTTAATTCTGTTTGATAATATATATTAACTATGAGTTTAAATGATGTCACTAAGTGTAATATTCATTCCGATGACGACACTGGTAATTATTTTACCGCCTCGTCTTCTGACGATAGTTTTCAAAGTTCTTATTCTTCTCTTTCTTCTTTACTTCACTCCACTTTCACGCCATTTCCTAAAAACTATAATGTGGTACATATAAAGACACAAAGTATCCCTGCACACTATCACGATCTCTTATCCTCTTTTGACGTTAATAACATCCATGCTATATTAGTCTCTGAGACTTTCCTTAAGCCCTCCTTGACTATATCTGCATTTTGTTTTCCTAATTTTCATCTCATTCGAAATGACCGTCTGGCGTTTGGCAGTCTGAAACTATTATTAGGAGTTTTTTATAGTCCCTCGCATCACACAGACTATTTTTGATAAGTTTGAAAATTTACTTGAACTTTATTCATCTAATTTTCATCATACAATTATAATGAGTGACTTTAATACGTGCCTCATTAAAAATGATGCCCATTCCAAGTGCCTTTTAAATATTGTTTATTCCTCTAATCTCTATCCGATCCCATCCAAAGCAACTCACTTTTTTCCAAATTGTCTGCCATCTCTACTCGACATTTGCTTTGTTTCTTTGTTTTTGCACGCTGAATGCTACGGTCAACTACCAACTGAAGCTTTCTCATATAACGACCTAATTTTCCTATCCTATAAAGTCCGTCCACCTAAGGTAAAACCTACCGTAGTCATGCATCGTAGCTTTAAAGGTTTTAACAATGATGCATTCATGCAAGATCTTAATGACATCGACTGGGATACGATTTTCCTTGCTAAGACGGTCGATGAGAAGATAGATATTTTTAACTCTTTCTTAACTGATCTTTTTGATAAACACGCTCTGTTCCGACCCATTAAACTTAAGCATCTATCTGCACCATGGCTAACTCAGGACATTAAAAATCTAATGGCGAAACTCAATAGAGCAAAATCTATGTACAAATTAAAACCCACAGACGACAATCTCTATAAGTATAAACAGATCCGTAACTATTGCAATAAGGTATGCAGAGATGCTCAACGGCAGTACTTACATAGTACTATCGAGAACAATAATTCTGCTAGAACATGGAGATTTTTGAATTCACTTGGAATTGGACGTCAAACATCTAACATTTCGAATAATCTAGACCTCAAAGCTCTGAATAGCTTTTTCACTACTGCACTACCAATGGACAATAAGTTAAAACAAACTACTCTCGATCAGCTCGACTTAGCTCTGTGTCCATACCCTTTATTCCCCCCTTTTCCTTTACTCCGGTTGTTAATAGTGACGTCAGCTCACACGTTCATGCAATTAAGTCTGATGCCACAAGCTGTGATGGAATCAACCGCAAAATGATTCTTTTAATGATAGGTTCCATTTTACCATCGCTAACACATATTTTAAACTTCTCACTCTCGTCTAGTCAATTCCCAAGTGCTTAGCGTAAAGCTCTTATTATTCCTCTACTTAAAACAAATGACCCCGTATCTATGTCTCATTTTCGTCCTATTTTAATCCTTCCTTTCTTGTCCAAAGTATTAGAACGTATTGTCCACGTCCAACTAAATAAGTATGCAAACATAATATTCTTTCTCAATTTCAGTCTGGTCTTCAAAGGGAACATAGCACCACTACAGCACTTATAAAAGTTTGTGATGACTTACAGCATAACAAAGACAATAAACAACTTAGTATCTTGGCTTTGCTCGACTTAAGCAACGCTTTTAACGCGGTTGATTTTGAATTGCTGTTGGCTGTTCTTGGGTCAATAAAGGTCTCTGAGAGCGTTATTAAGTGCTTTCTCAGCTATTTGTATAATCTTACTCAACGTATTCACATTAATAATAAATCCTCTTCCTTTCAACCACTTACTTCTGGTGTACCTAAAGGTAGTGTCCTATTACCACTTTTATTTTCCATCTTTATTAATACAGTTACTCAATTTCTAACATCTTCTTTCCACCTGTTCGCTGATAACTTACAGATATATGTCACTGCTCTTGCTCATGATATGGATAGTGCCATTGAGAATTTGAATAGCAATTTACAACGTATTTGCACATGGAGCAGAGCATATGGAATTCGTGTCAATCCTGAGAAGTCCCAAGTCATTTTGATCGGAAGTCCTAAGCCTGTGTGCTCGCCAAAACTTATCGTAATTCGATCAAAAACCTTGGTCTCCACATTGATCAGAGGCTCTCTTGGTCGGTGCAGATTGCGGAAGTAAGTAAAAAAATATTTGCTACTGTTGCCTCATTAAAACGCTGGAAGCATCTTCTGCGAAAATTTCTTTCTAGTACAAACCCTTCTACTACCGCTTTTGGACTACGCCGATTGATGTTATCCAGATGTAACTGAAGAACAACTCAACCAACTAGAACGGCTTCAAAATTTGTGTATAAAGCTTATCTTCAGCCTACGCAAATTTGATCATGTATCAGAATGTCGTACTCATCTAAAATTGCTAACCATTAGAAAACGCCGCAACATGCATATCCTTTCACTTCTTTACTCTATTCCTTCCTTCCTATTTAAAAGAAAGATTCACTTTTTTGGGTTCGGAAGGACTTAGTCAACTCGAACTTCGCTCAAAAAGTGACAACAAATTAATGTTGCCCTCGGCTAAAACTAATTACTACTGTGAAGGCAGTATTACTTTGGATTATGCTACCCCCAGATATCAGATGCTTACAATCGCTAATTTCATTTAAAAATAGATTATTTAATTATTACCTTTCTCTAGAATAATTTACACTCAACACTTTCTTTAGTCATTATCGTCATTATAAACTGTCGTTATGTACGAATTTATCTCTGTTTAGTATATGTATATATAGTTATGTATTTAGTTGTGTATATATATGTGTGTATATTTAATTATATTATTTGTATATATGTATGTATATATGTATATATATAATTAATTTATTATTTTATAAATATTATTTAAAAGTAATTTAATTAGTTAAATGTTTATAAGCCATATGTGAAAATAATTAATGCTTTATTCTAAGCATCTATTTTAAGTAATATTTCTCGTATTAGCACTATCCCGTACTTATTACTGAAATTATTTCACCTGAAGGTTGTCTGTCTGTGAAGAGATTTCTTTTAGCAATAAGACCGCCTTTGCATATTTTATTTTTTGTTTCATTATATTAATTTTGTGTGCAATAAAGAGCTTATCTATCTATCTATTTTTATAACGAATTTTTCAAAATTGCTTATTTTTGTTACAAAGTTGCTTTAATAATAGCATATCAGTAGCATATCATCCTGTAAAACATGTACTAAACAGTATTTAGAGAAACATCATGATAATTGATTTAATTTCACTACCTAGGTTGTATAAAAACAAGTCTTAATCGAAACGCTAATGTAAAAAATATATTATCATACAAATAATTAATATCTACATTAAAACATAATTGAACAATATAATTATATAACTTGCGGACTATATAAAAATATTTATCTGTGCCTGATTTTATCCCTTGAACGCCTCAGTTACTTTCTAACCCAAAGTAATGTCGGGGTGATGTCCGAACAGTTTATTATTGTTTACTTGTAGCTATTCCGCGGCTACCAGTTATTAGCCACTTTCTAGACCGATTTATTTTCGTTACGGTTTGATATTGGACATTTATTTGGATGGCTTCGAATTTACTAATTTATCGAAAACAATAAATAACTTATAATAAATTGTGTTTGTTTTGTTGTTATTTTTATTTTTTAAATAACAATTAAAAATTACAATCTTTTATATCATAAAAGTTTTATTGAATATAGTTTATATTAAAAATATAACAAAGGAACTTACTCAAACCTACAAAACAGTAACAAACAAACTTGTTCTAAAATACATATACGGCTAGCAGCTTAACTTTTCTTTTACGTATACAGCAGAATATTACTGAAATGGAAAGCAAAACTAAGAGTTTCTGATTGTATTCATGCAATTGCTTAAATAAAATCATGAATATAAACTTCGTTATAAAAAATTATAGTGACTTCTGCATTGTGAAATCATTTCTATACAAGATGTTCCTTCAGACAGTTTGTCATTTACCATATTTTTGTTGAGTTTTGACCTTGGTTTATTTAAGAAATTTAGTATCAAAAAGATAATAGCGGCTAATGTAGTTATTTTAATTTTAATTATTAATGTTATTAATTACCAGATTCATGTCTGGTTAAGAAAGAAAATACAATATATGAAATATCATTAACTGATTTATTACATTATACTCATGTCTGATAAAAAAGAAAATTCACCATGCAATGCTCTCCGATTGTCGTGTATCGTTTGAAGTTCCAATGCGATGAGCTTATAGACTCGCTGGTAAACGCTTCATATTCAAAATTAGTACTTGAAATAATTCTCTTACTATCGTATTCTGTCACACGATCTCACCACAAGTAATAACAAAAAAAATATGACACATTAAAATGTTATCTGTCATTTAAAAATATATAGAATATACATATATATAACTTTAAGTTTATTACCTTAAGTTATAAACCACTTATAGGTTTCCGGTAAAACTGCTAGTCTCATTTCAATACGACTGTCAATGAGTAGGTTTATTTCTATTATAACATAATCACAAAATTATCATTGAGTATAACACTGATTTTTGAACTAAAAAAAATATTTAATAAAAACGATTTTATTTGATATCAATTTTATACTTAAATAAAAAACGTAAGATGCTAAAACATTCAGCTTTTATTCTGAGGTTACAATAAATAGTCTAGACATATGATTAAATGTTGGTTAAGAGGAGTTAGTCTAGATTGTACAAAGGCTAGTAATCCGAATTGAGGTTTATGAAAGGTCGGTGTTCGGTCGTCTAATGTTAATTTTATCTAATCTGAGCATACGGGAAGTATTGGTTTAGTCTCTAAAGAAGTTTCTGTTAGGAAAGACAACTTTACATAATATACTTAAATAGAGATATTATTTACGACACACTAACTTGTAAAAGATGCAATAAGTACAATGTTTATTGAACCTTAGGAGATTTTTCTCATTTTCTAAATGGTGAGATTGAAATCAACCTAAGATGGTTTCCTATATCCTTATTACACAGGATCATTTATAATTAAGATTTGGTCTACAATTTCAATCTTTATTAATTAATATTAGTATCACAATAATAAATAACAGTCGTTACAGTTTTTATATCAACGATTCATATAATTTAATAATTTGTAATATTTAACATATTGTGTGATTATTCAGTCGTTAGTTTTATTAACATTGTGGTGAATGTTGAATTACACTGTTTCAATTAGATGAAAAGTTAACATTTTGAAAACTATTCATAAAAAACAATAATATAAATTTTATTGTAAGTTAAATTTTTTCCTTAAAAATCAGTACATGTCTTAGACAAATGACAATTTAATTCATAACGCATCCATCTATCTAATTTAAAAATATTAATGATCTTAAAACATCTATTAATAATGATCTTATAAAACCACCTCCAGTCGATTAATCCTGAGCAAATTTAAAGACATAATTTGTAGAATAATAATTTACTTTTATATTGAGGTCTCAATTCCTTTCTGAACTAGAATTCTTTGTGAACCATGACAATAGAAGGAGAACGTTGATGAATAATTTCTTTAGTTTCCTTGAGTATTTTCAATAAAAAGAGACTACAATATACATCTATAGATTTTTTTTTAATTTCCCGGAATATATGATGAGTTTAGTTGCCAAATTATCAATTGAATTTAAATATTAACAAATTGAGTCCTTAATTTTAAAATGGATATTTGATTTAAAGTAATCTGATATTTACACAAACATTAATTTTTTTTTAAATCAAGAGCAAATACAAATACTAGGTTTGCATTTCATCTTGAAAGTTTGTTATTTATACTAAAAAAATATACACCTTTGTATAAGTTTAAATAAATTGATAAATATATGTAGTTATTTCATTTGAAAGATCTGGGCGCTGTGTTGTTTTGTGTCAAAAAATATCGTAACAAAATGTAAGACTTCTTAGATAATCGTTTTTGGGTGGTAATTTCACCTGGATGACATTTTGATGTATATGTTTTTCATCGAAAAAGGATTTCGTTTAAATGAAGATATAATTATCATGTTTATGTGAATAAAGTACCCATAATTTTAAACGTAAAACCAATAGATGAAATTTGAGACTGAATATCGTCTAGGTCCAATATATATACAAGCGATTTACCAGTCACTGGCTCATCACGATATCTCCGAAACCGTCTGTCCGATTACTTTGAAATTTTACATAGTTACTTCTTTCGTGACGTAAACGTCCACTAATAACGGATTTTACGGAATTCTTATGCCAACGGATTTCAAGTTTTTGCATTTCGACAAGTTTTAAATATGTAAGATATATACACTTAACGCGGGGGTAAGAGTTACTATAGCAACGGTTAAGATGACAACGGATAATATGACAAAGGTTACCATAGGAACTTAAATTCACATCCAAATTTATAGTATGCCCAACGAGCTAGTTTTAAATAAAATGAGAAATACCAATAATATATAATAGACAGATCAGTTATAATTTTATTGTATAGGAAAGTAATTAGAACTTAAATAAAAATACAAAATACTTAAGTGGTATATTTTTGAAAATTTTTTTTGACTGACTTTTTATTAATTACTTTACAATAGCTATTAGCTGCAATCATGTGTCCTCGTTTTTTATTTCGAAGAATATGTATTGAATTTATCAATTTGAAAAAGAAAGTATACAATTATGCAAAATACAAACGACAGATAAATTTTTGCACATGTCGGGTTTTGGTCAGACATCAGGAAGAAAATTCAAATAGAATAACAAAATTTATTTACAGTTTAAACACACACAGAACAAAAGAATAATTTGATTGATACAATTGTTACAACAGTTACTAACTAACGCGTAACAGAATTACAATAATTAAATGAATGAAATTAATCAGTAAGGTTATGTCGGGCGGTCACATAGGGCCTACTAACTGTCAGGGACAGAGTTCGGGCACCCACCGCAATACGAATGCCTATATGGTGTATTCGGCTATCAAGAGACAGTGATCCGTACACCGAGACGCAATCATTAGAAATGCGTGCCGACTACTCGGAGTGGGCTGCTTTTATAGTCGATTCTGAAGGAAGGAGAAATTGTATTTTCTCGAAGTACCCACAACTTGCGTTCGGTGTACGTTCCACCGGCGCCTATTGGACGCTGTTCCTTGAAGCCGCGCATAAATAGCGTGACTGCCGACACGGCCATTCTGACGATCACTCGCCCTCGAGTGATTCTGCAGAACCAAAATACATCATCATCTGGTCTAGGTTAAATACCACTTGGTAAAAACCCCTACAGTACGAACATGAAACACTGGTCTAGGTTAAATACCACTTGGTAAAAACCCCTACAGTACAAACATGAAACACTGGTCTAGGTAATTACATTCTGTAAAAACCCCTGCAGCTTAAAACACACTGGACTAAAACACTGGTCTAGGTAATTACATTCTGTAAAAACCCCTGCAGCTTAAAACACACTGGACTAAGTCGTCACCCACTAAAGCAGGTGAGACTCCTACAGCGCATCACAAAACTAGGTCGTCACCCACAAAAGCAGGAGAGACCATAGTCATTATTACTCATAAAATTCTATCACACCTTCAGTATTATCTACACCGAGTGTTCGAGAGCTGACAGATAAAGTTTCTTCAGAATCACTTACACATAAAGGTACGAGAGCTTACAGATAAAGATTCTTCAGAATCATTTGACGGAACACAGATTTTATCTGCCGACACGGTCCCTTCATTGCTATCAACATTCTCATTACTATAGTTTTCAGAAATTTCTAAATACCCTTCTTGCCCTTTAGGTACTTCCCTTAGATTTTCATGAGGAAACTTGTAAATTCTATTAGAACCGTTAATATGTTTAAGTTCATAACGGTCATTATCTAAGACAGTAACTACCTTAAAAGGCCCCTTAAACTTATTGTCTAATTTTGTTTGGTGTCTTTCTTCACATTTAACAAAAACAAATTCACCCAATGAAAATGGTTTAATCCTAGCTCTCCCCTTATTAAACCGTATAGTATCAGCTTTAGCTGCCTTTTGAATATTTTGTGATGCAGATGAACGAACCGACTCGACATTAATTGTAGTTGGCAAATTCTCAATAAAGTTATCTGAATACCGTGTTAAAATATTGAAAAGTTTAATTCTATCAGATCCTGTCAAGTCTGTATTAATAGAATCAATGTCGAAATTAGGTTTGGACTTGGCACACATATTAGACTTTCTACACCGCTTGAATATTAAACCACTTTCCGACATTTCAACAAGAATATCGCGATCAAGTATGTCTCTGCCTAAATAAATAGTATCATTAAGGCAATTATCCGGAACGACATGAAGAGTGATGTGACTAAATTCAACGTTTTGAATTTTTGCTTAACAGACGATTTGCTCTGTACTACTAACACTACTTTTACCAATACCGGTCATATTGATAAGGTCATGCGATCTTTGTCCAATAACTAGGTGTGAAACACTCTGTTTTATTAAACTGCACTCGGAACCGGAGTCAAAAATGAATTATAAAGTCATACCACTACACTCCATAACGCCACGAACAGTCTTTGAGCAGATGTTGACTTCTTTGCTTCCAGTTGCGTTTTGCTCCTTTTTCGTGTTGTCAGTTATCATCGGGCAGGTGGTGACAACGTGGCCTGGCTCTCCGCAGACGTAGCACGTAATTTGTGGCTTCTGGCTCCCATGTTTATCAGCGACGCTGCTTGACGAGCGAACTTGAGTTTTGTTTCCGTCACGACAATCGGCGGCGCGATGACCAATCTTGCCACACGTGTTACAGTTTCCACGGAAACTGAAAGTTTTAGGGCGTTTGGGATCAGAATCGCCCGATTCAAATGATTCCGGCTTTCTCTTTAAAGATATGCCGCGTAGAACCCGAAACAACTGGGATTTATTATTAATTACACTTGAGTTTAATTCTCGACGTATGTGAACATCGCACTGAGATAGTACGGAAATGGCAAAACCCGTCACGACCTTCTCAGGTAATTCGGCGTCTGGGATATTTTCTATTAATTGCCAAAGGCGTAAACACGCTTGAGAAGGGGTTTCACCAGTATTCATTTGAAATCTAAGGATATTATCAAAGTGATCCTGAATAAGCATAGGACGAGAGAACTGAGCTATCAAAGTTTCCCGTATATCGTCCCATTGGTATTGACTGGGAGGTATTTTAGTGAGTAATGTGGCTGCACGCCCCCTGAGACAATGGGTTAACGTCATAATTAAATCAAGCCCTTTTAAATTTTTGGACCTAATTATGGTATCTGATAATCGACACCAGCCCTCTATGTCTAAATTGGGGTCGTCGGGATCGAACGGTACCAAAGCTGTGGGAGATTGCGAAGCATTGGACCGAGACAGCAAAGCATCAGACAATTTCGAGAAAATCGCTTCTAAACTACTGAGCGGCAGCGATAAGTTCGCTTGCATGTTCTGTGTGGTGCCAGAGATGGGCGGAGAATCCGATCCCACTTCTGATGTCGGGTTTTGGTCAGACATCAGGAAGAAAATTCAAATAGAATAACAAAATTTATTTACAGTTTAAACACACACAGAACAAAAGAATAATTTGATTGATACAATTGTTACAACAGTTACTAACTAACGCGTAACAGAATTACAATAATTAAATGAATGAAATTAATCAGTAAGGTTATGTCGGGCGGTCACATAGGGCCTACTAACTGTCAGGGACAGAGTTCGGGCACCCACCGCAATACGAGCACTACTTATTGTCAAAGACAATTTTCGCCGCTCAATGCCTATATGGTGTATTCGGCTATCAAGAGACAGTGATCCGTACACCGAGACGCAATCATTAGAAATGCGTGCCGACTACTCGGAGTGGGCTGCTTTTATAGTCGATTCTGAAGGAAGGAGAAATTGTATTTTCTCGAAGTACCCACAACTTGCGTTCGGTGTACGTTCCACCGGCGCCTATTGGACGCTGTTCCTTGAAGCCGCGCATAAATAGCGTGACTGCCGACACACACATATTTACAAATAAAAAAATATTTAGTTTTAGATGGAAACTAATTTTTTCGCTCCACCTTTGTCAGATTAAACAATTCATCCATTTACGTACCAATAAATAATGTAATAATAAACATTATATTTTGCTCACTTTAGTAAAGATTTAATTGAATTTATTTATTATTTGTCTTCAATAAATTATGATTTTGTACTTGACTATTATTGTTAACCGTAGTTACATTTTACTGTTACAACATAGATTGTACAGCCTATTTAAACTCAGGAGTATCGTATCAGGAAGTATGGAGTATTTCGATTCATTAAAGCAATATTCCTTTATTGAACTTATACTCGGAAATACGATTTATTTTATACAGTAGTAATAAATGGTCGATAAAATACGTTTAATTGGATAATCTAGCACTCTTAATTTCAGCGATTCAAGTGCTCAAGTTTAAATCTGTACTCATATAAAGTCGATTTTATGTACCATAAAATCAGTATATGTTATAGATCAATATATATTTGTATAATAGAAAGCTGTTTTTTATGTTGACTAAATGTTCATAAGCAATTTCAAATAAAAAACTTTTATTGATGGGAGTATGCCAGGACATTCACGATTTTTTAGTGGATTTTGTTTAGGCTTATAACAATATCGACAAGGTTGCTTTATTAAATACTCTAAAATAGTATTGTATTATACAATAATGAAAAGGTAATGCTCATCATGTATATATAAAATCATTTTAAAGCAAAAAAACCTAAGACAACTGTGCGTTACTCGAACTATCAATTCAAAATACAATGCTCACATGTGTCGGTCAGTGATTCCGAGAAAATCGTTCCAGATGAGCAAATTTTTCAATTTTTTTTTCTATTGTTTTGTAGTCCTGTTTTTAAAGGGAAAAGTATTTGCTTTAAATGTAAAGTGAGACGTGGTATCTTAAAATTTGGTAAGAATTTTAAAAGATATTGCGGTTTCTAAATTTTAAGTGTGATTGGTAATGACAGCAGTATGATGGTAAAGACACTGTTAACGGCAATGACATCATGTAAATGGAAATTAGGTTATTAGAAATAAAATACCTTTTCATTTGTTTATTTTATTTTTTAATCATTCAAATATTTCAAGATATGAAGCATTATTGGCCTGTTATCTTGAAACTTCATCTTATTATTATAGTAGCGTATTTATTTATTTAATGTATATATGTAGTTTTAGCATTAGATCACATCATATTTAAAGTAGTTTAACAGACGTTTAATTATCTTACAATATATTACTTCTATATTTATCCATCTTTCGTATTATTTCTTTAGTTGTATATGATTTTTTATGTCTGATAAAGTTTTTATGGACGATGTAGATCCACGGCGTGAAACATATCCCAGATTGAGTAAATTTTGCAAGATGTCTTTATTATTTGTTGTTTCCAAGAGAACGACGTCATTTTTCTTAAACTTAGGACATACTATTATTATTCTTACAAGTGAAACAACTTGCATTTCGAAAAGTCATAGTCACAGGCTATCTTTTTGTCTAAGAACTTGGTGAACTCCAAGACCACCCTTAAAATTTTTCAAGTCATTAGGAATCGCTTCTACTCTATCTTCTCCATTCTTTATTAATCTCTTTCTCATTAATCTCTCTATTAATCTCTTTCTCAGTAATAGAAAAAATTATCACATTTTCCACGTTCTTCTGCAATAATGTGACAAATATAGAGAAACTCAACATCCCATCCATCAGCATCAGCAGTTCTCTTAAGAACAGCACCTTCCCATCCGGTACACCCTGTCCATGTCCTGACTCCGTGTAATTTCAAGTTACTTTAGATATTTGATGATAATCTTCGTGTATTTTTGTAATTATGTAAAACATTTATTTGTTCCTAGACTGTGAAGAAGGGGAGTCGGATTTAAAATGTAAAGTGTCAATAACCGGTTTTATTTTAAGTGTTTTACAAATCAGAGAAACGAGGTGAGCCTAAATAGCAGCCGCATCATGTCTCAAGCATTCCTTTGAAAATCTCGTAGTTTATCCATCGTACAATATTGTATGTATATTATGCAGCAATAAATTGATTAAGGCTAGTAATTTAACAGTCAAGTATTCCTTCTTTGTTATCGTCGTTGGTTTGAAACCTTTCTTGGTAGTTATATTTTCTCTGTAACGTATCCCCTTGAAATAAGTAATGGATTCTTCGTTGTTAAATTCATTGTAATGGATTATTTTCTTATTGCAAATTATTATTATCCATAACTTTGGATTTTCTTTTTCAAACGTTATCTCTGGTTTCTGTAGTTTAATTATTTTCGGCATTTTATTTTTTTTATTTTTTATTTTTCAATATTGTATGTTTTACGTTAATAACTTCTGATAACGGAGGCATCTTACTTCTCTCTTGTTTCTTCTTTTGCCGATATTTTTAGCTGCTTCACGGCAGTCCTTTCATTGGTTCCTTTGCTCTCTGAGAGATTCATCAGCAATGCTTACTATTTATTTATTTTCTTATATCTGTCTATTTCCTTTTCTGTTTCGAGTTTGTATCGAAACTGGATCAGCCTTTTTTTCAGAATAAGCTCTTTTTCTGGAAATTTTAACTTTTTCTAATTTTATACTTTTAGCTTTCCGCTTGCTCATTAGTGATCTAAACAAACAAATAAAGATCCATCATTTAAAGTTTCCTTATCACCTTTTACACTATGTCATTAGTGTTTCATGTAAATAAACGGAAATGATGCGAATGGTGATGTCGTTTATGTATAATATTGTTTGAATTTTCTAAAAAACAAAAGATGTTGAACGAAGTAGTTGTATCGACGGTAACTGTATAAGATGCTATAACTCTTATAATTTTACGATATGTATAGTAAAACTGTATACTTACCTTTTTAATCAAACGGAAATTATGGTGATTTTGGTGACACCTACATTTATCACTGTTCTTTTAAAAATATTTTTGCAAACAAACGTAAAACCGAGACTGCGTTACTTCAGGAGTGAAGAAAGAAACAGAAAGCGCGTGTTTAACTTCTCCTTTCCCCCTTTTCTCAGAAAATTAATTACGGAACTTTATTTTGACGTTCTTAAAATGGTGTTAATGATTTTTTGATTACAAATAAAAAAAATTACAAAGATTCTGTTGATTCTAAAATTCTGATTTCCTTATAAAATCATTTTGGGATGTTATTATTTAAATACTAGATAATCAAACACGGGTATGCATCGTATAACCAAAAAAAAAATAAGGCGATTATTATGGAGTCCGAAGAAAATATGCTAATTGCGATGATGTTCAATGCGCTTTTTTATTTATATCATAGTAACTCTTGATGAGCATAATATATTTAATTTCATTTCATAATGTTTTTGGAATTATCAAAAGCCGTATAGAATTTTACGACTTCGGCGAATTAAAATTACATGATTTTCTGGAATCACCCCAGTACTTTATCTCATAAATCCTCAGCTGCACAATTTTTTGTAAAGGTGTCATCGTCTCAGTCTGAACTCGTTCTTTACAAGAAAACAATAGGTATTCCATAATAGCCACTTAGACGACGCTAAAAAGATTTATATGCCAGAATTGGATTCAGTCCAATGATAATGTTCTGGGCTGTAACCGGAAAATTAGTTCTGTGCTGAAAAGGCAACTGAATTGTCTTTTTATAAAGCTTATAAAATACAATCAGATAAAGATCTAAGTACACTCTATTGTTTAATCATCATTTTTTGCAGAAATATTTTTTTGGCGTTCAAATTATATTAGATGAATTAATGTTGAAATTAATTACAATAAAAGTTATTTTTCCAGAAAAACCTTATGTTAAATAAACCTAATGTATATAATATATCTCTGTATATAATATATACTTTATTTTGATAGTAATATATTTGAAAAATATTTGTCAACTTAACTTGTAAGCGGATTGAGTCTGATTAGCATAATGTATTCAGGGATCCAATATGTGAACCGAGAAGTCCTATAGCGTCGAAAATCTTGGGGTCGATACACTATTGCGATTGCTTTTCTGAATCGCGGCCTCGAATTTTAAATAAGAATCTTTATTCAAATTCAACTATTATGCAATATTTTACATTTTATTTGTATTTATAAATTATTTTTAAAATATTTCAAAAGCATAATATAACGTAGAATTTTATTTGTAAATTTAAAAGTAATGATAACTCTCAATGCACTCTGTCTAGTTTATAAAACATTTGTAACGTCAAGAAAAAAAATCACTAAAGGCATAAAAAAATATATTTTTGTTACAATTTTGAAGTCAAAGTTGACATGAAGTTTCGAATTAAAGTATTACAAATCGGATTTTAAGTTGCCTTGATTTTTTTTATTTGTTTGGTTTCACTTGATTATGTATCTTATGTAATTATCTTATTATCTTATGTAAATTGAGCAAAATAACTTTTAATTTGTGTAACATATTTAAATAAATGATTTGTTGACCAGTTGAAACAGACGACTGCAAGATCTGCAGTCGTCTTCGCTATATGATTATTTTATTCATGTTTTTAAATAAATTATATTTTATATAAAGGAAAATTTTAAAAGTAGCTTAGTATAATTTAAAAAAAAGAGTTATAAACTTAATATTCCTCTTAAAAGAGCCCGTCTTAAAGAAATTTAACTGCACTTAGGCTAGTTTCAAAGAAAAAGATTCAATTTCTATACATTCTATTATAATACTTTCAACTAGACTTTAATATACATTAAATTACTTATGATATAAGTAATTAATATATATATATATTATGAGGAAATATATACAAATATACCAAACAAACATTAACCAGGACAGACATAATAATAAGGCAACGTGTTCAACGGCGCATTTTTTATTCATTTTCTATAGTTTCTTGCGCCATGCTTACTTCGCCTTAACCCAGGTTTAGTTTATATCTAACTTTAAATTTATATAACAATAATTGTCATACAGGTGTCAGTTATACCATAATGTTAAATATTATGTGGTTAAAACTAATTCAAAAATAAAATTTCTTATAAAATAAATTGTAAGCACTTTAAATTTCTATTGTCGTTTTATTTGAGTTATAGAATTAATTCTGCATTATAAATATTTGCTGGAAATTTTATTATTAAGTTATAAAGTGAATAATATCAATCAAATCCCATTAAATTATTAGAGGACTGTGGAAAATAAAATATATAATAAAAAATTAAATGGGTAAAACAAAAATTACCTAAATAAAAAAACTGAAAATGAAAAAAAAAACAGTTCTGACAAACACTCGTAATATTTTAATGCAGGACATGTCGATCCTTACTGTAAAAGTCCGCTATTCCGCGTCTTTATATTCTGTATTAAAATATTACAAGTGTTTATAAGAAATCAAAACAAATTATTTTCATTTTCAGTTTATTTTTTATTAACTTAATATTTTTATGCAGTTGGTTTTTTAACGTGTTTTACTTTTAAATAATAAAATGTCAATTAATCATACATAGCCAATATGATATAACTGTAATTTATGAGTATCGTATCATAACTCTGTCAAATGCATTATTGCTGAAGTGAAATTATTGCGTATTGTATTTGATGAATAAATTTTATTTTTTTCGGTTAGTTATACCTACTATCGCTTTTTTATTGATAGTGTTAGAATCTATTTCGTAAAGAATGAGATTGAGAGAGTGGCAAATGCAATTCAGATTCGTAGTGTCTAAAAAAGTTGGCAAAATAGTAGCGTCCTTTTCTACTTGTCTCACTGAAATATTTATCGAAGCCATGGGTTTTTTAATAGCACCTAACAATGATATACTTTGTGGTCATCCAATAATTAAGAAAAATAGGTACATTATAGTCAAAGAAGTGTATACTATTTCTAATAGCGATTCTGTTAGAATATTCTATTTGTACCAACATTTATTGTAATGAAGGATGTTCGATAAACTAATATCATGAAACTAAAAAGTCTTGCTTCCTTAATGGTCTGTAACTTTCTTATGATTACTCCGAAAATTTCTGAACACTCCTGCAGACACAGGAATCCTTATTTGGTGGTACTCCCATATGGCGTCCTATTCCAATAAAAAATATCATAGTTAAAAAGAATTTTTATATTATAATATATTGTTCATTAAATATTTTTTTATCATATTTTAAAAATATGGATATATGACTACAGATTCAGTAGACCTCCATTATATGATGATAATAATTTTGTTAATATAGTTATTACGAATTACGAATGTCCCGAAGGATCTTTAAATACTTCAATTGGAAAATTCGCAGTCGCAACAATAAAAATGATACATGAAGCGAAAATTTTAAATAAACTTTATTTAGGGAGAGTTGAAATTTATTTAAATATTCGATATTTGTTTTGCTTGTGGGTATTAATTTTAATTGTTCAATTTGACTATAATTTATAAAAAATATATCATATACATTAAATTAATCTAGTGATTGTTACCCACTTTTTCTGTCTGATATTTATTTTCTTTGTCTGCATTTCACGTATCTCATAAGTTTGTCATTTATTTTATATCGACATATAAATGTATATTAATTTTAAAAAAGAAAACTTTTGTTTGTTTGTACATTTGATTTTAAATATTTATTTACGTGAGAGTAACATACTGTTTTTTTTTGATATTCCCGTGAGATTATCGAGAAAAGACAAAAATTAGTAGCTACTTTTTGGCCCCGTTATTGTAATTTCACAGAAATATTTCAAAAAACTTTACGGATTTTATATAAGTTTTAGGATGATACATTATTACTTGAAGCACAGTAGGGGAGGCGGAGGATAGAATTGTCAACGATTCGTACCTTATATATTGTTTTCTTTTTTATATATTAAATAAATTTCAAATATTTGCTGTTATTTTCTTAAAAATATTTATAATCTTTAGGGTAACTTGAAGGTAGCAATACAACCTTTAAAATAATATTTTTAATTATCTATTGCTTCAATCAAAACGAAAAAAAGATACATAAAATAGCTAAATGTAATAATAGTAACAATATATGAATATTGATAAATAATTTAAATGGATGAATGAATGGAAATGAATGCTTTTTTTTTCTATATTATTTTTCCTTCTTTTTTGTCAAAATGGGAACAGCAGGCATGATGTGATTTAATTTTTGGTCATCCAATTCCAATCTTGTAATTAAAAACATATATTTTATTTCAAACAAATTTATAAAAATGACAATAAAAATCTTGAAGTAAATAACACTCAATAATATTTTTCGTCACAGACCTGATTCGGTAGGGTTTACCTTCCTCGTGTCTCATCCGTCAAAGCAATTTATCAAATTGCTCACATATTCGTTTTGTAAGGAAACGTCAATAGCACCAGTGACAATAAATAACCGTATTTCAAAAGAATTTTCATAAAAAAATCATGATTTAATGCAAGAACTTATTACTTACAGATTCAGAGCGTAATTGTTGTTTAAAAACGTGGATAAAGTTCATTATTTTTATTAAATTAACTGCCATTAAAGATTATAAAACCGTTTCAACAAAATATTATAAGAACAAAAACAAAATATGATATTGCTACGAAATAAAAGGAATTTAAGCTAAAATAAATAAAATATATCAAAAATTGGACATAAAATGATAAGTTAATTAACGTTAACTGTTAATAAAGTGTCCGACTCACGTACCTATCTAAGAAAACCTTTTTATCTGCTACGTGAATGACTCTTGTTGTGGGTCAAAAGATATGGAGTTGTGTTTATTTTTTATTATGCTATTAAATCTATAAAGTTATTAAGTCCTGATTATTCCTGTCATAGAAAAATTGTGTTATACAAATTATCCTAATACTAAATGTTAACAAATGTTACAATGTTAATATATTATTCATCTAAACCAAAACATTTTTTTAAAAAAAGATGCTACTGACAACACTTAATAATATTGTCTTAGCTGACTACTCTTTGTTTGTGATTCTTTATTTAAATATATCAAAGTAAAATATACTGTGATATATTTAGTAGTATATCGTCGATTAATAAATATAGTATATGAAAGCATTTGAACCATTTATTATATCAAATACACCTTTTCTTAACAAAAAAGTTGATATCACATTCACGTACACGTTTCACTATAATGTGGTGAATGTTTTAATAGTGTCCTCGTTCCTGACCGGACTCTAAAAGCGGCTATCTGCAAGTATTACAGGCTTTGTGGTTGAAGGTCTTTATCCTTATCTACGCAAGAACCACAGGTGTCTACCATGATTATGTGTTAAGCCTGGCTTACTTGACAACTGTTAAAACATTGAACTAACATTGTAATATATTAAATTAATTAATAGAAAAAGAAACTGTAATTATTTAAATTATACAATCTTAAATACAATTGAATATTATTAAAAACATAATATATGTTATACACAAAATGTTATCTATTTATAGTTATTTTTTATTTAAGTATCAGTAAATTATTATTATTAAATACTGTAAAAAATAATATTTTTATTACCATCATGTGAACCTTGTTTAAATATTGGCACGCCGTACAGGTTTTTTGTATGAATTCAGAACAAAGCGAAAAGGCCCGCCCTCAATTCGGTATGTCAGAAAAAGCTTAATATATACAATTTATGCTTTATATACTTTAATTGAATTTCGGTACCGGACTAGAAAGCAATTAATATAAATAATATATTGGTAAGTTAAAAAAGTTAGTAATGTAGTTATATGCACAATATAAACATATTTGCATGTGTGTATAACAAAAATGTGTATGTTAAACTTTGCTATGAAATTATAGTTATTAGTATTATTAATTAATTATTATATAAACATAAGCTATAATAAATATGAGACAGTAATAAAACAAAAAAAAAAACTTGCTCTATCTTCTTAAAGAGTGCGAATCTGTTGTTGTGCGTTTATGGCATCTTCATTGCTGAGGCCTTCCATTATGCATTTTTGTCACTAGTTATTACTGATTTCGTATCCTAACCTATGTATATAACCTCCGCATGAGTCAAAATGACACATGGTTATCTTTTGTGGGATTTTTAAGATTCTAACCTAAAATGTTTGTTTTTCCGCATTGTTATACAATGTTTGATTTTTTTAATTATATTTAGTTTTAAGGGATAGAAGACCTCATGCCAAGTGGGAAGAAAACCTTCGGTGAACAAATTATTACAGAACATCTAGCTTCTTCATTGGCTTTAAAAGGTAGACATAGGCATTATAGATTGATTTCTTCATTAAGTCAACACGACTTAGCAGAGTCTCAATATCAGAGTCTGAATTTTATTAGACCTCACTCGTACCTCACAAAGTGTCATTGTCTTTATAAGCCCTTCTAATGTTACAGTATTTTATTATAGATAAGATAATTATCGAAATACTTAGATATCAATGAAACATCCATATAGATTATCGATGTTTCATATATATCGATATCGATGTTTCATATCTGTTACATTTTGAGAGACATATGAAGAATTTGTACTTTAATTTATATTCTAATAATGACATCAGCGAGAAAAAATACAGCCACAGTGGTTTTTGATGCTGTATCTTAATGACAAGTGATTGTGATTCAAAAGCTTTATGTTTCTATAACATTAATCATGTCATCAATAATCATAGCAATCAAATATTTATCAAATCATATAAAAATAAGCTTATCTTATTAAAAGCGTTTGCGAAGTAATTGACAAGAAAACAAATATTATTATCCGAACGGAAATAAATTATCCTTATGTTTGAGGACGTCTGAGATGTGTATTCGATGATCCGAAAGGGATTCGGTTCCGGTTCATTTCACTCCGGGTATATCCTTCATTAAAACGCTCTGGAAATGTTTACTTACATCTAATATATTTATGATAAATACATGCACAGAAATATGTATTTGAATATTTACATTCAGTTAAATAACATTTTATAATAAGTTTAACATTTTTCTTAATAAAAATATTTTGCACCGATTTTTTTATAATAAATAAAAATATTTATCTGTGCCTGATTTTATCTCTGGAACGCCTCAGTTACTTTCTAACCCAAAGTTATGTCGGGGTGATGTCCGAACAGTTTATTATTGTTTACTTGTAGCCATTCCATGGCTACCGGTTATTGGCCTCTTATTTCTAGACCTATTTATTTTCGTTACGGCTTGATATTGGACATTTATTTGGACGTTCGGCTTCGAATTTACCGATTTATTGAAAACAATAAATAATATATAATAAATTGTGTGAACATTTTGTACCAAACTTTTTTGTTTTTATTTAATGTAGTGAAATTACAATTCTTGATATCATAACGTTTTATTGAATATAGTTTATAGTAACTACGTAATTGTAATTTAGTTAATATAAACTTACTCAGACCCACAAAACAGTAACAAACAAACTTGTTCTAAAATACATATACCGTTAGCTTAACTTTGCTTCTACGTATATAGCAGAATATTACTGGAACGAAAAACATCATTTACAGTTTTTCATTGTATTCATACAATTGCTTAAATAAAATAATGAATATAAAGTTCCTTATAAAAAAGCATCTGTTTGTATTCACGATATTGAAAGTAATATATTATTCATTTTATTATAAATTTATATATTGATCAAAGCCCCAACAAATATTTCCTATAACTAAATCGTAAATAGGGAAACTAATGGATATGAGTTATTTTTATTTCCAAAAATTCATTTAGATAAATTTAATCTTTAAATAACTTTAAATTTGTTTTCTTTCAATTTTAGAATGTGTATAAATATATTTGATGGAACATCGCAAGTTATATCATTATTGACTGTCTATTGTTGTCTGAGTCTTGTTAACATATTATGATTGTAAAATTGTGGATTATTGCGATTATGATGTTACTAGTAGGTATCTTACCCCTATTCTAATTTGTTAGAATATATTAAGGAATGTGTTTAAATATGTGATGTATTTTAATTTATGACGTCATTAACCTTTTTTGTGTTGCGTAAAAATTAATTTATGTTTTTAAGGCAAAACCTATTTTTAATTTTAAAATAAGGGACTTTCTATGTGCAAAATAGAGTAAAAATATTTGAAAAAATATTTTTAAAATATTTTTACTCTGTAAGCAGCCAGTAAATGATTGATTCCTCTTTTTGTTCAAAACTTTATAATATTAATTAAGTTACTTTGACTTTTAGTCTGGTTGTCACTTTTTTTTAAAAGCTAGTCAGTTAGTCCAGTAATTTAGAAATGAATATTTAATTAAACTAAAGAAAATAATTATGTATTTTTTTCCAGAATATGTAGTCTTTTTTGTTAAATATTTCAACAAGATGTATCTTTAGACGGTTTTCCATTTCCCATATATATTTTTTGAGATTTAATCTTTGTTATATTACAAAGTTTCGTGGTTTATGTCTGTCAAGAAGATAAATGTAGTTTATGTACTTAATTAAAAAAAAAATCATTTGATCTATTTATATAATTTATTAATACATATTTTTGTCTTGTTTAAATAGAAAATATAACATTTGATATACCGTTCACAAATATATGATTTAAAATTCAACATGCAATACCCTCCGATTTAACCATATCCTTTGAAATTTTAAATGGATGAGCATATAAACTGGCTAGAGATAAACGCTTCTTTTTAAAATTTGTTATCGAAATCATTATTTTACTAGCGTATTCTGTTCTGTAATATCATCAAAAAAGAATGACAGATCGAAATAATCTCTCGTTTAATATATATTTATTATTTTACATATATGAATCTATTTCTTTAGGTTTATTATCCTTTAAAATAAAAACCACTTTCATGAGTAAATATGTATAATAATCCATAGTTTGTCCACAATTTAATAATATTTTGTGTGATTATTTTTTTAATAAAGTGAATGTTAAATTACACTGTTTCAATTTCATGAACAGTTTAAATGTATGCATTTCAAAAAGTATTAATGAAAAAAATATACATATATAAATTTAAAATAAATTTTAATAGAATTTTAACGATTTTTCTAATAAAATCGCTATATATTTCAAATGAATGATGATTCAATTCAGAGCGTAGCCATCTATCAAATTTAAGCATATTAATGACCTTAAAATATCTATTAATCTTATCAAAACCTCCTCCAGTCGATTAATGCTTAGCAAATTCAAAGACGGAATTTGTAAATTAATATACTTTTATACTGAGGTTTTAATTCCCTTCTGAATTAGTTACCTTTGTGAACCATGAGGAAAATTTTAATGAACAATTTAGTTTTCCTGAGTATTTTAACTTTTAAAACACGTCACGATATTCTATTATGTAATTTTGAATATATATCTTATATTCGTTTTATTTATAAATATAATAATAAAAATGCAAAGATGTTATTCATGTACATTTCAAAATGTAAAAACATGAATTTTATGAAATGTAAAATAAGCTGTTAATCATACAATTATATAAAAGGATTATAATAAATAACTAGAATTAGTCCGTCATCGTATGTCGCTACTTTAAGAGAAATTCTTTCGTTATCACGGAGAAACTCAAAATCTTAACTAGCTATAATTGTAATACTACAAAACCATAAGGCAGATGTTATTTTTTTAATTGGAAGAGTCAGAGAGGATTTCGGGGTTGTGTTAGTGCTAAATATCTTAATAGTTAAATATTTCTTGAATAATAATGGATAGGGACTGTTGGATATTTTTTTAGTATACCAGGTGTGTAATAGAACCGGGTGCATTTAATATTATTTAAATTATTCACAAAAGAAGGATACCATTACGAAATCATATCGTAGAAGAAATACTATGATATATAATTTGCAAAATATATTTCAAATTAACATTTCATAAGACTTGAAGAAAATGCAGATCTGAAATACACAATTCGTTTGGAAAATCCTATTGCATGTTTTCTTCTTTTCATCAACGCTCAATCATTTCGGTGCTCTTAATCCCCTGGACTGAGTACGAATTTTTCTCTTTGTTTGAAGACCGTTGTGTTTGTCATTTGTTTTTCAATCTCAAAACAGAACAACGAAATGTCAATATGGATGTACGATTTCCTAAAAATTTAAGTAATGATTCCATCAAAGAAAGTCTTCTTGAATTTGTTTGATACATAAACGTGTTGATAATATGGACATGTGTCAAAGTATTTGAAGATGTAATTTTCATGTGTATGTGTTTGATGTACCCATATCTTTAAACGCAAAATTTACAAATATAATTTCGTGTCGTCCTTTTGGTGTCGTTGCGGTCTAAAATATAGTATGCTCGTATATCTTATATAAAAATATATATATCAATAATACATTGAAAAGTTATAACTTCATTGTTTAAGTAATTAAAACTTAAATTTAAAAAATCTGCATATTAAACGATAAAATGACTTATACTACTTTATATTATTTGACAATAGCTGCTAATTGCCATCATGTCCTCGCCAGTAATTTATTATCCTCATTTTTTATTTTGAAGAAAATGTATTGAATTTATCAATATGGAAAACATTGTATTTGATTTATTACATACATACATTTTCCCAAAAAGGTAAACGGCAGATAAATTTTTACACGCATAACAAATTGATCAAAAATTATTTAGTTTTGGAAAGCTTTGCTACATATGTTTATACAATCCAAACCAGATTGTAAAAATACTTTGAGACGACGCAGCTGGTCTTGTTGCTTTTGATGGAGCGAAAGATATCTCAAGCTAGCGTCTCAGCGTACCTTTCATTACTTATCATACCCTGGGTATAAACTAGAACAACTTTTTATACTACACACTTTGGTATAAAATGTTGTTCTAGTGTGTTCGAAAGTGAGGATATTTACTACCGTCACCTTCAGATTTTTGTAGGTTGGGATCTGTCTGTACTATGGCTGCGTGTGAACTTATACGATCACATTAGAGTCTACGCGTGCTTCTAACAGGTACCATAGTGGTAGTGCAGAAACGGATTAACTATGTGGCCACGTCCAACTGAAGATTGACAACCTGTTTTCACAGACTCCCTCCGCCGAAGTCGTAGACCTCGGGGACTTCATCGCGCAAAATACCGATTGGTTAGAGTCATATGCCACCAAATACGTAGAAAAACCTGTGTTTCAATATGCTCTGGTAATCTACATATCTATAAATCTAGCTATCAGTCTATCTAAGAGAATAAGCATAAGTTCACAAGGTTTACAATTATTTACAGACCATTTACTCAATCGAAAATCTGAAGACATGTTTTTGTATAACTTAAGTAACTATCTGACCATCTCGCTGTTTTGAGTGTTCGAACTTTGATTGAGGTCGTTCCGTTCCTGAAATTCAAATAGTCAAATTAGTTGCAAGGTAGTTTGTCAATCTAATATCACATTAATATTATTTAAATGTGCGTTTAGGCTATATTGTAGCTACGTGGACTATGAATAATGCTTTCTTTATATTTTATTTTTAATTCATTTAAAATTTCGTTTGTCAATTACATCTTTACTCTTTATCCGAAAAAAATATATATTTATCTCAGTATGGTAATTTATAGATAAATAGTAGACAATTCTTTTAAAACTGTAATATAAAAAAAATTAACTCAATATTTTGTATACACATTCACTTAATCTTATGAACTATGAAACAATATTTTTTGGTCCACCCTTGTCAAATTAAACTATTTACAGAAGAACATTACGCGGGTCACGTATATTTGATATTATTTTAGCATATTTAATACCTTAATTAAAACCAAATTTAACAAAACTTATAAGCTGAAAGACAAATTTCTTATAATTTTATAAGGAGTAAATGAAATAAAATTATATGTTAGTTACATTGTGTTACTTATTTAATAATATATTTCGCAGTGTACTATAAAAAACAAGGCAATAAATTTATATACACAATATTTTACTTGTAGAGAAAAAAAATTTTTTGCTCAATACCAAACATGATTTTCAGATCAAACAAATTCCCACGCAAGCATTATTGGAATTAACGTAGAAACTTTCTAGAAAAATATAACTCGAAATAGTAAAAGCAAAATTCGGTTTATTGGTTCTTCGAAGTAAACACTTTCTTTATAATGTTAACCAGAATTTTATAATAATACTAAAAATTTATTATGGACTAAATAATGCAGTAAGTACTTAGTGTTCAAATTTTGTCTCCTTACTTATACCTAACTGTACCTATGTCTTTGTTCGTAAAAAAGTGTTTTTTAAATAAAAATAGCTTATGTTATAACATCATCAGAAATAGGTTCGGTCGTTTCAAAGATGGAACCTGGAACAAACCGACAAACAGACAGAAAAATATTAAAAAATGTTTATTTTCTATATCGTATATACTTTTATATGCTTTAACTGAAAGCTGTTAATTTGTAATTACACACAGACACTACAGTTTTTTTAACATGTATATACAAGACTGCCGTGTATCAAAATTTTATTTATATTTTGTGGAACATTGGTACAGATCACAATGAATTTGTTCCGTCAGAATCAAATAAAATAATCTTAATACATATTCTGACGGTATCGCCATGCCCTTTTATAAGAATATGAATATATATAGATTTGAAGTTTCGTTGTCTTAGAATAATAATTATTATTAATAAAATAATCATGACGACAATTTTCGCTTAGGGTATCCTGGTAGAAAATGAATTATATATTTAGTCTTATGTTAATAGTAATAAATATACTATGCAAATTATCGTCTTGTCATCTTATTTTGTTATGTACTTTTGAATGTGAACTAAATCGCTCTAGTGCTCTGTAGCTGATCAATATTTTCATGTGTAACCAATAATCCTTTCCAGTTTGACTTGAAATGTTACGATTTTTTGAAGCAAATTTCGTTTATTCAATCAGAAACTCGGCAAGTACTGAGAAAATCGTTTTTTTTTTTATTCAGTTATAATAAATGCTCGATAAAACACATTTTTTAATAAGCTAGCACCCTTCAGTTCTACAATTTTACCGCTTCAGTTTAAAAGTATGCCTATAGAAAATCAGTATGTATGAAGAATTCATATTTATTTTTTTATCAGAAAGCTCATTTTTAACAATGTTAAATTTTTAACAGGATTAATATTAAACAATACTATACAGTAGTGTTACATTATATATTTTCTTGCTTAGTAGTATTATAGTTACTTCATATATATTTCAAATCACTATTTATAATATATAAAGCAAAAATAACAATATCTATGTCCTATGAAACTTTGCCTTGCCTCGATCATTATGTCACAATCAGTTTGATGGATTAGAAGGAAACGACAGACAGTAACATGTACGAATTTATTCGATACGCATAAACAAATTATTTGTTAAGCGGCTGAGGAATAATTAATAGCGTTGATTTATGATTTATTGGCACTATTATAACTATTAATATTATACTAATTAATTTAAAGCATTCACCATCTTTAATTTGGTAAATATTAATTAAGTGTTTTGAGATCAATATTTTCTGACGTGTATGAACTAGATCCATATTCATAAATCTATAAATATTTATATAGTATTATAATAAGTAGATGACGTTCATACATTACACTGAAAGTATCTTAAATATTAATAAAAAGAACGGAAGCAAACTTGAGACAGCGGATCATCCCGCTATTGATTTACTACTAGACTTGGTCTCGCTGACGCTTCTTTTATGAGGTAAAAACTGTTTTGTTATTTTTATTAAGAATGTATTCTATAACAAGGTTGAAAGTTATGCAATTCATCAAAAAAATTTAATAACTCACAAGAAAATTGTAACTCAATTCTAAAGATTTTTAAGGCTCCTTTTCAAGAATGCCAGAATGATACATCAAAAGTTTACTCCCACTAGCGTTGAAACATCACTCATAATCTTATTAAATAACATAGAGAACAGAATATACTTCAAACGTAATAACAAATTTTATACTTCATAATTTTCACCTTCATATTTTAGTCTGCACAATTGCAATTGCAAAACGAAGCAAACAGAAATTTCTGGGTTTTGATATTCATTGTAGTAAATGTTTCTCTAAGTTTATTAATATAGTATAGTAGTAAAGTATTATTTAAACTAAAATTATTTAGTTTAAATAATACGAATACAATGAAACCTCTTATGTTATATCACATTATTGTGTTTTAGAGTAAAATCATATTAATATCATGAATTAATTTAAAGTACACTGTGTTTATTACGTAATTAAAATAAATACATAATAACAGATCGGTTAAAATTATTTCATGAAATATTTCAAGGCTGTCGCAATTTATAACTCCAACGTTTAATATTTTAATGTAATAGTAGCTTTGTTACAAGGAATAATGATTTAGAAACTCTTCAATATATATATATATATATATATATATATATATATATATATATATATATATATATATATAAACCTTTTTATTTTTGGTATCATATTTTGAGGCCCAAATCAGGTTCAATTGATTTCCTTTTAAAATTGAAGGCGTTTGTATTCAACGAATGGAAGCGTCTAATATTAAGCTAATTTCAAATAAGACATTTTTTTAACAGAGACATGAGCACCCAAATGTGTATTCTTTAGTTTATAAGGACAAAATATAACATAAAATAATATAATTTGATGAAGTCGACAAAATCCTCATCAAAGAACAAAAAAAAAAGTAAGAAGAGGGCTAACATAATGCACAGAAAAGACAACTTAAACATACAAATAAAAAGAATAGAAAGGCAATCAACAATCAACAAAAGTCATATATACTCAAAAAGAAAAAAGTCACAAAAATACGGTGATGAGAGAGCTCTGGTGCTTTGATACTCAATTTTGCATACCCTTTCTTTACCAGTAGACTAGTATCTTCTATCTTTCCCCACTATTCGCTTTTGCAAATGTATAGTTTGGCAGACGTTTGGCAGATATTGATCCTCGTTTATAACCTAATCTCATAGATAAATAATGTTACCTTAATTAGTTTCTGTGATGTGTAGTGTAATTTAAAAACTTGTTACCATAGAACATATTATTTTTAAAGTAAACTTTATTCTAGCAAGTCTTACTTGGTTACTTACTTACTAACTCAGAAACTTTTATCTTATATTTAGTGATTAGTGATGATTAGCAAGAATTGTGATGTAAATTAAATTATATTGTAACTATTCGTAATTTTAGTACTACTGTATATTTTTTTAATATAATGCACATATGCTTGAGCTCTACTTTTTTTTATTAAGACTATCGTATTACTTTCAACAATTGATTTTAAATGTTTAATAATAAAAATATCAAACAATTATAATATTTTTCCATAACTTTAGATCATATAAAATCAAATATCAGAAATTAATTTCAAATGTATAGAAATGATGAATGAATAATATAATTTATAATATGGATACCATTTAAACCAAATAAAAATATTTTTGCTACTACTGATCATCCATATAAAAAGCGATGATTATTAAAAAATGCCGTTCAAAACGTTGTTTCAGAAACATAACTCCAAAAATTATAACATCGCCCACGACAAAAAAAAACATTCTATGAAAAGATCTCCTATATAAAAAAATGTTAATGCACTTTTTTTTACAACAAAAAGTCTATTTTGTACATTTGTATTATTAATCAAGAACTTAAAATTATGATGTTTTTTATAATATAATTTAGACATGATGGTAACTTTTACAATAATTTTTTATTAGAAAAAGTTAGACCTAAGCCGAAACGCGTACTGTACTAGCATCAGCACTTTTCGTTCGACCCTTTTGTATGACAAATTGTTAGTTTCTATTACTTTCAAAATAGCAACTTGTGAGGAAACTTATATTAGAATATACGATCCATTATTTTCAGTTAATGTTCTTTTATTAATATAATTGTATACAATGTGGTTAATAATAAAATAACACCGGTAAGTTATTTATAAGTATTTAGTATATTTTTTTCATTACACCTTTTATAAAATAAGTTATTTATTCTAAAACCTTGCAAGGACTTTTAGATCTATATCTGAAGCTAAAAATACAGCAATTCAGTTGCCTTATCAGCACAGATATAATTTTTCGGCTGCAGCCTAGAACATTATTTTTGGATAGAATACAATTCCGGCCAATAAATCTTTTAGCGTCGTCTAAATGGCTATTACCGAACATCTAGTGTCTTGTTGTAAAGAGCGAGTTTAGACTGCGAACATGACACCTTTAGATAAATTTTTAACAGCTGAGACTTTGTGAAATGAAATATCGACACATGTAAGGGTTATACATCTATATTAACTGTGGTTTTTATACTGGAACAAAATATTCATCTTCTGAAAATTTTATATTTTTAAGTGTTATTTAAAAAAAGGTATCGATGATCTTGAAGATGTTTAAAAGTGACACATTACATTTATTTATATAATGTTACCATTGTTTTGTTATATACTTGGTAAGATATTAATTAATAATCTTTTAATAATTGACGGTGACAAAAGAGCAGATAGTCTATTTAATGATATGATTATTGTCAGCCCCGAAGTAGAAATATGTCACCAAAAGTATATATAATTGAAAATGCTTTATACATTTTCCATTATCGCAACAGATCAAGAAATGGATTGGACAGGGTTATGAGATTTTGGCTTAATATATCAATGTATTTTCAGGCTTATTTGTACTAGTAAAATGACCAAATTATTATTTTTTTATTTAATGGTTAGTATTTAGTTGTTTTAAATATAAATAAAAGTATGTGAATATTATAATAAGTCAGTTTAATTTTCAAAAAGCGAATGAGCTAAATGAGCAAAAAAAAAATCTTATAGATATATAATAAAAAGTAATTTAATATATATTGTATTCAATTTCAGATATTTATATTAAAAAATAAATATTCAATTATAATCATGTTTTATAATAACAAGAAATAAAAATTCGGTTTTGTAATTTAAGGAGTGTTATTATATAAGTCTTAAAATTCTTCATTCCATTTAATTATTCAATTATATTGATGGAAAATGTCAAAAGAGAAAAGAATGTATGATATAGGAATTTACGCTTTCAGCAATCTTATTTTGCATTGCTACTACTTCTACTTTACGAAAAGCAGGCTCATGTCGGATGAAAAAAAGGATCTGAAATGGAGCCATAACCATAAATTACTTTCCTTAACGACATGGAAGAAGTCCAAATAAACTGTATTTTGAATCGATTGTTCGAGTAACGCACAGTTGTCTTCGGTCTTTTTTTATTTAAAATGATTATATAAAACATATGTTGATTGTCACCTTTTCATCATTATTACAACATTATTTTGGAATATTCTACAATGCAACTCTCATAATGTTGTTCTAATGTTGTTCCTTACAATGTACTTACTCTCATAATGTTGTTCCTTACTAATTCTACAAAAAGTGACGTAAATACTCTAAGCATACCCCTATTTATAATTATTTTACTATAAAGTTGTCTATAAATATTTTAGAGTTATCAAAAAAGAAAACTTTCTATTATACACATATATATTGATTCATAATACATCCTGTTTTTATGGTCCATAGACTTTATATTGGCAAGTTTTTAAACTCGAGCACGTGAATTGGCAAAATTTTGAGGTTATACAATTAAATTTTATCAACCATTCATTACTACTAAATAAAATAAAACGTATTTTCGAATACTAGGTTAATTAATATTGCTTCAACAAATCAAAACACTGCAAGTCGAACTTCCAATAAATGTTAAACATCATCTACGATAATCCTAGGTTATAAAAAATTATGAATTTATATCTCAACAGTAAATAATAAGTTAGGTAGTACATTATTAATCCAGTATAAAATAATAATTTATTGAAGGTGAATAGTAAATAAATTAAAATCTTTATTTAAAATTTGTTCATTATATTTCGTAACTTATTGAAAAATAAATAAATGATTTTATTAAAAATATGCAATGTAATATAAAATATTTGAAGGCGAAAAGGATTATTGGTTAGAGACGAAAATATTGAACAAAGGTAAACCACTTTGTCTTACCGTAAGGTAATCTTTTTATCCAAATTTTCTGCAACGTTTCTTAAAAAAAGTAATTCATTTTATATAGTAATACTACGTTTTTTTGGTATTTTTATGCTTATTAAATTATTTCATATAACCTTTTATTTGTTTGTTACTTACTTCGCAGCTTCTATACGACTAGAAAGATTAAGATTACATACACAAAAAATATTTGACTAAATTTAAAATTTTAATATGTAATATGAAACAAAATAAGATAACAAACCGATGGTTTAAATAACATATTTATAAGTGTAATTGCAGTTGTGGTGGTTTGGTATGGTTTTGAGATAAGTGTAAACAGTCCAGCAAAACACAATAATCACAAATACTAAAAGAATCAAAGTACAGAAAGAGTGAGCAGGAGAAATATAGAAACAGATAGTTACATATAAGCTAATTGATACTAATTATTTATTAATTAACTATTTATTTACGGCTTATGTATTTACATGGCTACGTGTATACGTAGGGAAAACGAGAAAATCTATAGCAAGCTTATAACGAAAAATGACTAAGTGAAAATAGACGACATAATTATATAAGAAACACACTTATTTAATATCTACGAAACATGAAAAAACCAACCACCTCCATAAATAACGTAATAAATATATTTAGGAACCTGTAAACAGAATTTTTGCTTTTACTATTCCGAAAGTTTTAACGTTATTTCTAGCAATGCTCGCGTGGGTATTTGTTTGATGTGAAAATCATGTTTGATGTTCAGCAAAGTAAAAACTTAATATTTTTATTCTACATTTAAACTACAACAAATAAATATGCCTTGTTCTTATTTAGTAATTGAGTTTTGATACATTGTTAAATACACATGCATCAAAAAAATTTTTGTAGATTTTGTATATATCTCACCCACGTAATATTTTTTTTATTTACTAAGATGAATTAAAAAAATGATATACCTTTGATATACATTAAATTTTTATAACATTGTCAAATATTGATATATCGTTGTGAATTCACATACAAAAAAAAATATTTTTAAATAGTTATTATGTAATTTAGATATGAGATTTTAAATAACTTAAATAAATAGAAAGTATTATTTATTAATGGTTCACGTTTATTACAATTTTAAAACATAGTTACATCATACTTATATGATAGATTATCAAACTACCTTCAACTCACTTTGATCCCATTTAAATTTCAGATAAAGAGTGATCAAACTTGGAACTCTCAAAGCGGCGAGATGGTCAAACAGTTTGTTAAGTTATGCAAAAAGGTGTCTTCAGCTTTTAGATTGAGTAAATGGTCTTTAAATAATTTTAAACCTTTTGAACATTTCCAAATACATGTAAGTTGAAGATTAAGTCGTTTAAGTGAGACTAAAGTCCTACGTTTAATTGTGAAAAGGATGGGCATATTAACTTACCATTGTTGGTTAACAGACTATATATCATATAATGCGTTATGTTTTCTTTAGGCAACTAAGCCTAGACGAAAATAAATATCATCGTGTCATTTGTCACAGTCACGGATCAAATATAATAGATATTTTTATTCGTAGCTCAGGTTCAATTATAATTTACCTTATTAAATAATAATGGAAACTTCAAAAAAAGTACTTATAAAATTTTCCTTGTTTAATAGTTAAAAACAAGTTTGATCTTCCAAACAATAAATTATTTGATATACAACAACAAAACAATGTTTAAATATGTAAAATATTTTATTATAATGATGTAATAAAATATTTTACATATTTAAATTCATTCCTTCACACATTCTGAATATAATAATAAAGAGGAATGAAGCTACCTGCTAGAAGCTGTCACTAACTTCAGTATTGCTATAATCAATAATCTTAGAATCATAATATGTTAATAAGTTGGAGACAAAAATTGATTATTTAATATTAGAATGATATTATATACGGGTTAATTAAAAATATTTTCATTATAATTTTGAGAGTTTGGACTATTCATAATTTTCTTTATTATTCTATATTATTTGGTTTTAATCGTGTTGAAAGGATTCTCAGAATTTATATATTTTTAAAGAAACTTTCATACAGTCCTATTTATTAACTTGATGCTACTTGCAAAACTTTACGATATGAAATAACGTATGGAATAACATTTTAAGTATACGGTGAATAAATGTTTCTAAGAAAATATGATAAATATACAAAGCGAAAATGTGAAAGAACAAATCAAATAAACAAACTCGCTTCGTTTTTTAAGTGAAATGAAGTGAAATCAAAGTGAAGATCAATCAAAACATACTTCTGAAATATGATAAAGCCTTTCGCCTCATTTATCTGCTGTGTAATATTTACTTATTTTACAATTTTGAGAAAACCTAATAAATATATACCATGGGTTGCGAGAGTGAAGTCACTAAAGACTAATAACAAGGTTACACTGATTAATAACCGAATATTGTCTTATCTATTACTAACATTTTAAAGTAAACATTTACATTTTACATTAATACTATCAAGAAAATTACTTCATATGCTTAAAAATACTTGCCATACATACATACATTAGTTCTTGACTTTATTAGAATTCTTAGTTTTCGATTTTATTTACTGTACGATATTTTTTATAATTATTACATTGTTTAAACATGCAATACACTCAATATTCTATTTCAAAAAGTTTCGTAATGTTAATATAAGTAAAATTAATTATTTAATAAAACTTAACGTAGCACATAAACAAATAATAATGTTCCAATATTAACAATATTTAAATTCTTATAAAAACTTACATAATTCAGGCCAGGGACTGGGAGGACGGCCTTCATCGAGGTGGCTCGAATTCTAAATTCAACCTCTTTTATTGCCTTCGATATTGGAAATATCCTGATTCAATGAACGGCGTGACGTCATGTTGTTTTGTATTTTTGTTATGTCGTACCTATAGAAGAACTGCATATAAACCTAGTGTAAAGTCATCTTTACTATATTTTTGATAATTTGCGGCGATCTTAAGAGATACTTGCTATTTAATCCATAATAAATACAGTCAAATTTGAAGGAGATAACCTCTATTAACATTAACGCCGGAAAATTATATCTGTGCTGATAAGGCAACTGAATTGCTGTATTTTTAGCTTCAGATATAGATCTAAAAGTCCTTGCAAGGTTTTAGAATAAATAACTTATTTTATAAAAGGTGTAATGAAAAAATATACTAAATACTTATAAATAACTTACCGATGTTATTTTATCATTAACCACATTATATACAATTATATTAATAAAAGAACATTAACTGAAAATAATGGATCGTATATTCTAATATAAGTTTTCTCACAAGTTGCTATTTTGAAAGTAATAGAAACTAACAATTTGTCATACAAAAGGGTCGAACGAAAAGTGCTGATGCTAGTACAGTACACGTTTCGGTTTAGGTCTAACTTTTTCCAATAAAAATTTGTTGTAAAAGTTACCATAATGTCTAAATGATATTAAAAAAAAACATCATCATTTTAAGTTCTTCATTAATAATACAAATGTACAAAATCGATTTTGTGTTATAAAAAAATGTGCATTAACATTTTTTTATATGAGAGATGTTTTCATAGAATGTTTTTTTTTGTCGTGGGCGATGTTATAATTTTTGGAGTTATGTTCCTGAAAAAACGTTTTAAGCGGCCTTTTTTTTAATAATCATCGCTTTTTATATGGATGATTAGTAGTACCAAAAATATTTTATGTGGTTTAAAAGGTATCCATATTATAAATTCTCAATGAAGAAATATGCCATTATTAATCTAAATAATTGCTGGTGATATAAAAAATTGTAAAAGTGATTTTTCCAGGTAAAATTTTTTGTTTCATAAATCTCAAATTTATATAATATATTCTTAATTTGAAAGTAACATTGAAAAAATATTTGGCAACTTAACTTGTAAGCGTATTGAGTCTGATTAGAATAATGTATTCAGCGATCCAATATGTGAACCGAGAAGTCCAATAGCGTCGAAAATCTTAGGGGACGATACAAGATAGCGATTGCTTTTCTGGATCGTGGTCCCGAATTTATTTTAAATAAGAAACCTTATTCAAATTCAACTACCCAATATTTATTAATAAACGGTTTTTACAGTTTTCTTAAAAATGTTTTTAAAGTATTGTATTCTAAACGGTCTGATAATTGTAACTTCGATTTTTACTCTTAATTATGACAATAGCATTGGAATGTGTCTTGTTTATAAAACTTAACTTCAAGATAATGAAATCACGAAAGGATACATTTGCATAACTTAATACAATTACGGAAAGAATATGAACATATAAAACCGTAGAACTTGTATTTTATCATGTGGATTTTCTACTAAAGAAGTAGAAACTATTAAAAAAGCCATTAGGCATACATGAAGCCGAGAGAAACAATCAGTATTTATAATTTTTTTTGTTCGCAAAATTTTCAAATCCTAAATTGACATGAAGTTTTCAAATGGAAATTTTAATTGAATTGCAATTTTTGTTGTGATTTCTCTTGTTTTACTTTTATACTTATTTTAGGTAAAGAAAGTAAATTACTTTTCATTTGGGTAACATATTTAATTTTATAAATTGTTTGTTGTTTACCTTTTTTCTAAATTATATTTCTTTTTTAAATTAATAAAGGAAAATTTTAAAAGAACCTTTAATAAAAAAGTTATAAAATTTTATTTTTCTTACAAGAACCCATCCCAAGAGATCGCAGATTTAAACAGATTTAACTCTACTTATGTTTCTTTGAAAGTAAAACATTCAGTTTCTCTACATTTTATTATAATACTTTTAACTAGACTTTAATATTATTTTAATTACTTTCATTATATAAAGTACAATATTTAGTAAAATTTACTAAGTTTACTTAAGGTGCTCAATATAAAATATTTGTTTATTTTATTAGGGCTTTTGTATGCTTAATAGATGCAATCATATTTTTTAACTCAGATGTAGGTAAACTAAATATTAAGTTATTCAACTATTCAACTACTAGCAGAGGGATATAAATATGAGACTATGGCTGATACTGAACTTGATAACTTCATCTTGAACAGAGAATGATAAAAAAGAATACCTGTAATTATCTTACGATTATTTAGTTATAACTGTCTATTTAAGGAACTAGAAGCAAGATTCTACTTGATTGCTTAAGCTAAATCTTGTATGAAACTATACTTTAAAAGCTATTAAACGTACATTAACAATAAACAAATATGAATTAATATCCAAATCCACGGGATTAACAGGACAGACGTAATACTGAGGCAACGTGTTCAACGGAGCATTTAATATTCATTATATGTAGCTTCCAAAACAGTCTTGCGACATGATTACTTGGCGTTAAGCCAGGTTTAGTGTAAATTTAAGTTTAACTCTAAATAATAATACTTGTCGTACAGGTATAGATTATCCCATCCTGTTGACTGTAAAACGATTAAAACTAATTCAATGATAAAACTTCATATCAAATATATGTACAATATAAACTAGTCGCATATAATGAGAGTTTCTTCAAGCTTACATGAAATATAGGATGAATTTAGGTATTATTTATTTTTTGTTTATGGAAATGAACGTAACAGGAAAATATATTTCTTATAAAATAAATTGTAAGCATTATAACTTTGTATTATCAATTTATTTCGGTAAAAGTATTTATTCTGCAGTATTAACGTTTTATGGAAAATTAGTTATTTATTACGTTATAAAGTAATGTCAATGAAAGCTCATTAAATTATGTGATGACTATGATTTTCTTCGAGCAGAATATATTTTTTTTAAATATAAGTAGTCTTATTTACTCCTTATTTTATGAGCTATCTGCTAATGAAAGTGCCCTGCGAGGGGTCCTCATTGTTTTTACGTGACCTTCCTTCAGTATCATGTGTGTGTTTTCACTGTGTTTTCGAAGGTCACTCGAGGCCTCCCCCTGTCTCTCTTGTTTGAATATTTTTACATTATTAAGAGCAACGCATAGAATAATTAAGGTACAAGTAACTTAAGTTAAATGTGGTAACACTATTATATAGTTACCATAATGATTGTTGATAAATTATTAATTGACAATAATTGAATTGGGAATGATTAGAAATTAATACTTAATTTTCTATATAACTTTTCCCTTTTGAATACATTAGTTGTCAAAATGTATTAATATATCTTTTAAACATTTTTCCTCTTGTTGTCGCTGAAATATTGCTTCAATAAAATGATAAAAAGAAAGTAACATTAATTTAAATTTTAAAAAAATATAAGCAAAACAGAAGGGTTGTAGGACCTTAAATATTAAAAGAACCTCCTATTTATGGGGACTATCGGTAAAGGTTATTGATTCAATAGTGTACATAGTTGGGCCTTACCTGGCGACTATTTTTAATTAGTGTTTTTCATGTGGGGTGTATCTTAACCTAATGAAACATAGAAAAGTAATACCCCTTTTAAAATATGGTAGTGATTCAGATCCTTCGAATTATAGACAAAAAGAGAGTATGTTCCCTTATCAAAATATTTGGAAAAATCATGTTAAATCAATTATTAGATACTTTTTTCACAAAAGGGCGATCTAGTGCTGATGCTGGTGTCTTTCTTATAAGACATATATTTGAGGCATGGGAGCTCTGATACTGGATGCTCTTTGAGTATTCTATGATTCATCAAGTGTCCGACTCACGTACCTCCTGATCTAAGAAAGCCTTTGTATCTGCGACGTGAATGACTTCTATTATCGGTCAGCAGATATTAGGTTCTGATTGTTTTTTATTATGTAACAGCATTAACTTATTCAGTGAGTAATATTTTTTTAACATCTAAAATAATAAAAGTAAATTATTCTCTATATTTAAAAACGATATTACTATGATACGTTTACATAATTATAATATCTTCACAGAGCATTCTGAAAGATGTGATTCTAAGGCTATGTTTTCAATGTAAAATATACTTTGATATTCTTAGATATGACAGACGTGTGGTAAATCATATATATACCACATAAGTATGGTATATTGTTAATCTTGTATCACATACCAATGCATTTCAACTATTTATTATATTAAATAATAATAATAATAATAATAATTTATTTCACTTCAAATAATCATAAAACACAAATAAAGTAGAATCTTCTTTTAAGGATAGTTAATTTATCCCTGTGCCAGAAGACTCTGCTCTTCCATAACAGCATAATTATAGCAAACTAAATTATTAATTAAATATTACAAAAAACAAAATTATTAATTAAACATTACAATAGTCTATAAGGTGCAATGTATGTGTGAGTGTGTGTTTGTGTTTTTGAGTGTGAGTGTGTATGTGTATGTGTAAGTGTGTATGTACGTCTGTGCATATGTGTGTGTGGATGTAAAAATCAACTCATAAAACTTAAAAGCAACTCCACTTCTTCATATTTTAGAGAAAGAAGCCATTCTGCTACTGTTTTTTTACAAAAGTATGTAGTCATTGGATAGATCTGCAACTTGCGATTAACAATGTTGTAAAGATGGCTAGATAGCTTAATGAACTGATGACCGGCAAAAGATGTTCTAGTGATACTAGTAGGAGCAGCAAGATCTTTTCTTCTTTTCATAATTTGTTTATTGTTATCATACGGAAGTGCTCGATGTTTCCTTAAAATAACATTAATGATATACAATTTTCTGACGGAAAGCACATTGCTCGTGATATATAGTTGATCGGTTGGAAATCTGTAGGGCTTAAAATACATAACCTTTAATATTGTCCGCTGAGCTCTTTCCAATTCAATAAATCTTGTCTTAGTGGCACCACCCCAGACTGATATACAGTAAGTCAAGATTGATTGAATCAGAGCTAGGTAAATCGTTTTCAAAATAGTGTTAGAGGCTACGTGTCTTAAGATCTTAAAAATATAAACAAGCTTCCTTACTCTATTTGCGACCAATTCGATATGCGGATGCCAAGATAAACGTTGGTCCAAAATCACTCCAAGATATTTAATTGAAGCTACTTTAGTAAGTATAGGACAACAACAAATCCCTTGTGTTTGGGAGCAATTATTATGCATTTTTAATACAAAATTATCTACTGGCTGTGATCGTTCAGACATAGTAAAACAAATATACTTTGTTTTAAGGGTGTTAATAGAGAGGAGATTGATATTCAGCCATTCAGCTATACGAGCCAATCCAATTTCTGCATGGAAACGAACGTCCTCCCACGAGATTCCAGTAAATACCACGGCAGTATCATCAGCGAATGAAAATATTTGTCCATTAGTCAATTGCAGATTACAAAGTTGATTGATATAGATTAAAAATAAAGTCGGACCTAGGACACTTCCCTGGGGTATACCAAATGTAACGTCGGCTTCATCACTTGTATAACCTTCAACTCTTACGTTTTGCTTACGGTCGGTTAAATAACTAATAAAAAGAGTCAAATACCGATTTCTAATGCCAATTGCCTCTAGTTTTTGTATAAGGATGGGAACAGAGACGGTATCAAAAGCCTTTCTGAGATCCAGAAATATCGTTATGCATTTTCGTTTATTGTCTACCTCATTTACTACTAAGGAAGTTAAATCTGAGACTGCATCCTCTGTGGACTTTCCGTGTCTAAAACCATATTGATGACTAGAAAGAATATTAAATTTGTTCAAGTAACTTAGTAGTCTTACATTTATTATTTTTTCTAGAATCTTAGAGATACTAGGAAGAAGTGAGATTGGCCTGTAATTACTAATATCATCTCTATTCCCAGACTTATACACCGGTATAACGACAGATTTTTTTAAATAATTTGGAAACACTCCTTTACTGAAACAAAGATTTACCAAGTGACAGAGAATAGGTGATAGTACGTGACAAGCTATTTTTAAAAATGTTGTTGGAATATTATCCCACCCAGGAGAGCTGTCTGACTTTAGGTTCATTATGATATTTTTAATTTCTTCTTCATTAGTATTTAAAAGTACAAAAGATGAAGTAGTTATTGGTTCAGGTGGAAAAGAAGGAAGATAAGATTTGCTAAAAGTAATGTTGCCAGCTATATTTTTTCCAATATTCGCAAAATATTCATTAATATGATCAACTGAATCCTTTGGAGTACGTTTGAGATTAATTAGTTCATAATTTTTTAAATTTGAATGTTTCAGGTAAGTTATAATTTTTATATTATTCCACAGGGCTTTCGAATTTTTTGTTGATTCGGCCAATTGATCCTTTTGATATTTGCGTTTGAGTTTTTTTATGAGGTTGTTGCAGAAATTGCGATAATTTTTATAAGTTATAAGCAGTACTTCATTTTCAGGGTCTCGTCGAAGCTGTTTTTGCATTTTATTTCTATTTCTTATGCAACGCAAAATTCCAGCTGTAATCCATGGTTTAATTATACGTTTGCTCTTAGGTATGTGTATTGTCTTGCTGTTTTCAGATACAGTTTGTCTTATTACATCTATCAATTTATTAACTACTACTTCAGGATCATTACAATGGAGGAGAGACGATATATTTTTTTCACCAAGTGTATTAAGAGCTGAGTGATAGTCTATTTTGGTTTTATTGTTAAAATTTACGAGATTCTTATTAATCACATTACTTACATTTAAAAATATCATGACATGATCCGTCACAGTGGTGTTAAGTACTGCAATAAAGGCTTTGTTGTTAATGTTCTGTATTCTAAGTATAAAATGGTCTAAACAGCTATATTCTCTAGTTGGCAACAGATGACCAGGGAATAGGCCATGAAGACTTAACATATTCAGATAATTCAGTCTATTACAGCGTTCTTGTGCATGTGCATTAGTCTTTGGAATTATGTTAATGTTCATATCGCCCGTTAGAATTATGTTCTTTTTAGTTTTTATGATTTCTAGTTGATTATTTAATGAGTTTATGAAGTCCTCAGCATTGCTAAAGGACGGTGAACGATATATACCAAATATAATGCTGTTCTCAAGATAAACTTGTAAACAGGAGGCCTGATTCAGTTTCACTTCTTTAATGGTAGGATTATACGTATTCTTAATATAAATAACTATACCATCATTTTGGTTCATATGAAACATAGTTTTAAAGGAATTATAATTCTTTAGTTGCGGGATAGGTTTATTGCAACTGAGCCAACATTCGGTAAGAACTAATACATCAAATGCAAAATTAAGTTCAGAAAGAGATACTAAGAGTTACAACTTGTGCAACATCTACTCCATCAAGTTCATTTTGTGTTTTGAGTACATTATTCATTGCAATGAATATGAAATTAATGTATAAATTAATGATATAAAATTATTGTATAAAATATAAAATAAATTTAGAATCATGGCGATTATATGAAATTTGAAGACTAATATTCGAAATGCTTGTGGCTAAAATTATCGTTTTAAGAGTTGATCATTGTAATAGTATAATTGTGTTTCTTGTTTTCTTGTGTGCAAATGTGATGTGTAAATGTGAATGTGATGTGTGAATTTGTGTGAAACTGTATAAACTAAGATAACAATTGAAAAAACATTTTAAAATCAGAATTATAAGTGCTAATGTACTGAATTTATTAATATTATACAAAACTAATATTGTGTTGTGAATATTTCCCATACACTTAGATAAGTTATAATGATAATTATATAGACATTATAAATTTGATATTACAACAATTTTATTGGGGTTAATAACATTATACATTAATTTTATTATAGTATGCAAACTATATAAAAAAGTATAAAAACAAAAGTAATAATGGAACAGATCCGGAAGAGAGGTGTATCGGGGGAAGCATGTAGGCCTAGATCCTTTGCACATAATTTTGTCTTATGTTTAGCATTATACATTTTGCACATCTTTAGTAGATCTATCTTTAAAAACGCCGATGTTACCTCGACAACTATTGAAGAATTTTTGCTACCCTCCTTTTTCGACTTTACTCTGTATATGTCTTTTATATTAGACAAAGAAATATTGCTACCGACCGTTTTAGCCAAACACTTAACCATTTCTATTAGATCTTCTTTTGTTTCATGATTTTTTTTAGGAACATTTTTCATTTCAAAGTTAGTCTTTCTGTGTCCCCGCTGTAGATCCTCAATTTTGTCCTCAAGAATGGCAATGTGCTGTTTATCTTCCTTCGATTGAAGTTGAAGCTTTTCAATTATTAATTTAAGTTCATCATTTTGTGATGAAAGAAATGCTATTGTAGCTTCTATATTACGATTTGATTGTTGTATTTCTTTAAGAGTAGGTGATAATTTTTTTAATTCTTATTCCTGCTTAGAAAAAAGAGTGGTTATCATTGTCTTCATGTCTTCCTTAAAAATTTGCATCTCAGCATAAATATCTGTATCTTTTTTTCTTGTCAAATTACAACGCAATGAATTAAAATTTGGTGGTGTTATAAGATATGTTATGTTTAGTGGTGTATTAAATATAACTTTTATTAAAATAAGTACATATACGTTTCAACATAATGTGGTAAAAGTTTAAATAGTGTCCTCGTTCCTAATCGGACTCTAAAAGCGGCTATCTGCAAGTCTATTATAGGCTTTGTGGTTGAAAGTCTTTATCCTTAGCTCTGTAAGAACCACAGGTATAGCATGATTGTGTGTTAAGCCTGGCTTACTTAAAAACTTTCATATCATTGAACTGTGTAAAAGTATTTTAAATTAAATGAAGCAAAAATGGTTGTTATTTAAGATATAAAATCGTAAATAGTGAACTGATTAGAAATACAATATATTATACACACATTGTTATCAATATTTAGTTACTTATTAGGGAATTATTAATGAATTCTTATTATTAGAAACTTTTCCTAATTAACTTCCATTACCATAATGTGAGCCTCCTTTAAATATTTTATACTCCTTACAGATTTTTGTGTGAATTTAGAACAAAGTAAAAAGGCCCGTTATCAATTACTTATTATAATTAATTAAATATAATACTTATTATATATTTTATCTAAATTATGACGATTGTGAAACAATGATCATAATAAATAATATTCGGCTGTGTTTGTGGTATGGTTTTTCTCAGACCAGAGCGTGTTTGAAAACCTCGTAGCCTTAATTTTAAGTTGGAGAGTGTCTTTACAAAATAAGCAGAAGGGCTTATTTTGATAAGTATAACCAACCGTATGAAATTTCTATTTTGCCTTAACTAGTCAACACTGGAATTGATTCAAAAATAAAACAAATGATCGCGAAACAATCAAAAAATTATCAAATCATATAAAAATAAAATTAACCTATAAAGAGTGTTTGTTAAGTAATTGACAAGAAAACAAAAATTTTAAAAATGTATATATAATTTTGAATACATACCCTCCGAGGGGTCCTCATGCTATTTACGTGACCTTCCTCCAGTATCATAGCTACTGTATTTTCAAAGGTCACTCGAGGCCTCCCCCTGTCTCTCTTACCGCTCACTTTTCCTTTATAAATCATTTTTACCATACTTTCATCACTCATTTCATTTCCACCTCCATTTCGTATCTTCTTTCTCGGCTAAACATACTTCCCAAATATACCACTTCAATCACTTGTTCTATTATCTTACCATTCACGTTGATCTTACATTCTGTTCTTTCTTCATTTCTTTCAAATATCAGATCCTCCGTCTTATCTGCGTTCAGGTTTAGACCATTTTTTTTACACCCATCTCTCAGAGTGGTGACCAATGCCTGCAAATCCCATTCTGATGATGAAATGACCACTGCATCATCTGCGAATAGCAAACAATTGACCTTAAGGTCACCTAATTTCACTCCCATGTCACTGTCTTTCACGCCTTGGAGACAACTATCCAAATACAAATTGAACAACCAAGCTGACATAGCGCAACCTTACTTAACACCCGATTGGATGTCAAACCAGGGTGACATATCAGCTCCTACTCACACACAGGCGGAGTGATCTCTGTAAAGAGACTTTACTGCCTGTAGCAAGGGCCCGTTCACATTGTATCGGGGCAGTATCTCCTATAACTTCTTTCTCACAACCCTGTCAAACGCCTTTTCCAAATCCACAAAAGCCTCCTTGGGCCTCCCACAACACCCTTTCAGATCTCTCTTGCATTCTTCTCGCTAATATTTTAGCATAAACTTTACCACCCAAGCTAGTCAAACTGATAGCCCTATAGCTTGCACAGTATATCTGTGAACATTTGCCTTTATACAAAGGTAAGATGAGTGCACATCGCCAATCACCTGGGACCTCCCCTGATTTCCAGCATAAATTGCACAAAAACCAGAACAAGTTCCAGACGCGTGGCCCACCATATTTGATCATCTCGGCAGTAACTTCATCTCCTCCGGCAGCCTTACCACATTTCAGACTTCGAATCGCGCTCTCCACTTCTTCCAAACTGATTTCACCATCGGCTACATCCGGACTCAGCATTTCGCTGGTACTCAAGGCCGAGGCGTCCTCACATTCATACGTCTCCTTGTAGAATTCCGCCCACCGCTGCAAAACCTGTGCTGGCTCTGTTAAAACTTCACTACTCTTCGAAAGCATCCCTTTCATTCTACAGGTTACCTAACAACCCAGGGAATCACTAACTTCTCGCCAAAAAAAAATCTTGTTTTCCCGGAAGTTGTTCGTCAACCTGTTGTCTCTTTCTCTCTTAGAATTTTCACGCTTCATCTTTATAAGTGCTTTCGTTTTGTGCTTTTGCAGCTTGTACTCTCTTTTTCTTATCTCTCTCATACTTTTATCCTTACCCGAGGCTTTATAATCCAGCCATGCTTTCTTCTTTAACTCTACAGCGTCTTTCACTTCATCGTCCCACCATTCATCGCGCTTTTTACTAAAACCTCTTGTCCTTTTACCACATACCTCTGTCGCTACTTTCACCATACCATTCCTAAGGTTCTGCCAGCATACTTCAACACTTTATTTCCAGAATCACAGCTTTCAAGCTCCTTGGAAACCCTTTCTTGATATTCCTCTCTGATCGGTGGATCTTGAAGCTTCCAGCTTCTTATACGGAGATTTGACTCCAAGCCAGGACACGTCGTGCTGCTGCGCTAACCTGCAAGCAGACCTCTTATTCTAGCAACGACTAGATAGTGGTCCGTTCCCAGATCAGCACCCCTAAACACTCGCGTGTCCATAACTTGGCTTCGAATACGCTGATCCACTAGGAATAAATCAATCATACTTCTTTCTTCCGCTCTCTCCCATGTGTACATGTGAATTTGTTTGTGATAAAACATCGTGTTTGCCACAAAAACAAATTTCTCCATACAAAATTCCAAAATATGCTTTCCAGCCTCATTTACTCTCTTATCACCGTACTTGCCTAGCACGCTTTCGTAACCACTTCGCACGGTTCCAACCCATCCATTCATATCTCCATACATACATACTATCAACTTTTCATTATCTCTGTCACTACTTAGAACATCTCTGACACTCTCCCAAAACTAATCGAGCTCGCTCACTGGAGCTGAGGATACTGGCGCGTAAACGGCCAACAAGAATCCTCTTGTTATCCCCAGCTTAAAGCGAACCCAAAGAAGCCTTGGGTTGATGGCCTTGTATTCTACCATTAACCATTCGAGAAGACAACAACACGCCTACACCTTGGTAACCTCGCTCACCCTGGTACCCTAGCCCAGAAACGACCCGGTGGAAAGGCAAATCGGTTGTATCATTGCCTTTTCGCTTGGTGTCAGACACACAAATAACATCCAGATCCTTATCATCCATCACATCAATAATTCATTCATCTTCTGTTCCATTCCTCCTCTTACATTCCTTGTAGCTATTTGTAGCTCCGTCCTCCAGCTCCCGCCGTTCGGATCATGGCGTGTTGGTTGGCGATCCCCAAGGCCACATTCGGTCATGTTACATATTACATTTTTATTTTAACATACAATAATACTTGAAAATACTAAAATACAAAATTTTAAATACAAAATACAAATTATAATTATTATTTCATTATTCACATTAAAAAGAAAAATTATATAATAAAACATGTCAAAAATTAATAATAATAAAACAATTAATAACATAAATCAACAAAAAAATTATAAACAAATTTATAATTTTTAATCAAATGAGTACATTTTATTTAAAATAAAAATTAAATTAAAAATAATAAAAAACCTAGAATATATACTTTGTTTATAACGAAAATTAGAATTTTATTATAATACTATAAATTTATTATGGACTAAATAATGAAATAATTAATTAGTGTGTAAGCTTTGTCTTCTTTCTTACAATTTACTTATAACTGACTGTACCTACGTCTTCGTTCGTTAAAAAGTGTTTTTAAATAAAAATAGCTTATGTCATAACTTCAGCAGAAATACGTTCGGTCGTTGCAAAGATGGAACCTCGAACAAACCGATAAACAGACAGAAAAATATTAAAAAGTGTTTATTTTCTATATCGTATATACTTTTATATGCTTTAACTGAAAAGCTGTTAATTTGTAATTACACACAGACACTACAGTTTTATTAATATGCATAGACAAGACTGCCGTGTATCAAAATTTTATTTATATTTTTGGAACTTTAATACAGAACACAATGAATTTGTTCCGTCAGAATCAAATAAAAGAATCTTAATACATATTCTGACGGTATCATCATGCCTTTTTATATGAATATGAATATATAAAACCTTATTAGATTTAAAGTTTCGTTGTCTTAGAATAATAATGATTATTAATAAAATAATCATGACGACAATTTTCACTTAGGGTATTGTGGTAGAAAATGAGCTATATATTTGTTCAATATTTTCATCTGTAACCAATAATCCTTTTTGCCGTCAGATATTTTATATGACGTTATTAATAATTTCATCCATTTATATACCATTAAGGCACATAGTTATTATTTTATTAATTATTTTAGCAATTTATTTACTCAAAAATATCACGGACGTTTGATGATGTTTGATGTTTGACATTTATAGTAAGTTCGACTTGGAGTGTTACCATTTATTGAAGCAATTTTCGCTTATTCGATCGGAAACTCGGCAAGTACTGAGAAAATCGATTTATATCAACCAGTCATAATAATGCTCTATAAAATTCATTTTTTAATAATCTAGCACCCTTCAGTTCTGCGATTTTACCACTTCAGTTTAAAAGTATGCCTATAGACAATCAATGTACTATAAAATCAGTATGTATGAAGAATTCATATATATTTCTACATCAAAAGCTCATTTTTAACAATATTAAATGTTTAACAGGATTAATATAACACAATATTATACAATAGTGTTATATTATATATTTTTTTGCTTAGTAGTATTATAGTTACTTCATATATATTTTAAATCACTATTTATAATATATAAAGCAAAAATAATAATATCTATGTCATATGAAACTTTGCCTTGCCTTCGATCATTATGTCACAATCAGTTTGATGGATTAGAAGGAAACGACAGACAGTGACAAGAATGAATTTATTCGAGACGCATAAACAAATTCTTTGCCAAGCGGCTGAGGAATAATTTATAGAGTTGATTAATGTTTTATTGTCACTATTATACTATCAAATTTAAAGCATTCGCCATCTTTTATTTGATTAATATTAATTAAGTGTTGGGAGATCAATATTTTCTGATGTGTATGAACTAGATCCAGATTCATAAATCTATAAACATTTATATAGCATTATAATATGTAGATGACGTTCATACATTAGACTGAAAGTATCTTAAATATTAATAAAAAGAATGGAAGCAAACTTGAGACAGCGGATCATCCCACTATTGATTTATTACTAGACTTGGTCTTACTGATGCCTCTTTTATGAGGTAGAAACTCTGTAGTTATTTTTATTGAGAATGTATTATACAACAAGGTTGAAAGTTGTGCAATTCATCAAAAAAATTTAATAACTCACAAGAAAATTGTAACTCAATTATAAAGATTTTTAAGGCTCCTTTTCAAGAATGCCAGAATGATACATCAAAAGTTTACTCCCACTAGCGTTGAAACATCACTCATAATCTTATTAAATAATATTGCGAACAGAATATACTCTAAACGTAATTACAAATTTTATACTTCATAATTTTCCTCTTCATAATGTAGTCTGCACAATTGCAAATGCAAAACGAAACAAATAGAAATTTCTTGGTTTTGATATTCATTGTAGTAAATGCTTTTGTGTGTAAGGATTATTTAGTTTAAATAATACAAATATATATATATGTATATATATATATATATATATATATATATATATATATATATATATATATATATATATATATGTACTGAAGAGTTTCTAAATCATTATTCCTTGTGACAAAAGCTACTATTAAATTAAAATATTTAATGTCAGAGTTATAAATGCGACAACCTTGAAATATTTCATTAAACAGTTTTAACCGATCTGTTATTATGTATGTATTTATTTTAACTACGTAATAAACAAAGTAAAGTTTAAATTATTTCATGATATTTATATGATGAAGAGGTTTCATTGTATTTGTATTATTTAAACTAAATAATCCTTACACACAAAAGCATTTACTACAATGAATATCAAAACCAAGAAATTTCTATTTGTTTCGTTTTGCATTTGCAATTGTGCAGACTACATTATGAAGAGGAAAATTATGAAGTATAAAATTTGTAATTACGTTTAGAGTATATTCTGTTCGCAATATTATTTAATAAGATTATGAGTGATGTTTCAACGCTAGTGGGAGTAAACTTTTGATGTATCATTCTGGCATTCTTGAAAAGGAGCCTTAAAAATCTTTATAATTGAGTTACAATTTTCTTGTGAGTTATTAAATTTTTTTGATGAATTGCACAACTTTCAACCTTGTTGTATAATACATTCTCAATAAAAATAACTACAGAGTTTCTACCTCATAAAAGAGGCATCAGTAAGACCAAGTCTAGTAATAAATCAATAGTGGGATGATCCGCTGTCTCAAGTTTGCTTCCATTCTTTTTATTAATATTTAAGATACTTTCAGTCTAATGTATGAACGTCATCTACATATTATAATGCTATATAAATGTTTATAGATTTATGAATCTGGATCTAGTTCATACACATCAGAAAATATTGATCTCCCAACACTTAATTAATATTAATCAAATAAAAGATGGCGAATGCTTTAAATTTGATAGTATAATAGTGACAATAAAACATTAATCAACTCTATAAATTATTCCTCAGCCGCTTGGCAAAGAATTTGTTTATGCGTCTCGAATAAATTCATTCTTGTCACTGTCTGTCGTTTCCTTCTAATCCATCAAACTGATTGTGACATAATGATCGAAGGCAAGGCAAAGTTTCATATGACATAGATATTATTATTTTTGCTTTATATATTATAAATAGTGATTTAAAATATATATGAAGTAACTATAATACTACTAAGCAAAAAAATATATAATATAACACTATTGTATAATATTGTGTTATATTAATCCTGTTAAACATTTAATATTGTTAAAAATGAGCTTTTGATGTAGAAATATATATGAATTCTTCATACATACTGATTTTATAGTACATTGATTGTCTATAGGCATACTTTTAAACTGAAGTGGTAAAATCGCAGAACTGAAGGGTGCTAGATTATTAAAAAATGAATTTTATAGAGCATTATTATGACTGGTTGATATAAATCGATTTTCTCAGTACTTGCCGAGTTTCCGATCGAATAAGCGAAAATTGCTTCAATAAATGGTAACACTCCAAGTCGAACTTACTATAAATGTCAAACATCAAACATCATCAAACGTCCGTGATATTTTTGAGTAAATAAATTGCTAAAATAATTAATAAAATAATAACTATGTGCCTTAATGGTATATAAATGGATGAAATTATTAATAACGTCATATAAAATATCTGACGGCAAAAAGGATTATTGGTTACAGATGAAAATATTGAACAAATATATAGCTCATTTTCTACCACAATACCCTAAGTGAAAATTGTCGTCATGATTATTTTATTAATAATCATTATTATTCTAAGACAACGAAACTTTAAATCTAATAAGGTTTTATATATTCATATTCATATAAAAAGGCATGATGATACCGTCAGAATATGTATTAAGATTCTTTTATTTGATTCTGACGGAACAAATTCATTGTGTTCTGTATTAAAGTTCCAAAAATATAAATAAAATTTTGATACACGGCAGTCTTGTCTATGCATATTAATAAAACTGTAGTGTCTGTGTGTAATTACAAATTAACAGCTTTTCAGTTAAAGCATATAAAAGTATATACGATATAGAAAATAAACACTTTTTAATATTTTTCTGTCTGTTTATCGGTTTGTTCGAGGTTCCATCTTTGCAACGACCGAACGTATTTCTGCTGAAGTTATGACATAAGCTATTTTTATTTAAAAACACTTTTTAACGAACGAAGACGTAGGTACAGTCAGTTATAAGTAAATTGTAAGAAAGAAGACAAAGCTTACACACTAATTAATTATTTCATTATTTAGTCCATAATAAATTTATAGTATTATAATAAAATTCTAATTTTCGTTATAAACAAAGTATATATTCTAGGTTTTTTATTATTTTTAATTTAATTTTTATTTTAAATAAAATGTACTCATTTGATTAAAAATTATAAATTTGTTTATAATTTTTTTGTTGATTTATGTTATTAATTGTTTTATTATTATTAATTTTTGACATGTTTTATTATATAATTTTTCTTTTTAATGTGAATAATGAAATAATAATTATAATTTGTATTTTGTATTTAAAATTTTGTATTTTAGTATTTTCAAGTATTATTGTATGTTAAAATAAAAATGTAATATGTAACATGACCGAATGTGGCCTTGGGGATCGCCAACCAACACGCCATGATCCGAACGGCGGGAGCTGGAGGACGGAGCTACAAATAGCTACAAGGAATGTAAGAGGAGGAATGGAACAGAAGATGAATGAATTATTGATGTGATGGATGATAAGGATCTGGATGTTATTTGTGTGTCTGACACCAAGCGAAAAGGCAATGATACAACCGATTTGCCTTTCCACCGGGTCGTTTCTGGGCTAGGGTACCAGGGTGAGCGAGGTTACCAAGGTGTAGGCGTGTTGTTGTCTTCTCGAATGGTTAATGGTAGAATACAAGGCCATCAACCCAAGGCTTCTTTGGGTTCGCTTTAAGCTGGGGATAACAAGAGGATTCTTGTTGGCCGTTTACGCGCCAGTATCCTCAGCTCCAGTGAGCGAGCTCGATTAGTTTTGGGAGAGTGTCAGAGATGTTCTAAGTAGTGACAGAGATAATGAAAAGTTGATAGTATGTATGTATGGAGATATGAATGGATGGGTTGGAACCGTGCGAAGTGGTTACGAAAGCGTGCTAGGCAAGTACGGTGATAAGAGAGTAAATGAGGCTGGAAAGCATATTTTGGAATTTTGTATGGAGAAATTTGTTTTTGTGGCAAACACGATGTTTTATCACAAACAAATTCACATGTACACATGGGAGAGAGCGGAAGAAAGAAGTATGATTGATTTATTCCTAGTGGATCAGCGTATTCGAAGCCAAGTTATGGACACGCGAGTGTTTAGGGGTGCTGATCTGGGAACGGACCACTATCTAGTCGTTGCTAGAATAAGAGGTCTGCTTGCAGGTTAGCGCAGCAGCACGACGTGTCCTGGCTTGGAGTCAAATCTCCGTATAAGAAGCTGGAAGCTTCAAGATCCACCGATCAGAGAGGAATATCAAGAAAGGGTTTCCAAGGAGCTTGAAAGCTGTGATTCTGGAAATAAAGTGTTGAAGTATGCTGGCAGAACCTTAGGAATGGTATGGTGAAAGTAGCGACAGAGGTATGTGGTAAAAGGACAAGAGGTTTTAGTAAAAAGCGCGATGAATGGTGGGACGATGAAGTGAAAGACGCTGTAGAGTTAAAGAAGAAAGCATGGCTGGATTATAAAGCCTCGGGTAAGGATAAAAGTATGAGAGAGATAAGAAAAAGAGAGTACAAGCTGCAAAAGCACAAAACGAAAGCACTTATAAAGATGAAGCGTGAAAATTCTAAGAGAGAAAGAGACAACAGGTTGACGAACAACTTCCGGGAAAACAAGATTTTTTTTTGGCGAGAAGTTAGTGATTCCCTGGGTTATTTTTATTGAGAATGTATTATACAACAAGGTTGAAAGTTGTGCAATTCATCAAAAAAATTTAATAACTCACAAGAAAATTGTAACTCAATTATAAAGATTTTTAAGGCTCCTTTTCAAGAATGCCAGAATGATACATCAAAAGTTTACTCCCACTAGCGTTGAAACATCACTCATAATCTTATTAAATAATATTGCGAACAGAATATACTCTAAACGTAATTACAAATTTTATACTTCATAATTTTCCTCTTCATAATGTAGTCTGCACAATTGCAAATGCAAAACGAAACAAATAGAAATTTCTTGGTTTTGATATTCATTGTAGTAAATGCTTTTGTGTGTAAGGATTATTTAGTTTAAATAATACAAATACATCATATAAATATCATGAAATAATTTAAACTTTACTTTGTTTATTACGTAGTTAAAATAAATACATACATAATAACAGATCGGTTAAAACTGTTTAATGAAATATTTCAAGGTTGTCGCATTTATAACTCTGACATTAAATATTTTAATTTAATAGTAGCTTTTGTCACAAGGAATAATGATTTAGAAACTCTTCAGTACATATATATATGTATATATATATATATATAACACTTTTATTTTCTGCATATTGCTACGACTTATTTAAGTTGTTAACATATGTATATATAAATACATAAAATGTGTTTACTAATTGTTTTGTGGTTGTATTACTAACATTAAATTTATATTTTGAAACATTATAATGTCTCAAATGAGGCTCAATTGATTTCATTTTAAAATTGAAGGCGTTTGTATTCATCGACTGGAAGCGTCGTCAATATATTACACAATCTATACCACTAGATGTCACCAGTCAGTACTTTTCTAAAGGGACGTATTTTTACGTCGTTGTGTATTAGTACTAAACTAATTTTCAATTAGACAATTTTGTTTACTGAGACATGTGCACCCAAATGTGTATTCTTTAGTTTATAAGGACAAAATATAACATAAAATAATATAATTTGATGAATTCAACAAAATCCTCTTCAAACGACAAAAAAAAAGTAAGAAGATGGCTAACATAATGCACAGAAAAGACAACTTGAACATACAAATAAATAGAATAGACAGGCCATCAACAATCAACAATAAACAAAAATCATATATACTAAAGAAGAAAAAAAGTAAAAAAAATACGGCGATGAGAGCTCTGGTGCTCTGGTACTCAAATTTTGCATACCCTTTCTTTACCAGTAGACTAGTATCTTCCATCTTTCCCCAGTATTCGTGGGCAACGCTTTTGCAAATTTAAAGTTTGGCAGACATTTGGCAGATATTAATCCTAGCTTATAACCTAATCTCATAGATAAATAATGTTGCCTTATTTAGTTTCTGTGATGTGTAGTGTAATTTAAAAGCTTGTTACCATAGAACATATTATTTTAAACTAAACTTTATTATAGCAAGTCCTACTTGGTTCTAACTCTGAAACTTTTATCTTATAATTAGTGATTAGTGATAATTAGCAAGATTTGTGATATAAACTATATTATATTTTAAATATTCGTGATTTTTGTGCTACTGTATATTTTTTTAATACAATGCCCATATGCTTGAGCTCTATTTTTTTTTATTCAGACTATCAACTTTTTTATTACTTTCAAGAAGTGATTTTAAATGTGTTAGGGTGTAATAAAAATATCAAACAATTATAATATTTTTCCATAACCTTAGACCATAAATGTCAGAAATTAATTTCAAATGTATAGAAATGATGAATGAATAATAATATATACGAAAATAATCGATAATATATTCCACTAAATTTGGTATTCACTGCGTAATAATTAATTTTGATGAATTTATTTGTATCGAGAATCTTCTAATCACGTACTAAATTTCATTGCGAGCTTCCAACACTAAAACGGTAGGATATTATTAAACATTTTGCACATAAATATCAGATACCTACGTAATTTTCGTTTAAATAACTGTTCATTGTGCTGTTCAAACAAGAACTTATTACTGATTTATAATTAAAGCGTTATATTCTAATTAAATAACAAAAACTAGTGGTGAAAAATATTTGGTATAATATTCAAGCTTTTTATGAACAGTCCAATAAACTTAAATTTTTAAATACTTTACGTCGTTATTTATCTTTCTGTTCGATAAACACCCAATCTGCTTGTAACAAAAATGCCAGGGCAGTGTTTAGATCCATTTATCTATCTCACCTGCAATGTAGGTTAACGAACATTTGTCATTATTTTAACGAATATAAGCAAAGGAAACTTTTACTTTTAACGAATATAAACAAAGGAAACTTTAAGACTTGTTTTTTGGTTTACGATTACTCCAAGACTAGGCAATAAGTTTTAGTAATTTGTCTTTATATAGATACACAAGAGTATAACTTTTAAATACTTGAAGCGTCTTAAATATTTAATCAAACATCAACTTCATTCCCATCCTACAGAAGGCAGAAAGGAAATTGAACTTAAATTTTTAGCCATGAAAAACTCCATATGTGTAAAGCATAAAACTATGTCTCTTTTGCAATAACACAAAAGAAAGTGGACAGAAAAGTGACATATTATATTATGCGTGATACTTAAGGTAAAGAGGAATAACATGATAATAATTAAGAGGGGGATAAAAAAAAGAGGATTTTTTGCGCTGAGCGTAAGCGAAGCTCTTAACCGTTTGGGAGACCTTTTTTTGTTTTTAGATGTCTCCAGAATGGGACGAGATATTTAGCTAAAATTTTTCTCATGTATGTTTGAGCCAAACGCGGACGTTATAGCGAAGACGGACTGAAAAAATGTTTAGCCATTCAAAAGTTATCAAGAAAAGAAGAAAGGAGAGAGGCTCAGCTCAACACCCGCCGCGCACGGTTGGCAGATCCTACTTTATTGGGCAAGGTTTCACGGTCCTTACCTTTTAATAACATTTTTTTAATGTGCTTCAGAAATTCCATATCTCTCTGACATACAGAAAATTCTTTTAAATAATAGTTAAAAGAATTTTCTGTATGTCAGGGAGACTTATATATATATATTTTATAACTTATGTCTATTTTATTGATTATCTACAAATAAATCATTAAGGAACTCCTGCTCAATACAATAAGTTATTATTAATAATTAAATTATATACAACCCATCGATAACAGCAAACTTGAAGACCCGTTGTTATATTAATATTTCATTAAGATCATCTTTCAAAGTATTTACAGCCCTCGGCAAATACCCATCATACAATATTTGAACTTAATAATTTTCAGTATTCCCCGAAGAGATATTTTATCTTTTCTACACAAGTCAAAATCCTATTCAAATAACTTTCATTTGCACAATGGACAGTTATTTAAACGTAAATTATGTAGGTATCTGATATTTATGGTCAAAATGTTTAACAATATCTTACCGTTTTAGTATTGGAAGCTCGCAACGAAATTTAGTACGTGATTAGAAGATTCTCGATACAAATAAATTCATCAAAATTAATTATTACGCAGTGAATACCAAATTTAATGGAATATATTATCGAAAATTCTCGTTTCAAAATTTCAATTATCTATTCATCATTTCTATACATTTGGAATAAAATTCCGTTATTTATGATCTAAATTTATGGAAAAACATTATAATGCTTTGATTATTTTTTATTATTTAACTCTTACACATTTTAAATCAATTGTTGAAAGTAATTCGACAGTCTAAACAAAATATAAAGCTCAAGCTTATGGGCACTATATTCAAAAAATATACTGTAGTACTAAAATTACGAATAGTTAAAATATAGCATAGTTTACATCACAATTCTTACAAATTATCACTAATCACTAATTATAAGACAAAAGTTTCTGAGTTATTAACAGGTAGGACTTCCAAGAATAAAGTTTAGTTTTAAAATAATATGTTATATGGTAATCTTTTAAATCACATGTCACATTACAGAAACTAAACAAGGCAACATTGTTTATCTATGAGATTAGGTTATAAGCGAGGATCAATATCTGCCAAACGTCTGCCAAACTATAGATTTATAAAAGCCTTGTCCATGAATATAGGGAAAGATGTAAGATACTAGTCTACTCGTAAAGAAAAGGAATGCAAAAATTGGGTATCAGAGCACCAAGGCTCACTCCCACACCGGATGAAACGTATAACAGGTACTTTTTTGTGACTTTTTTTCTTCTTGGGTATTTACGACTTCGATTTTCGATTGCTTATTGTTTTTATCTGTATGTTTAAGTTGTCTTTTCTGTGCATTAAGTTGACCCGCTTTTTTTACTTTTCTTTGTTCTTTGGAGAGAGTTTTGTCGACTTCATCAAATTAAATTACTTTATGTTATATGTTCTCCAATTAAACTAAAAAATACACGTTTGGCTGCTCATTTCTCAGTAAACAAAATTGTCTTATTTAAAATTAGTTTAGTACTAATACGCTATGACGGAAGCGAAAAAATACGTCTCTTTAGAAAAGCACTGACTTGCGCCATCTATTGGTATAGATTGTGTAATGTTTAGACGACACTACCGTTCAATGAATACATACGCCTTTAAGATTTAAATTAAATCAATTGAGCCTCATTTGAGACATTATAATGAATGTTTCAAAATATGAATTTAATGTTAGTAATACAACCACAAAACAATTAGTAAACACAGTTTGTTAATTTATATATGTATAACAACAACTTGAATAAGCCGTATATTTATGTGATTTTCCTCCAAAACACACGATAATGTGACAACGTAAGAAGTTTTATTTTATTCGTAGTATTTAAACTAAATAATCTTCACACAGAGAAACATTTACTAGAATGAATATCAAAACCGAGAAATTTCTATTTTTTCCGTTTTGCAATTGCATCTGTGCAGACTAAATTATGCACAGGAAAATTATGAACTATAAAATTATATTTCGTTTGGAGTATATTCTGTTCGCTATGTTATTTAATAAGATTATGAGTGATGTTTCAACGCTAGTGAGAGTAAATTTTTGATGTATTATTCTGGCATTCTGCAAAAAGAGCCTTAAAAATCTTTATAATTGAGTTACAATTTTCTTGTGAGGTATTACATTTTTTTCATGAATTGCACAACTTTCAACCTTGTTATATAATACATTCTGAATAAAAATAACTAAAGAGTTTTCACCTCATAAAAGAGGCATCAGTGAGACCAAGTCTAGTAATAAATCTATAGTGGGATGATCCGCTGTCTCAAGTTTCTTCCGCTCTTTTAATTAATATTTAAGATACTCTCAGTGTAATAAACGTCATCTACAAATTATAATACTATATAAATATATATAGATTTATAAATCTGGATCTAGTAACATTGATCTGGATCAGAAAATATTGATCTCAAAACACTTAATTAATATTAATCAAATAAAATGGCGAATGCTTTAAATTAAATAGTATAATAGTAATAGTAATAAAAGTGTCAATGAAACATTAATCAACGCTATAAATTATTCCTCAGCTGCTTGGCAAAGAATTTGTTTATGCGTATCGAATAAATTCGTTCTTGTCATTGTCTGTCGTTTCCTTCTAATCCATCAAAGTAATTGTGACATACTGATCGAAGGCAAGGCACAGTTTCATATGACATAGATATTATTATTTTAGCTTTATATATTATAAATAGTGATTTAAAATATATATGAAGTAACTATAATACTACTAAGCAAAAAATATATTATATAACACTATTGTATAATATTGTGTAATATTAATCCTGTTAAACATTTAACATTATTAAAAATGAGCTTTCTGATATAGAAATATATATGAATTCTTCATACATACTGATTTTATAGTACATTGATTTTCTATAGGCATACTTTTAAACTGAAGCGGTAAAGTCGCAGAACTGAAGGGTGCTAGCGCATTAAAAAATGTGTTTTATTGAGCATTTATTATGACTGAATAAAATAAAACGACCTGAGTACTTACTGACTTTCGCATTGAATACGCGGATATTGCTTCAATAAGTCGTAATATTCCAAGTCGAACTTCCTAAAAAGTCAAACATCAAATGTCCGTGATAATTCTTAGCTAAAATCTATTATGTTAATAAATTAAAAGGAAAGTATTAACCTAGTATAAAAAAAATAATTTGTGTCGTATATAAATGTATGAATTTATTAGAAATATGCAACATAATATGAAATATTCAACCACGAAAAGAATTATTGGTTATAGAGGAAAATATTGAACAGCTACTGCAGCTACAATAAAATAAGATGACCAGACAATAATTTGCATTGCATATTTGTTACTATTTATAAAACACAAACTAAATATATAGATCATTTTCTACCAGGAAACCGTGAGTGAAAATTGACGTCATGATTAATTCATTAATAATCATTAATATTCCAAAACAACGAACTTTAAATTTAATAATGCTTTATATATTCAAATTCTTATAAATCGCATGGTGATATATATCATCAGAAAGAACAAATTCATTGTGATCTGTATCAATGTTCTACAAAATATAAATAATAAAATCTAGATACGTGACAGTCTAGTATATACATATAAATAAATTTGTAGTGTCTGTGTGTAATTACAAATTAATAGCTATTTACTTAAGGTATATGAAAGAATATATGATATTAATATAAAAAATATACACTTTTTTAATATTTTTCTGTCTGTTTGTCGGTTTGTTCTAGGTAGTCACTGAAACGACTCGACGGATTTCTACTAATTTTATAACTTAAGCTACTTTTATTAAAAAAAAATAATAGTTTCACGAACGAAGACGTAGGCATAATTCGTTAAAAGTAACTAGTTAGTAAGTTAAAAGTTTAAGTTAAATATAAATTAAACCCCTCTCTTGACACCACGTAAACATGTCTCAAGACTTTGTTTTGGAAACTACATATAATGAATATTAAATGCTCCGTTGAACACGTTGCCTCAGTATTACGTCTGTCCTGTTAATCCCGTGGATTTGGATATTAATTCATATTTGTTTATTGTTAATGTACGTTTAATAGCTTTTAAAGTATAGTTTCATACAAGATTTAGCTTAAGCAATCAAGTAGAATATTGCCTCTAGTTCCTTAAATAGACAGTTATAACTAAATTATCGTAAGCAAATTACAGGTATTCTTTTTTATCATAGTCTGTTCAAGATGAAGTTATCAAGTTCAGTATCAGCCATAATCTCATATTTATATCCCTTTGCTAGTAGTTGAATAGTTGAATAACTTAATATTTAGTTTACCTACATCTGAGTTAAAAAATATGGTTGCATCTATTAAGCATAAAAAAGCCCTAATAAAATATTCATATGCGATATGCATATGCGAGCGAAAATGTGAAAGAAAAAATAAAATAAACAAACTCGCTTCGTTTTTTAAGTGAAATGAAGTGAAATCAAAGTGAAGATCAATCAAAACACACTTCTGAAATATAATAAAGCGTTTCGCCTCGTTTATCTGCTGTGTAATATTAATTTATTTTACAATTTTGAGAAAACCTACAGCAAATATATACCATAGGTTGCGAGTGTGAAGTTACTAAAGAGTAATTACAAGATTCCACTGATTAATATCTGTGTAAAAATAACCTTTTAAATCAAAATTTTACATTTTACTTTAATACTAACGAGAAAATACTTCATATGCTTTTAAAATACATGCCATTTATTAAGTTGTACTGATGTCATAAAAAATAAATATAATTACCGTTCCTGAAGCATTGCTGCTGAATTTATATATTTCTGCTGATCCTTAAAAAAATGTACTATAGTTGTTTCTTTGAAATAGTACTTTAAGTAGGAAGGGATATCCAAACATTGTATTACTTGTACGAAACCTTACGAGTACAAGCTATAAATATAAGGGAAATATTTTAATATTTTCCTTATATTTATTTTGAGAAATAAAGGCTTTTGTATGTTTTCTTACCTCAATTTCTCATGTCGAGTCGAAAGAGTTTATTAATATTTTTAGAAAAGAAATAAAATTAAACAATTAAACAGCCACATCATTTTATTATACCGACCAACATATTAATTTTAAACTAATTAAAATTTGATACCTAAGGCGTGTCTCATTTATTTATATCCCCCAAAACACCTCTTGAAATCCTTTTCGATAAGCAAATTCAGAGGCACGATTGTAAACCAATTGAGAAATCCGTTTAATACTCCTATAAGTAGGAAATTTGAGGTTCTTAATTAACAATTTATATATCATGGATGACATATGCAACGAGTTGTAGGTTTAAAGTGAGCTATACAGTATATATGATGTAGTATGAATTACATTTAGTATTTTCAATATTTAAGTATACTTTTGTTAAGAAACTTTAAATGTATATGGTTGTATCTGTTTTTACACTATTGCATACGAAATATTTTATTTTGTTGTCAAAATATTACAAACTAGAACTTGGATTACAGATTTATAATTAAAGTATTACATTCTAATTAAATAACAAAAAATAGTAATGAAAAATTAGTTAAAAATAATTCATATAATATTCTACCTTTTTATGAACACTCCAATGTGCTTAAATTTCTTAATACTTTACGTCGTTATTTATCTTTTTATTGTATAAACACCCAAACTGCTTGTAACAAAAATGCCAGGGCAGTTAGAACCATTTATCTAGCTCACCTGCAATGTAGTTTAACTAACATTTGTCAGTACTGAAACGAATAAAAGTAAAGGAAACTTTTAAGACTTGTTTTTTGGTTTACGATTACTCCAAGACTAGGCAAGAAGTTTTAGTAATTTGTTTTTATGTAGATACACAAGAGTATAACTTTTAAATACTTGTGAGGCTCTTAAATATGTAATCTTAATAAGACTACCTTGTACTACTACTAAAGTTCCTTGTTCTTAAACATCAATTTCATTCCCATCCTACAGAAGGCAGAAAGGAAATTGAACTTAAATTTTTAGCCATGAAAAACTCCATATGTGTAAAGCATAAAACTATGTCTCTTTTGCAATAACACAAAAGGAAGTGGACAGAAAAGTGACATATTATATTATGCGTGATACTAAAGGTAAAGAGGAATAATAAGATAATAATTAAGAGGGGGATAAAAAAAAAGGATTTTTTGCGCTGAGCGTAAGCGAAGCTTTTAACCGTTTGGGAAACCATTTTTTGTGTTTAGTTGACTCCAGGATGCGACTAGATAATTAGCTAAAAAATTTCTCATGTATGCTTGAGACGAACGCTGATGTTATAGCGGAAACAGACTGAAAAAATGTTTAGCCATTCAAAAGTTTATCAAAATTGTTCAAAAATTGTCTATAAACATTTTAGAGACGTTAAAAAAGTAAACTTTCTATTATACAGCTATATATTGATTTTATAGTCCATAGACTTCATATTGGAATAGGTTTAAACTCGAGCACTTGAATCGCCGAAATTTAGAGTTAATACAATTAACACGTGTTTTATCGACCATTTATTACTACTAAATAAAATAAAACGTATTTTCGAGTACTAAGTTAAATATGCGAATTCTGCTTCAACAAATCAAAACATTCCAAGTCGAACTTCCAATTAATGACAAACATCATAAGCATATCTACGACAATCCTTAAAAATATAACAATAAGTAAATCTCAACAGTAAATAATAAGGTAGGTATTACATTATTAGTCCAGTATAAAATAATAATTCATTGAAGATAAATAGTAAATAAAATAAAATCTTTATTCAAGTATACATAATATGTTTATTATATTTCGTGACTTATTGATAATTAAATGGACGAATTTATTAAATATGTGCAATGTAATATAAAATGTTTGAAGGCGAAAAGGATTATTGGTTAGAGACGAAAATATTGAATAAAGGTAAACCGCTTTGTGTCTTAGCGTGAGGTAATCTTTTTAGCCTCTGCAACGTTTCTTAAATAAAGGTATTCATTTTATATAGTATTTTTTTGGTTATTAAACTATTATGTATAATTATTTGTTTGTTTGTAATTACAGAAAGTTTATAACGAATTTATTAATTGAATAAAATACTTACAAAAAAAAACATTTAAAAAATTGTTCTTTCTGTGACACAGAGAAAGTTGTTTGTTTGATATGGTTTTCTCTGAAACGGTTGGACCGATTTTGACCCAACATTCACTGGCGGATAGTTAGATAGTAGAATGTTATAAGGGGTAGTTTAGATTATTTTTATTACATAAAACTAAAAGTCGTGGACACAGCTTGTTATCATCAAAATTGTTATTAAGCCGGCGAAGTTTGCAGAATAATATTAGTTACACTATTATTTACTCAATAAGTTATTTACAATAATAAAAAATAAAAGCAAAACCAACACTTATGGTGTACGTTATAAATAAATTTAAGAACTTGAAGTTTTGCTTTTACCATTCCGATTCATATTTTTCTAGAAAGTTTTAACGTTATTTCTAATAATGCTCGCGTGGGTATTTCTTTGACGTGAAAATCATGTTTAATGTTCAGCAAAGTAGAAACTTAATATTTTTTTTTACAATTAAACTACAACACTTAATATACCTTGCTCTTATTTAGTAATTGAATTGAGTTTTGATACATAGTAGTAGAGGAGCCGAAGAGGGGATTCCGGGATTTACTTGAGCGCGGCAGAATAATATACAGCGGGATACCTTGTACTCTATTAAGTACTTACACCAAATATGAGACTTCTATATATGATCGCCCGTCAAGGATAAAGGATCATATTAGTAAAATTTTGTAAGGTGGTAGAGCCTAGCTGTAGTTATCCGACTACAGCTCGTATTGGGCTGGCTCGACCGGGGAAGGACCACCCTCTCACAGAAGACCGACGTGTAGTAACCAAATTCATTTGGTTATGTTCCGTCGGTGAGTGAGAGAATCCGGAAGCCCAACCTCCCCCCCCCCGCGCCAAACATGAAAGCGATGCCTATAAGAAAAATACCCCAGGAGGGTACCGGCTTTGATGAAGCCGGGGACCCCCTCCCCGAGCAAAATCGGGGAAATGATTCTCGGATTTTGCTCGGGCTGCCCGTCGTATCTGGGGCGGGCAAAGTATCGCCTTTTGTGTTTTATGAGGGCAAACGACGAGTCAACGCAGCGGCACCCCGACCCACTCTAAATGTGGACTTTTGCAACATCCGGGGACTTCATTCCAACTTGAACGCCGTCCATTATCATCTAGAGACGGCGCAGCCGGCCTTGTTGTTTCTGACGGAAACGCAGATATCTCAACCTAGCGACACAGCGTACCTGTCATACCCCGGGTATAAACTAGAACACCATTTTATACCACACGCCGGGGTATCTGTGTTCGTAAGGGAGGATATCTGCTACCGTCGCCTTCAGGTTTTTGAAGGTCGGGACCTGTCTTTACTTTGGCTACGCGTGGACATGGACGACCATGTCAGAGTCTACGCGTGCCTCTACAGGTCCCATAGTGGTAATGCAGAAACGGATCAACTCTTGGGCCATGTTCAGGCGAAGATTGACGATCTGCTTTCACAGACTCCCTCCGTCGAAGTCGTAGTCCTAGGGGACTTTAATGCGCACCATGCCGATTGGCTAGGGTCACGTGCCACCGACTACGCGGGGAGATCTGTGTTTGACTTTGCTCTGGCAAATGGTCTGTCCCAGCTGGTAAAGACGCACACCCGTCTACCGGACGTGGACAGCCACACGCCCTCTTTGTTGGATCTTCTGCTGACTACACATCCAGAAAAGTACCAGATCACTGTCGAGGCTCCCTTAGGTTCCTCTGATCACTGTCTGGTACGGAGTGTAGTGCCCATTCAACGGTCGGCTCGCACAACACCTGCGACTCGACGCGTTTGGCACTACAAGTCAGCGGATTGGGATGGAATGCGGTCCTTTTTTGCATCCTACCCATGGGGGCCGATTTGTTTCCCTTCCGATGATCCTAGTGACTGCGCTGCGGCTGTAGCTGATGTGATACTACAGGGCATGGAACTATTTGTACCAAGCTCTGTGGTACCACTTGGTGGCAGATCGCGGCCTTGGTTTGATGCGTCTGTCAGGGCTGCATCAGCTGGCAAACGGCAGGCTTATCAAGCTTGGGTCAATGCGTTAGTCACTAAGGATCCGAACTCTAGAGTTCTGAAGAGGAAATATAATCGTGCCTCCAGATTCTTCAAACGGCAAATCGCTAGAGCAAAGTTCAAGCATGTCGTCAAAATTGGGGATCAGCTGGCAAAGTACCCGCCTGGCACGCGCAAATTCTGGGCGCTTTCAAAGGCCACTCTGGGAAACTTTAGCCAGCCGTCCCTACCGCCGTTGCACATGGGGAATGACTCTCTGGCCCACACGGCAAAAGAGAAAGCCGATCTCTTGGGCACTCTTTTCGCCTCCAACTCGACTTTGGACGACCAGGGGAAGACACCGCCTATCATCCCGCGGTGTCAGAGCTCAATGCCGGAAATAGTTTTTCGGCAGAAAACTATTAGGCAGTCTCTATTTTCCTTGGACGTTCATAAGTCGAGTGGGCCGGATGGCATTTCTCCATTGGTGCTACGAACGTGTGCCCCTGAGTTGACTCCAGTGCTAACGCGTCTATTTCGGTACTCCTACCTTAAAGGCGTAGTCCCGGTCACATGGAAGCGTGCCCTTGTCCATCCGATCCCTAAAAAAGGTGATAGCTCGGAACCAGCTAACTACAGACCTATCGCCATTACCTCTCTGCTCTCCAAAGTAATGGAGAGCATAATCAATAAACAGCTCCTAACGTACCTCGAGGATCACCAGTTGGTCAATGACCGGCAATATGGCTTTCGCCATGGTCGATCGGCTGGTGATCTTCTGTTGTATCTTACACACCGTTGGGCAGCTGTTATTGAAAGCAAGGGAGAGGGTCTGGCAGTTAGTCTGGATATGGCGAAAGCCTTCGATCGTGTATGGCATAAGGGGCTTCTTTCGAAGCTACCTTCCTATGGGCTTCCCGAGAGTTTATGCAAGTGGATCACCAGCTTCCTCACTGGGCGGAGCATACAGGTCGTTCTCGACGGTTTTTGCTCGGACCCCAAGCCCGTGAACGCTGGTGTACCCCAAGGCTGCGTGCTATCCCCAACTCTGTTCCTCCTGCATATCAATGATATGTTGGATATCTCCAACATACATTGTTATGCGGATGACAGTACTGGGGATGCGGTATATTCCGGCCGTGCAGGTCTCACTCGGGAAAACGTCGACGAGTGCCGAATGAAACTTGTGTCTTCAATAGAGACCTCCCTGGGGATGGTCTCTGAGTGGGGTGAACTTAACCACGTTCAGTTCAATCCCCTAAAGACACAGGTTTGCGCGTTCACCACTAAGAAAACCCCATTTGTCGTATCACCGCTCTTCGAGAGCACTCCCCTCATTGCCTCGCCAAGTATCAGAATACTGGGTCTCGACATTTCGAGCGACTGTCAGTTTCGTGGTCATCTGGAGAGCAAGGCCAAGTTGGCCTCGATGAAATTGGGAGTGATCAATAGAGCGAGGCAGTACTTCAAACCTGGCCAAAGACTTGCGCTCTATAAGGCGCAGGTCCGGCCACACATGGAGTACTGTTCTCATCTCTGGTCCGGATCACCCCAATATCAGCTTCTACCATTTGACCGCGTACAACGGAGAGCCGTTCGAGTTGTCGGGGACCCGGTGTTCTGCGAACGGCTGGACTCTTTGGCATTGCGTAGAGACGTGGCTTCTTTGTGCGTCTTCTACCGCATTTACAACGGGGAGTGTTCCGAAGAACTATTCGATCTGATGCCTGCCGCCGAATTTCATCACTGCACAGCGCGCCATCGCCTCCGATACCATCTTTACCACCTGGATGCGTGGCGATCCTCCACTGTGCGGTTCTCAAGGACATTTTTTCCACGAACCACTCGAATGTGGAACGAACTCCCTTCGGCGGTATTTCCAGATCGGTACGACATGGGTACCTTCAAAAAAGGCGTTTATTCCTACCTACAAGGCCGGCAACACTCTTGTAAATCCTCGGATGTTGCAAGAGTTCATGGGCGGCGGTGATCACGTCCATCCGTGACCCGCCAGCTCGTTTGCCCTCCTCTTACATAAAAAAAAAAAAAAAAAAAAAAAAAAAAAAAAAATTGATGATCAAAAATTTTCGAGTGCGTCAGATTATTGATATAAAATGTATATTTTGTGGTGAAACTACTTTGGAAAAAACAATTAAATTTTCATTAGAAACATTACAAAAATGTATAAATATTTTAGAATATCGTCGGAGCAAACCGGTTCGGTTTAAAAAAATACAAAAAAACATTTTTTTAATTATCAGATTAGTCAAATTCCTGTAGATAATTGTCAGATTATGAGACAGCAAGTCTAAGACATCAAGATAAACCATATATATCTTAATCTGACGCGCTTGAGTATTTCAATATGACCAATTTTTTTGCACATTCTAACAACGGACATGACTTTGCGTCACATCTAAATCGTCAGATTATTATATAAGAGCATTTTTTAAGGTTCACTTAACATCCCCTTCGAAAATCTGATGCGCTCGATAAAGTTTTTTTTTTTTTTCATTTCTCACCCCCACGTACGACCACCCCCATCACTGAAATACTCAGATTAACATACGTACATTTTTTAAACTACGTAGGACATGTATAATATAATTATCTGACACACTCGAGTATGTCCATGGAACTGTTTTTTTTACATATTTGAAAATCTATAGCCGCTCCCCCCACTGATGAAATGGTATGTTTTATATATCATTTTTCTTTTCATCATCTAAGCTTCACAACCCAATAGGTCTCTATGACGCTCGAATAAATCCCGATTTAGCATCGTGGCCTCTCGTACTATAGTTAAATACACATGCATCAAAACTAAATTTTTCGTATATTTTAATATCTTGATTAAAACGATTGATGAAAATCGTTTGTAAAATTTCGGTAAAATACAAAATCTACCAATATAATATATCAATGTGAATTCACATACTAAAAAATTATAAAATACATATTATATAATAATATATATTTGTCGTATAAGTAGTTAAAATGTAATTTCGATATGAGATTTTAAATAACTTACGAGTAAATAGATAGAAAGTATTATTTATTGATGATTCACATGTATTATAATTCTAAAAAATAGTTACATCATACTTATATGATAGATTATCAAACTACCTTCAACTCACTTCGATCCCATTTCAATTTCAGATAAGGAATGATCAAACTTGGAACTCTCGGCGAGATGGTCAAACAGTTTGTTAAGTTATGCTAAAACGTGTCTTCAGCTTTTCGATTGAGTAAATAGTCTTTAAATAATTTTGAACCTTTTGAACATTTCCAAATACATATTAGTTGAAGATTAAGTCTTTTAAGTGAGATTGAAGGCCTTTGCGTATATTTAATTTTAGCTTAATCTTTTTCATTTATACAATTCTAGGTAATTGAAGAAGGATTAATATATGTTTTATTATTGTGTGAATTTATCCTAATCTAAAACAATTTTGGTTGAGTGAAAAAGTAAATAAGGTACCAGCCTATATTTCATATAAGATATAGTCCTACGTTTAATTGTGAAAAGGATGGGCATATTAACTTATCACCACTGTTGGTTAACAGTGGTGATAAGTTAATATGCCCATCATTCCTTTTTTGCATCCTACCCATGGGGGCCGATTTGTTTCTTTTCCAATGATCCCAGTGACTACGCTGCGGCTGTAGTTGATGTGATACTTCAGGACATGGATCTATTTGTACCAAGCTCTGTGGTACCTTGGTGGCAGATCGCGGCCTTGGTTTGATGCATTGGTCAGGGCTACAGTAGCTGGCAAACGGCAGGCTTATCAAGCTTGGGCAATTTTTTTTTTTTTTTTTTTTTTTATTATGTAAGAGGAGGGCAAACGAGCTGGCGGGTCACGGATGGACGTGATCACTGCCGCCCATGAACTCTTGCAACATCCGAGGATTTACAAGAGTGTTGCCGGCCTTGTAGGTAGGAGTAAACGCCTTTTTTGAAGGTACCCATGTCGTACCGATCTGGAAATACCGCCGAAGGGAGTTCGTTCCACAAGGGAGTGGAACGTGGAAAAAAGGTCCTTGAGAACCGCACAGTGGAGGATTGCCACGCATCCAGGTGGTAGGGATGGTATTGGGCCTCCAATACCATCCCTTCATTATTCAATACCACCGCCTGGTGGCGCGCTGTGCGGTGATGGAATTCGGCGGTAGGCATCAGATTGAATAGCTCTTCGGAACACTCCCCGTGGTAAATGCGGTAGAAGACGCACAGAGATGCAACGTCTCTACGCAATGCCAAAGAGTCCAGCCGTTCACAGAGCACCGGGTCCCCGACAATCCGAACGGCTCTCCGTTGTACGCGGTCAAATGGTAGAAGCTGATATTGGGGTGATCCGGACCAGAGATGAGAACAGTACTCCATGTGTGGCCGGACTTGCGCCTTATAGAGCGCAAGTCTTTGGCCAGGTTTGAAATACTGCCTCGCTCTATTAATCACTCCCAATTTCTTCGAGGCCAACTTGGCCTTGCTCTCCAGATGACCACGAAACTGACAATCGCTCGAAATGTCGAGACCCAGTATTCTGATATTTGGCGAGGCATTAAGAGGGGTGCTCTCGAAGAGCGGTGATACGACAAATGGGGTTTTCTTAGTGGTAAACGCGCAAACTTGTGTCTTTAGGGGATTGAACTGAACGTGGTTCAGCTCACCCCACTCAGAGACCATCCCCATGGAAGTCTCTATAGACGACACAAGTTTCTTTCGGCACTCGTCGACGTTTTCCCGAGAGAGACCTGCACGGCCGGAATATATTGCATCCCCAGTGCTGTCATCCGCATAACAATGTATGTTGGAGATATCCAACATATCATTGATGTGCAAGAGGAACAGAGTTGGGGATAACACGCAGCCTTGGGGTACACCAGCGTTCACGGGCTTGGGGTCCGAGCAAAAACCGTCGAGAACGACCTGTATGCTCCGCCCAGTGAGGAAGCTGGTGATCCATTTGCATAAACTCTCGGGAAGCCCATAGGAAGGTAGCTTCGAAAGAAGCCCCTTGTGCCATACACGATCGAAGGCTTTCACCATATCCAGACTAACTGCCAGACCCTCTCCCTTGCTTTCAATAACAGCTGCCCAACGATGCGTAAGATATAACAGAAGATCACGAGCCGATCGACCATGGCGAAAGCCATATTGCCGGTCATTGACCAACTGGTGATCCTCGAGGTAGGCCAGGAGCTGTTTATTGATAATGCTCTCCATGCGCTCTACAAAGCGCAAGTCTGACCACACTTGGAGTACTGTTTTCATCTCTGGTCTGGATCACCCAGATATCAGCTTCTACCATTTGACCGTGTACAACGGAGAGCCGTTCGGATTGTCGGGAACCCGGTGCTCTGTGAACGGTTGGACTCTTTGGCATTGCGTAGAGACGTTGCATTTCTGTGCGTCTTCTATCGCATTTACCACGGGGAGTGTTCCGAAGAGCTATTCGATCTGATGCCTACCGCCGAATTCCATCACCGCATAACGCGCCATCGCCTCCAATACCATCCGTACCACCTGGATGCGTGGCGATCCTCCACTGTGTGGTTCTCAAGGACATTTTTTCCTCGTACCACTCGAATGTGGAACGAACTACCTTCGGCGTTATTTCCAGATCGGTACGACATGGGTACCTTCAAAAAAGGCGTTGACTCCCACCTTCAAGGCCGGCAACGCTCCTGTCAATCCTAGGATGTCGCAAGTGTTTATGGGTGGCGGTGATCACAAATCATCTGTGACCCGCCAGCTCGTTCGCTCTCCTATTCCATAAAAAAAAAAACTTTTATAGACAAAAGTACTGACATTCTATTGTTTGCTGATTAAATTTCAAGTAAAACCGCATCAAATAATGTATGATGAAGTAAACAAAGCTCATTCTAAAATAGTGTAAAATATTTTATATATATTATTAGTAGTAAAATATTTTATATATATCATATAAATATGAGGAACAAACACAAACTTACTTTACCTATTATTGAACTCATAAACTTTTTATAGAGAGTTATCTTTTGATGCAATGTATACATTTTATCAACAAGTTTCTAGTAAGCGGTCAAATTTAATTTTTTAATAAATTTTAAATAGTAGTTAAGGACTTTTTGTGTGATAACAATACTACAGTATTTCCGAATATCTAGAACATGTTCTATACTACATCATGATGCACCCTGGGTACGAAGTTTGACTTAGATCTTAAGTATAGCTTTAAAAAAAGCAAGACAAGCTCGCTCTGTTTTTTTTACTAGCTCTTCTTAGATCAATTGTAAATAACTTTTCGAGCTCTTGGTTACTTTGACAATGAAAAAATATTTTGCATAAAACCGACTTACAGTAAAATAATGATAATAATAATGAGGACTACAGTAATTAAAAACCATCCCATTTTGATTTTTATGATTTATTTACATATTGATTTAAAATACAATAAAAATCGAGAGTGAATAAAATAATATATTTAAAATAAACTAAAAAAATTTCGTTATAGAAATAATCAAGAATATAAAAACTTATAAAGATGTGATTTTTAATTTCCTCGTGTCTATCCGTCAAACCAATTTATCAAATTGCTCACATATTCGTTTTGTAAGGAAATGTCAATAACACCAGTGATATTCAATTACCGTATTATAATAATATTTTCATAAAAAAGCAGTGATTTATTTCAAGAATCTGATATTTAGTGATATTTACTCAGTAAGCCTGATATTTATAATTTTATTTATATTACTTTAAATACCATTATAAGAACTATTATATTTGTTAATTTCGCACCGTTAATACACTAAAAATATATTCTAAGAAAAATAATCTGATAAAAATAAAAGGAATATGAACTTAAATAAAATTATATATGTAGTATATTGTACATATCATGACTACTTATCGTTTTTCCTATAACTTTTAGGCAATGCTGGCGTATTGGAAATTAAATAAAAGCGAGGCCTCAAAAACAAATCTCCAATTGGAAACAGAGTTACAAAAAATCCCTGTAGGTTATCCGTCACGTAGACGCCAATCGTAAACTGTTAATAAAGTGTCCGACTCACGTACCTCCTGATCTAAGAAAGCCTTTGTATCTGCGACGTGAATGACTTCTATTATCGGTCAGCAGATTAGGTTCTGATTGTTTTTTATTATGCTATTAAACTTATTAAGTGAGTTATATTTTTTTAACATATAAAATAATAAAAATAAATTATCCTATATATTTAAAAATGATATTACTATGATATGTATACATAATTATAATATCTTCACCGAGCATTCTGAAAATAAGTGGTTCTAAGGCTATGTTTTGAATGTAAAATATACTTTGATATTCTTAGATATGACCAAAGTATGGTAAATCATATATATATATATCACATAAATATGGTATATTGTTGATGAATATAGTATCACATTTCAAATATTTATTATATTAAATATATATTTTCTTCAAAATAAGTACATATAACATTTACCTTTCAAGATAATGATGTGAATGTTTTAATAGTGTCCTTGTTCCTGACCGGACTCTAAAAGCGACTATCTGCGAGTCCCATAATGGACTCGCAGATAGTTTTAGTAGCTTTGTGGTTGAAGGTCATTATCTTTAGCTCTGTAAGAATCACAGGTAGAGCTTGATTTTGTGTTTAAGCCTTGTGTTAAAACTTTGATATCATTGAACTATGTAAAAATACTTTAAATTTTATTAAGCAAAGCCTGGATGTAATTAGTGTTATAATATAGTTAATAGTCAACTAATTACAAATACAATATATTATATACACATTATTATCCTTACTATATAATAATGACCTAATTGACTCTGTATGCACGCGCATCACTTATCACCCACAAATCACACAATAATGTGTAATACATCAAAAAAAAGCTATTGAATCAGGGTACAAAATAGGGTAGGTGCCAACCTCATACGTGACCTTTGACCCTTCCTGGCCCGAAGGGCCGGGAAGTTCCCTTGTTTATATATAATCATTTATTAGGGAATTATGAATGAATTCTTATTACTAAAAACTTTTCTTAAAAATTAACTTCTATTACCATCATGTAAGCCTTCTTTAAATATTGTGTACTCCTTTCACGTTTTTGTATGAATTTAGAAAAAAGGGAAAAGCCCCGCTATCAATTCGGTATGTCAGAAAAAACTTAATATATGTATACAATTTATGCTTGTAAATATAACATGTAAGTAATGGAATTTCGGTAACCTACTAGAAAGCAATATACACGTATATAAATATAGTTGCATGGATATATATATCAAGTGCTCAAAACAATACTCCAAGAAAAAAAAATTAAGTCGCTTATTATGTTCTAAGTACACTTACAACATTTTAAAAATATATATTTGCAAAAGCTGCTTTATAGAATCGTCAGGGATGTTTGTCCGTCTGTGTGTCCGTATGTCGTTTTTATCAGTCGATTCATTCATGCTACGTATTAAGCAAAGTGGACATTCATTGTTGATTTAAGCATCTCTTTATTCATCTTAACCTTTCGATAAGTTTAGCTTTATTCATCTTAACTTTAAGTTTAGCTTTATTCATCTTAACCTTTCGCTATTTTGAGAGTTTAATGTGCAACGATCTTTATTTTTCTTTCACAAAATTAATCACATATTATAACTTACACATTATTGTTTTTAAACAAAATAACGAAAAACAATCCTCAAAGTTATATACAGCACACGTATAAAATATTGAACAATTGATACATATCAACGTCTTTGTATGTACAAGATTTGTACATACAAAGACGCTGTGAAGTAATGCACTACTTATGTACGTTATATTGCGTTTAATATGTTAAATATCAATAAAAACGCAATATATCTGGTCATTTAAAAGGAAAATATTTTTTACACAAATTATTTTTCACAGCAATGTTTCACTAATTTTAGAAGTATATTTATCTTGACGGTTTTCTTTTAAGATTTTTTTTTATCTTAGACGTGCATACATATGAAATAATGTATATCGGGGTGGAACAGTTAGCAAGAAACTAAAATTATTGTGTTTAATATAATAATGTCTGGACTGGAATAAATGTGTGCCAATAAATGGATTTACTGTCTATGTATCTTGTAGTAGTTACTAGATCAATTAGTAGGCGTTAAAATGAAATTATTTAAGCCTTTGATAAAATGTTGAAAATGAAAATAAACTTAACAGATTTATGCACAATTTTAAACATATAAAAATAGTTTTATTATTTTATGTTTATACAAAAATGATTGTTAAATAATATATTCCTACAAGGGAACTTCCCGGCCCTTCGGGCCAGGAAGGGTCAAATATCACGTATGAGGTTGGCACCTACCCTATTTTGTAGCCTGATTCAATAGCTTTTTTTTGATGTATTACACATTATTGTGTGATTTGTGGGTGATAAGTGATGCGCGTGCATACAGAGTCAATTAGGTCATTATTATATAGTAAGGATTTCAGTCCTATTCTTGTTTGAATATGAAACGTCAATTTTTATCTAAATTATGACGTTTTTTGAACAGTGATCACAATAAAAAATACTCGGCTGAGTTTGTTGTGTGGTTCTTCGCAGACCAGGGAGTGTTTGAAAACCTCGTAGCCTTAATTTTACGTTGGAGAGTTTTCGATAAGTATGACCCTCCTGAAATTTCTATTTCGCGTAACAAGTGATCACTGGAACTGAATCAAACTAAATAAATAAAACAAATGAATAAACAAAAAAAAAGTCAAAGAATGACTAAATCATATAATTAAATTTTTAAGATTTAAACATTGAAAAAGTTTTTCTATATCTAATATATATTTAGTCGTATCAGTCGTATCGTATTCAATAAAAAAAATAATTTGTATTTATCAGAACAACATACTATTATGATAATACAAATTTTACACACAATAATAAATATAACCTTTGTTCTTAATAAACACACTTTGTATTAATGATTTATTTAAAATTGATTTTTTCTGGTATTACAATACATAAAAAAAAACATGGAACTGTATTGAGAAACCATTAATTACTAATTGTTTTAGTTTCACTACCACAGTCCTTAATATCAACAAAAGATATATAAGGTGGTATAAAAACGACTTTCTTTAAAAGCTCAATTAAAAAATAGTTTACACAATCATTGGACTATTTTCAAATAGAATTACAAAAATAGTGGTTAAGACAATAATCAAATATTAAATAAAAGTAAACATTTTAAAACTGAATTTTATAATAAAATTATACAACTGACATACTTTACAACAATATTTATTTGTGCATGATCTTTTTCTCTCTTGAACGCCTCAGTTACTTTCTAACACAGAGTAATGTCGGGGTGTCGTTCGAACAGTTTATTATTATTTACTTGTATCCATTCCATGGCTTCCAGTTATTTGCCTCTTATTTCTAGACCTCCTATTTATTTTCGTTAAGGTTTGATATTGGACATTTATTTCGACTTTCGGCTTCGAGTTTATTGATTTATTGAACATAATATATAAGTCATAATAAATTGAGTAACCATTTAATATAAATGTCTTTTTGTTTTTTACTATTTTAGTGAAACTACAATTGTTAATATTATTACGTTTTATCGAATGTAGTTTATGTTAATAACAAACAAATACTAAGATTCCTTACTCACACCCATGAAATAGTATCATGCAAACTTGTTTCAAAAATAAATGTAATGTTAGCTTTACTTTACTATTAAGTACGCAGCAAAATATTACTGCTATTATTGACAGGGTTGTGAGAAAGAAGTTATGGGAGATACTGCCCCGATATAATGTGAACGGACCCTTGCTACAAGCTGTAAAGTCTCTTTACCGAGATCACTCAGCCTGTGTGCGAATAGGAGCTGGCATGTCGCCCTGGTTTGACATCCAATCGGGTGTTAAGCAAGGTTGCGCTATGTCAGCTTGGTTGTTCAATTTGTATTTGGATAGTTGTCTCCAAGGAGTGAAAGATAGTGACATGGGTGTGAAAGTAGGTGAACTTGAGGTCAATTGCTTACTATATGCAGATGATGCAGTGCTCATTGCATCATCAGAATGCAATTTGCAGGCATTGGTCACCACTCTGAAAGATGGGTGTGAAATTAATGGTCTTAACCTGAATGTAGATAAGACGAAGGTTCTGATATTTGAAAGAAATGAAGAAAGAACAGAATGTAAGATCAACGTTGTTACGGCATACGGCAGCCAAACGTGGGTAACACAGAAGAAGAATGTAAGAAAGATGAATGCTGTGGAGATGCGATCTCTTCGTAGAATATGCGGAGTCAGTCTAGCTGATCGAATCCGCAATGAAGAGATCCACAGAATGGCAGGTACTAGCGAAGATGTCACGGTGAGAATGAAGAAGAACGTGCTCAGGTGGTTTGGGCACGTTGAAAGAATGAGTGATGAAAGAATGGTAAAAAAGATTTATATGGGAAAAGTGAGCGAGAAAGAGGTATGCAGAGACCGTAGCGTTTGGCGCTCCGTCGTCTCTGGCTACCCCGCAAGGGATAGTGCGTGAAGGTAAATAAATAAATATAAATAAATATTAAAATCAAAACAAAGATTTTCTGATTGTATTCATACAATTGCTTAAATAAATTCAAGAAAATATATAAACTTGCTTATAAAAACATCTCTTTATAATACTGGGAGAAAAATACTCACAGGGTTAGAAGAGAAAGCAAAATTACCGTTATTGTCTTATTTTAATAAAAACAGGTATAATAAAATAATAGAAATGTTTAAAATGTAATAGTCTATTTTTTTTTATAATTGTGTTAATGTTAAACGTTGTCACTTCATTTCAAATTTCTCTGTCAGTGGATATTCCATACAAATGTTAATACCTTTATTACATATATAGATAGTGAGGCTTTGAATACTAGATATAAAAAATTTAGTTGTTATAAAATTACGTGTCTTCAATATAAATGACATCCAATTAACAGGAAAACTAATGGATATGAGCGGTTTTTATTTACAATTGATATATTTAATCTTCAAATATCATATATGAAAATTTGTTTAATTATACTTTTTTTATTTTATTTAATTTTACTTTATTTTATTTGACTTTTATTCTTGTTGTGTCTCTTTTCTCTGTTATGTTGAAATATCATTTTTTAGTAATTTAAATACTTAATCACACAGTCTAATTTTAATGTTGTTTGTCTGTGATTTGGCTAATTATCTGTTGGCAGGTAATTGAAAAGACTAATAGTCTGTGACATTTCGTACTATTTTAGGAATTAGATACTGCCTGCTTGAGTATGCTTTGCATTCCTCGAACTATTATACTATTTTATTATTTAGATTCAGTATTATTCTTATGTCATAATTTATCTTATTTTAAATTTATATCACACTGTTGTTTATTATTTTAAATTAACTGTCATTCGTTTCAAATGTTTAGGTACGTTGTCAAATTGATATATTTAGACTATATTAAAATACTAGCTGATTATCGCTCGCTTCGCCAGGCACACTATTAATTTGGATGTGAACTTAGACTTCTTGTATTGACAAAATGTTTAATTTCTATTTTATATATAGTGTAATTTTTTTTTAATTTTAAATAGAGAAATATAATGACAGTCAGTGAATACACAGATTTGCCCCGGTCCCCGCCCACTTCGCTGGGCACACTATTAATTTGGATGTGAACTTAGACTTCTTGTTTTGCTAACTACAACCACATTCACCGAAGGCTAATTAAGAAAGAAATACCGGAATTGCTTCCGATAGAAAAAGACTAGAATGGTCATGATATTCTAAACATCCAATAAACGAATAGCGTGACCATGCAGAACGTCAAATTAAATGTGGGTAATTTCTTAATTATTAGAAATGAAAATAATTTATTTAATAATATAATATTTAATTAAACAAGAAATATTTTTGAAAACAAATATACATTAATAATTGTCAATCTATATATATACTCGTATATATATATATATAGATTACCACTCACTGTCTCATCAAGAAAACTCCAAAACTATCTGTCCGATAACTTAAAATTTTACATAGTTGCTTCTTTTGTGACATAGACGTCCACTAAGAACGGAGTTTACGGAATTCCTATCCCAACGGATTTCAACTTTTTGTATTTGGCCAAGTTTCAAACCTGTAGCAGCTATACATTTATAACGGTTACCATAGCAATGGTTACCATGGCAACCAAAGTTTAGACGAGATTGGGGGGGGTGCAAAAAGTTGTAATTTGTCTTAAAAAATCAAGGACGTAAAAATATAATTGACTATGATATTATATTTGATTTATTTGAAAATATATAAATAAAAGAAAATCAAAATTTGTCCTTAATTATATTCTGGCAATTTAATAGACAGTACCTCATAGGTGATGTGCAAATCAGTGACAGTCAGTGAATACACAATTCACTGACTGTCATTCTATTAATCTATTTAAAAATAAAAAAACAAACACTACACATAAAATAGATATTAAACATTTTGTCAATACAAGAAGTCTAAGCTCACATCCAAATTAATAGTGTGCCCAGAGAAGCAGGCGGGAATCAGCTAGTTTAAATATATATAAATTTTAAGTTTATTACCTTAACTCAAAAACCGCATTTACAAATTAATGTCAACAATGTTTGCACAACTGTTAAATAATTGCTAGTCGCATTTTAATACGACTATTAATGTGTAGGTTTATTTCTATTATCGCATAATTAGAAAATTATTACTTATTTTAAAGTATAAAAATATTTCATAAAGATATGTAACTTTGATAATATTTTTTTTTTGAAAATGTTAAGGGGTAAATATAAGATTATAAAACATTCACCTTTTATTCTGAAATTTTAATAAGTTGGTCTAGACGGGTATTAACGAATATATTAAATGTGACGCTAGTAAACTTAATTATTTTTAGTTTAAAATAGAAATAAACGGGCACACTACATATTTTGAGAATCCTAAAATATGTGTAATGCATTTTTTTAATAAATTTGTTAAAGAAAAACCATACCCAATTTATGTAACTAATGTTGCTCAGAATCTCCTTATAAATATTAGTTTAGGTGGCGAGGAGTTAGTGTAGATTGTGCGAGAGACAGTTACCCAAATTAAGATTTATAAGAGGACCAATATCGGTGTTCGGTCGTGTAATATAAATTTTATCTAATCTGTGCATATGAGAGGTATTGCTTTAGTGTTTGAAGAAGTTTCTATCGGGTGGGCCAAGAATTCGTTAACATTTAAATGTAACTTACCACGCAAACTATTGCCGCGCGGGGTGCGAGCGCGGGCGGGGGCAATAGCTCGCTTCTTGGAAATTTAGTCGCAATGGATCGCTTCACGGGGCCACAACGCGCTTACTGTGTAAAACAGTTTTATTTAAACAACTTTTCGCTCATTACTGTGAGACGCTTATTTCGCGTTGAATATGGTTTACACGACTTAAGTCAGTGTCCAAGTGCTATTTTAATAAAGAAATGGGTGAAGAAGTTCGAATAGACGGGATCTACACTAAATGTGAAACAAACCGGCGGCCCGCGGACTTCTCGAAGCGAAGAGAACGTGCAGCAAGTTTCCGCTTCTGTTCGACGTGATCCAGATTTTTCGACGCGCAAACGTTCGGCTGAATTAGGATTATCCCGCACATCATTAGGCAGTATTTTGAAATTAGATTTGAAATTACATCCATATAAGATCCAGATAGTGCAAGAACTAAACCCTAATGATTTAAATTTGCGTAAGTCATATGCCGAAACAATGTTAACTCGATTCAGTAATTTTGACAACATCTTATTCTCTGACGAAGCCCATTTCCACCTAAATGGACATGTAAACAAACAGAATTGCAGGTATTGGAGCAGCGAAAATCCCAAAGCTAAACATGAAAGGCAACTTCACTCTCCTAAGGTAACTGTATGGGCTGCAATTTCAGCAAAAGGAATCATCGGACCTTACTTTTTTGAAGATTCTCGAGGCCGTTCAGTTACTGTTAATTCTGCTGAGTATGTGAAAATGTTACGGGAGTTTTTAGCACTGATGCTACTGGAATTTGCTGGCTATAATCGTAACACATGGTTTCAACAAGATGGAGCCACGTGTCACACATCGAACGAGTCCTTGCCGGTGGTCAAAGAAATGTTTCCGGAAAAGCTGATTTCCAGACGAGGTGACATCCCATGGCCGCCCGGAAGTCCAGATCTATCCCCAGCAGACTTCTTTTTATGGGGTTATTTAAAGAGTCCTGTCTACATTGATAAACCGAATACACTCCGTCAACTTAAAGAAAAAATCATCGAAGAGATGTCGGCGATCTCGCGGTCTCTTTGCAGAAGAGTATTCGAAAACTTCAGGACTCGCTAAGATGAGTGCAAAAACCGAAACGGTGGTCATTTAGACGAAATAATTAAAAAAAAAAAAAATTACAACTAATTAGCTTTCTCGTAAATAAACTATTTCTAAAATATGTTAAATGGTTTTTTTATACGATTTTTTCAAATGTTAACTAATTCATGGCCCACCCTGTATAAGAAGACGCCACTAATAGGTTTTTTCATCTAATATAAGTTTAGTATATTGTATTATATATAAAGATGTTATTTACGAGAAGCCAGCGTTATTGATAACAATGTCAATTAAACTTTAAGAGATTTTCTAAATCGTATATTATTATAACTAATTCATGATCTAGATGACTATATTGAAACCAAATTGAGATAACTTCCTGAATTCTTAATCTACAGGGTGATAATAAGCACTCATAAATAAGAATTGGTTTGTAATTTCAATCTTTGGCAAAAAATATCATGTCAGGAACGTTCATAAGTAACGACCGTCATAGATTTTATACAAACATTCATATATTTACATATGTAATATTTTTTTATTATTTGGTTATTTCTTATTTAATAACATTGTGGTACCTGTTCAATTGCGCGGTTTATTTCGAGTATCAATAATGATAGAAAATATATAATTTTAAAATTTATTTCATTATACGTTAAAATGTTTTATTTATGAAATCAGTACATATGTTAGATGAATGATGATATAAATCCTACCGAAGCCATCTATGTAATTTAAATATATTAATGGTCTCTTTGTGAACCATGACAAAAGATAGAAAATTTTCACCATAATTTTTTTCTGAGTATCTTCAATTATAAGACTTTTTTAGTTTCTCGAACATATTTCTTATATTTATTTTGTAGATAAATTTATTAAAAATAAAAATCAAATGAATTTTTTATGTTATAATTATTAATAAATATTAAATATTATATAACTAATAAAGCAGTAAGTAAAACAAATTCGTAATTAGATTTAATTCATCATCATTTCTAGTAAAGATGTCGTGGTCAGAGAAATTATTTTGTTTTCATAGGAAATATCAAAAACTGATAGAGCTATGACTGTAATTCTATAAAACCACTGAGCAGATTTTGAGGAACACTTACTTGGTGGTATTGATCTAGAATATTGTATACAACGAAAAATTCTCTATTTTTTACTAGCAAATACAAAAATTAGTGTTGTAATTGCTCGTGACAGTTATTGGTATTTTAATTATAAAATTGAAGTAACTACACGTATGTATAAGTTTATAGATATATGTTATTATTTCAATTGGAAGAGGATGTGGGAGAGGATGTAAGTACTATGCCGATCCTGTTCCGTGTCAAAAATTGGCGTAGCTTAATATAAGATAAATAGTTCTAAAATAAAAATTTTGTGTGAGTGATTTATACTTCAATAACTTTTTGGTGCAACGTAGCCGAGTGAGGGGAATAATATTCATTTTTGGCATTCAAGAAGCACATTACGTAGACACCAAATCTTAGAAGAAATTCCGGTATATATGAATTGCATAACATATTTTAAAATTAGTATTTCAAGAGATTTCAATTTTAAAATACAAGATATTGTCAAAGAAGATCGAAAATACACAAATCGTTTGGAAAAACCTATTGCATGTTTCTTTCTTTTCATCAACGCTCAATCATTTCGGCGTTCTTAATCCCTTGGACTGAGTACCGAATTTTTTTCTTTTATTTAGGACTGTTTTGCTTGTCATCCGTTTTTCATTCTTAAAACGGAACAACGAAAATCCATTATGGATGTATGATTTTCTTCAAACCGAATTATCTTATACATAAATATTTTATACCTATATCTTCAAACGTAAAATCTATACATATGTATAAAATAGAAGTGTTTGGTTGTAAATCCAAATTAATAACTTTTATTGTATTTGTGTTGTTTAAATGTATATGAAAATATAAACATACATATTTTTTATACATATTGCGCAAACGAAGTCGTGGGCACAAGTAGTCAATAGATATATTTTGATGTCTTATTGTATTATCTTATACAAAATGAGCAATAGCAATGAGTAGAATATGAGCGTATTGTATAAGAAAAACAATCTGTTCTAGCCCCCGTAATTTATTATTCTCCTTTTTATATGAAACAAAATGTATTGAATGTATCAATCTGGAAAACAATGTATTGTATTTTATTACAAACATACATTTATCCAAAAATACCAATACCAGATAAATTTCTAAATACGAGTATTTACAAAACGAATGGAAAATATTCTAGTTTTAGATTGCTTTGCTACATCTGGTGACACAATTGAAAACAGATAAATTGTAAAAATAAAGCCAGGCACTAATTTGATTTGATTTGATATAGATTTAGTGAAATTGTTTATTTTTAAGCAAATCAAAACTTAAATATATAACAAAATTTTTAATACTATTCAATAGTAGGTAGTATAATTATTTTTTAAAGAAGAACCCATAGCTAATGCATCAATATAAAATAAGTCAGAAGTGATGACTACAAAATAAAAATTTGTATATTTGTAAGAATATTTTAATGTAATGTTAATGATACACATAGTATTTAAATACTATATCCAAAAAGAACATTTTAAAAATAATATATTATTGTATATAACATAACATGTCATATTAATATGAGTGTATTAAAATTTAGGGAAATATACAGAATATTATTACAATATTTGGTGATATTATGTATTTTGATGTTTCCATTACTATTTAATAACTTTCAATTTTAATTAACAACTAAGCTATGAATAAAAATATATTACCTATTATATTGGTGTATGGCTGTGACAAATGATTGTATGTATTGTACTTTTGTCTAGGTTTAATTGGCTAAGGAAAACATCACGCAGAATTCTGTGTCTTGAGAGAAATAGTCTATTAACCAAAAGTGGTGGTGAGTTAAGGTGCCAATCCGTTTTACAATTAAACGACTGTGCCATATATGAAATATATATAGGTTGGTGTTCTATTTTCTTTAACACCCAAATGATTAATTTTTTGATCATTCGTAATTATTTAAACCACTAAAATTTTTAAACTCAATTGAACAATTTAATCTTCAATTAATATGTATTTGGAAATGTTCAAAACGTTTAAAATTATTTATAGACCACTTACTCAATCGAAAAGCTGAAGACCCGTTTTTGCATAACTTAACAAACTGCTTGACCATCTCGCCGCTTTAGGAGTTCCAAGTTTGAACGAGATTGTTCCTTATCTGAAATTTAAATAGGGATCGAAGTGAGTTGAGAGATTGTTAGATAATCTAATATCATATCAATATTAAAAGTGCTTTAAAAGTAACATACGTTAAACATTATTGATTGCATATCAAAATAAAATGTAACTATTATATGTATGTATGTATATATGTTAGTATTAAACGGCAATGATAAAATTTTAATCTATTGGAATTTAGTGTTTGTATATTTTATGTACAATACATTGTCAGTTTGTTGTAAAACGTAAAGCGTGTAATTTAATGAATAAGTTATGGGCCCAGTCTTTTCGCTAATCTTGCCCATTACAGGTAAATTGACTAGTTGTAATTGTGAAAATAATTATCACAAAGTGAATATAACAGAAGTTTTTGTCCAAAGCATAAGACTGAACTTTTCAGCAACGCGCAATTTCATAATGGCGGCCAAACACTATTTAGGAATGTACCTAAGTTACATGTTATAGAAAAAAACGATGAGAGAGTGTACTCGAAGTTATGAGAAAATGTATCAAGCCAGAACCGGATTTTATATCCATTCCATTGGAAACTTGCATGACAAATAATTAAGGCGGGTCAGAAGCTATGTGAACAGGATTTGCAATAAATGATATTTGCCGCTGCTACTATTTGGCTTGTTTGAAAAATATGCAATACTATTTGGCTTGTTTGAAAAAACAGCCTCCGAATATTCGGGCATTCAAGTTACAACGGATGCAGTTGAAAGCAATCTTTTAGATATGGAGAGCGAAAATGGAAATAAAAGTAGTCAAAATAAAGTATTGAATGAGTACGAAGTGTAGTACAAAGCAATGCTCAGAAGAACTTAGGGGAGCCTTGAGAGTGAGTGAGTGAGTGAGAGAGATCACCCATTACAAAGTATTACAACAATCTGCTGCGCCATCTTCAGATGACAGTGGATGGCGTTTATGTTCAAATAAAGTCCCCGAATGTAGCAAAGTTCCACATTTATGGTGGAGCGTGGCGCCGCTCTGTTGACTCATCGTGAGCCCTCAGTTAAAATAAAACACGATAATTTGGCTGCCCCAGATACGATGGGCAGGCCCAAGTAAATTCCGAAAATCATTAAGCCGATTTTGTTCGGGGAGGGGTTCTCCGGCTTCCTTAAAGCTGGTATTCTGCTGGGTTATATATTTTGGAGTCATCTCTTTCTTTTTGCGAGAGAAGGGGGATTTGAGCTTTCGGATTCTCTCACACACCAACGGAATATAATCAAATGAATTTGGTTACTACAAGTCGATCTTTCTGGAATAGGTGGTCCTTTCCTGGTCAAGCCAGTCTCATACGAGCTCTATTCAAATGAATACACATACTATACATACTTTATCACATATCACATTTATTAGGACGGCTTATCAAATTGATTGCGATGGTTCTAGTTGTTCGTGCATTGCTCACTAAATGTATTGAGATTAGAGAAACAGAGATCACAATACGAAGGGCTTATTTTGATACATACGATATCAAAATAGGCCCTCCCGTCACATCCATTTGACGTACACAAGTGATCACTGGTATGGATTCAAAGTGGAAAATATATAAATAAATAAATAAACATACGTTCTAAAAAAACGATCACATGCATTTAGTAAAAGTATTTTAATTGGGAATTGCAAGCAGATACTTCAATTTCATTTATCTGTAGTTTATACTCAGATCCTTCATCTAGATTTTGTTATTTGCATTTTTTGGCGCCTGGGTATAAATTAATACGATTTCACAATTATTCATTTTTAGGGTTTTTTTTTCTATACAATGTTATTATTTTTTTTTTTTGTATATAACATTATGGTTTTGCTTTTTTATCGGATAAAAATAATTAAAATGAGTTTATTATATAATTATGAAGTAAATTTTCACTGAGTACAATTATTTTTCTTTAGTCTTAGTGAATGTAATTATATGTTAACTGTAATGTTAAATGTAGTTATAAGGTAACTAACTGCTGCTCCATGCATGCCAAACACGTAATAATTAAATAATTTATAGATTATAAAAAAATTTCCCCAAAAAAATTACAATGTATTTCATTTTTAAGAAAAATCAAATATACTTTTGTTAGAGAATATTTGAAAATAATTATCTCACGGTAAGACATAAAGCGGTTTACCTTTGTTCATTATATTCGTCTCTAACCAATAATCCTTTTCGCCTTCGAATATTTTATATTACATTGCCCATTTTTAATAGATTCTTGTATTTATGTATCAATATGTCATATAAAAATGAACATCGTATTTTACATACTTTAATATAGATATCATTTGTATTTTATAATATATTAATAATGCCGTATCTAAATTTTTTTACAATTAAAGCTGTATTTCTTTTAATTCAGGATTGTCGGAGACGTTTGATATTTATAGAAAGTTCGGCTTGGAATGTTTCGATTTATTAAAGAAATATTTGCTTATTCCAGCTAGTACCAGAGATTTCGTTTTAATTTATTCAGTAGAAATAAACGGTCGATAAAACACGTTTTATTTGAGCAAGGTTAATTTTCATTTCTGCTATTTAAGTTGGTTTAAACCTATACCTAATAGTATATATAGTTTATGTAATATAAAATAAATCAATATATATGATGAATGAATATTTCCATAATAGAATTTGTTTTTTTAACATGTCTAAAGTATGAATAGACAATTTCAATAAAAACTTTTATAAGTGGGACTATGTTCAGAGTATTAACGCAATTCTTGTGGATTTTGTTAATTCCTATAACAACTATGACATGGTTGCATTATACAATATTTTAAAATAGTATCGTATTAAGGTTACAGTTACCTCACAAATATATTAAATCATTATTTATAACATATAAAGCAAAATTTTATGATTTAATTGAAACTTTTCCTTGTCTTCGATCATTGTCACAATCAATTTGATGGATTAGACGGAAATGACAGATAGTGACAAGAACAAACGTATCCAATACGCCTAAACAGTCTTTGTCACGTGGTAAAGATTAATTTATTGATTTATTGGTACTTATTATATATTTGAATTAAAAAATCGCTCATTCCTACTTCATTTCTTTGAATAATATTAATTTAGTGTATTTAGTGATAAATAATATCTGATGTTTATGAATTAGATCCACTTTCACGAACATTGATTTTTGGACACACTCAAGAGTTAAAAACATAGAGAGTATCACAAATATAACAAATAAATTATTAAAACAAAAAAACGCCAATGATATATTTTATGACATTATTGTATTAAATAAGTAGTTGCTATGTTATTTTTATCCTATAAAGATTTAAAATTGGCTGGATTTGTTTAAAAACAATTATTGATTCTGATCCAAAAATTTGATTTATTCAAAGATTAAATGTCATTTGCAAAACTTCTAATTAATTAAAAATATAATTTTTACGAGATAGTAATATGATTTAAATGTTAAATTATGTTAAATAATTTTTAAAATAATCTTATTTAAATGTTATTTCAAAATAAAGTATTATTTTAAATTTGAAAAGGACGTGAGATATGTTTAGTTTAAAGAACCTATCCAAACACGAGTTTGTTTACAACAGGTTTTCGTTCTACAAATATTTCTATTTGCTCATTCATTCGCTTTTTTCTCAACTCAACAAATATTTAAAATAGTACTGTATAATAAATTATGTTATCTTTCTATTACAGTTTGATGTAATAATATATATTTTTTAATGTTGTCAGCGTTCAGGATCTCGATTTTTGCATATCTCTATTAATTTATTCATAAAGATTCATCATTCTACTTATGGTACAACATCTTTTTCTCATTTTTTTTTTAGCAAATTGAATTTAATGTGATATTTAATATTATTACAACAACATTGAGCTGCTTAAGAAATTATACATTTTTTCTATTTTTACATATTTATAAATATAGCATTATAGAATGTAGATTATATATTGGACTAAAAGTATCTCAAATATTAATAAAAAAAGCGGAAACAAACTTGAGACATCGGATCATCCCACTATTGATTTATTACTAGACTTGGTCTCACTGACGCCTCTTTTATGAGGTGAAGTCTCTGTTGTTATTTTTATTGAGAATGTATTATAAAAAAAGACTGTGCGACTCTCAAAAAAATTGTAGTTGTGACTTCCTTTGAAGAATGCCACAATAATATTTCAAAATTATACTTACCTAGTGTTCAAACATTGTTCAAAATCTTATCAAACAGACTATATTTCTACATACTGCAAACGTAACATCAAATTTTATAGTCTGCATAATTGCAATTGCAAGATATAGCAGATAAAAAATTCTCCATTTTGGATATTCATTCTAGGAAATGTTTCTCTGTGCAAAGAAACATTATTTAATTAAAGAATTTTAAAATGTCCAATAACTAAGTGCTTATTATACATTTTCCTAATATATCCCTTACCACGCTTCTAATTCATCCGTCTTTAAACCTTTTCTTATTCTTAAACCACCTAAATAGGTGTGTTGTGTTAAAAACAGTGGTTGATAAACTGATAGAATTATAAGTTTATCAACCACTCTTTTTCAAATTTACTTGCAAATTCTTCTTTCTCTAACAAATACCATGTTATTTTAGGTGGGGGTCTTTTCTTAAACATATTTGTACGCAGTAAATGTTTAATTTCAATGATGACATGTCTATGTTGTGAAACTACACTTTATCCCGGCAGTGCCTTGCAGTTTTTGACGCAGTTGAGTTTTCCTTATTTAGAAGTAATCAATCTGCGTCAAATGGCGGCTACTTTTGTAGCTGATTAAGTGTTCATCTGTCATCTTTTTAACCAAGTATTGGATATAGTCGAGTCGAAGGCTAAAGCGGCCTCCAGCAAAGCCTCACTCTCATCATTGCGGTTACAGAAACCCTAACCTCAATGTACTCATTCATAACCAACATTCATACATCCAACATGCATTTTATATATATTATCCAGAACATCCATCAGTGGAGAATCAAAATCTTCCCAAAACTTTTTTCATCCTATTATCACTCCCGGTTAGAGCAACATACACACCTATTACATTACACAGCTATGATTCTATGGCTCTGGCTCTTCACCCCAGTCACACACTCTTTTAATGTCTCATCAAGCACATTTCCGAAAAAAGGATGGCCCGTGATAAAACGTGTATCCTTCACTAACCTTTCTCGCTTTCCATCCCTTCTATTTTGTCTTCTACAATCATGCTACATTACATACATTATTCGCTTTCTCTTTAATATGTTAGCAATTTATTTTCCTATTCCAGTCATCGTACCAATATTCCAACTTCCAAATTTCATCCTATTGATTCCGGGCTAGCTTATCGTTTAATTTAAACGTTTTTCAAGGAACCCCTTTTTTGATATTTACTAGTCCCTAACTCTAACTAAAATTAAATTAGAAAAGAGAGAAAAAAAACTGAAAAAAAGCTGTCTTTAAAAATCTTTCATTTTATATTTTTTATACAAAACAAATCTAATAATTGTCTTTAATATATATACTTAGCTTGACCTCTTCATGTTTTTTTAATTATAAAGATATTTGAATTACATTTAACAAATGATTTAAAAATGTTAGCGGTTTAATATAAAAAATAATTATATAACATATATAATTATATAACAATTATTTTATAAAATTAGATCATACATTAATTGGAAACATAGAAATGATCAATTATAATAATATTATAAATACAATAAAACGATACAATTTGCAATAATGTACTCCGACAAATTTGATATTCCCTCTACAATATTTAATTTCGATAAATTTATTTGTATCGGTAATAAATTTAATTACGAGCTTCCTACACAGAGACGCTATAATATTACTAATCAATATGGCACATCAGTATCGCATACCTACGTAATTTACGTATAAATATCTGAAGATCCATTGTGCAAATGAATGTTATTTGATTAGGACTTGACTTGTGTAGAAAACATATAATATCTCTTAGGGGAATATTGAACTATAAGCTTCATTATTGTATGATGATAATGATAATGAAAAATGATCTTAATAAAATGTTATTTATAATTTAATTAATAATGATAACTTTTTTTTTATTTTTTTTATTTATTTATGATCAATAAAAATAAACTCAAATTATAAAAAATACTGTATGTATATATGACAAGTAAACATGTAACAAATAGAGAAGAATATAAAATAATGGTATATAGAAATTATTTATTTTATTCTAAAGCACATTAAAAAAATGTCATAAAAAGGTAAAGACACTGAAAACCTTGTCCAATAAAGAAGGAAACTCTTAAGGATTATCCCTCTTTACCTCTAGTGTCACACATAATTTAATATGCCACTTTACTGTCTACCCTCTTCTGTGTTACTTCAAAAGAGACATATTTTTACTGCTTACACATTTGGTGTTTTTCACAGCTAAATATTTTAGTTCAACTCACATTTAAGTCTGTCTATTTTTGTGTTAAAAATACTATATTTGAAACATATAATATCGTTTGTTTATAATTAATTTTATTTCGAAATTTCAAGATTTATCAATTATTGTAATCTACCTTATGTGGGACGGAGAAAAAAATATAATTGCTAATATATTTTAAAAACTATTTGTCATGGGCAGGCTTTTTAATTTCGTAGTCTAAGTAAACATAGTATACTTAAGATGCGTCAATTTATATAAAGTACTTAAAATTCAAAATATCTATATTCAAGCAGGCATTTACACGCAATTTTGAATCATTAATTATTACAGTTAGTCAGTCAGTATAGTCAGTAAATCTCAACAGTTGATCTTTTTTAAAGAAATTTAACATTACAACATCAATACTACAAATTATTCAACAATCTAAGTTCCACATATTACGTTCAACAAAAAATACTTGAATGCTATAGTAAGATTTATTTAGTTATATACTCTTAATTTTAGATTAAAAGATAAGAAAAGGACGGTCTAAAATATTTTGTAGAACTTTATTATTTATGTATAAATACCTTGATTGCTTTAGCAGTTACGGTTAACTGTTAACCAAAAAACATGTCTTAAAAGTTTTCTCCGTCTACATTCGTCTAAATAACAACAAATGTTCGTTAAACTACAGTGCAGGTGCTCTAGATAAATGGTTTTAAGCACCGCCCTTGCATTGTTGCTACGAATGGCTTGGATCTTTGTACAATTAACTGATAAATAATTACGTAAAGTGTTAAGAAATTTATGGAATGTTTACAAAAGGAGATAGATTGTTTAATAAAATATTTGTAACTAATTCTGTATTACTATATTTTGCAATTTAAGTAGAATATAATGACTCAACTTATTTCAAGATTGTTAACAATAAATAAAATACTTAATTTATGTAAATACTGATAGTAACTGTAATTTATACAGAAGTCTTATAATCAAATATACAATTGTACAACTAAATTTAAACCCACAACTTCTTGTATATGTAATCCATGGTTTAAGATTGTTTATTAAGAACCTCGAAGCTGCAACTTAAAGTATTAAACGGATTTCTCGATTCGCTCAGAATCATGCTTCGGAATTTGTTAATGTTATGGGATTTCTCGATGTGTTTTAGGAAAGATATAAATAGATCCAAGCGATATCTTAGGCATCAAGTCTTAATTAGTTTGGAATTAATAGGTGAGTTGGTGTAACAAGATTATATAGCTATATCATATGATAATATTATATTTAACTTTATTGTTTGTTATTATGAATTTGTTTAATTAATTTTCTTTTGAAATAACATTTATAAAACTTTTTCAATTTAATAGATGAGAAATCGAGATAAGAATAAAAAGATATGTAAGCCTTTAATTTTTTTTTAATTAAAATGAGAGAAATGGTTTTGAAATTGTATGAATTAATAACAAACGACAATTTATATTCTTAGACAGACATTTAAATTTAAATTAAAATACTTTCATAAAATGTGTTTATTTAAATAAAGTTTACATTTTAAAATTTGAATATTTATTGTACGATATTTATTTATCGTCCTCTATTTATTTACCCTTTATTTTATTTTACAAAAGCAAACTTAATTATCAAATTAGTGCTAAGTCATAAATAAATAATAATAATAACACTATAAATATTAATAATATAAATACAAATTCAATCTAACTAAACCTATTTATATATAATATGTAACACATACATCTAAATGAAAAATGTATTAGAAAGATTCAAGAAAGTGTTTTCAAACAAATTTTTTAAAAGACCTTTTGGTGGGTGCTCCCCTAATCTTTTTGAGTAGAGAGTTCCAAAGTGTAGAAGCTTGAAAGATAAAAGACTTGTGAAGGAAATCGATTTTATGCGGTAGAATGGCCATTTCAAGGTTGGAAAAAGATCAAAGCTTTTTTTTATGTGATGTATATTGGAATCTCTCCATTATTTGGATCATTTAAGATTGGATAGAGGTGATTAAGTATTCTAGAGATACGCTTCTGACGAATTAATATTAAATTAATCTTTGTAAGTTTAGAGTGAAATTGAAAGACATTATCGTACTTATGTAAACCTAAGATGTAGCGGAGACAGTTGTTGACAACATGCTTTAACGTTTTAAGAAGGTCGTAGTTCAGGTCTGGATAGCGGACCTCTGCGTAATGAGTGAGAGGTAAAATAAAAGAGTTATCTAGCATTACTTTCTCAATTGGAGAAAATGTTTAGAACCATATAAAGACTGTAATGCGCCAGTGTCTTTAGGACTTGCGGATGAGCCACCCATGCAAAGTTGCTGCTGACGGCCACGAAGATAGAATGAGAAATATTTAACTACATATGGGCTGAACTTGAGTAAGAATAATGACCAGGAGGATTTCGTGGTTTAGAATGTATTTAAAAACAACTACAACATCAACACTGTTAATTGCTTGTTGTCCATACCTAGTCGAATATTTACTTTTATATACATTCTGTGTACTAAAGTCCCGAAGAAGTCCCACTATTCAAGAAAATTATTCTTTTATTTTTATTACTTTACCAATAACGTACTATTATAGTAGTACTATTTTGTAGTAAATATTTTTTTGAAATAAGTATCCTTATATAACTATGTTGATATTATAAGTATAACATAAAAATAAAAAATGTACTAGTTATATTTTAAATAATAAAGCAAAAAAAGATGAATTGATTGTCCATTTTAATAAATTAAAATGGACAATCAAAAATATAAAATAAATAAATTACTTATTACTATTGATAAGAGTATAATGTTATATTTTCACCGTATATAGTCCCTATTAGTAAATACAACACAAGGGCGGCACTGAAAATCCATTTATCTAGCACACCTAACACACCTGTACCATCCATTAACAAACATTTATTATTATGTAACTCAACGCAAACAAATGAGAGTTTAAAGACTCTTGGATTTAAACCTATCAGAAATGTTCAAATATCTAGCCAAAAATAAAATGAAAAATGATAAACGATATCGGGGCTCAAATTTCTGCAATCCTTCGCAAAATAAGGATAGAATATAAAGCACGTTTATACATAATATCAATAAATATTTCTTTAATAAATTCATTCATTGGTTACCATTGATTACCATTGATTACCATTTGTTGAGAAACCTAATATATACGAGTATATTTACTTCCTTCGCCCGCAGAAGACGATAACAAAATATATATTTTACAATTCATTGCCGAATGGTGTCGCGATAGCTCAGTTGGAAGCGCAGGGAACTAGCCCCTACGATCGCAAGTTCGCATCGAGCTGGTTTTGACAAATTTTATATTTTATAAATTTTTCAAAAGTTTACTATTTTTTTAATGGGAGAAGAGGCCAAACGAGTATGCGGGTAACTGATGGTAAGTGATAACTGCAGCTCACAAACTCTAGCAACGTAAACGCAAGGTGTAGAAGTTAATATTGGGGTGATCCTAACTAGAGTTGAGTACAGTATTAAATTATTGAGCACAAATTTTTGGCAGAGTTTGAGGGCAATTTACCTTTGGTCTACAGGCGAATATAAATTGACAGTCACTCGAAATATCGTGGTCCAGTTTTGGGATAATTGGCGAGGCGTTAATGGAAGTGCTCTGAAAGAGAGACGACACGTCATATCTTGTTTTAAGTAATATACGCGAAAATTTGAGTCTTTTGGAGATTAAACTGAACGAGACTCAGTTCTCCCCATTCTAATACCATCCCCAGGGAAGTCTCTATAGAAGACATAAGTTTCTTTCAGCATTCGTTGACGTTTTCCCAAGAGATTCCTGCACGTCGGTTCATACGGCATCTCAAGTAATATAATCCACATGATAACTTATCTTAGAAATATCCAACATATCGTTGATGTGCAGGAGAAACACGGGATAGTACGATTAGAGATAGCACGCTACCTTCGGGGATACCAGCTTTTATAAACCACCACTTTTATAAACTCTCAGGAAACCCTGGGCAGTGAACTTCAAAAGAACCCTTTGTGCCATACACGCTTTTGTCGTATCCAGACTAAGTTCGAGATAATAATGTATAAAAATTGTTATAGTGTAATTTTACAATTATTCACATTGTTATTTTATTTCTGAAGATAATTTTAGAATATTATTTTAGACTATTTAATTTAATTTGAAAACCCTGATATCGGCTTACGGTAAGTTTTACATTAGTATGTAAATGTGACTGTGAGACTTACATAGTGTGTATTTAATTTCACTAGATAAGTCTTTTATTGAAGATCAATAAATTATAACTGTGTATCGATTAATATTGTTGCTCAGTTCATATCTTAACCAATATTTAACAATTTACATAAACTATTTTTTATCAAGTATTCATATAAACTGAATAGTTATAAATAATCAAGTTCTAAATGAATGTCCTTTAAACATTAAGAACATTTGAAGTTGGTCACCACCTAACAATTCTCAATTAGGCTATGGAGAAAGTCGAAAACAGATTTAGCACAAGTTACTAAATTATTCGGACAAAACTCGCCGCATTTCCAAGAGCGAAGTTTTATTGAAATGTATGCCCTTGAGACTTAATTAAGAAAATTAAAAAATCAATTTATAAAAGAATATTTACAATATTATTTAAAGCCTAGAATAATCATTAAAAGTTTCAAATACCAACAATGGACAATTCAAAACATAAATTCAGTTAGGTCTTACCAAATGAAAAAGAATTTTTAAAATTAATGGATTTTAAAGTAAATGGGCTCTTCAATTATAACAATAATACCTATTTGAAGTATAACGAATTATAATTTTAGAGGTAATTCAGTTGCTTATTATCTGTAATTAGAAATGGCAGGTCAAACCTATTAATTTGTTATTCATTGATGCCAAACCTTTTAAAAAATATGAAAAATAATTGTTCACAAACAACCGTGTAAACATATAGGAGAGAAAAATTGTTGTCAATGTTGCAATAGTAAGAAATAAGGTTTGAGTCCAGAATGAATAATTTCGATAAAGCACTCACGCAAGTTCTTGACACTAATAAACAGAAACCACAGAACAACACTTTTAATGAAATTTCTGTACTAACTCATTATATTATCATTAACACACTTTTAATTTCTAGAACCAACTACAGTTATTCTCTGCTGGGTTGGATAGGCATGAGGTATTATTTATTCGCCATAAGGTTCCAATTCCATAGAATAACTGAAACTACTAATTAGAATGCTATAATGGCAGTAAACGATGTCATAAAAAATCTGAATTTAAGTTGCATTAAAATCGCCCATATTTATATTTGTCATCGCTTAGGTGTGAAAAAAGAAAAACCCAGACCAATACCTTTATCTTCTATATAATTATGTTATACTAAATAGTATTTTTTTGTATATATTTTACTATGAGAGTCTTGATTTTTGATTGTAATAAAATTTGTTTGCCTTTATCTTTCTATGATGAGTTTTATAGAGCATCCAGTAACCGTTCATCAGACGATGACTTCATTGCATTAAATTTCAGACTTCATTCTATCTTCTCTAGCTAGTGTAATAGCTTTAATATTGTTAATATTAATACTAAGAGCATAAAGTCTTATAACTCTAATTTTGTTGCAACATAGTAATGCCAAAATTGATTGTTTTCTTGTTTCTGAATCATGGTTAAAACTTTCCTGTTGTTCCTCTCTTAACAGTTTTCCTAATTTCAAATTAGGGCGCAATGACCCCCTCGAAAAGCGTGGTGGTGGCGTTTGTATATACTTAAAACTCACGTTTTTAAAACTACTAGTGGTCGCCCAGTGGTCGAAATTCGACCATATAAGAAATTTAAATTGTAAGTGACTTTATATACATTATTAAAATATAATATTAAAACATTACTAAGGCTCTACTGTCGAAAACTAAACTACTGTTACCACAGATTTGACAGAGACTGTTATTTGCCAATTTCTTTTTTGAACAAATTATATGAAATTAAAAGAAAGTAAAATAAAGAATATCTATTTAAAAAAATTTTTACTAAAACAAAACACAACAATTTTATCTTGTCATTTAAAGTGAGTAAAATATGAGCATGAGGTAATCCTCTTTTTTGAAATTCAATTGTGTAAATGAGTGCTTCAACTTTACCAAAGATATTATTTTGTATAAGGCCCTCTATTAATGCTTTCAATTTTGACTTGAACACACGCACAGTAATATCAGGTCTAAAATTAGGAGCTTCACCTACACCAATGTTGTTAACTATTTCTGGCCATCTTGGATTGCAAGTCATTGTAATAAATAAGGAAGGTTTTCCGTAATGTTGTACAATTGACATTGCATCTAAATAATTCTGATACATATTTCTTGGTGATCCATTGAATGAAGATGGTAAAATTACTCTACGGCCAACATTCCTGGCATTCATGTTCAATTCTAAGTAGTCTGTTAAATTGTTATAAACTTCAGACCTAAGACTTGTTTGATTTTGTCGAATGAAATGTAATCGTGAGCCCTCTATTCTAACATACATATCAACAATCCACTGCAGAAATAGTTTTTGTGAATGGTGTAACATGCTGAAATCATCTCCAATTGCTAGTCGATAGGCTGTATACTGAAGCATGGTTAATTTATTTCTGGGTGCTCTTGAATTAGATGTAGTTGGTGTATTATGAGCAATATTGACATGCCACCCAGTATCACCGTTGGGAAAAAGCAGTGGGTACGCTAAAGGGTCTAATGATGAGTCCAAAACTGAGATAGTCTTAATTATACCATTAACTTTTGAAAAAGAAATCATATTTCGTTCAAATGGTGGCTCACCATCAACGGTACTAAATATTACTGCTACATCAGTTTGAACTGCATCATTAAATCGGTGTAGATCTAAATGGTGATTTACTTTAATGAGCATACAAATTTCTTTGTTTTGATTTTCGACTCTCTGACAATGATCTTTCATTGCAATGAATGACCGCACGAAAGGATTACTGCGTTCCAATTCCAGTGAAATTTCACGCATTATGTTGTTGTTACATGTTTGATTAATACGTTCTTGTAATCTATAATTAATGGCAGTGTCAACATCATAAAAATATAATTGTGCATAACATGGTGAGCGACCATATGCGGCAGTCATTGGGCCTGATCTATGATAAAAAACATCATGTATTTTGAAATGATACAGTCCACTTGTAACTGCCTCAGCAACTTTGGCTTCTGAGCTAACCATAGCAAAACATGAATTATATTTCCTAATATTTTCAAAATAATTTTTTGATTTACTTTTTATTGAAGGTTCATTTGAAGTAAGTCCATCATATAATGATTTAAAATATTCATTTTGACTTAAGGGTGGTAATATTGCTTTACCCTTGTGACAACATGAAGTGAATGAAGTTTGGTCGCCTAAAGTCACTTCAGATTCAAAATGTTTCGCATTGCAAAACCTGCACTCTAAATTCATTAATCCACAATCATAACTTAAAAACACATTTGGAATGACATTTAGAGCACACTTAAATGCATCTCTCAAAATCATATTACTATCTAATACTACTGATGACGAATTATTCCTTCCTCTTAGAGAAATATTCCTTCTTCTTTGTCTCTCACTCCGACTCGTTAATGTTCTATGTCGAGGCATAATTAAAGTTCTTTCCTTAGATTACTGAAATCAAGAAAAAGTTTTTACCTGTATGATGATTTCTTAATTCTGATCATTCGTACACAAAATCACTTATTTATATAAAGTATATGCAATCACTGAAATCGTAAACTACAAATAGCAAAAAATTTTGTACCTGAATGTTGTTATTGCAGATTGCTGCTACAGAACTTTCTTTATGCATATAATGATAGTCCTTGAAAGACGACGATACGTTTAAATGTATCTTACTGCTACACAACTCACATAAATTTGTATAATTATATAATTATAACAGTATTTCACGTAGTATTCGTCAAATAAAACTTTTATAACTTTAAACATTCAATAACACCGCAGGAAACAAACTGTTCAACTATGTCTGTAATAGACAAACGAAACAATTTGACCACAGACAATGTATGCGTGTGTCAAATGCATGCTGGTTAGTATAATGTTTTATTAACTGATTTAATCTATTTTTATGCATTATTATTAAAATCTTTTTTTATATTTAATTAAATGAGGCAAATTAAACTTTTTTTTTGAGTACTCTATGTCTATGCACAAAATGAATTATTGTTTTATTAACTGATTTAATGTATTTTTTATGCATTATTATGAAAATCTTTTTTTATATTTAATTAAATGAGACAAATTAAACTTTTTTTTTGAGTACTCTGTACACAAAATGTAAAACAAAAGAAACCATTTGACCACAGAGTATGTATACTCAAATATGTATATTTTTGATATGTCAATGTCAGTACTCTAAGTCTGTAGTAAGTATGTGTGTGAATTTGCATGGTAGTGTGTGTAATGTTTCTATGTCTATAGACAAAATGAAAAACAAAAGAAACATGTGTGTGTGAAATGCATGGTAGTGTGGGTAATGTTTTATTTATTGATTTAATGTACTTTATAAGCATTATTATTGAAAAATATTAGCGTTCTGCACTTCTCCTGTACATAAACTATAAGTGTGCCAAATTTTATGCTCCTGCGTCCGCGCAATTTTCGTAAAAAGGGATCCAAAGTTTTGGCATCACGTATTAATATATAGATTAGCTCATTTACATCATCTTAAAATTTCACAAAATTAGAATAAATTGGTATTGACGTAAAGATAGGGCTATTTTTTCCGCATAACTTCAAAGCAATAAGTTAGACAAAATTACTTTCTGATGCCGTAACTCATTATGGTTCATAAAAGATCGTTACACATGAAATTGTAACAATTGTTTAAACATTCAAATCCATTACTCCGACCGGGGTAGATTGAGAAAAATTTAAATACACATCTTGATCAGGAGTCTATGGGCTACCTGTGCGCAAAATTTGGATGGTTAACTCGTAAGCGTTCAGTTATTGAGGTTACAGACAGACAGACGGATGGACACAGAGATGGACAGATAGAGGGTGACCAGGTCACCTCCCTCTCTCAAATATGGTGAAGAGGGTGATGGCTGACTCTTGCGTTATACTCGTGAAGGGTTGTTGCTTGCGGTAGCTTGTCCTTCTACTAACCATGGATTTTTTTATTGTTATTTAATAATTATCGAAATGATAGCGATGGTTCCATTTGTAAACATTGTCCACTAAATACATTGACTTTTGTGAAACATAATCACAATAAAAAAAAATGCGACTGAGTTTATTGTGTGGTTTTTTTTTTGTTTTTTAGGGTTCGTTTGGAATCTTTGTAGTTTTATTTTAAATTAGAGACTCTCTTTACAAAAAGGCTTATTTCGATACGTACGGTATCAAAATAGGCCTTCCTGTCACTCCCATTTGACGTACACAAGTGTTCGCTGGTATGAATTTAAAGTGGAAAAGATATTTAAAAAAATATTTAAAAAACTATGAAACTGAGAAATCTTTTTTCAACTCATGAATACAAATAATACCGTCAATTTCGTCATTTATTCTAAAAGATTATATTAAACCATTTTACGATTCATACTGAATTATAATTTTATGGTTATAACGTATTCATAAAGTAGAAATTACCTTGGGCATAGGCAGTATGTATTAGAATATTAAATTTTATTAAAATATATATCATGTATAGAAAATAACAGTATATTAAATATAGAATTTTAAACAAGGAGTAACTATTTCGTTACAAGGCTTTTATTAACATTGATAAAATATTGAAAAACAATTGAAATAGAAATATAATAGAAATATTCCAGAAACAATTTTAATTACCTATTGGTATTATATTTAAATGAAGGTATTGCTTTATTATGTAAATATGAATGATCGTATATAAAATCCTGGAGCATCACTTACGGAACTTATCGAGACAGGAGTGTTTACGGGTAGGAGGAAATACTGTCTTAACAAATATTTTTATTTGACAATTGGGATAGGTTTTTCAAAGACTATTTCTTAAAGAAAATATTATGATGGTCTTACCGATTTTGAGAAGTTATGGAATCAACCTAACTACAAAGATCTGTACCTCCAATAGAGACGTGCAAAATACATATTACACAAAATAAATTAAAATATTTTCAATGTATAATAAGAAAATCTTCTTCTTATTCTAAAAATTATTTTGCCTGTATTTACCATTTCAATCTGTAAAGTGTATGCTAATAAAAATATAAACGTTATTATTGATAACGTTTATATTGGCCTTAACCTAACTTTAAACATTATTTGATCATAATTAAAATATTAAAATTATATTTCACCGTGTTGAAAGGAGACCTCCCAACCACATAACATACATGTATGTACATAAACGGTGTAAAATTTATCTGTAGTTCGTTATACTACCATATATATTTTTATACTGAAGTAGTACCTTTTTAAAAATACATGGGAAAAAAAGAGTTTGCTGTAGTGACGAGCCTTACGAAGCATTTCCCATAATTTAAATCATAAGTATTCAAAATGAGAAAAAGTTGTGAAACCGGATTCTTCTGCCAGTAAATGATTACTTGACTTTATCGCCTTCCTATATTATACTGGTGGGAAAATCATGAAAGTTCTATTTGTTATATATTTAATCTTTCACTGCATTGTCATATTATACTAGAGAGGAAGCTTCTTAGCTTACCATCGATTCAGCATGCGGCTGCCGGGCCCATCGCATTGCAAGAAGAGGAGTGCAAACAATTCCTGGGACTTGCGATCCAAGTGTAGGTTTAAGGGGCCCCCTTACTATGCGCATACACTCTCATCTTCACAGTCTACGCTCCTTTTCCTATCTAAGCAAATTTCATAAGAACCTGCTAAAGCCATCTTTGAAATACGTTTTAGAAATGAACCGATGATATTTCTAGAAAGACCGAGATCTTTAATTAAATTGTAGTTGAGATTTTGTTGTTTGCTGTTTTGAGTGATCCTGTTTTGACAAAATCTACAGATCGTTTGGTATTTGTTATACCGTTCTGCGCTCTTGCTACTGAAAGACTAAACGCTTCTGGTATGTATAATGATGGTATAATGATTTATAAAATGCGACATTACAATAAAATAAATAATAATAATAATTATTATTATTATTATTTATTTAATTAAAGACATATTAGTTACGTATACCTACTCCAGGAGGATCGCTGACTGGAATTTACTTCCATGTGAACAAAATGTGTTTTGCGTCATCGCGACGGAATGCATACTTGCATTTTAATTAGAATATAAGTTTAATTAATGTAATAATTAAATTCATTTTTTTTTGTACTTACATCGAGTAGGTCATAACTTTGTATTAGTTAATAAGTTCTTTATTTTAATTAAAGTTAGTTTTAAATCAGTTTTGGTTTTTTTTCGACTCTACGTCTGTAGCTAACGTAATTGGCGCAGTCGGTAGGATACTAGAATAGGGACTGTTAGGTCATCGCTAGTATCCAGAATCTACGGACCAGCTGCAGCAACGGGAGGCGAATCCAAACTTCGATTCACGAGAAGAAACCAGAAATGAAATCTATGTGAGTACATTTGAACCATTCTCGTGTTGCTCTTTCCTAGTAATAATTCCATTCCAAAATTTATTATCCTAGAGTTTATAATCAACGGGAATCTGCATCGCAGCAGGCCCGTAAGCGTAGTTTAGATATTAATAGAGATTTAGATAATAACTGTATTTTAAATATGGCTCAAGATCCGGATAACATTTATAAAATCCTTAGGATCGTGCCTGAATTTGACGGAAACCCTAATGTTTTAACTAGATTTATTAATATTTGTGACCAAATTGTAACTCAATACTTAAATAATTCGCCCGGTAGTGAATTATCTAATTTGTGTCTATTAAACGGTATTCTTAATAAAATAACCGGCACTGCCGCTGCTACTATTAATTCCAATGGTATTCCCGATAGTTGGTTAGGAATTAGAACATCTTAAATAAATAACTTTTCTGATCAACGGGACGAAACGGCCTTATACAACGACCTCTCATTAGCCGTACAAGGAAATAAGACACCTCAGGAATTTTATAGCTATTGTCAAACGCTATTCAGTACGATAATTACTTATGTTACATTACATGAAACTTTATTAACAACAATTGAGGCTAAACGCGACTTATATAAAAAAGTGACTAAGCAGGCATTTGTACGTGGCTTAAAAGAGCCCTTAGGGTCACGAATTCGGTGCATGCGCCCGGATACTATTGAAAAAGCTCTAGAATACGTTCAAGAGGAATTAAATGTTATTTACTTACAGCAACGTACAGATGGACTGAAACAGCAAACATCCACTAATAAAAACACAATACATGACAGAGTTTTTACACCTCCTCAATCTCAAGGTTATCATCCCTCAACCCCTATCTGGCCAGCCCCTATGTCACATCGACCCATACAACAACCACAACCTTTTAAATTTAACTTCAATCGAAATCAACCCCAGTATAATATGCCCATGCGTTCTAGAACTCAACAAATGTTCAGCGCACCCCTACCTAATTATAACCCACACAGTAATGTTTTCCGCTTACCACCTAGGAATAATTTTAATCAAAATCCCATGCCCAAGCCTATGAGTGGTGTTCAAAGTTTTATTCCCAAGCCCTCACCTCATACCTTAATGACTGGACATGACTGGCGTAAATCTGGTAATCCGCCACCGACAAATTACTTAAAAGTTCGCGAGATGAACATGAATGAATGTTTATCTTATGATAATTTGGAATACAATTATCCTGACTATTATTACCAACCAGACTATAATAATTATACTGAACAAGAATACTATGACAGTTATTATAATCCAGACCCTTATATTAATAGTACTATCACTTATGAAATGAATAACGACGAAATAGTTAAAGAAAGTGAACCCCTATCAGATCCTAGTTGTACAAATCAGGATTTTCGTTTAGACCTAAAATCACCAAAACCAAGATAGAGTTAAATTTACAGACACAAAGACAACTTCCATATATTCAAATAAAAAATCCCCCACTTAAACTTTTAATAGACACTGGTGCAAACCAATCATTCATTAGTCCCAATGCTGTTGAAAAATATTTCTCTAATTTTCCTTTAAATTACGACCCTTTTGAAGTTACGAATGTACATACAACAAGTAGAAACGAATATTCTATAACATTACCTTGTTTTAAAGAATTTACAGACCCAGAGAATATTAAACTCTTTATCTATAAGTTTCACGACTATTTTGACGGACTAATAGGATTAGATTTATTAACGAAATGGGAAGCAAAAATTGATTTAAAGGACAGAAATCTATTAACTCGTACAGGCTCAAATCCTATTAGGATGTATAACTCTTGTAACCTAAATTTTTACGAGGATATAATACCGGCTAGAACCTCAAAATTAATTCGTATCCCCATAAACTCTCAGGACGGAGAAGTTTTTATTAAGGAACAATTAATTGGCAATTGTATTTTACACGAATGTATAACTAACGTGACTTGTAACCGTGGATACGTAGAAGTTGAGAATCCGACACCAAATGACGTAATACTATCGCTAGACCGACTGACTAATGCCGACTTATTTAATATTGAGTACGAATGCACTCAATATAAGACACGCGGACAGGACGTCACATCACGATTACGAACTAATCATTTAAATAACGAAGAAAAAGCCAACCTTATACAACTTTGTTCCAAATATTCTGACGTTTTTTATATTGAAGGCGAATATTTAACGTTTACCAACAAAATTAAACACCGTATTAAGACCACCGACGAGGTCCCTGTACATAGTAAAAGTTATCGTTACCCCTTTGTACATCGACAAGAGGTTAGGGACCAAATAACGAAAATGTTGGAACAGGGTATTATAAGACCATCCGATTCTGCTTGGAGTTCACCGATCTGGGTCGTGCCGAAAAAGATCGATGCTTCAGGTAAGCAAAAATGGCGTTTAGTTGTTGACTATCGTAAGTTAAATGAAAAGACTATAGACGATAAGTACCCAATCCCTAACATTAATGACGTACTTGACAAATTAGGGAAGTGTCATTACTTTACAACCCTCGACTTAGCAAGTGGATTTTACCAGGTAGAAATGGACCCACAGGACATTTGTAAGACAGGATTCAATGTAGAGCATGGCCATTTCGAATTCCTCCGTATGCCCATGGGACTTAAAAATTCACCATCGACTTTCCAAAGAGTTATGGACAATGTTCTACGAGGCTTACAAAACGAAATATGCCTTGTATATTTAGATGATATAATAGTTTTTAGCACATCCCTGCAAGAACACATCAACAATCTAGAAAAAGTATTCCAAAGACTTCGTGAATCCAATTTTAAAATTCAATTAGATAAATCCGAATTTTTAAAACTTGAAACATCTTACCTTGGACATATAATTAGTAAAGACGGTATAAAACCAAACCCTGACAAAATTTCAGCCATCAAAAAATATCCTATTCCCCAGACAGCTAAACAAATAAAACAATTTTTAGGCCTTCTCGGTTATTACCGAAAATTTATTCCAGATTTTGCCCGCATAACTAAACCTTTGACTCAATGTTTAAAAAAAGGTAAAAAGATTACATTCGATAATGAATATACCTCTTGTTTTGAGAAATGTAAGACCCTTTTAACCAACGACCCCATTTTACAATATCCAGATTTTACTAAAGAATTTAATTTGACAACTGATGCTTCAAATTTAGCTATTGGAGCCATTTTATCCCAAGGTCCAATAGGATCTGACCGACCAGTATGTTATGCATCCCGTACCCTAAATGACAGTGAGATTAATTACAGCACAATCGAAAAAGAACTTCTAGCCATAGTATGGGCTACAAAATATTTTAGACCATACCTATTCGGACGAAAATTTAAAATACTGACAGACCATAAACCTTTACAGTGGTTAATGAATATGAAAGAACCAAGTTCTCGACTCACTAGATGGCGACTTGGACTAAGCGAATATGACTTTACAGTAGTATATAAAAAAGGTAAAATGAACACTAACGCAGACGCCCTATCGAGAGTTGAAATCCATAACGACGAAACTAAGACCCTTATTGAAGAAATTGACGAATTGAACTCTTTACTAGGAAACCCCTCTGACTGTGTACCACCTATAACAAATTCTTCAACTGACACCGTACATACAGACAAAGAGAACCCTATATTAAATATACCAATTACTGACGACCCTCTCAATAGATTTACTAGACAATTATGTTTCACAGTCGTTAGTGATACTAAACGAAAAACGACAGTTACTAAGCCATTCGATACCCATACACGAACTTCTATACAAGTGTTAGAATCCAAATTAGAGGAAGATGTAGTTAATGCCATAAAAGAATACGTGAACCCAAAAATTAAAACCGGTATTCTCATAAATCCACCCCTTGCAATGTATTCAATAATTCCCATTATTCAAGATAAATTTAAAAGTTCTGCTATGAATCTTGTTTTAGTAAAATTCGAAAATGAAAATGTAAAAGAATATCTACAACAACAAGAAATTATTAATCATTATCATAATGGAAAAACAAACCACCGCGGAATAAATGAATGCTATTTAGCGTTATCCCGAAAATACTATTGGCCAAAAATGAAGGAACAAATTTCAAAATTTATTAATGAATGTACGTTATGTGGTATGGCTAAATATGACAGAAATCCTATTAGACCCCAATTTAACATTGTACAGCCAGCTAACAAACCCTTTGAAATTATCCATATAGATTTACTGACTATACATAGTGAAAAGTATATAACTTTTATAGACGTCTTCACAAAGTATGGTCAAGCGTATCATTTACGAGATGGAACAGCTGTTAGTATCATACAGGCATTATTAAAATATTTTACCCACCATGGTGTACCCCTAACTATAATAACCGACAACGGAACGGAATTCACAAATCAATTATTTTCAGAATTTACAAGATTACACAAAATTAACCACCATAAAATTTTAGCTCACTCACCTAACGACAATGGAAACATTGAGCGTTTTCACTCAACAATATTAGAACATTATCGACTCTTAAAATTACAACACACAGACGAACCCCTTATCAATCTTATGCCATATGCCCTCATAGCTTATAATAGTACAATACACAGCTTTACTAGATGTAGGCCTTTTGATCTATTAAATGGACACTTTGACCCACGAGACTGTCATGATTTGGACTTTACTCAACATTTATTACAGCAATACATGATAAATCATAAAGAAAGCATGCAAAAAGTATACGAAATTATTAATAGCACTTCCTTGGAAAAGCGTGCTACTTTGATAAATAATAGAAATAAAAATCGCGAACCAGAAATTGTATATGCACCCGAACAACAAATTTTTATTAGGAACCCTCTGGCAAGCCGTCAAAAAACCGCACCTAGATATACTCAAGACAAAGTTATAGCTGACCTACCAATCCATATATATACTTCCAAAAAACGTGGTCCTGTAGCTAAATCCCGATTGAAACGAGTACCTAAAGGATCCAACTTGTTACAGGATAATACTAGTTCTGCTGACAATCCACGTGACGAACCCCCTAGAGATAAAACTTGAAAGCTTGGATGATGGACCTGGACTATTACCATACAAACTTGGACTGATCAGACTTACGACTCATTACCATACTTTTCTACAATACATCAAACTCGACTCCATAGAAGATAAAATAGAACTTTTAATGACTCAATTAAATAATCTCAAAACTCTTTTTAGTAATGAAACATATTTACTCTTTGAACTGCAAATAAATTATCTTACTGAAAAGCTTTTCAAAGTTTCAAATCAATTAGGATCTTTTGAACCAAATCGTGTTAAAAGAGGTCTTGTAGATGGTTTTGGTTCTGTTATAAAGTATATAACAGGAAATTTAGATTATAAAGATGCGTTAAGATATAATAATGCAATAAAAATGTTAGAAAATAATAAAAATAAGATAGCTTCCGAGTTTAACAATCACATAAGTTTAAATAAAGAATGGATGGCAAAACAAAGTGAAGTAATAAATCAATTAGTTAAAAATCAAGTCAAAATTAACAATACTTTGCAGATTATTCTAAATGCAAGTGCAGATAAGGATAATATTTTATTGAAATATGTAAAATTTGCCCAACTTTTAGTAATCATTGGAGAAAATATAGAAGACCTTATGTCTGAATTAATAAAAATAGAGAATATTTTAGCTTTTACTCATACTTCAAGTATGCATCATTCTATGATAGAGATAAGTACTTTAAAATTAATGATAGAAAAATTAAGGAAAATTTATATTAAGGATCAAATTATAGATTTAGAATTGAGAGAATACTATGGTATTATAAAGCCGGCATGCTATTATACAGAAAAGCAAATAGTAATAGTTTTTAAATTTCCAATAGTCTCTGCAGATATCTATAATCTCTATAAACTCTCTATTGTTCCTAATAAAATCCAAAATGTCCTCATACCCCCGTATCCTTTCATTGCAATTAACGAGAATTCGTTCTTGTACATGGAGGCAGAATGCCCGAAGCTTAAAAACTGGTACCTTTGTGAAATGGAAGTGAATCAACGTATTCATACAGAACCTGACTGCGTGCAGCAGCTTATTTCTCATCAAGTCCTGAAGGAATACTGCAAGCATACAACAGTTACCCTAGCAAAAGAAGCAATGGAAAAACTAGATGATCAACATTATGTATTTTCTTTCCCTCGTGTCACCAAAGTGCAACTATCCTGTGAAAAAGAAGAATTTACATCACTCCAGGGTAGCTTCTTAATTATCATCCCCGTGAAATGCTACATAAAAACCGCCGAATTCACTATTCTGAATAATAGTGATGAAACAAAAGGACAACCATTAAAATTGATGCAAATACCATTTAATCCTACGAATCATATTGAGATTCCTACTCATCTCAACCTAAATTCGATAAACTTACAAGAACTTCATGGTATTCAAGATAAAATAATCAAAGAAAACCCCTTACAACTAGAGAAATTTAATCGTCATACAATCTACCATACTACAATACCGTTTTACGTCTTCATATTGAGTGCAAGTGCACTTATAATTGTGTTTGGATATCATCGCTACAAGCTACGAAAAACCAAGGAACCTAACAAAATGACTACTTCATCTACTTCAAATGACAATATTGGTGAACAATTGGAAGAAGAAGGGACGCCAACACACAGTAAGAAGATGCCAGCAACATTTTATCTCAACGTTCTAAAATAGTTGCTGATCTGAGGATGGAGGAGTTACGTATACCTACTCCAGGAGGATCGCTGACTGGAATTTACTTCCATGTGAACAAAATGTGTTTTGCGTCATCGCGACGGAATGCATACTTGCATTTTAATTAGAATATAAGTTTAATTAATGTAATAATTAAATTCATTATTTTTTGTACTTACATCGAGTAGGTCATACTTTGTATTAGTTAATAAGTTTTTTATTTTAATTAAAGTTAGTTTTAAATCAGTTTTGGTTTTTTTTCGACTCTACGTCTGTAGCTAACGTAATTTATTTCAAAATAAAAGCATATAATGGCTGTTACCGAAGAAATCACTCCCTTAGTAGAACGTACAAATCTATCTACTATAATCAACTTCAAAACTGATTTAATGAAATATAATATAATGAGTAAATGTACACAGATTAGGTATTTCATTTTATAAGACAAAGTCAAACTTCTTCTTCAAAAAGAAACACTTCTAAAACATAGTAATTATATTGTTTTCATCTTAAATTAATAATTAAGGAAAATTTTATTCCACTACGTTACTAAAACAATTTATAACATAAAACGCTTTTCTATACTTATATTACTGGTGTACATCAACGGAAAGAAATTTCTATTAATCTTTTATGTGATATCAAACTTTTACTTAAAAAATAAATTAGAATCAATCAATCAATACGAAAATCCACAATATTTCAAGAGTAAAAAAATACAAAGAAGACATGGTCAACTGTTCTACATGTGATCGTTGTTGGTAGTAAATATAGATATTGTAGAGATAAAATAATAATTTTAAAGTTGCTAACATATTCCACTTGAGCTTTTAAATAAATAGTTTTTTGCATTATTGTAGAAATGCAATAAAACTCAATATTTTACCGGTAGACATTTCTTGCTGTAGTAAATGTTATACACTACTTATATTTAGTGTGTAATATTTGACAATGATAATATCATATATATCGAATATGAAATAAAGTAATTTAATTAGCTTTTGTAATGTTATATTATATGATTTAGAAATATTTAAAATTATATTACATAATTCATTTGGAAATAAGAAGTAAATATAAACAATAATATATCAAAATTTATTTAATTATATTCGTTTGGCATTTGTTATGCTGATATATTCTTTTTACTATAATTTAATAAAAACTTAACAAAGAGAATAATTGTTATAAATTTGGAATAGCTATCGTGGATGTCGGAGCTTGATTATATTAACTCAATACGAGGCAAATATTGTTGAAAATTAATTCAAGATTTTATTAGAATTGTATCGTATTTTGTATTTATCATATAATTGAGGTTTATCGAAATAGAAGCGACATTTATTAGTCTTCAAAAATCTTAAATAGTGTTTTTTAAGTCATTAATATGTTGGATCGATATCATTGTCAGGCCTTTCGTCAAATATCACGTTGTCGAATCGATGGGTTATCAAGTAAATGAAATTAAATTAAATGTAAAACAAAATCTTCAATATCTGGTAAATAAAAAAATAAATAAATGGTCTTTACGTCATCGCGACGGTGCTGGAACCACTTGGACAACGTGCTGTATCTCGTTTAGCGTTTCTAGTCATCAACTTGATCGGCAATGATACGTGTAGGTGTACTATACTATCAGTCACGGCTATAATGATACTTTTAGAATCGATATTAATCGCACAAAATAATAAAACGTAATTAGTAAACACATCCATGAGAGGTCATAATCACCAACATCATCGACATAGCTCGAAGAATTGCTGGTCTGAAGTGGCAGTGGGCAGTGAAATTGCTCGAGTAACTAACGACCTATAGCCGAAAGGTTCTCGAGTCGCCATAACGAGCCGGTAAACGCGTCGTGGGTAAGCCCCTCACGAGAAGGGCTGATGACATAATCAAGGTCGCAAGAAGTGTCTAGATATGTGCACGGCAAGACCGGTCATAGGAGTACATAAATAGAGTAGAGTAGAGTAGTAGAGTAGAAAGGGTAGAATAGGAGTCAACTCCAGACTCAATTTCCTCAATGAACATGTGCCATGTTCGTAGCATCATTAGAAAAAACTTACCCGCCTACTCTACTTATATTCTTCCAAGAAAAAAGAGAGCCTTTCGTGTGCATCAAAAGCACCAGAAGCAACCAAGCACCACTTTGATTTACTATTTAATAATAGTTTTTATTTATAATTATTTGTTCTTAAAACATAAAACGCAAAGCTTGAATCCTATTCGTGATATATTCAAATTCAAATTCAAAATATCTTTATTCAAGTAGGCATTTACACGCACTTTTGAATCGTCAATTATTACAATACAAAAAAAGGTCAGTGTAGTCCGTCCGTAAGCAAGCTACCACCGGCTCGGAATGCTGCTCTGTTGAGAAGAGCCGGCCAGAAACTCAACAGTTGCTCTTTTCAAAAGAAATATAACAATAGGTGATGTATATTAATTATAATATAATATAAATCCTGCAAATGATTCAACAACTTAAGTTCCACATATTTCGATCCACTAAAAACTCTTGAACGTTGTAATAAGCTTTATTTAACAATAAACTTTTGATTTTAGATTTAAAACTAAGAAATGGAAGGTCTAAGATATCTTGTGGAACTTTATTATATATGCGTATACTCAGACCCATGAAGGATTTATTAACTTTTTGAAGCCGAAACTTTGGCGTTACGAGTTTGTTTTTATTTCTCGTATTTATCGCGTGTCTGTCACTGTTTTTTATATAACTATTTAAATTTTGCCGTATATATAAAATGTTATTAAATATGTATTGGGAAGCGACTGTAAGAATACCTATTTCTTTAAAAACATCTCTCAGAGAATCTCTAGCTTTTAAGTTATAAATAGCCCGCACAGCTCTTTTTTGTAAAATAAATATAGAATTAATTTCGACAGCACTGCCCCATAATAAAATACCGTAAGATAAAATACTGTGAAAATAACTAAAATAAACAAGTCGAGCCGTATTTATGTCCGTTAATTGTCTAACTTTTCTAATTGCAAAGACGGCGGAGCTGAGTTTGGCTGCGAGTGTTGAGAGATGGGGGTTCCACTGGAGCTTTCTATCTAATGTTAAACCTAAGAATTTTGTTGAGTCAATTAATTCTAACACTTCATTGTCAAGGAGCAAGTTACAATTTTTACTTTTTACATTAGGAAGTGTAAACTCTACGCATTTAGTTTTCTTAGCATTTAACACTAAATTATTAATTTCGAACCAATGCAGGACTCGTGACAAAGTACTGTTTACTTCGTCATAATTAATCCTATCACGCTCAACTTTAAAAATAAGCGAGGTGTCATCAGCAAAGAGTACAATGTCACACAGACCCTTAACAAAAAAGGGCAAGTCATTAATATAAAGTAAAAACAAAAAGGGGCCCAGAATAGATCCTTGTGGAACACCCATCTTTAGGTGAGAACCAGACGATTTAGAATTATTTACGTAAACTGTCTGGATTCTTTGATTCAGGTAAGAGGCAATAAGATCAAGCGCAGCGCTACGTACACCGTAGTGGTTTAGTTTGCATAGTAACGTTCGATGGTCCACACAATCAAAGGCTTTGGACAAATCGCAAAACACCCCAATTGCATTCTGCGACTTCTCCCACGCGTCGTAAATGTGCTTAAGAAGCGCAGCACCCGCATCAGTCGTTGATTTGCCTTTGGTGAAACCATATTGTTCACTATGCATGATCCCACTGCTATACATAAACTCTGAAATCTGATTTAAAATTATTTTCTCGAAGACCTTACTCAAGGTCGGTAAAACCGAGATAGGCCTATAATTTTCGGGATCCAATCTATCGCCACTTTTAAACAAAGTAACTATTTTACTGTTTTTCATCAAATCTGGAAATATACCGGTTTCGATACATTTGTTAAAAATAAGGGATAATTGAGGGGCAATATCATTTATAATAGTGCTAAGCAATTTAACTGACATACCCCAGAGATCACCGGTTTTCTTCGAATTTAAGGTTCTAAATGTGTTAACTATTTCATCTGATGAAACAGGTTTAAAAGCAAAATATTTATTATTGACTTTAACATTTTTGTTTAATTCCGCGATTGCAACAGATGATGAGGAATTTAAATTACGTGTGACTGTTATTGGGATTTCAGTAAAAACGGTCTCAAAAACAGCCGCCACCTTTGATTCTTTATTTATTTCAATATTATCAATTTTTAACTTTATAGGTCCATTGGGAGCCCTAGATTTTCCAGTAAAACTAGATAAAACATCCCAAGTTGCCTTTATTTTATCTTCTGAATTTAAAATTTTATTTTTTATATAAATGGACTTGGCTTGTACGCAAACGTTCTTAAATATTTTAGAGAAATTTCTGACTCTATTTAAGAACACCGGATCATGATTCCATTGCCTCTCACCATATAAATCATATAATCTTTCTCTGCTTCTATATATTCCTACGGTAGCCCAATCACTAAATTTAATTTTAAAGAATTTCGTAAACGTTTTTGGCTTAAAAATATTATTAAATTCATTTAACAATATATCGAAAACTTTATTATATAAATTGTTCGGATTATCATTGGTTACATTTTCTTTAACCACTATTTTTGCAACATTTTTTTTAAAAGTGAGCATTCTATTTTTCGTTATTGGTCTACAAGTAAATTTTTGGGGTCTTGCAATTTCATGATTAATTAAGAGAGAAAATTGTTGTCCACAGTGGTCTGAACTTAAATTCGATATTATCCTCTCTTCATATACGTTACAGTGACAGAACACATTATCTATACAAGTCGCGGAAACACTAGTTATTCGAGTAGGTTCCGAAAAGACGTTTAACAGGTTATAGGATTTAAACAAATTTAATAAACGAACACTACACGAAGTTACTTGTAATATATCTACATTGAAGTCGCCGCACACTATCACCGATTTGTTTTTATTACAAAGTGTTGTTAAAATATCCTCCATTTTATTTTCAAATTCATCAAAGTCTCCAGAGGGGGGTCGGTACACGCATAAGATAATATATTCATTGAGCTCAATGCAGGATAGCTCAATAATTCGCTCGACAGAGAGCGCCACTATGTCTGAACGAGACTTAAAAACTACATCACTACGAGCTAAGATAAGTGAGCCACCGCGAATAGCTTTCTCTCTACAGAACGAACTTGACAATTTATAATTTTCGATATTTATAATATTGTTGCTCTTTGACAACCAGTGCTCTGTAATGCACAATAAACTAATATTGAATTTTTTAACAAAAAGTTCCACTTCCGACTCCTTGCCACCTAAGCCTTGTAAATTTTGGTGGATAATATTAAATAGCTTAGGCTTTGTCGTATTATTCAGTTTAAAGTGGAACGATTATTTTCTATCACAGTTATATTATTGTGATTAATGTCATTTTTCGTTATATCCCTTATAACGAAGTTTTTTATATTAAATGCTACTAAAGTAGCAATTTGTTTTTTATAATACTGAGGCAGATACATTGTACCTTTTGTCATTCTAAAACTATTATAAATAAATTTATTTATGTCAAAATAAAGAAAAGCGTCGCTATGACGGTATGTCAAATTATACAATGTCATATTAAGATTATATATGTATTTGTTCTGTTTGTCCGAATAAGATAATGAATATGGAAATGAGCACAATACAAATTTACAATTATTTTTGCTATTTATAATTAATAATTTTTCCATATTTTTAATAATTTCACTTTTCTTAACGGACAAACCATCTCCATGTAATAATACAATAGTACTATTTTTGATTAAATTGTAGCTCATCATTTTATTTACATGATGTTGGTAACTGGCTCCAGGCGTGCATATATTACATAAATTATCTAATTCATTATTTAAAAGGGACCCAAAGCCTTTACCTAATTGGTCAGAGAAAACAAAGTAATTATTTTGGAGCACAGCGGAGGACTTATTAATTGTTTGACTGTTTGTCATAACATCTACATCTTTAATACTAAGTTTATTATGTATAGCCGAGTCACCCAACACCTCAGAGCTTATTTTACTAACTTCATTGGCTATTCATTAAGCTTCACCAACAAACCTTTACACTGTTACATTGTGTTTCCTAATAAATCCTTCTCTTGTTCACGCGTTACTTTTTGTTTCTCTAGCGAGAATCGGTAAGGTCATCTTTTCACGATTTTACTTTAATCAATTAGGCGTTTTTATAATTTATAGCTGTTAATGCGGGTAGGAGTAAAATCGGTAGTAAAATTTTTAGAATAATTTTCTAATAAAATGACATGTAATGTATGGTCAATTGTAATATCAGTGTCAAGGTCGTTAAAATTATTTATAGTACTTTTTATATCACAAGTTTATAAAGTTATTTTTTTTGTTGTCAAATACACATTTTCTATTGTAAACACAAAGAAAAGTAAACATAAAGAAAAGAAATAAGCCTTAGTCATGTAATTGAAATAGTTTCAGCTAACCAATCTAATTAAATATTTTGTACAAGTAAATTTTTATCTACATTTTAAAGAATGATTTTAAGCTTCCACAGCAACAGTAGCAGCAGCAGCTTTACAAGTATTATTCACAGCATCAGCTGTAGCTTCATAATAAAACATTAATGTACATTAGAACATTAACGTCCTATAATACAAAGAAGTCTAACCGCAATGAGATTTGTTGAGACTCGTAATTATGAAATGCTTTAAACTAATTCTTAAATTGATTATGATTTTTCCGCAAAAGAACGAAGCGTTCTTCGTATATTTATATTCATATATTTATATTAATTAAAATAATATTGCTGATATAGATTTTTCAAACAGGTGGGAATTTTGTATTTTTATAGATAAAATTAAAGTAAACTGACATAACATGCCATCATTAACTTTAATGCAAAAGTTTTGGTTATTAAGAAGTGAGTTATAAAAAAGAAATAAAAATCGATAAATAATTATTGCGGTACTTATATAATTATATTGACAATGGCTTAGATAGATTTAGTTGAATTTATTGAGTTCTCTCCAAATTATATCTTTAAACGCCTACATTTTGCATGGAGATTCGGCTGCTAAAAGTTTTCCTATAACTCCGCACTGAGGTGGTCCCTTGTTTAAATTAGGTAAGGGACGCCGATCTCAATCAAACTTCGTGCTTTCTAAAGCGTCAAGTTTGAACCCAACAGTTTGATAAATTATGCAAAAAGTGTCTTTGGCTTATAGGTGAGATAATTGGTAGAAAAATAAATTTAGGCTTTCCTATTTTAAGGTTTAATTAACGATTAATTTTCTCTCATTAATATAAGATTTTTTTTTATATTAAATACAGGCCTGAATCGATCAATTGCATGAAATTTAAACAATTTAAATTATCATGTACTCAAACTGCAGAATAATAATACTTTATAGTATAATATAGAAACTTGTTATTTATAAACTTACTTTAACTTTAAGGAAATTAAAATTTTGTTGAATTAAAATTAATTGTAGATATTACTTATGTATATTACCTGCTATAATGCAATGATGATGCAATGATCTATGAAAGTATATACAGTACTTCCATTACTAAAAAGCAATTTTTAAAATTGTTGTCTCTCTACCTGACTGTCTGTATGTTCTCGCTAAGCTATGAAAAGCCTGGACTGATTTCAACGGGACTTTCACTGGGCGATAGCTGATGTTCTAAGTTGCAATTAAGCTACTTTTAGAAAAAAAACATATTCCGCGCGAGCGAAGATATAGGCAAAGCTAATATTAAAATAAAAGCACTTACTTCTTAATTCACTAAACAGCAAAATTATGTAAATGAAGATATAAATAAAGTGTTTGCATACAAATATATAACTAAATTCAATGCAACACCATTACAGCACAATGCTAACATCTCTTGTATCTCGGTTACATTAATTACTTATATGACATGAATAACGTATGAAGTCGATTGAAAGAAAATATTTATTCATCTTGTTAAAACAATTTTTAATATATAATGTAAAATATTCGAACTACTAAATTCATAAGTCATTGCCATCTGATGCATGAGTATAAAACGAAAATAAATTATTTAAAGAATATTAAAGGTTACCGTTATTTCAAAGACATTCCGATTGATGTTTTTCTTGAGATGTATTTCTGAAATGTGATTGCAATGAAATATTCATAAATAAAGGATGACTATGGATTTTTTTTGCAAAAGCTTTTAGATTTCAGAGTTACCTTCGATATAATAATGAATACAGATTTAGAAGACCATTCGTCTTTTTATATATTTGCATAAAGATTAGTAAATTCTGGATACATAGATTTCTATATCATTCGATATTTCTTGAGTATCAATATCGTATGATCAATATGGTTATTTTTATGGTTGTAGGATTTATTTAAATAATAAGTATTTTGTATTACAGCAACACATGAGGTTACGAATCCGAAGAACTTTTAATTTGGTATAATTATTCTTCCTTATTTATATGTGTTGCTTTATAAAAAATACAATTTAACATAATAATAATAATATGTTTAATAGAGAGAAAAGTATTGAAGTTGATGAAGAGCACTTTATATAAGACTATAATAAAATAAAGAGATCTAATACAAAACTTTGAAAAGAGTTTAAATATATTATAAATATTATTGCTTATATATATATATATATATATATATATATATATATATATATATATATATATATATATATATATATTCTTTCATTGAACGTCATTAGATAAGAGATTTAGTTTATTTCATTTCACTTCATTTCACATAAGAGATGAAACGAATTTGTTTATTTGATTTTGTTCTTTCACGTGTTTGCTCTATATATTTATCATATTTTCTGGCATACACAGTACACATTCACAGTATGTTTAAAATGTTATTCCATATTGCCATGCCGCCGCCACAGTTTCGCGTAGAGTAAATCAAGTTAATATAAGTTTATTTGAATTGTATAAAATCTATGAATCTTCTCAATACGATTGATGAGAAAAATAATAAATAGTCTACTAATTATAATTATCTTTTTTTTTCGAATATTTTTTATGAATTTCTTTTTTGCACTCTGTAAAGTTTTTTTATAATTATATTATATTAATTAACTTATAATCGTAGAATAAAATTTATAATAACAGGGTTGCTTGATCCGGTTCTCTATTATAATGATTTAATCTCGTTTTCGTTTATAGGCTATTTCCAAGATTACCATCACTTTTTTCATTTCTATTTACATTCTATATATATATTTCAATTGGTAATATTTCGGATAACGGTAAAATGAATAAAGCAAGTGCACTTCGACACCACAACCCATTCCTTTTTTTTAAGACATGATTCACAAATGGCGACGTTTCACTCTAATATATAAATAATTTTATTTTGAAATAACTATTCAAATTTGAGCAAAAGTTTCAAAGTTTATTATTATTGAGAAAGAGCGAGAGAAAGAGAGATACGAATATCTTATTTCAGAGAAACAGATAAATCTTTCCTATTTATAATCGGTACATAAATGTCCTGATTTCATCAGAGTTACGTTTTATAACTTCAATTAATTAACACTTTCATTATAATCCTACAAAAGCCGAAAGGGGAGAATGATTGATAAGCCCAGTTCGGAATAAAAATTGCTTCTGTCAGAGCATCACGCTTAATTTTATTTACTCATTTAGGAGCGAAAATTGTATTTACTCAATTATTCCGTGATTCAATTTGATTATTGAATTTCTATGACCGGTATTTTATTTTATAAATTATTTTCAACCATTTTTTTCATATAAATTTCTTATTTATTACAAACAACCTCAGTAGTTACTCAAAAATTGATTTTTAAGTATTAATGATTTTTAAGATGGAAAAAATTATATAAACGTTAATATTGAGTTTGATATTACTCCGTCGCATTTAGTAAAGCAAAGAAAAATACAATATACAATAATTATAAAATAAAAGATCCCGGTAGAGCATTTTGTGAAAATCGTTGACAAATACCAATCCAGCATTAAAAATTAAAAAAAATGTGAACGTGAGAATTCCACAAATCAAACGAAAAGGTATAATAAATATTATGAAAACTTTTATGTAATTCTTGATCAAAATATTATTAATCGACTAATATTATAAAGATATACCTATTATTCATATAATAAATTCATATTCCTACCTTTTGAAATAGAGAAAGCATAAATGATATAATCTACTTCTTTAGTAAAAGAATCTTAACTTTCTTAAAATATTTAATTTTTATTTTTACTATTATATTAATAACATGTTTTATAATGTTAAATGTCGTTATTTATACATAAAAATATGATGATAATGTAAGTAAGTATAAACGTGTAAAAAAACTCTGCTCGTTGAGTCTTGCTCAACAATGAAAAAAAATTATATGATATTAAAAAATTCATTTGCTTGATATATTTCTAAATATTAACATGAGTATAATATTATATTCCTAAACGTCTATAAGATAAGAGCAGTACTCAAAATTCATTTATCAGGTACACCTGGCAATGCATTAACTAACATTTATTATTATGTAGCTCAGCGTAGACAAACGAGAGTTTAAAGACTCTTGGAATTAAACCTATTCGAAATGTTTCAAAATCTAGCTAATATATTTTAAACTATATGTGCCCAAGACTTAGTTTGAGCGGAACATGTTTTATAAAAGAAAAGTACTAATGGGATTTTTAGTGGTAAACGCGTAAACTAAACCCATTTTCAGATAATTCCAAGGATTTTAAAAGGTGATTTAAAGAGTTAATGTTATGATAATATTATGAAACATAATATTTTTAATTTCATATTTGTGAAATGTAATGTGTATCAAAGTCGTTACATTATTATTTTATAATTATTGATATTATATTTATTATATAGATAATTTTAGGATAATGTTTCAAAATTGTTAGTTTAATTTGAAATCCTTAATATTGGCTTACGATAAATTCTTCATTAGTATGCAAATGCGACTGTGAGACGTAGATAGTCTGAATTTAATTTCACTGGAGTAGTTTATTATTGAAGAGCATATAATTATAAATGTGCATCAAATTAATATTATTGTCTAGTTCATATCTTAACAAATACGTATTAAAACTTTATAAACGACATAAACTAATTATTTTATATTATCTAGCGTAGCGTGGATGTAACTTGATTTTTTTAAATAATCTCTAATCCATTAAAAATAATTAAATTTTATAGTTGGTATCCATAAAACAATTCCCCATTTGACTATAGAGAAAGTCGGAAACAGGTTTTGCATAAGCTACCAAATTATTCGAACAAAACTTGACGCCATACCAAGTGGGAAGTTTGATCGAAACTGTCCTCATTAAACTTTAACTTCGACAAAACCAAACGAGTTAAATACTTAATACATTCTAATCTTCCTAATTCTTCCAAGAAGCTTCTTTCTAATGCTTCCAAGAAGCTTGAAAGCTGTGATTCTAGAAATGAAAGTGCTGAAGTGTGCTGGCAGAACCTTAAGAATGGTATGGTGAAAGTAGCGACAAAAGTATGTGGTAAAAGGAAGAGAGTTTTAGTAAAAAGCGCGATGAATGGTGGGATGATGAAGAGAAAGACGCTGTGGAGTTAAAGAAGAAAGCATGGCTGGATTATAAAGCCTCGGGTAAGGATTAAAGTATGAGAGAGATAAGAAAAAGAGAGTACAAGCTGCAAAAGCACAAAACGAAATCACTTATAAAGATGAAGCGTGAAAATTCTGAGAGAGAAAGGGATGAAAGGTTGACGAACAACTTTCGGGAAAACACGAAGCTTTTCTGGCGAGAAGTTACTGATTCCCGGGGTTGTTCGGTAACCTGTAGAATGAAAGGGGTGCTTTTGGAGAGCGGTGCAATCTTAACAGAGCCAGCACACGTTTTGCAGCGGTGGGCGGAATTCTACAAGTAGACGTATGAATGTAAGGACCCCTCGGCCTTAAGTACCAGCAAAATGCTGAGTCCGGATGTAGCCGATGGTGAAATTAGTTTGGAAGAAATGGAGAGCGCGATTCGAAGTACGAAATGTGGTAAGGCTGCGGGGGCAGATGAAGTTACTGCCAGAGGTCCCACACGATTAGCGAGGTGCAGTCATAGTACCTTTGTATAAAGGCAAAGGTTCATAGATAGACTGTACAAGCTATAGGGCTATCAGTTTGATTAGCTTGGGCGGTAAATTTTATGCTAAAATTTTAGCGAGAGGAATGCAAAAAAGATCTAAAAGGCTGTTGTGGGAGGCCCAAGGAGGTTTTAGACTTAGAAGAGGGCGCATAGATTAGATCTTTTCCCTCTGCATGATCACGGAAAAGATTTTTGCCCTAAACCAAAAAAGGTTTTCTGTGCTTTTGTGGATTAGGAAAAGGCGTTTGACAGGGTTGTGAGAAAGATATTATGGGAGATACTACCCTGATACAATGTTAGCGAACCCTTGCTACAGGCTGTAAAATCTCTTTGCAGAAATCACTCAGCCTGTGTGCGAGTAAGAGCTGACATGTCGCCCTGGTTTGACAACCAATCGGGTGTTAAGCAAGGTTGCGCTATGTCAGCTTGGTTGTTCAATTTGTATTTGGATAGTTGTCTCCAAGGCGTGAAAGACAGTGACATGGGAGTGAAACTAGGTGACCTTAAGATCAATTGCTTGCTATATGCAGATGATGCATTGCTCATTGCATCATCAGAATGCGATGTGCAGGCATTGGTCACTCTGAGAGATGGGTGTGAAAATAATGGTCTAAACCTGAATGCAGATAAGACGAAGGTTCTGATATTTGAAAGAAATGAAGAAAGAACAGAATGTAAGATTAACGTAAATATATAGCGTGAAAATGGTAATATAATAGAACAAATGAATAAAGTGGTATATTTGGGACGTATGTTTAGCAGAGACGGAAGATACGAAATGGATGTGGAAAGGTGTATTACAACCGGTAACAGAGTCCACAGCGCTCTGGCTACATTGATGAGACGGCGAAGCGTCAGCATAGCTGCATGGCTGTACACAATGCGGTTTTGCTATCAACGCTGTTATACGGCAGCCAAACGTGGGTAACACAGAAGAAGAATGTAAGAAAGACGAATGCTGTGGAGATGCGATCGCTTCGCAGAATATGCGGATTCAGCTTAGCTTAGCTTAGCGAAGATGTTACGATGAGAATGAAGAAGAACGTGCTCAGGTGGTTTGGGCACGTCGAACGAATGAGTGATGAAAGAATGGTAAAAAAGATTTATACAGGAAAAATAAGTGGTAAGAGAAACAGGGGGAGGCCTCGAGTGACCTTCGAAAACACAGTTTCTACGATACTGGAGGAAGGTCACGTAAAAAGCATGAGGACCTCCTGGAGGGCATGTATGAAGAGATTGATGTCTCCACAGACAGAGGCGAAAGAGGTATGTAATACATGCTAATTATGAAAATATAGTCACAAGATTGTTAAATAATAACAAGAATAACCTTTAAATAAATAAAAATCTCAAATACCGAAATTTGGTGTTCCTATTTTACATCAATGAAAGACAAAATATCTAATATTCAGAGTAGGTAGTTCGTAAAAATTGTCACCGCACAAAGAAAATATCACATTGGCATAGTACACCTTCGCGGTTGAAAACTTTCCTGTAGTAAAATAAAATGGATTTTAGCCTTAGATGGTGTTAGTATATATATAGCAGTTAGCATTGTAGATGTGCGAGAAACTTTTACCAGCTTTGCTAATTAAATTTCTATTTTTTTGTTGAGAATTGTGGTTGTTCTGACCTTTCTCTGTATTGTTTTTCATAAGATTAGAAATGTTTAAAGTTTATGTATGCATAATTGTTGTATTTAAAGTGAGCGCAGTGACCAGTAAATATAAAAATGCTTTGAAGTGAATTCTAAACTGAGATTATGTGTATTAATATTCATTCAAGTAAAAACACTTATCACTCTTAGAAGTTTTAACGAAAATTAAACTCTAACATTTTCTATTGCATACAAATTAATATTACCCAAATTATTTGTGAGATATTTTTCATTTCAATACATTGCAATACATAAAATTAATGATATTAACTTAAAGAATAATGAATAAAAAAAATATTTATATACGAAACAATTGATATTTTGCTAAGTTAACGCATCATAGCTGTTTGCCGAAAACTGACAGAAAGGTTAAGTTTATAAGGAAAAACAACTTATATTCCTTTTAGTTTAAACAATTTTAAATATAATCGAAAGTCGGATTCTAGTTTTACTCTTACAAAGAGGCTACACTTAGAAGTAAAATTACAAGAAAGAAATTTATAAGATGTATTAAATAACATTGTTAAAACAAAAATAGTTTTGAAATTTCTAGTAACATATATATAATACCTTTTGAAATAAGTACTTCTTAATATTATACGGTTTTACGGAAGCCTGTTACTGTTTTGAATAAGCAAAAGTAATTGAGTTTTTATTTAGTTTTCTTTATTGTTTCTAATGTTCACTTTTGAAGATAAATGAAACCAGATAATTAATAGAGATACTCTTCGTGTTAAACTTATAAACCACAACTTGATCCGCCGCTGTAAGCAATAAACCTTAGCGACACAATCTTGGAGATGCTGAAAATCAAGTGGGCTTGTTTGAGTAAGATTAATTAAGACACAGCATCAATCACAAAGAGTACGATCCGAGGAGGCGTCTGTATTAGGCTGATTTTATTTTATGTAGCCGAGCTGTCTAGATTTTATACCGTATGAATAGTTTATATGAATGTTATTTAATTTCATAAATGAAAGAGGAATAAATGTAGGCGAGACAAGTTAATTTTTCAATTTCGTTATATAATCTACAAGATTGTATTAATGTATGACAATAACAAATTTTATCCAAATACATGTCTTATATAGAAAATAACAGTTTTAAATATAGACTTTTAAACAAGCATAACAATTTCATTATAAGTCTCTTAACGTTGCCGAAATATCGGAAAACGATTATAATAGAAGCACAATAGAAATATGTTGTAAATACCTATTGGTATAATATTAATTACCTATTTGTAGTATATTGAAATAAAGTTATTGTTATATTTAAATATTGTGTAAATATGAATGTTAGTACGTAAAATTAAACATGCTAAAGTATCACTTACAAATCTTATAAAGACAGGCGTGTTTTAGTGTTTCGTTTTCGACTTACCAAATATATCTATTCTAATCTTTAAATCTTGATTCACTTGTTAAAACAATTCTTAAAAGGAAATGTTACGATGATGTTAACCATTCTGAGAAGTTCCATAACCTGTCAGAATCGGTCGCCCACTTACCTTCAAAGTTCTATAAAAAGATCTTTCTGATCTGCATTTTTTAAGATAGGTAGTAAATCAAAATAAAATAAAATAATAAAAATTACCCTTGTCAAATATGACTCATCATAATACACAATCTGTTACGAAATGTAGCTACTAGGTAGATTTTTTTATAATTTTCGGTTTTCAAGTCGGAATATTATAATTATTAATAAAAATTATTATCATTTAAACTGTGACGTCACTGATGTATGTTGGGGACTCAACATTATTATATATTATTTTATTATTAAAGTAAGGTTTCAATCAAGTCTACCGTGTTCAATAAAAAGTTACTATCAATATATACTCAAGACAGGTGAATTAGGTTTAATTATTACTTAAAGTGAGAATATTTTCTCCTTAAAAGCAATTTCAGTAACAATAGCAAATACAGTACTTTAAAGATTGAAAAATTTGCATTTTTAGTAATTTTTAGGCTAGATGTTATCAAAATATTAAGTTTTATTCCTGCGAAGCCTGCATGAGTTGCTAGTTATATTATGAAATAAATATCTGGTAGATTTATATACATATACATATATATATATATACACACATATATATATATATATATATATATACATAGTTTGTTTTTTCTTTAAGTTCCTCAAATTTAAATATTATAAACAAATGACAAATTGGTTGTTCTAAGATATTAAAATTTTTGTCTCTTGTAACAATTTGTGTTGCTGTTTTATTTTGCTGCCAATATTAATTCAGTTCTTTCATTCTTTTCATTTCTTCATTGATAATTAGATTTTCTTTCTATAATTATAGATAGTAGTTTTTAAGTATAACTAAGCTTTGGTAGGATTAATAAAAATATAAGCTATTCTAATTTTATATTACATAGGACTTTTAAATCTGAAGTATTCAAGATAAGAAAAAAAGTGGCACCGGATTATTCTGCCCGTGATTGATTACTTCACTTTACCACCTTTCTATTATACTTAGGTGGGAAAATCGTAAACGTTCTATTGAATTTAATCTTTCATTGTATTGTCATATTATAATATCAGTAGTATAATGATCTTATGATAAATATAACATACATAGAAAAAGAAATAAAGTCGTTTAATAAGATTTGGTTAACTCATATATTATCATTCAAGAGATATCTAAAATGATATTACATTTCAGTAAAGAACTTTTAAAATGTGGGTAATCATAATTTTTACCTAATAAAGAGACACTAAAATATCAAAATTGATTTGATTAGATCCATTGGTTATCAGTATCAGTATAGGTTCTTTTTATTATAATTTAACAAAAGCTTAACAGATAGAATGATTGATATGAATTCGGAATAGCTATCGTGTATGTCGGAACTTAATTATATTTACTCAATTAGGTACGAATATTGTAATAAATTAATCCAGGATTTTATTAGAATTGTATTGTATTTTGTCTGTATTTTATATTTATAATGGTGACGACTCCTATTATTCTTTATTTGAAATTGCTAACCAATTTCTACATTTACAGTACAGTATAAAAAAGAAAAGATATAAATTTTAAAGTAGTCTAAACACATTTTAAGTAAAGTTAAGTTTATTAATATTTTTAATAAACACATAATAAAAAATGTATTAACTAGAGCTTGTTACCTCCCGGAAATCAACCCGGCGTTCTGTCAATTGGGCTAATTATTCGGCATGTGACGATGCACAGCATCTGTGAGAGTGCGTTGTATATTTCCCTCAATTGACTTCCGGTTCTCAACTCTGTTCACGTCATATATTCAACCAATCCGCTTCAACTTCCGGTGGTCACGTGGTCACGAGTCGAGTTCGCTAATGGCGAACGAACTTACCTCATAGCGTCGTTATTTCCCGACCAAGACACATCGAAAAGTGTTCGTGAAATAATTATTTATATTGTCGCTTAAGAATTATAAGTATCACTTACAATATGAGCGACGAACAATATAATAGTGCAAATTTCAACGATGGGGATTCCAATCGTGACATGGAAGCGGGCAACAACTACCCTCCAATGTCTGGCCGTAAACGGCCAACACCTAGTGAATTGGGATCATCGCAATCGGATTCTTCAGATACTTCAGATTCTGAGGTAAAACGGCGAAAAGTCGGTGAGTCTTCTGAAATTCTTAATATTGTTAATCAAGTAACTGTATTAACAAACATTTTGATGCAAAACGTGCTTCCGCCTAATTCGGTTCCGGATAATACATACACTAACGGGTCGTCGAAAGGGGCCACCGCGTTAGAATCAGTGCCCGGGCCTAGTACTTCACGACCGTTAGATTTTAGCTTTAGTCGCCCGGTACCCGCGACGAACGTCATGTCACGTGAGGCTCCTCGATTGAACATAGGCATGGTTAACACGTGCCTTAAGGACCCTAAAGTACCGCGCGCCGATCCCGCTCATGTGCAACGTCTAGAAGTATTGCAAAAATTCGGGGATTCGGCATGGAAGGACGTACGTTATGCAGATGCGTTAAAAATTCATAATGCTACACCGGGATTTGTCGAACTCGAAATAAATGATGAACTTCGACAATTTATTAAGGGCAAAGATTATACAGCAAGCTCCGAGCGTTTGTTGGCAGCCCTTAGCAATGCTTTAATTTCTCAACGTGAAATACTTAATCAGAGCCTGCAGCAGTTTATTAATTGGACGGCTTCTGATAATGTTATTTTATCTTCATCCAATATTTTTGATAAAATTTCAGAATCATTTCTACCCTCATCTAAATTTCATAAAATTAGTGAGGAAATTGTACAGTTAGTTTGCGGAAAACGAGCTGAATACATTGAAAATCGCAGGGATCGTATCCTAAGCGAAATTTCTAACAAGAACCTTCGGGAGGGTCTGCGTAAGATCCCCCCGAGTTCGAAGTGTTTATTTGATGAAAATCTACTACGCGCTTACATTCAAAACACGGACGGCTTAGATAAATGGATCAGTCCATGGTTTGGATCTGATAAAAATAAATCGGAGAAGAATATATCCAAGGCTCCAACTAAATCAAATAAACACAATTCCCGTGAGTTGCCACAATATAATAAGCCCTTTCGCCACAAGGACAACGATACCAACTCAAGGAAGTACAAGGCCCAGTCGAATACAACCAAGCAGTCCAGCAACAATAAGAAGTACTTTAGCAAAGACAGGATGTCAAGTAAAAAACAATATGAAAAATGACTTGCGGCCACACCACTTCTACGGGGGCTGTCTCCGAGCGTATCGGAGGCAGTGGCAGATGCTTCGGGCTCCGAAGGCCCTTCTCAAAATGATCATGGGAATGCGTCTGCCATTTACCTCCAAACCACCACTCACCCATCCATCTATGGGAATACTGCGACGGTTCGAAACTGCCCAGTCACCACAAATGTCAGTCCAGGTCAAAGAACTCTTAGGACAAGGCGTTCTAGAAGTTGTGGATCGGCGTGCTGCAGGATCGAGCTTCTTTTCGACAATGTTCCTCACAAAGAAGGACGACGGATCAAAGAGGCCTATTTTCAACCTGAAACGCCTAAATCGTTATATTGTTCCAAAACCCTTCAAGATTGTGTCTCATTTTCAAATACCTCACTTCTTACAGAAGGAAGACTGGATGGTGAAAATAGACCTTTCTTCAGCTTACTTTCACTTGAGCATTGCAAGGAGCCATCGACGGTTCCTCAGGTTAATTTACGATCGAAAAATTTTGCAGATGACTTGCTTGCCATTCGGCCTATCATGTGCACCAAAGAATTTCGCAGCGTTGACCAACTGGGTGGCGCAGTATCTTCGATCCAAAGGTTTACGACTTCTGGTATATCTAGACGATTTTTTAATAACATGCCAATCAAAAATTCTACTTCAGTCTCAAGTGAAATTGACAATTCAAGTGCTGGAAGGGTTAGGATGGACAATAAATTACAAAAAATCAGTCACAGTTCCATCCCAACAGATAGATTTTCTAGGGATCACATGGAACACCATAGAAAATTTCAAGTGCTTACCACAGAAAAAGACTCGCAGGATAGTATCGGTATCGAAGAGGAAAATTCAAAGAAAGAAAATATCCCTGAAGGAGGCACAAGTTATTTTAGGTATTCTCAACTTCGCCAATTTCGTAATTCCAAGAGGTCGTCTTCACTGCCGCCAACTCCAGATTCATTTGCGAACTCTATCTCAGCGCGCGGCTCGGAAACCGGTAAGCATCCCATTATCGATCTCCAAGGATTTGGAATGGTGGCTAGCGGTTTTGCAAAATCCCGTTGTAGCCCGGAGTTGCCTTCATTCAAGGTTGATTCAACATTTTATGACAACCGATGCGGCAGATTACGGGTGGGGAGCACAACTGGACGATATTTCAGTATCAGGGAGATGGAGAGCAGACCAACTGAACTGGCACTGCAATCAAAAGGAAATGTTTGCCATCATAGCAGCAATCACACACTTCCGATCTCGCTTACACGGTCGTCATCTGAATCTGCAATCCGACAATCGGACAGTCGTGTCTTACGTTCGAAACGAAGGCGGGACTCGATCGATACCACTATTTCGGATGACTTATCAACTCTTATACCTTTTGGACAAACACAAAATATCCATGACTGCGGAGTACCTGCCAGGAAAGTTCAACGGCATTGCAGACAGACTATCTCGAGGAAAAGTGGCATCCGAGTGGCACCTGTTGCAGCCTGCTGCCAGACGCATTTTCCAGAGGTTTGGAGTTCCAGAAATAGACCTTTTTGCCTCCAGGGAGACCAGAGTTGTGAGGCGGTATGTAACCAAAGATTATCGAGACTCGTCAGCTCAATTCTACAACGCCTTCAGTCGGCAATGGATATTTCGGCTAGCGTGGGTATTTCCACCTCCCAGTCTAATACCGCGAGTGTTGCACCACCTGAATTCAGCTCGAGGTGTCTTCCTCGTCATAGCACCGATGTGGAAGAGAGCTTATTGGTTACCGGATCTTCGTCGTCGGGCTCTGGGCAGACCATTAAAGATCAACAACCTTCCACAAGTGCTAGTAGACCACAGCACTGGCCTTCCACCTCCTCGAGTTCAGGACATGGACCTTTACGTTTGGAAGATAGCGGCTGGAATGAGATAATTGATAGCTGGTCAGTAGCAGAAAAGTCCTTATTAACTTCTAGTTGGAGAAATTCCACACTAAAAACTTATAGACCTGCATGGTCACGGTGGGTCAATTGGTGTAGAACCCATAATTTTAATTTTCTTACTCCAGATGGTGTCAGCTTATCAAAATTTTTAGCTTACCTGTACATTGAAGAGAAATTGTCTTATTCTACGATATTACTTCATAAGTCTGTAGTCTTAACATTTGGCCGAACATCGGGTAATGAAAACTTGAATTCACATTTTTTAGTACAACATATTCTTAAAGCTATTTCTCTTCAATCCCCTAAGCCAGAGAAACCCCCAATTTGGGACCCGAGTAATCTGATTGCCTGGCTTCAGACGAATCCTGTTGATCGTCCCGTATCCTTTTTCGAGGCGTCACGTCGTTTGGCTTGCCTTTTATTGTTAGCGTCTGGAAGACGCGTTCATGACCTTACATTGCTTAGAATCTCATCAGGCCATTACTTTGACAATGATGATCATATCATCTTGTATCCGGCCTTCGGATCGAAAACGGACACAGCAACATACAGGCAATCAGGTTGGAAACTTTATCGTCACCCTGACGAAAAGTTATGTCCAGTTAGTTGGTTAAGGCGAGTTTTGACTCTAGGTATGCAGAGACGCACAACCGAGTGTAATGCTTCCTTGTTTGTGACTATTAGAGGCCCTATTCGAAGTGCATCGCGAACCGTTATCGGTAATTGGATAAAGAGCTTACTCAAGAACGCAGGTATTACTGCGTCTCCTGGAAGCGTGCGCTCGGCTGTAGCTTCATTAAATTGGTTTGAAAATCTCCCTATTGAGGATATTATATCTCGTGGTAATTGGCGCAGATCAAATACCTTTGCGAAATATTATTGTAAAGAGATTATTGGTAAAGTTCAAACCTTACCCAATATGAGTAATCTCTCCAATAATTTTGAACCAATTTAAGAAATCTGAAAAATATATTATAATTTGTATAATAAATTACTGATTAACGATTTGATTATTATAATTTCATTGTTGTCAAACTTTAATTGATTATTATAGTATGTACTGAATCCAATTCCGTTCTTATTGATTAACATTCAACCAGTGCTATCCTTTGTTTTATTTTCAGTAAATATTATATTCTCACATAGCGTCGTCTGTGGTCACCAGGAGATACAAACACGTCTCTCACAGATGCTGTGCATCGTCACATGCCGAATAATAGTGCAAGTTTTACATAAAAATAAAACTTGTATTATTTAGCAGAGACGATGCACAGCATCCATTTCAGGCCTCCTGGTAAGAGACTTCTATGAGGTAAGTTCGTTCGCCATTAGCGAACTCGACTCGTGACCACGTGACCACCGGAAGTTGAAGCGGATTGGTTGAATATATGACGTGAACAGAGTTGAGAACCGGAAGTCAATTGAGGGAAATATACAACGCACTCTCACAGATGCTGTGCATCGTCTCTGCTAAATAATACAAGTTTTATTTTTATGTAAAACTTGCACTATTTTGTCGTTATCCGTCATGATAATTCTAGCTTTTTATACAATGTAATGTTATTAATTGGAACAAAAGAAACATCTGTTAGACTTCTTTTGAAATCTTCAACATATAAGTATGAGATAATAAAGCAAGTTAACTTTAAAACTTTTTTGTCTACAATGGATTATATAACTTACACATTGTTAGAAGTTGTTCTATCAATTTCCAGTTATGTTATTTTCTAACAACGTTTCCAGAAATATATGAAAAAACGAAGCAAATACATTCATTAAAATAATATTGATTGTGATTTGAAACTTATGATTCTCATAGATAAAATTACAGGAAACCGACGTAACATGTCATTAACTATAATGCAAAAGTTTGTGGTATTAAATTAAGAAGTAAGTTATAAAAAATAAATAAAAATTTATAAATAATTACTGTGGTTTTTATGTAATTATATTGACAATGGTTTAGATAGATTTAGTTTAATTTATTGAGTTCTCTCCAAATTATATCTTTAAACGCCTACATTTTGCATGGAGATTCGACTGCTAAAAGTTTTCCTATAACTCGGGACTGAGGTGGTCCCTTGTTTAAATTAGGTAAGGGACGCCGATCTCAATCAAACTTCGTGCTTTCCAAAGCGTTAAGTTTGAGGCCAACAGTTTGATAAGTTATGCAAAAAGGTATCTTCGGCTTTCAGGTGCGGTAATTGGTGTAAATAAAAGTGAAACTTTCTTGTTTTAGGGATTAATTAACGATTAAATTTTTTTTTCATTAATTTAAGATTTTTTTATATTAAATACAGGCTTGAATCGATCAACTTCATGAAATCTATACAATTTAAATTATCATGTACACAAACTGGAGAATAATAAAACTTTATAGTATAATATAGAAACTTGTTATTTATAAACTAAAGCTTTTATCATATTTTAATAATATAGATATTATATTATGATACACTCACTGTTATTTGGATAAAAATTTTATTTATTAAAATAAATTCTATATAATTCTTACGACTTACTGACTTTGACTGGCCGATAGCTAATGTTATAAGCTGCAAATTAAGCTACTTTTAGAAAAAAAAACACTTTCAGCGGGAACGAATTTATAGGAAAAGCTAGTATTAAATAAAAGTTCTTACTTCTAAAATCACTAAGTAACTAACATCTCTTGTATCTTGGTTAGATTACTTACATACGTGACGTGAATAACTTATAAAGTCGATTAAAGAAAATATTTATTCATCTTGTTAAAACCATCTTAAATATATAATGTATAATATTCGAACTAGTAAATTAATAAGTCATTACCATCTCAAGCATAAGTATTAAACGAAAATAAAATATTTAAAGAATATTAAAGGTTACCGTTATTTCAAAGACATTTCGATTTATGTTTTTCTTGAGATGTGCTTCTGAAATGTGATTGCAATGAAATATCTATAAATAAATGATGACTATGGAAATGTTTTGCAAAAGCTTTTAGATTTCAGAGTTACCTTCGATATAATAACGAATACAAATGTAGAAGACCATTCGTCTTTTTAATATATTTGCATAAAGCTTTATCTCTATTTATCTAGATTTCTATCAAATTCGATATTTCTTGAGTATGATCAATACTGTTTTAAGATATTTTTTTTAATTTAAATTATAGTTTTAGGATTTTTTAGGAGTTTTAATAATAATTATAGGATTTTAAGTACCTTGTGACCGTTTGTGTTTCAGCAACACATGAGGTTACAATGTGATATGCGGCCAATCTATTGATAAGTCGAACAGAATATTTGTCGGATTAAAAATATTGCCCAAACCTGGATATCAAATCTGGGCATCGTCATAAGTTATACATATTACTCGTCAGATATATAAGGCGACAATAAAATAAAGAGTTCCGATAAAAAATTTCGAAAAAGTTACAATATATTTTATATATTATTGCTTATGATTTAAAGAAATATAGCATATATTTCAGAAGCGTGTTCTTTGATTGAACTTTGAAAAGAGATTTAGTTCATTTGATTTCACTTCATTTCACATGAGAGATGAAACGAATTTGTTTATTTGATTTTGTTCTTTTACATGTTCGATTTATATATTTATCATATTTCTTGCATACATACATTCACAGTATGCTTAAAATGTTATTCCATATTCATTTTCATACCGATGCCACAATTTCACGTGGAGTAAATAAGTATTAAATTAATAATTATATATAATAAAATCTATATAATAAGATCTATGAATCTTCTCAACATGATTGAAGAAAAAAAAATTATAAATAGTCTACAACTTATCAATTTATTTTTAAAATATTTCTGATGTATTTTTTTTTTGCATTCTGTTAAGTTTTTTTATAATTGTATTACCTTATAACCGTAGTTTCAAATTTATAATAACAGGGTTGCTTGATCCGGTTCTCCATTATTATGATTTAATCTCGTTTTCCAGTATTGGCTATTTCGACACGGCTGAGCACTATTTCCTAGGACATGATTCACAAATAGTGATATTTCACTCTAATATATAAATATTTTTATTTTGCAATAATTATTCAAATTTAAGCAAAAATTTATTTTTATTGAGAAAAAGCGAGAGAGAAATACAAATATCTTATTTAAAAGAAACAAATCTTTCCTATTTACGAGTATAATCGGTACATAAATGTCCCTATTTCATCAGAGTGACATTTTATAAGTTCAATTAATTAACACTTTCATTATAATCCTACAAAAGCTATAAGGGGAGAATGATTGATAAACCCAGTTCAGAATAAAAATTGCTTGTCAGAGCTTCATGCTTAATTTTATTTACTCATTTAGGAGCGAAAATTGTATTTACTCAATTATTCTGTGATTCAATTTGAGTATTGAATTTTCGTGTCCGGTATTTTAACATTCTTTTTATAATTTTTTTTATTTATAACAAGCACTCCCAGCAGTTACTTAGTTAGATTTTTAGGATGAAAATAATAATATAAAATGTTAATATTTATATAAATGAATATTAATTATAAGTTAATATAAAAATATTACTCCGTCGCTAATTAATAAAGCAAAAAAAAAATGCGATATACGATAATCATAAAATAGAATATACCGGCGGAGCGTTTGACGAAAATCGTTGACAAATACCAATCCAGCATTAAAAAGTTACAAAAATATGTGAACCTGAGTATTCCACTAAGAAAAGGTATATTTATATTGATATATTTTTAAGAAAACATTTATATTACTCTTGACCAAAATATTATTAATCGACTAATATTATAAGGATATACCTATTATTCATATTACAAATATGTATTCCTACCTTTTGAAGTGCAAAATTATAAATGATATAATCTACTTTTTCAATAAATTAATCTTAACTTTCTTAAAACATATATTTTTTATTTTTACTACTATGTTATTAACATGTTACACTAGTACTATTTAGTAGTAAAAATTTTTTATACATACTCGGATTAATATGATGATGGTGTAAGTATAAGCTAAAAAAACTTTGCTCGTTGTGTCGTGCTTAATAATGAACAAAATTATATAAATGTAAAAGACTGAGTAGTTAAATATATTTCTATATATTAACATGAAGAATATTATATTTCCCAACGTATGTAGGATAAGAGCGGCACTCAAAATCCATTTATCTAGTACACCTGGCAATCCATTAAGGAACATTTATTATTATGTAGCTCAGCGCAGACAAACGAGAGTTTAAAGACTCTTGGTTGATTAAAGTTATTCAAAAATTTTCAAAACCTAGCTAATATATTTTAAACTAGATGTGCTCAAGACTTCATTTAAGAGGAATATATTTTTTATAATAAAAGTACTAATGGGTTTTTTTAGTGGTAAAATCGTAAACTAAACCCATTGTCAGATAATTCTAAGGAGGTCTGTCTCTATAGAAGACACATTTCTGTCGGCACTCGTCGCAGCGTCTTCCTAAGACCCCTGCACAATCAAAATATACCGCAGCCCTAATGCTGTTATACGCACAACAATATATGTTTGAAGTATACAATACATCATTGGTGCTTATATTTGGGAGGAATACAACTTATGGTCACTTAGTACAACATGCCTAATATGTTATAAGCATACAGCTGGGTTTAATCTCAATATATCTGGAAGGAGATAAAGACATCACGTCATACCTCGACAGGGTCAAGACATAAAAGCTCACAGAAAACACAAAAGATATAATCATCGCTGGGGATATCAACGCCCGGAGTCCGTTGTGGGGTAGTATCACCGAAGACAAAAGAGGTGAGATGTACAATGCGTTCCTAAATGAATTAGATCTTCACATTCAAAACACAGGAAACACACCTACCTTCAAGTCAATCAGGGGAGACGTTTTATGCACCAGTATCATTGACGTCACTGCATGTAGTCAGTCGCTCCTGGGACGCTTAGATGATTGGGCAGTGAATAGAGATCTTATCACATCAGCCCATAACGCCATTACCTTTGAGATACGGTTGAGGCGGTCACTTAAATCAAAAAGGCCCATCACGACACGGAAATACAACTCCAGGAAGGCTAATTGTAAAGACTTCTGTTCGCTTTTGAAACACTACTTAGAGATAAAAACATCAACCCTGACAATATCGAAAGGCTGGCAAATCCGATCGCGCTAGAAAAGACCGTCAACACCTACACGGAAACCATCCACGAGGCTTTTGAAAGCAGAATTCCAAAGCTCGGGGTGAAAATAAAAGAGTCATTGCCACCTTGGTGGTCTAAGAAAGACCCTCGACGAACAACGGAAGAAAGTGTTCCGACACAAAAGAAGGATAAGGAACGCAGCTCCCTCCAGGGAAGAGTACGTTATAGATGAGTACGTGAAAGTTAAAGATGAGTACAAGAACGAAGCAGATAAAGCCCAAATAGAGAGCTGGAGAGAATTTTGTACCAATCAGGAGAGGGAAAGCATGTGGAATAAGATCTACAGGGTTATCAGGAAGACAAATGGCCGTCAAGAAGACACACTCTTAAGGGAGCTCAATACAGGCCACACTCTTACCCCACAGAGCTCAGCAGACCTTTTGGCTCAGACTTTCTATCCAGAAGACTCCGAGACCACTGATCACCCGTGTCATCGGCATACTCGGAGTTGGGCTTCAAGCTTTGATCCAGAAGATCTCCCGGAGGATGACCCTCCTTTCACCCTCACGGAACTGGAAACGGTGCTTCAAACACTGAATCCAAAGAAGGCACCTGGCCCGGACGGACTGGCCGCAGACATCTGTACAGCAGCTATCCGCAGTGGATATTTTCCTAGCAATTGCCAACAAGTGTTTGTCTCTCAATTACTTTCCTAAACCATGGAAGGTAGCCCACATGGTCATTATAAGAAAACCAGGAAAGGAAGACTATACACATCCCAAGTCTTACAGACCGATCGGCCTTCTCTCCGTGCTAGGGAAGATCATAGAGAAACTCCTGGTAGGTCACCTCCAATGGCACATACTTCCAAAACTAAGCGACAAGCAATACGGCTTTATACCTCAGCGCAGTACGGAAAACGCTCTCACCGACCTTGTCGACCACCTTAAAGTACAAATGAGTGAGAGAAAACCAGTGTTGGTGGTCTCCTTAGATATCGAGGGTGCGTTTGACAACGCCTGGTGGCCGGCACTTAAACAACAACTTATCAAGAAGAAGTGCCCAAAGAACCTCTTCAAATTAGTTGGTAACTATTTAAACGACCACAAAATAATGGTCAACTACGCCAGACAAACGACCGAAAAGAAAACTACCAAGGGATGCGTTCAGGGATCAATCGGTGGACCAACCTTCTGGAACGTGATAATTGACTCGCTATTACACCAACTAACAGAAGAAGGAGTGTACTGCCAAGCTTTTGCTGAGGACGTGGTACTCGTTTTTTCGAATAAACAAATCGACATATTGGAACTTGAAAGTAACACACTCTGGAACACGTAATGCTATGGGGGAACCAAAATAAGCTCAGTTTCGTACCGCACAAGACCAACGCGATGCTCCTCACTAAGAAACTTAAGTGCACTCCCCCGATCCTACATATGGCAGGAACAAAATTGAAACTAGTCACCGAGTTAAAACTCCTAGGGGTAATAATAGATAGGCAACTGACTTTCAAATCACACGTTGCGGCACAATGTCGGAAAGCTATGGGCATTTTAAACAACTAGCGCGTGCGGCAAAGGTCACTTGGGGGCTTAACTCGGAGATAATAAGAACCATCTACATTGCGGTCATTGAGCCCATAATAACATACGGCTCCAGCGCATGGTCCCATGCTACAGACCTGAGCATGGTGCAGCGTCAATTATCCATGCTCCAAAGGGGATTCGCGCAAAAAATATGTAGATCTTACCGCACGGTCTCATATACCTCAGCACTCATCTTATCCGGACTGCTACCATTGGATATCAGGATCCAAGAGCAGGCTAACCTTCATAGAACCAAAAGGGGTAAATTAACAGCCTATCTCCCTCCCAACATGCGTCTTGAAACTGACAAGAGCTTCAAAGAGTTCCGACACCCATCCCTGTCGGAAGCCATAGACTACGACCTTCTAGAAGACAGTAGCTTGGAGCTCCAAGACTCCCGCCAGATTTCCGGCCCTCAAATCTACACGGACGGCAGCAAGACAGAAGGGAAAGTAGGAGCTGCCTTCTCCTGGTGGGAGATAGGAAAAGAGAAGAAAAGTTCAATCTTTAGTCTGCATCCCTCGTATACGGTGTTTCAGTCTCAGCTGTATGCCCTATACAGGGCTACCCAAGAGATCAAAATCAAGAATGATCCTCAAGTCACTCTATTGAGTGACTCAGGATCGTCACTCGATTTGTTAAGGAACCCTAAAACAACAAATCCCTTAGCAAGGGCGATACAGCAGAACATCAAGGACATTAGGACCCAAGGACGAGAGGTTAAACTGACATGTCTTCGAGCACACATAGGTACGGTTGGCAACGAAAGAGCTGATGAACTCGCCAAAAGCGCTACGCTAATTAACAGTAAATATGATTATGCTGAGATACCAGTAGCTTACGTTAAGAAGACTACCCGTGAAGAATCTGTACAAAAGTGGCAGGACAGATATACAACATCCAGCACAGGAAAAATCACAAAGGAGTTCCTACCAGATGTCGCCACAGCTTTTCGTATTACAAGGAAAACCAAGTGGAATCCTATACACGTGCAAATCCTGACGATTTTCTAGAAGAAATTTTCCTGGTCATGAGAAGAAATGGCAGTAAAATCGGTTTAAGGAAAATAAGAGTCTTATCAAACTCACACCAAAAACACCTATCAAACCTACAGGGATACAAAAATCGAACCTACCACGCTTTTTGGATAATGGACAACCTAGTACACCAGGGCTTCGGATTAAACCAGTAGCTCTATACATGAACGACGACCAAGAAAAAATAGGTTTCAGTTTCTGCATCGTAGGATCGGAAAACTGGGTATACATCTCACCCGGACTAGCTGCCCTCACTAAAGGAAGTACCGATGGGCAACAATGAAGAGGTCGGTGTACGACAGCATGCCAAAAGTCACATTGGGGGACTGGGATTGCCGAATAGTGCGGAGGAAGAACAAAACCATCGCACTACTGGACGTTAATTACCCAGAGTCCCCTTACACAAATGCATGTAAAATGATCGATCACCTGAGCACAATAGGAGCTGAAAATATTAACACAAGTCCAAAAACAATAAGCGTTGACGCTATGCGAGTTGGCTATGACAAAGGAACTGTAGCAAATCTCATAGGATGTATAAATGCTTCAAGGTACCACGACGTGGTTGTATATGAAGATCGCGGAGAAGACCTAACGTTCCTTAAAATAAGAAAAAAACCAAATAGGACTACGATCCCCGAAAACACCTGGGGCGAACCAAGCAACCAGAGCCTACAAAGCAGCGCCGCACGCCTTCAAGAGAAAATTGCCAACGAAATTCAATCCAACAAAATAACACAGGACAAATTAAAACTAAGAAAGGATTTAATAAGATGATTACAATGCTAAAACCGAAGCAAAAATATCATAAAAAGAACAGAACTAGAGCCGACAAACAAGTGCACCCGATTTATCATCCGCCAGTGGTGCCAACGAACATATGCGAAACGCGTTTCTTGAGTACACAGCATCTATAAGGGAAACAATCAAAACTAACCTTGCGATCTGAGAAAAGATCAGGCGGACCTTCAAACTTGAAAACGAATGTCTTCTTAAAGTATTACTCAAGGAAGAAAAAGCCGCCATTTTCAACAACACCACATCTGAATATGTACGGGGTAAAACACCTAAAATTCCCCACATGGCGGCTTACAGCGTTAAAAATGGATTCGTTAAAATAATTGAAACCCCCAAAGGAGTAACTGGACCGCCCAAGTATTTAACACCCGCCGAAGACTCAATACTTGTAGTAGCCCGCTGCACGGAGGTCTCGCTGGAAGATAACATCCTCCAAACGGCAACAGCCGTAGAGGATTCAGCAAGACCCTGGGCAGAACGGGAAGCACCAATTTTCCACTGGGTCAACGGCGTTCCTGGATGTGGAAAATCGACTTGGGTAGTAAACAACTTCGTATTTGAAAGTGACTTGATAGCAACAACGACGACTGAGGCAGCATTAGAGCTCAGGAATAAACTCGCCCTCAGTTGTCTAAACGACGGGAAGACCAAAGTCCGAACGATCGCTTCAATATCAATAAATGGCGTTAAAGAAAAGCCTGAACGACTTATCGTTGACGAGGCCTTGATGAACCATTTCGGAGCGATCGCTATGGCGGCCCGACTAACAGAGGCCGAAGCAGTCACACTAATCGGAGACACAAACCAGATTCCATATTTAGACCGGCTAAATCTGTTCCAAATAAGATATAATAGCCCATACCTCGTGACATCTATCAGTCAAAAGCTCTTTAGAACCTATCGATGTCCCCTGGACGTAAGCTATGCTCTAAACGAGGTATACAACGGCATATACTCAACCCATTCATTGACTCGCTCTCTGAGAACAGCCACGTTTACGGGTGCTACCATAGAAGCTGATTTCCTTAATACCTTGTACCTGGTCCACACACAGACTGAAAAAGCGGACCTTACAAACCTAGGGTACGGAAAAGGAAAAACTCGCGCATCCTCACCATCAATGAAGCTCAGGGATTAACATACGAATCGGAAATAATCATCCAAACCAAATCCAAACCAAAATCGTACCTGACAAGTATCCCACACGCAGTGGTGGCTATATCTAGACACACAGGAAGTTCTACGTACTACACGGATATCGACGAAGACGCCATTGTGAGATTCATTAGGCGGGACGGCGATACCTCCGATAGAAACCTTGTAGAGTACAACCTCAAGATGGCAATTTCTCACCGTGACTCCGAGGCTATGAAAAAGCTAGTGAACTTAATAACCAAGCTTACTACTACTATTACTTACTTTATTTATTATTACTATTAATTTCTAAAATAGCTTTCGAAAACTTGTGCAGGTGTACAATTTCCTTCAATTAAAATCGTAACAAAATTGTTTTAAAATTACAATGAAAGGCATGGACAAATGTCTATGGTCATTAAGAAGAAAAAATAAGAAAAAGAAAAAAAAAATGTTATAAGTTTAATTTGTTATGTACAAATGTTCCTAATATTAATAATATTAATATTTCTTAAAGTTAAAAAAAAACCCTCTTTTTGAAAAAGCGTTTCCTTAAAAAATTATAATTAAAAATAATTACTTTAAAAACATAAAGTGATTTAAGAGAAATTTTTGTTAATTATTAACTCATATTAACTAAAATTTCTGAGCTCGAATTTAAAACATAACTTTTTAACCAGCCTTGCTTTCATAATCTCGTATTTCGAGCAATAGAATTTATCCGTCCTTCCTTAGCCCGATCAATAAATCAATTTATCCTTAGTATGTCATTTTAAATTTTATTCTGATTTTCCATTATCCCTTCATCCTTCCAGCACTTAGACAACATGTATATTGTACATATAAGAAGTGACTGAAGTATTTTAAGACATGATTTAAAGAGTTAAAATAAATAAGTTTTTCCTTTGGATATTAGTTGGTTGAAGACATTATGATAATATTATGAAATATAATATTTTTCATTTCACATTCGTGAATTGTAATGTGTTTCTACGTCGTTATAATATTATTTTATAATTTTTATGAATAATAACCTATAACAATATGTTGTTATGTGAGATTATTTCTGAACATAATTTTAGGATAATATTTAAGACTTTTCAGTTTAATTTGAAATCCTTAATATTGGCTTACGATAAGTACTACATTAGTATGCAAATGCGACTGTGAGACGTAGATAGTCTGAATTTAATTTCACTGGAGTAGTTTATTATTGAAGAGCATATAATTATAACTGTGCATCAAAATAATATTATTGTCTAGATCATATCTCAACAAATAACTATTAAAACTTAAACATAAACAATTATTTTATACTGTCTAGCGTAAATATAACTTGAATCTTTTTAAATGATCAAGTTTTAAACGAACCAGTCTTGAAGAATAATTAAATTTTATAGCTGGTATCCATATAATAATTTCCCATTAGACTAACGAGAAAGTTGGAAACAGGTTTTGCATAAGTTACCCAATTGTTCGGACAAAACTTGACGCAATAATAAGAGGGAAGTTTTATCTTAACTGACCTCCTTGAACTTTAACTTAGACAAAACCATATGAGTTAAATACTTTATATATACTAATTATGTAAATATAGTCACAAGATTGTTAAATAATAACAAGAATAACCTTTAAATAAAGTTAAAAGAAAATTGGTGTTCCTATTTTACATCAATGAAAGACAAAATATCTAATATTCAGAGTAGGTAGTTCGTAAAAATTGTCACCGTACAATGTCACATTGGCATAGTACACCTTCGCGGTTGAAAACTTCTCTGTAGTAAAATAAAATGGATTTTAGCCTTAGATGGTGTTAGTATATATATAGCAGTTAGCATTGTAGATGTTCGAGAAACTTTTACCAGCTTTGCTAATTAAATTTAAATTTTTTTGTTGAGGATTGTGGTGGTTCTGACTTTCCTCTGTATTGTTTTTCATAAGATTAGAAATGTTTAAAGTTTCTGTATGCATATTTTTTGTATATAAAGTGAGCGCAGCGACCAGTTATTATAAAAATGCTTTGGAGTGAATTCTAAACTGAGATTATGTATATTAATATTCATTCAAGGAAAAACATTTATCGCTCTTAGAAGTTTTAACGAAAATTAAACTCTTACATATTCTATTGCATATAAATTAATATTAACCAAATTATTTGTGAGATATTTTTGATTTTAATACATTGCAATACATAAAATTAATAATATTAACTTACAGAATAATAAATAAAAAAAAATTTTATATACGAAACAATTGATATTTTGCTAAGTTATCGCATGATAGCTGTTTGCCGAAAACTGACAGAAAAGTTAAATTTATAAGGAATAAATACCTATATTCCTTTTTGTTTAAACAATTTTAAACCTAATCGAAAGATGGATTCTAGTTTTACTGTTACATAGAGGCTACACTCAGAAGTAAGATTATAAGAAAGAAATTTGTGCAGGCTTTATACAATGTATTAAATAAAATTGTTAAAACTATCATAGTTTTGAAACTTCTAGTAACATATTGTATATAATACCTTTTGAAATAAGTACGTCTTTATATTACAAGGTTTCACGAAAATCTGTTACTGTTTTTTTGTTTCGTTGTATGAATAAGCAAAAGTAATTGAGTTTTTATTTATTTTTCTTTGTTGTTTCTAATGTTAATTTTTAACGATAAATGAAATCAGATACTTAATAGACAGACTCTTCGTGTTTAACTCATAAACCACAACTTGATCCACAGCTGTAAGCAATAAACCTTAGCGACACAATCTTGGAGATGCTGAAAATCAAGTGGGCTTGTTTGAGTAAGATTAATTAAGACACAGCATCAATCACAGGGAGTACGAACCGAGGAGGCGTCTGTATTAGGCTCATTTTATTTTATGTAGCCGAGCTGTCTAGATTTTATACCGTATGAATAGTATATAAGAATGTTGTTTAATTTCACAAATAAAAGAGGATTTAATAGAGGGGAGACAAGTAAATTTTTCAATTTTGTAATATAATCTACAAGATTGTATTAAACGATTTTTTTATTCGTACTGAATTATAATTTTATGGGTACAACGTATTCAAAACAAAGAGATTATGTAAAATATAAACCGTATGTGTCAGAATATTAAATCTTATCCAAATATATATCTTATATAGAAAATAACAGTATTGGTTATAGACTGTAAATCAAGCAGTACCTATTTTATTATAAGCCTCTTAACGTTGCCGAAATATCGGAAAACGATTATAATAGAAGTACAACAGAAATATGCCGTAAGCAATATTAGTTACCTATTGGTACTCGTATTATATTGAAAGATTTTGATATTTTTGAATATGGTGTAAATATGAATGTTTACGTAAAATTAAACATATGCTGAAGTACCACTTACGAATCTTATTAAGACAGGAGTGTTTTCGTGTGACTTAACAAATATATCTACTTGAATATTTAAATCTTGATTTGCTTGATGAATCAATCCTTAAAATGAATTGTTACGACGATGTGAACCATTCTGAAAAGTTTCGTAGCCTGTCAGAGTTGGTCTTCCAGTTACGTTTAAAGTTCTTTAAAAGAGTCCTGTGATGCACTTTTTTTGAAGGTACTTAAAAAAAAGGAAGGTAGGTGCACTTCTTGACGAATTTGTTAATATAGATTAGACAAATAAACATTTAGTGCAAAACTTAGACAAGAAATGTCGCTGTATATACTTATCTATTTATACGAATAAGATATCATATTTCAATAAAACGTTACCGTTAAATAATACTCAAGATTTAGTATTAAATATTACTTAAAGTTCAAAATATATAGTGAGAATATATTGATCTTAAAAGCAATTTCAGTAACAATAGTGAGTACGACACTTTAAAGATAGGATGATAACTAATTCTTAGACTAGATGTTACAAAAATATAAAGTTTTATGCCGGAACGATCTACTAGTTATATTATGAAATAAATATATTTTAGATCTATAAATATGTATAATTTATTTTTTCTTGGATTAAATAAATATTTAAGTTCTAGTTAATTAGTTAATATTTAATTTTAGAACATACAATTTGTTATTTGTTATATCATGGATTACCATGATATAACAAATTGTATGTTCTAAAATATTAAAACTTCTATGTCTCTTGTAATAATTTGTGCTGCTGCTAATATTCATTGAGTTTTATCGTTTCTTCATTAATAACTAGGGGCGCCAACAAACCCTCAATTTCGACTCGCTGCGCTCGCGAAATCTCGGGTGCTGATTGCATATTGAGTGAAGCGAGCCCAGTGTATTGACTCATCGTGTCCCATTGACATCAATGGGATATCAGTTTTTGACATGATATTAAAAATATATAAATTTTCACCTAATGTGTGTCTTTTTGATTGCAAAGTTTCATCATTTTCCGTCAAGTAGTTTTCGAGCCAATTTCTGAAAAATAATGTAAAAAGTATGCAGTAAAACGCTCCGCTCACTTCGTTCGCATCTCTCAATTATTTCTTTCATTATAGATAATAGATTTAAAGTAGAATTAAAAATTGATATTTTGTTACGCTTGCGTTTGTCACACCACCAAAAACGTAACATCTACCCACGTTTTGTTAATAATTAAAATATATTTAGCGCCTGACGATTGCTATTAGCAACTGTACAATTTACTTAATAGCTATTCCGAACAATCCCCCGCCCCAGCCAGGCGAAACCTGACTGAGTATAAACGTAATACCAGACACTTGAAAAGTGTCTATGCTACTGGTAACCGAGAGAGAGTAGCTACTGTCCGCTTTAACACAGAATTGCCCACACGTACTTCTGCGACTCTTGGAATTCCATCTGCGCCTGTTAAAAGCCTTAGAATACGACCCCGTCTCCAAGAGAGTGGAGGCATATTCATTTCTTTAACTAAGACAAGATCACCGACCTTAGGTGGGTCAGTTTTATCAGACCATCGTACACGCTGTTGCAACAAATGTAAGTACTCTAAATTAAACCTACGCCAAAAACTTTGAGATAGCTGTTGTAACAGTTCAAAACGTGTGAGCCTATAAAGTGGGGTATTCTCTAAAGGATATTCTGGCAGAGCTGTGAGTGGACCACCGACCAAAAAGTGACCTGGAGTCAATACATCTAAATCATTTGGGTCCAAAGACACTGAACAAAGAGGTCGCGAATTAAGGACCGCTTGAATTTTGCAAAACACCGTCTGCAATTCTTCAAAGGTGAGTACCGTATCTCCAATAACCCGGCGACGACCTTTACAACCGCCTCAAAAATACCACCCCAATAAGGATATGCTGGAGGATCAAATTTCCACCGGATACCCTGCTGAGACATTTTTTGACCTATACAATCCTGACTTTCATATAAAAATTTGTGTACCTCTGAGAGATACCTATCTCCTCCCTTAAAATTCGTACCACAGTCGGACCGAATCAAAGCAGGTAAACCGCGCCGACTGACGAATCGAAACAGAAAAGCTATAAAAGCCTCAGTACTAAGACTTGAGACCACCTCCAAATGTACGGCCTTAGTAGATAGGCAAACAAACACGCACAAGTACGCCTTACAGATTCGAGCACTTCGACCAGTAAAAGCTTTGACCATAAACGGACCCGCAAAATCCGTACCAACTCCAGAGAAAGATCTAAAAATCTTTACTCTATCTGGAGGCAAGTCTCCCATTTGAGGTTGAGTAAGGGTAGCCTTTAATCTATAACACGGCATACATCGGTAAATAACTTTTCGAATTGCCCGTCTAGCTGACAAAATCCAAAATTCCCGCTGTAGGATAGCTAGCAGCGTATTTAGCCCCGCGTGTGCATTTCTTACGTGTCGGTCTACAATTAAAAGGTTCACAAGTGAACCACCCTTTGGCAGTAGGAGAGGATGCCGCGCCACATAAGGTAATTCTGCGTTACGCAATCTACCTCCTACTCGAACTAAACCCTTGTCATCGAGGAACGGATTCAATCGAGCTACAGCACCTTTCAACTTGACGCACCCGTTTTGCAAACTGGAAATAACTGATTTAAAATTTTCACGTTGCACTACGCGAACCCAGAAAACCAAGGCTTCGCGACGCTCATCGGGATCGAGCACCGGAGATGATAGCCTATTAGACTTTTGCCGTGAATTTCGAATAAATCTCTTAATCCATCCCGTAACTCCCAATAACTTATTAAGAGAACTAAACCGATCTAGTAAAGGTTGCAAATCACCAGTAAGTTCCTTCTGTACCGTACAAATACGTAAACCTGGTAAAGGCTCCACAATATCCAGAACCGTATGAGGCCAAGAACTCTCAAGATCACAAAGCCAAGCTGGTCCCCACCAGAGATGATGGTCAACCAACACCGGAGATTCACAGCCTCGTGACGCACAATCTGCAGGGTTCAAATCACCGGGAACATGTCTCCAATTAATAAACACATTTAAATTTTGAATTTGTGATACCCGGTTAGCCACAAAAACCTCCAAAGCATGGACAGATGCTCTTAACCAACCAAGAACAATCTGACTGTCAGTCCAAGCAAATACCTTTTCAATTTCCACCACTTGCCCCAAAGTAGAATTCAAATGATTTAGAAGTCTTGTTAAAAGGGCTGCTCCGAATAATTCTAATTTCGGAATCGTGAGCCATGATCTCACACGAGCGACCTTACTCTTAGCCATAACCAACTTAATAGTCACATTATCCTTCGGGTCCATAACACGAAGATAGACGGCAGCCGCATAACCTCGTTCGGAAGCATCACAAAATCCATGCAGGCTGACACGACATTTAGACTTCGGAAAGAAGGCCCGGTTGACAGTACCATACGCTTAGTCCGAACCTTGCAGATAGTTATATCCTGTACACGAAATGTGAAAACATCTGGGACCGGTTGGTACTGTACTCCGAGAAGAGTGACTGCGTTAGGATTTTCTATATTTTGAAAGAGATGTGGGGCTTGCTGGTGTTCTTCCGGTAAATCTTCAAGAAGAACCTGCGAGTTGGATATCCACTTTCTTAATTCATACCCACCAGACCTCAAGATACCGATCAGCTCATCTCTTAAAACCTTCGCCTCTTCTTCACTTGCAGCCCCGGTACATATGTCATCGACATAGACATCGCTTTATAAAATAGCGGCTGCCCTGGGAAAGTAAATACGCTCGCGTTCCGCAAGTTCTAGTAAAGACCTTATAGCAATGAACGGACTAGACTTGAGTCCATAAGTGTTCGTATTTAACTCATATACAGTCATTGGATGAGATGGATCCTCTCGCCACAGTACGAGCTGATAACACCGATCATCTGGATGAATAAGAGTCTGACGAAAATTCATCCTTATATCCGCAACAAAAACGACTTGATGTCGGCGGAAGCTGGTTAAAAGGTCTGAAATATCACGATGCAGTTTTGGACCGGCATGCAAACATTGGTTTAAGGTAATACCGTTAGAGGTGGGTGCTGAACCATCAAAAACTACTCTTATCTTTCCTGCCTTAAACACAGCATGATGAGGGATAAAATAATGCTCTTTAAAACGCCAATCATATTTGGAAACCAACATGTGGCCCAACTCCAGGTATTCCCTCATAAAATTCAAATAGTCTTGTTTGAAAGCCACATCACGCTTCATACGACGTTCCATGGAGATTAGTCTTTTCTCTGCCAGCATCCTGGACTGACCAAGGGGAGAACGAGAGGGCAAGAAGGGCAACCGTGTCACAAACCGACCTGAATGGAGCTGACCGGTATTATTTTGGAAGAGTAATTCGCATTCCTGGTGCTGCGGGTTGACACGAGGCGCTGTAGGAGGTTCCTCTATTTCCCAAAATCGCTGAACTGCGTCAGCGAGGGATAGGCCTACTTGAAAGCTGGCGTTATCCGGAGAGGAAAGTACTGGAAATGCTGGACCCATAATGACTTCACCAAGATCAGTATTTATTGCAGAAAGACCACCTGTTTGAAGAAACTTACTGCTTTCCAACCGTAACAATCCAAGAACATCTGCTCCGAGTAGAACATCAACTGGTCCCGGAATGTTATCTAAGACGATCGCTGTCGTCGTGATCCGAGGAGAAGGGGAATGAAGTGGAGAAAAGGATAGTGAGACTTTCCCCACCAACCCAGACACCTTGACTCCACCAACCCCATGAATAAAGTTCGCGCCAGGAGCAACATGTAAAGATAATTTCTTCATCAACCGTGTTGACACAAGACACCCTTGAGAACCTGAATCCAAAATCGCGCGCGCGGTAACCTGTTCGCTCCGAAGAGAAGCAACACGAACATAAGCAGTAGGTAACAACACGGTTATAGGAGAAGATGGAGACACGCACGGAGAACGAGGAAGGAGTCAACAATCCTGATCACGATTAGAGCTGTCCGGTGAGAGACTATTACCAGACCCTTTCTTCAAACGTCGATGAGAATGTTGATTGCGTTGCCCCAAGCGAGGATGATCTATATAAGGAAGCTGCGCTTGTGGCTCAATCCAGCAGCTCTGATCCATATCTGCACCAGCCTTGTTCCGAGAACCGTGAGGACCCCCGCCCGTACGAGGTGGTGAACGACGACCACCATTGTCACCTCGATTACAAAACGAATTACCATTTCGTGGTGAAACATACTTGACGCCTCCGGTCCAAGGCTGAGGCGAGTTCCTTATATCACACCCTGGAGAATTTGATGGTGATACTCGACCCGTAGCAACTGGTTGAGGAGATCCATTGCGATTGCCACAAAGTAGGAGATGATGATTACCTCTACACTGCGCACAGGGGCGAGCGGACTGACATTGAAACGCGAGATGGCTGCCTAAACAGTTGTAACACCAGTTACGCTGACGAGCAATACTGCGCTGCGCCTGCCAACGAAGATTTTTAAATTTATGACAGCTCGTAACACCATGTCCAGAATCTCGGCAATATGAACACCGACGATCATCCTTCTGTGCTGCAGCCGCAGTGTACATACGAGGTATCTCACGCGGCCGAACCATCTGTCGATTTTCAGCTGCAGGCCGTATACGAGAATAAGCGACTGAGGGTCCGGGTAAGGGAACGTTCTCCATACGAGGACACTCCTCCTCCAGGAAAATAATTAATTCATCAAACTGGGGAAGATGAGTGGCGGAGTCCCCACCGTATTCCAATTCGAACCGATTTCTTAAGTCATGTGATAATTTACTTAACACGATGTGTAATAACAAAAATGACCAACTTGTCACTGACAATTCTAATCCCCTTAAACCGTTAAGTGCAATTAACAACGGGTTAAGAAGCTTCGTTCGTAAGGCGTGAGCTCCAACGATCCTTGGTAAACCTAAAATGGCAGAAACATGATTATCGGCTAGCCGTCGAACATTCTGGTACCTACGCTTGAGTAAGTCCCGAGCAATGTCATAATTTGCATCGACGAGCTCCAAGTGTTGCACTAACCCTTTGGCCTCACCAGTCAATGAAGCCATCAAATAAGCTAACTTTTGAGCAGGGGTCAAATCCTTACGACAATGTACCAAGCTATCGTACAAGTTACTAAACGCAACCCACTGCCCTAAATCGCCGCTGAAGTGCGGTAAGTCGAGGACTGGCAACCTACTAATTAATGCCGGCGAACTATCCGTATCCGGAATTATGCGAGGATCACTTATCTTAGAAGCGTTGATATTGCCTACTGCCTGACGTAATTGATCCGTCAGATCGTCCGCTTGATTAACGTCGCAATTGATTTTACTCAGAACGTCACCATCCAAGTCCATTTCCAAAAGAGACCGGTACGCATCATACAAATCAGCCAACTGACTATCTAATAATTTATAACGCGATAATAAAGCCTGAGCACGATCCTTACGTTCAATATTTAGAACAGCGGAGCCGAGCCAACGCAATACGCCGGCAAATCGTGCGGTATGTTTAGCACTCATCTCGAAAATAAAAAATAAAAACGAAATAAAATAAAAAAGTAAATTTAAATCCAAAATAAAGAATTTCCGAAAATAATAATATGTGAGCCAATAACCAACGATTATATATTATGTTGAATAATATAATAATTATTTACTGAAAAAACTAAATTGAAAATAAATTAAGTTACACTAATTAACAAACCGGTTTAAAAATATGTTACGTAGCGAGTAAGCGTATAACGATTTTATAATCGTCACAAAGAAAGTAATCCTAGCTATTTATTTTTACGAAAATAATAGAAATTATACAACTAAATATTAATTAACCGTTAATAACAAATAACCCTTAATAATAAAATAACAAAATAATTAATTAGTAATAGCCGCGTATAACAAACGTATATCAATTGATTAAGCAACCCGTAATACCGAATATTAACGTTTTAAACCTACTCGGTTAACAACCACGCTCTGCTACCAGCAAATTGTATCGTACAAAGGGGCTCGGCTGACCTCACGACACAACCTCTAAACGGGCAACGTCATCAACAGCTACGTATACGATTACTCCCTAATTTGCTTATTAAAACTAACGACTTACCTGTCTGCTTCTGTTATGCTTCAAAGAAGGAAGTCACATAGTCAGTCTGTACTAGTAAGGGATTTGGGGTTCCCCAGAGTATAGGATAAATTGTATAATATTTAGTAAAAGGGAAATAACTATGGGACAAAGAATTTGATACTTAAGTGTTCCGTCGCGTGACCTTCGAATCCACGCACACTTCGAGTGAGAAGGCAGCTACCAATTCAGCGCTGCAGCCAACAATTCAAACACTCGACACTAATGTAATTTACTCTTTTGGAAACTTCTAGAACCGATAATGATTACTCCGCAAAATCGTTAAACACCGAGAACCGCTCACCAAGAACTATCTTCGAGAACTGTGTTCGAGAACTGTCTCGACCGTTACGCTTGCGTTTGTCACACCACCAAAAACGTAACATCTACCCTCATTTTGTTAATAATTAAAATATATTTGGCGCCTGACGATTGCTATTAGCAACTGTAAAATTTACTTAATAGCTATTCCGAACGAGCATTGTGTACAGCCAAACGTGCAGCTATACTGACGTTTTGCCGTCTCAACAATGCAGTCAAAGCACCATTGACTCTGTTACCGGCAGCAATACGCCTTTCCACATCCATTTCGTATCTTCCGTCTCTGCTAAACATACTTCCCAAATATACCACTTCATTCACTTGTTCTATTATCTTATCATTCACGTTGATCTTACATTCTGTTCTTTCTTAATTTCCTTCAAATATCAGAACCTTCGTCTTATCTGCATTCAGGTTAAGACCATTAATTTCACACCCATCTTTCAGAGTGGTGACCAATTCATGCAAATTGCATTCTGATGATGCAATGAGCACTGCATTATCTGCATATAGCAAGCAATTGACCTTAAGGTCACCTATTTTAACTCCCATGTCACTATCTTTCACTCCTTGGAGTCAACTATCCAAATACAAATTGAACAACCAAGCTGACATAGCGCAACCTTGCTTAACACCCGATTGGATGTCAAACCAGGGCGACATGTCAGCTCCTACTCGCACACAGGCTGAGAGATCTCGGTAAAGAGACCTTACTGCCTGTAGCAAGGGTCCGTTCACATTGTATCGGGGCAGTATCTCCCATAACTTCTTTCTCACAACCCTGTCAAACGCCTTTTCCAAATTTACAAAAGCACAGAAAATCTTTTGGTTTAGGGCCAAAAACTTTTCCGTTATCATGCAGAGGGAAAAGATCTGATCTATACACCCTCTTCTAGGTCTTAGAAATTTTAGCATAAACTTTACCGCCCAAGCTAATCAAACTGATGGCCCTATAGCTTGCACAGTCTATCTGTGAACCTTTGCCTTTATACAAAGGTACGATGACTTCGATGCACTTCGCCAATCGTCTGGGACCTCCCCGGATTTCCAGCATAAATTGCACAAAAACCAAAAAAAGTCCCAGACGCGTGGCCCACCATATTTGATCATCTCGGCAGTAACTTCATCTGCTCCCGCAGCCTTACCACATTTCAGACTTCGAATCACGCTCTCTACTTCTTCCAAACTGATTTCGCCATCGGCGACATCTTGACTCAGCATTACGCTTGTAGTCAAGACCGAGGCGTCCTCACGTTCATACATCTCCTTATAGAATTCCGCCCACCGCTGCAAAACGTGTGCTTGCTGAGTTAAAATTTCACCGCTCTTCGAAAGCACCCCTTTTATTCTACAGGTTACCGAACAACCCCGGAAATCACTAACTTCTCGCCAGAAAAGCGTCGTGTTTTCCCGGAAGTTGTTTGTCAACCTTTCATCCCTTTCTCTCTCAGAATTTTTACGCTTTATCTTTATAAGTGCTTTCGTTTTGTGCTTTTGCAGTTTGTACGCTCTTTTTCTTAGCTCTCTCATACTTTTATCCTTACCAGAGGCTTTATAATCCAGCCATGCTTTCTTCTTTAACTCTACAGCGTCTTTCACTTCATCATCCCACCATTCATCGCGCTTTTTACTAAAACCTCTTTTCCTTTTACCACATACTTCTGTCGCTACTTTCACCATACCATTCTTAAGGTTCTGCCAGCATACTTCAACACTTTCATTTCCAGAATCACAGCTTTCAAGCTTCTTGGAAACCTTTTCTTGATATTCCTCTCTGATCGGTGGATCTTGAAGCTTCCAGCTTCTTATGCGATAATTCGACGTCAAGCTTGGACACGTCGTGCGGCTGCGCCAACCTGCGAACAGACCTCGTATTTTAGCAACGACTAGATAGTGGTCCGTTCCCAGACCAGCACCTCTGAACACTCGCGTGTCCATAACTTGACTTCGAATACGCTGGTCCACTAGGAATAAATCAATCACACTTCTTTCTTCCGCTCGCTCCCATGTGTACATATGAATTTGTTTGTGATCAAACATCGTGTTTACCACAAACAAATTTTTCTCCATACAAAATTCCAAAATAAGCTTTCCAGCCCCATTTACCCTCCTATCACCGTATTTGCCTAGCACGCTTTCGTAACCGCTTCGCGCGGTTCCAACCCATCCATTCATATCTCCACATACTATCAACTTTTCATTATCTCTGACACTACTTAGAACATCCCTGACATTCTCCCAAAACTCCTCGAGCTCGCTCATTTGAGCTGAGGATACTGGCGCATACATGGCTAACAAGAATACTCTTGTTATCCCCAGCTTAAAGCGAACCCAAAGAAGCCTCGGGTTGATCGCCTTGTATTCTACCATTGCATTAACCATTCGAGAGGACAATAATACGCCTATTCCTTGGCAACCTCGCTCACCCTCTGGAACCCCAGCCCAGAAAGCGACCCGGTTGCCAGGCAAATCGGTCGTATCATTGCCTTTTCGCTTGGTCTCAGACACCCAAAGAACATCCAGATCTTTGTCATCCATCATATCTAATAATTCATTCATCTTCTGTTCCATTCCTCCTCTTACATTCCACGTAGCTATTTGTAGCTCCGTTCTCCACCTTCCGCCGTTCGGAACATGGCGTGTTGGTTGGTGGTTCCCAACGCCGCATTCGTTCATTCTATAATAAAATTATATTTAAAATTGGTTATTACATAATTACAACATATTAAAAAATATAATACTAAATTAAAATTAACATAAATTGTAATTAATAATACACCAAAAAAAAATTAAATAATATTATGATTAGTAAAAAAAAAAGGAATTAATATATAATATAATTATAATATCGTAACTAAAATTTTGCACTCTGCTGTAAGTCTTTTAGAATGCTTCTAACTTGCATCAGGACCAGGACTTAATGATTAGGCACTTGACACAATGTTTAAGCACATACTGCGGTGACTGCACTTGCTGAGATTTATTTATAATTAATAGTAACGGATGCTGTACGAATTAGGCTGTTACACGTCTGGAATAAGGATAACTTAAGCTTTTATTTGTCACTCCACCACGGAGTCTTTGATGCTGAACTAAATTGCCTCATCAAAAGTCTTTTCGCTTTGTTAACTTTTCGAATAAGATTTAATATTATTTTTGTATTGTAAAACACAGGAACACAGGAATTTTGTTATCATTAATTCAAATATAAGTTATTTTAATTTCATATAATGTAAGAGTTATAAATCTAAAGTATTCTAGATAAGATAAAATAGAGGCACCGAATTATTCTGCCAGTGATTGATTACTTCACTCTTCCGCCTTTCTATTATACTTAGGTGGGAAAATCGTGAATGGTCTATAGAAATTAATCTTTCATTGTATTGTCATATTATAAAGTCAGTAGTATAATGGTCTTATGATAAATATTACATACATAGAAAAAGAAATATAGTTGTTTAACAAGATTTGGTTAACTCATGTTATATCATTCAAGAGATATCTAAAATGATGAAAAAGTACTTTTAAAATGTGGGTATTAACAATTTTTTATGTAATAAAGAAAAAATAAAATATTAAAATTGATTTGATTATATCCATTTGTTATTAGTATCAGTACTATTTCTTTTTATTATAATTTAACAAAAGCTTAACAGGCAGAATGATTGATATAAATTCGGAATAGCTATCGTGTATGTCGGAACTTGATTATATGTACTCAATTAGGTACGAATATTGTAATAAATTAATCCAGGATTTTATTCGATTTTATTAGAATAAATCGTACTTTGTCTGTATTTTATATTTGGAATAGAGACGACATCTATAATGCTTTTGTCGAAATTGATAACCAATGTTTCTTACTTTACAGTACAGTATAAAAATGAAAATATATCAAGACGGATATAAATTTTAAAGTGTTACATGTGTATAATGTTAAGTAAATTAATGAAAAAATACATAATGAAAAATGTATTAACTCGAGCTTGTTACCTTCCGGACACGATCTCGGCCTTCTGTCAATTGGGTTAATTTTGTCCTTACCCGTCATGATAAATATATTTTTCTATACAATGTAATAGTGTTAATTAGAACAGAAGCAACAGATGTTTAATTTACCGAGTTCTCTTCAAATTATATCCTTAAACACCTACATTTTGCATGGAGATTGGGCTGCTAAAAGTTTACCTATAACTGAGGTGGTCCCTTGTTTAAATTAGGTAAGGGATGCTGATCTCAATCAAACTTCGTGCTTTCCAAAGCGTCAAGTTTGAGCCCAACAGTTTGATAAGTTATGCAAAAAGGTATCTTCGGCTTTCAAGCGAGGTAATTGGTGTAAATAAAAGTGAAGCTTTCTTGTTTTAGGGATTAATTAACGATTAATTTTTTCTCATTAATTTAAGATTTTTTTTGTATTAAATACAGGCTTGAAATCTATACAATTTAAATTATCATATACTCAAACTGGAGAATAATAATACTTTATAGTATAGTATAGAAACTTGTTATTTATAAACTAACGCTTTTATAATATTTTCATAATATTGATATAAAATTATGATACACTCACTGTTATTTGGATAAAAATTTTATTTTTTAAAACAAATTCTTACGAAATAATGCACATATTACCTGCTATAATGCTATACCTATCCAGGTATACCAATAATAAAGTAATCAAATTAGAGTCAGTTTAAACTGTGTCAACGAGAGAAACTTAATAGGTAGGTAAGCTTAAGAACGTACTTTCAATAAGAATACCTAAACAATAAATAGTATGTACACATATAAATAAAATTGAAGTGTCTGTTTGTAATTCCAAATTTATAGCTTTTCTCTAAATGCCTATGAAAGTATATACCATACATATTAAAGTAATTTTTAAATTGTTGTCTCCCTCTTTGTTTTCGCCTGTCTGTCTCTTTGTTCTCGCTAATCTATGAAAAGCTTAAACTGATTTCAACAGGACTTTTACTGGCTGATAGCTGATGTTAAAAGATGCAAATTAAGCTACTTTTAGAAAAAAACCATTTTCCGCGGGAAAGAATTCATGGGCAAAGCTAGTATTAAATAAAAGTACTCACTTCTAAAATCACTAAGTATACAAAATTATGTTACACAGATGTAAATAAAGATATAAATAAAATATTTGTGTACAAATATATAAATAGATTTAATACATTACCGTTATAGCACAACGCTAACATCTCTTGTAGCTTGGTTAGATTAATTACTTACATGACATGAATAACAACAAATCGATTGAAAGAAAATGTTAATAGATCTTGTTATAACAATTTTTACTTAAAATATATTATATTTTGAATTAGGTCTATTATTTCTATGAACATTATTGGATTAGTCAATGTACTCTGAAGCATAAGCATAAAGAATAATAATGGTTCAAAGAAATTGCGATAGATATTTGTCTTGAGGTGTGCGTTTGAAACGTGCTTGCAATGAAATATCTACAAATAAAAGATGATTATGAATAAAGAAATATTTTGTAAGAGCTTTTAGATTTTACAGCTACCTTCAACACAATAAGAATATTTAGTTAGAACACTATTTGTCTTTATTCATATTTTCGAAACTTTGATGGATTTAAATGAGTTTTTTTTAATTCGATAGTTTTAGATTACGATAAATATTGTTTTAGCCATATTTTAAGATCCAACTTTTTTTTTGTTTCTATTATAGTTGACAGTTTTAGTACCCTAGTAGTCTAGTACCCTATGAACATTTATATTACACATGAGTTTAGAAGTATGATGAATTTTAAATTTGGTATAGTTATTCTTTCTTATTTCTGGGTTGCTTAATTTAAAATTTATCACAATAATACATCGAAAAAAGTTGAATCTGAAGAAGTGTATTGTATGCATGCGTGTACATATGTCAAACCCAATATCTGACCGGACAAAAAACATTGTCCGACCTGCGCACTAAACCCAGTCATTGTCAAAATTTATGCATAAATAACTATTTCCATAAGCACCATCACCTTCTTTCATTTCAACTCACGTTATTTTAGATTTCGACTGGTAATATTTCGAGTAACAATATATTTAATTTTCTTCTCAAGTAATGTATTTATTAACGAATATGAAAATTATATTTTGATACCACAGCTAAGCAGCGCTTATTCAAAATAACATAATTCACAAATAGTGACATTTCGAATAATATATATATTTTTATTTTTAAATAACTATCAAATTCGGTACAATAGTTTCAAAATTTATTATTATTGAGACAGAGAATGAGAGCGAAATGTCTTATTTCAAAGAAATAAATAATTCCTATTTATAATATCGATATTTCGATATCGTCCCGTTTTCATCAGAGTGACATTTTATAAATTCAATTAATTAACACTTTACAAAAAGTTGAAAGGGGAGAATGATTGATAAGCCCAGTTCGGAATATAAATTGTTTCTGTCGGTGCGTCACGCTTAATTTTATTAACTCGTTTAGGAGCGAAAGTTGTATTTACTCAATTAATCTGTGATTCGATTTGATTGTTGCTTTTAATGATAGATATTTTGTTTAAACTTCGTTTTGGGTTATACTGAACATTTATTTTCAATCTTCTTCTTTTTCGTCTCCTTCTCAGCCTTTAGACGTCTACTGCAAGACCTAGGCTTGCCCCAAAGATGATCAGGATAATCGTTTTGTGCTGCCCGCATCCAGCGACTTTAGTTATGTCATCGTTCCTAGTGGGGGTCTACCCCCGTCGCGTCTACCGACTCGTGGTCATGACTCCAGAATCTTTCGGCCCCATTGGCTGTCGATTGTACGAGTGAGGTGCCCCTCCTACTACCACATCGGACGAGCAATCCTTATAGCTATGTCGGAGAACCTGATGGCTGACCTTTCCGTTCTCTTCGTGAACGGGCGTTGCTAGCAGTGACTGGTTGTATTGCTAGCCAAGGATTTCCTTTTTTTTATTATTAACTAATAATTTCGGTACATACGGTATCAAAATAGGCCCTCTTGTTACTCCCATTTGATATACATAAGTGGACATGATGAAATTAATCTCATTTTTCGTCACACCGTCAGGGCACAGCTAGGTTCACTTCCTATGCAAGCCTTTTTTGAAGAAAATCATCATGGAGAGGCCCTCCTTTTCCAAGAATCCAGCCAGCAGGTGACTGAGGATTCCGTTGCCCAATACCTAATTGTCATAATCCCAGCTCTTCACAGTAACGTATGCCCAGCTTTTTGTTGAAAAGTCCTCGATGATAACGGTTTAGTGATTTTTGATCTAGCCACGATTAGCTGGTAAGTCCTAAGTTTACATTTTTTTGCTATTTATATTAAACAAAAATCGTACCAAATCAAGTATGATTACTCCACATTTTCCCAACAACAGGACAACATTAGACCGTTTAAGACAGTGTATACAGCTTTGGTAATTGTGAAGCATTTTATTAAGTAGTCGAGCCCACTTTAATTTAAAAAATGATTTTTAATAATAAAAATTATCAATATATATTGATAATACATGTTATCATTCATTCAGATGAGGAACATATTATTTTTTTTTTAAATATGTTACTAAGATAAATAAACATATTTATCTAATACATTACTTTTTGATTGCAACAGCTATGACAAATAAACACGGAAACCTATTGTCAGGTATGAGCAAATTTTTATCGTTGAGTTTTGTTTGTGTTTTTTGAGGTAATCTTTATGATGTTTTGCTAGATACTCAAATTTTTACATCTCAGTTCCGCAATGTTCATTTTATGCATCTAGACCATTTACTTATATATTTTTTTGTAATATATTGACGATAGCCATTAATAATCATGTAAATTTTGTTATTTTATAACAGAATTTATTTAAAGTTTATTTTACAAGTAAGTGCAATAATAAATATTATTGAAGAAACAGATTAATCAACTGGAAATTACTACATTAGCATAGAATAGTATTGTTCTGAATTGCAATGAAGCGATAAAATTACATTACGTGAGTGAAATGGAATAGTAAAATAGAAAAACATTTTACATAACACTAATATTTATTGGATTTAGGTGAATTGCTTTGTCTAGGTAATTGACGCAATAAAAAATCTATCAAAATTTTGCACACAACATAATTTAAATAATGTTTTAACTATTATTTTATACAAAAATGCCATCGACAATTACTATCATACGACATATAAATTTAAGTATAGAGATTTGAAAAAAATAAATTAAACTTAGAAATATAATTTATTTTTAATAACATAATTATATTAAGAGGATATTTCCAACTTTCAATGTGACCTTTATCAAATTTATATAAAACTTTGAAGACAAGACTTTAACTTAAACTTAATTTAAATATGTATTTCTTCAATTTAATTAAATATTATTTAATTTATCAAAATAACTTATTATATTAAGATATTACATATTTAATTTAATTTATTTATTATCAACTCCCGCAGCAGTTGCTTAAGCTTAAGCATTACTACGCTATTTTTGAAATAAAACCTCGATTAAGATCTAAAATAAGACCTCAAACTTAATGTCTCATGTTTTGATTTTATATAAAAAAATATTAAAACGCGTTAATATTGAGTATTATATTATTATGTCGGTATGTAGTACTTTTTAACAGATAAAAAAAATACGGTAATTATAAAATACCGCATCGCCGTTGGAATGTTTGATGAAAAACCGTTTATAAATATCAATCCAGTATAAAAAACGTTACAAAAAATGTGAACGTGGGAATATAGTACATCAAACGGAACGGTATTATTATATTAATATTTTTTTATGTAATCCTTGACCAAAATGTTATTAATTGAATATTCTAAAGATGTATGAAAATAGCTTTTGAAATGAAACGTGTAATTTCAATTGATATTTTACGATGAGAAAGCAGTTTATAGAAGTGATATCAGCTTATATTTATTAAAAGAATTTTAACTTCGCAATAACTATACCATTATTATTATAGCACAGACAACAGTGACAGTGACAGTGTTATAGTGAATCAGACGACATTAATATATATGAGCAAAGATTTTATAGCATATGTCTTTGGCATATGGTTGTCGGGAATGTAATTCAGATAAAGCATCAATGTCTCCATTACAGTTATTTTTGACTTCCCTTAGCGAAGAAATTGCTGAACTGTAATTGTAACATACACATTATATTTCTTTGTTAAAAGATCCAAAAACTCATTGTTGTTAAAAGTTTTATTCCTTTATTTTTACTATTTCACTAATAACACTCAAGTAGTAATACTTTGTAGTAAAAATGTTTTAGAATTTTAAGATTTTCCATACGTAATAAATAAATAAATATAAAAATAAGATTGACCAATATAATAATAATATATAGTAATTTGAATACATATAATGTATTATTTCTCTCCGTATATAGTATTTCTATCAGGGTAAATACAATATAAGGCCGTTACTCAAAATACATTAATGTAGCTCACCTTAACTGTCCAATAAAAAACGTACATTAATAGGTAGTTCAACTCAGATGAACAAAATTTTAAGGACTCTTGAATTTAAACATATTCGATCCAATCAAATCAAATGATAAAATGATTAAGTTCTGTATCGGATACAATGGTTAATGCAATGGTAGAATACAAGGCGATTAACCCGAGGCTTCTTTGGGTTCGCTTTAAGCTGGGGATAACAAGAGTATTCTTGTTAGCCATGTATGCGCCAGTATCCTCAGCTCAAATGAGCGAGCTCGAGGAGTTTTGGGAGAATGTCAGGGATGTTCTAAGTAGTGTCAGAGATAATGAAAAGTTGATAGTATGTGGAGATATGAATGGATGGGTTGGAACCGCGCGAAGCGGTTACGAAAGGGTGCTAGGCAAATATGGTGATAAGAGGGTAAATGAGGCTGGAAAGCTTATTTTGGAATTTTGTAAGGAGAAAAATTTGTTTGTGGCAAACACGATGTTTGATCACAAACAAATTCACATGTACACATGGGAGCGAGCGGAAGAAAGAAGTATGATTGATTTATTCCTAGTGGACCAGGGTATTCGAAGTCAAGTTATGGACACGCGAGTGTTCAGAGGTGCTGATCTGGGAACGGACCACTATCTAGTCGTTGCTAGAATAAGAGGTTTGTTCGCAGGTTGGCGCAGCCGCACGAAGTGTCCAAGCTTGGCGTCGAATTATCGCATAAGAAGCTGGAAGCTTCAGGATCCACCGATCAGAGAGGAATATCAAGAGAGGGTTTCCAAGAAGCTTGAAAGCTATGATTCTGGAAATGAAAGTGTTGAACTATGCTGGCAGATCCTTAGGAATGGTATGGTGAAAGTAGCGACAGAAGTATGTGGTAAAAGGAAAAGAGGTTTTAGTAAAAAGCGCGATGAATGGTGGGATGATGAAGTGAAAGACGCTGTAGAGTTAAAGAAGAAAGCATGGCTGGATTATAAAGCCTCTGGTAAGGATAAAAGTATGAGAGAGATAAGAAAAAGAGCGTACAAGCTGCAAAAGCACAAAACGAAAGCACTTATAAAGATGAAGCGTGAAAATTCTGAGAGAGAAAGGGATGAAAGGTTGACGAACAACTTCCGGGAAAACACGAAGCTTTTCTGTCGAGAAGTTAGTGGTTCCCGGGGTTGTTCGGTAACCTGTAGAATGAAAGGGGTGCTTTCGAAAAGCGGTGAAATTTTAACTGAACAAGCACACGTTTTGCAGCGGTGGGCGGAATTCTATAAGGAGATGTATGAACGTGAGGACGCCTCGGTCTTGACTACCAGCGTAATGCTGAGTCAAGATGTAGCCGATGGTGAAATCAGTTTAGAAGAAGTAGAGAACGTGATTCGAAGTCTGAAATGTGGTAAGGCTGCGGGAGCAGATGAAGTTACTGCCGAGATGATCAAATATGGTGGGCCACGCGTCTGGGACTTTTTCTGGTTTTTATGCAATTTATGCTGGAAATCTGGGGAGGTCCCAGACGATTGGCGAAGTGCAGTCATCGTACCTTTGTATAAAGGCAAAGGTTCACAGATAGACTGTGCAAGCTATAGGGCCATCAGTTTGATTAGCTTGGGCGGTAAAGTTTATGCTAAAATTTTAGCGAGAAGAATGCAAGAGAGATCTGAAAGGATGTTGTGGGAGGCACAAGGAGGTTTTAGACCTGGAAGAGGGTGTATAGATCAGATCTTTTCCCTCCGCATGATCACGGAAAAGTTTTTGGCCCTAAACCAAAAGGTTTTCTGTGCTTTTGTGGATTTGGAAAAGGCATTTGACAGGGTTGTGAGAAAGAAGTTATGGGAGATACTGCCCCGATACAATGTGAACGGACCCTTGCTACAGGCTGTAAGGTCTCTTTACCGAGATCACTCAGCCTGTGTGCGAGTAGGAGCTGGCATGTCGCCCTGGTTTGACATCCAATCGGGTGTTAAGCAAGGTTGCGCTATGTCAGCTTGGTTGTTCAATTTGTATTTGGATAGTTGTCTCCAAGGAGTGAAAGATAGTGACATGGGAGTGAAAGTAGGTGACCTTAAGGTCAATTGCTTACTATATGCAGATGATGCAGTGCTCATTGCATCATCAGAATGCAATTTGCAGGCATTGGTCACCACTCTGAAAGATGGGTGTGAAATTAATGGTCTTAACCTGAATGTAGATAAGACGAAGGTTCTGATATTTGAAAGAAATGAAGAAAGAACAGAATGTAAGATCAACGTGAATGATAAGATAATAGAACAAGTGAATGAAGTGGTATATTTGGGAAGTATGTTTAGCAGAGACGGAAGATACGAAATGGATGTGGAAAGGCGTATTGCTGCTGGTAACAGAGTCAATGGTGCTTTGACTGCATTGTTGAGACGGCAAAACGTCAGTATAGCTGCACGTTTGGCTGTACACAATGCAGTTTTGCTACCGACACTGTTATACGGCAGCCAAACGTGGGTAACACAGAAGAAGAATGTAAGAAAGATGAATGCTGTGGAGATGCGATCTCTTCGCAGAATATGCGGAGTCAGTCTAGCTGATCGAATCCGCAATGAAGAGATCCACAGAATGGCAGGTACTAGCGAAGATGTCACGGTGAGAATGAAGAAGAACGTGCTCAGGTGGTTTGGGCACGTTGAACGAATGAGTGATGAAAGAATGGTAAAAAAGATTTATATATAAAATGAGCGGTAAGAGAGACAGGGGGAGGCCTCGAGTGACCTTCGAAAATACAGTAGCTACGATACTGGAGGAAGGTCACGTAAAAAGCATGAGGATCCCCCGGAGGGCATGTATGAAGAAGTTGATGTCTGTGGCCGAGGCGAAAGAGGTATGCAGAGACCGTAGCGTTTGGCGCTCCGTCGTCTCTGGCTACCCCGCAAGGGATATGGCGTGAAGGTGAAAAAAAAAAAAAAAAAAAAAAAAAAAAAAAAAAAAAAAAAAAATCGGATACAAATTTAAATTCAAAATATCTTTATTCAAGTAGCAGCTATTCAAGTAGTAGAATTTACACGCACTTCTGAATCATCAGTTATTACAATAAAAAAGGTCAGTGTAGTAAGTTCGCGAGTTGGCTACCACCGTCTCGAAATGCTGCTCTGCTGCGAAGAAACTCTTTTTAAAAGCAATTGAAATAATTATTTAAATTGTAATGTTACGAGGTAGGTCACATTTTTTAACCTTTTGACGGTTACCATGGTTACATGTACAGCTTCATGTTATATATCAGTAAAACATTTCAGGTTGCTTATATTCAGAGCAAATACAATAAATTTTTCACACATAACTTTTCGGAGCTAATTAAGTAACTGAGCCGTGTAGTTTGAAAGTGGCCCAACAACTTTAATACGTCTTACTTCAAGATATTTACTATTGATAACGTCGGAAAGCTGTGATGAAGGTTATTCCAATTAATAATTAGTATTTACAAGGTAACCTAATTTTTGGGATAATTGCGTTAGTTTTATAACCTGTACGTTTAATTAATATAAAACATAAAATTTACTATTAAATTAAAAGACTATTATTTAGTTTAGATAGTGAAGAGTAATTAGTAAGGCAATAGTAATTAATAATTTAAACAAATTGAAAAAAAAACCGAATTGTACAACAATATAACAATTCAAAGGATGAAGATCCGAATAATAATATAGAAAAGATTGATGCACCATACATCCCAAAAAGTACGAAAGATTAAACAAAATTCGGGAAAAAGATATTGCACCAATACCGGAAATATTCTTCCTGAAAAATTTTTCTAAAACAAAGATTGTGGTTGCCGGAATGCTTGCATAAAAAATTACAATGAAGAAGAAAGAAGAAATATTTTTGAGAAGTTTTGGGATTAACAAGAACTTTAAATTTTACATCCTTAAATACGCTTAAGTAGTATAAATCCTTAGTATACTATACGTATATTTATAAATTCATTTAAACGCAAAACTTTAAATATCTCGATTTGAAGGTAAATTGCGTTAGGCCACTTTCAAAATAAGCGGCTCTATATATTTAATATTAAATTACTTCTCCCTCAACTCTTCTCTTATTATTTTGGTAATTGATGTGTCATGCTTTTCAATTAATAATAAAAAAATGTTAACAAAAATGTAGGAAAGGCAATTATCCATTTTATAACAGAATTGAAATAATTTTTAAATTGATTACAATTCAAAAATATCGAATCACATGAGTGTTAGGAAAAAATCAGTACTGAAGTAAAAGTTATAAATAAGAGAGAAGTTTACATAACATAAACACAATTACACAGGGAAATTTATTTTTACCAAAAATACGTGAGTTGTAGTCCCGTGAGCCTTATGTACAAAAACATTTTTCTACTGCGCGCAGAGAAAATTGGTTTTCCTATCTTATGTCAATGAAAGACAAAATATCTAATATTCAGAGCGGGTAATTCATAAAAACTGTTATCTCATAGAAAAATGCCGCATCTTTCGCGGTGACTTGCCTTTAATAATAATAGATTTTAGCGTTTGATAGCGTTTGTTATAAAGTATATATGTGATAGCATTGTAAATGTTTTATCTTATAAATTTTTTTCTGTTTCGCTAATTAACCTTTCCTTGTATAATTTGTTTTTTCCAAACCTAGAAATATTGAAAGTTTCTGTATGAATAATTGTTTAATACTTACAAAGGTGGGGAAGCTACTATTAAAAAGTCTTTTAAAGTTTTTTTGTTTGTTGGTTTTTATATTTGGTCTGTTTAATTATTTCAAATGTTCATAAATAAGGATAAAAGAAATCAGATAATTAATAGAAAGAGTCTTGGTGTTAAAAAGAGGGCTTTTTTGAGTAAGATTAATTAAGACACAGCATCAATCACAGAGAAAATGATCCAAGAAGGCGTCTGTATTCGGCTGATATTATGTTGTGTTGCCGAAATGTCTGGATTTTATACTGTATATATGATTCGACGTTTTTACTTCAGTCTATTAGAATATTATTTCATTACACAAATAAAAAACGAAAAATAATCAATGAAAGTGAGAACAGTTTTTTACAACTTATGAATACAAATTATACAGAAAATTTTGTAATATATACTACAAGATTATATTAAACCATTTTACGATTCATACTAAATTATAATTTTATGCTTAGAACGTACTCATAAAATAGAGATTACCTAAGACGTAGAAAGTATGTATCAGAATATTACACTTTATTAAAATATATATATTACATAGAAAATAACAGTATATTAAATATATAATTTTAATAAAAAAAGGACTAACTATTTCATTACAATATTCTTAACGTTGTTAAAATGTCGGAAAACAATTAAAATAGAAATACAAAAAATATATACTGTTAACAATATTCTTTACAAATAGCTTTGTTGAAACAATGTGTTAATATGGATATTCGTATATAACATTAAACATTTCCTTAAGCATCACTTACAAACATATCAAAACATGTGACTTCCCTTAACAAATATTTTTATTTGACTATACACAGATTTGAGTTTCACTTGAAAACCCACTTTCTAAATATTAAGATGATGTTTTTGATTCTGATAAAATCCATAACTTATCAATAAGGGTATTTCACTTACTTTAAAAGTGCTGCAAAAAAGATCTGTGTCGCATTTTTTATGAAAACAAAAATAGTAAAGAAATTTTTATATATTCATATTATATATTCATAAAAAAATAAAGTTGAATGTTGACACTATACGCTTAAACTGAATCCTTCCTAATATATATTAATATATATTCTACCGATAACCTTTACTTTTAGCATGAAATAGAGAAAAAACATTGAAACAGGAAGATATTCTCCCTGTTTAGAAGTGACTTGTTAATCACATATTATACAATTAACTTAATATGTGTAAAAAATATGTATGTATTATAAATGTATATCCAAGCATACGAATAAATTATCAAATTTTAATAAAAGTTAATTATTACAAATATTTTCTTCTAAAAAGTAAAAATATTTTTTGTGACGAAAGTAGATATTGTACTTTCTTTCTCTCCATTGATTTAATTATAATTAATTTTTCTCACTTTTTAGACGAAGGAATAGTTTTTAAGCAAAATTTTAAATGTTCTCACAAATTAAATGGTAACAGTTCAAAGTAATGAAGTTAAATTATAACTTCTAGTATTATTAATACACATACGAGATACTTTAATTATATGTAGTAGTAACATTTATATCTAAGTATTCAAGGTAAGAAAAAAAAGTTGCACTGGATTATTCTGCCAGTGATTGATTACTTGACTTTACCGCCTTTTTATACTATGTAGACGAGAAGATAGTGAAATTTTCTAGTGGATATTTAATATTTTATTATTCTACCAGCGCTATAATATTTTTTTTTTGAACACAAGTTTTATAAATACACATTTATTTAAATTTTCTTATTTATTTATTTATTTATTTACCTTCACGCCATATCCCTTGCGGGGTAGCCAGAGACGACGGAGCGCCAAACGCTACGGTCTCTGCATACCTCTTTCGCCTCGGCCACAGACATCAACCTCTTCATACATGCCCTCCGGGGGGTCCTCATGCTTTTTACGTGACCTTCCTCCAGTATCGTAGCTACTGTGTTTTCGAAGGTCACTCGAGGCCTCCCCCTGTCTCTCTTACCGCTCACTTTTCCCATATAAATCTTTTTTACCATTCTTTCATCACTCATTCGTTCAACGTGCCCAAACCACCTGAGCACGTTCTTCTTCATTCTCACCGTGACATCTTCGCTAGTACCTGCCAAAAAACTGCACTGCACTGCACTACACTACACTACACTACACTACTATGGCAGGAGTGATCTTTTTTTGATATGTAAAGTTATCAAAAAAATGGCCAAAGATTTTTTCAATCTTTTTTCGCTATAACATCCGCGTTTGGCTCAAACATATATGAGAAAATTATTAGCTAATTATCTCGTCGCATTCTGGAGACAACTAAACACAAAAAAAGGTCTCCCAAACGGTTAAGTTAACCAATAAATTTAAATAATTATTAAACTTGTAATGTTATGTAGTTGTATTAGTTGTAATGTAAAATAATAATTGTCATCTGTGTACCTGTCTGTCTGTTTGTTCTCGCTAATCTATGAAAAGGTTAGACTGTTTTAAACAGGATTTTCATTGGCCGATATTTAATTTTAAAAACTGCAAATTAAGCACCTTTTAGGAAAAAAAACATATTCCGCGCGAACGAATTTATTGACAAAGCTAGTGTTAAATAAAAGTACTTACTTCTAAATCCACTAAGTAAACAAAATTATGCTACACTAATAAATAAAGATATAAATAAAGTATTTGTATACAAATATATAAATAAATTCAATGTATCACAACACATTACAGCACAACGCTAACATCTCTTGTACTTTGGTTAGTTTGATTACTTGCATGGCATGAATAATATATGAAGTCGATTGAAAGAACATCTTGTTAAAACAATTTATAATATAAAATGTATTATATTCGATATAGTAATTTCATAAGTCATTGCCATCTGATGTATAAGTATAAAACGAAAATAAAATATTTAGAGAATATTAAAAGTTAGTTCAAAGACATTTCGATTGATGTTTTTCTTGAGATGTGCTTCTGAAATGTGATTGCAATGAAATATCTATAAATAAATGATGACTATGGAAATGTTTTGCAAAAGCTTTCAGATTCCAGAGTTACCTTCGATATAATAACGAATATAAATGTAGAAGAGCATTCGTCTTTTTTATATATTTGCATAAAGCTTTGTTATTTTTGGATAGATAGATTTCTATATCATTCGATATTTCTTGGGTATCAGTATATGATTAATATCGTTTTAATATATTCTTTTTTTTATAGTAGTAGGATTGTTTAAATAATTATAGGATTTTAGTGCCTTATGACCATTTCTATCATAGTAACGCGTAAGGTAGTCCGAAGAACTTTTAATTTTGCTATAAATATTCTATCTTATTTATATATGTTGCTTAATATAAAATTAAAATTTTACATAGTAATAAGTTTTAATGGACAGAAAAGTATTTAAGTGCACTTTATGGATTTAGCCTGAACGGATAATGTGATATGCGGTCAACCTATTGACATGTCGAACACAATATTTGCCGGACAAAAAATATTGCCCAAACCTGGGCACCAAATCTAGGCATCGTCATAAATGATAAATATTAGTCGCCAAATAAATAAGGCGACAATAAAATAAAGAGATCTACTAAAAATTACAATATATTATAAATATTATTGCTTATAACTTAAAGAAATATATTATGTATTTCAGAAGTGTGTTCTTTGATTGAACATCCTCTGAAAAGAGATTTAGTTCATTTGATTTCGCTTCATTTCATATGAGAGATGAAACAAATTTGTTTATTTGATTTTGTTCTTTCACATATTCGCTTTATACATACATTCATTCACAGTATGCTTAAAATGTTATACCATATTCATTTTCATGCCGCCGCAACAGTTTGGCTTGGAGTAAATCAGTATCAAATTAATAATTAGGAATGTATGAAAGTTTATTTCAAATGTATAAAATCTATGAATATTCTCAACACGATTGAAGAAAAAAAAAAAAAAATAATCATAAAATTATTTTCCAAATATTTTATTAACCAGTTTTTTTTGCATTCTGTATGTTATTTTATAATTATATTAACTTATTAACGTGGGATAATTATAAGGATAATAAATTTATAATAACAGAGTTGCTTGATCCGGTTCTTCATTATAATGATTTAATATCTTTTTCGTTTAAGGGCTATCTCCGAAAACGCCATCACTTTTTTCATTTTAATTTACATTTCAACTGGTAATACTTCAGCTAACGGTATAAAGAAAAATGCGCTTCGACACGACTTAACACTATTAACTAGGAAATAATTCACAGATAGTGATGTTTCACTCTAATATATTCATATTTTTATTTTGCAATAATTATTCAAATTTGCGCAATAGTTTCAAGTTTATTAATATTGAGAAAGAGCGAGAGAGAGAGATACAAATAACTTAATTCAGAGAAACAGACAAATCTTTCCTATTTATAATCAGTACATAAATGTCCTGATTTCATCAGAGTTACGTTTTATAACTTCAATTAATTAACGCTTTCATTATGATCCTACAAAAGCCGAAAGGGGAGGATGATTGATAGGCCCAGTTCGGAATAAAAATTTCTTCTGTCAGAGCATCACGCTTAATCTTATTTACTCATTTAGGAGCGAAAATTGTATTTACTCAATTACTCCGTTATTCAATTTGATTATTGAATTTTTATTGTCCAGTATTTTATTTTGTAAATTATTTTCAAACATCTTTCTTATTTATAACAAACAACCCCAGCAGTTACTCAAAAATTGCTTTTTAACCATTAATGATTTTTAGGATGGAAATAATAATTTAAAAGTTAATGTTGAGCTTTATACTACTCTGTCAGTATTTAGTAAAACAAAAAAAAGCGATATACAATACTTATAAAATACAATATCTCGGTGGAGCGTTTGACAAACATCGTTGACAAATACCAATTCAGCATTAAAAAGTTACAAAAAATGTGAACGGGAGAATTCAATAAATCAAACGGAAAGGTATAAATATATTGATATTTTTTTATGAATACTTTAATGTAATTCTTGATCAAAATAATATTAATCGACTAATATTATATACATATACTTATTATTACTCATATAACAAATTCATATTAATATCTATTGAAATTGAAAATGTATGAATGATATAATCTACTTTTTTAGTAAATGAATTCTCTACTATTATAATATATTATTAACATATAACACTAGTATTATTTAGTAGTAAAAATGTTTTATACCTGAGAAGAAGCTTCTTAGCATTCCATGGATTCACCGTGCGGGTGACGGGCCCATCGCGTTGCAAGAAGAGGAGCGCAAACAATGCCTGAGACTTGCGAACCAGGTGTAAGTTTAAGGGGCCTCTTTTCTATGCGCATACACGCTCACCTTTACTGTTCACGCTCCTGTCCCTACTTAACCAAATATCGTAAGAACCTACTAAAGCTGCCTTTGAAATACGTTTTAGAAATGAACTGATGATCGTTCTAGAAAGGCCGAGATCCTTAAATAAATTGTAGAGAGATTTTGCTGTTATACCTCTCGCTCGTACTTCTACAGCCTACAAATTAACTATAAATTTATTCCTGATCAGTTCGTTACATAGTTCGTAATACTTGTTAAGCTTAAATGTATGATCTTTGGGTAAGTTTGTTACAGTAAGCTCCACAAGTATAACGCGCCTTAGTTGTTTTGAGTACAGGAATAAGTCCGGCCTAGATGACGAAACACAAACATCCCCGGGTATTTTGTATGGTCTTTCATACGTGTCAATCATGAGAGTCCAATCAGGAGACGCGTCCGAGATGGAATAAGGTTTTAGTTTAGATTTTTAGACGAACCTGCCTTTACGAACTCTACTGATATTTTGGTGGTTGTTATACCCCTCTGCGCTCTTGCTACAGAAAGACTAACCGCTTCTCGTATGATTTCTAATACTTTATCGTGGTGACGCGAGTATTTACCTCTATTTAATAGTACCCTACACCCTACTAGCAAGTGTTTCGTGGTTCCTACTGCCTCCCCGCAGATGTTGCAAGATTTTTCGGTGGCTTTGCCCCATCTTACTAAGTTACTTTGATCTGGGAGAGTCATTTGGAATGCATTAAGATAAAATTTTAATAATGCTGGGGACCAATCATGAAGCAGGGTGCGCCATCTCAAAGCTAGCGGAATACAAAAATCTCCTATGGTCACCCATTCATTTTGCAATTCTAGGCTCATCGCGTGCAACCGGTAATTATCGTTTTCGTCTTGCCGAATAAAGGATTTTGTTATTTCTAAGTCTTGTTGTTTCCTGCTTGATCCTAACCCAGCTTTAATTGTTTGAGCACGTATCATAAATTGTTTATAGAATTGCAGTCGTGACTCTAGCTCTGCAGCAATTTTATCTTTTGGGAGAGACTTTATATATCATCATCCGATTTTGAGATGATATGTCTTTTAGTCACTCTTAGGTGTTTATAGAGTTTCGATGGTATCTATGTTGGTCTCTAAATAAGGCAGAAGAGTCCACTGGATGCACTAACCCGAGCTATGACTTCAGTGTCCTTATGACGCTTGCATCTAACTTCAACAAAAGGGTCTTATTGATATCGTAAACGAGGAAAGGCCAATTCAGACGTGATGTTAAAAAATTATCGTATATCCAAGCCTTTTTGATGTTACTTATTGGTTGATTGACTACCTTTTTTCGATCATTCAAAAAACTATCAACTATTGTATCTAACGATGGAGTGCGCCCTTGGTAATCAATTTTTTTACCTAAGAATTTGAACGGAGCTGCATCGATAATCGTAATAACGCACTTACCGCCTATTATTAGACCCGGGTCGTAAGAGGTATATCTGGTGTTCCGCCTACCCAGATATAGACTGTAGCATTTATTTAGTTTTGTCCTCAATTCGTCCGTCCAAGCACAGAAATCCTCCACAACATTTAAGAGTAGCTGACATTGTTTTGGATTACGTGTCAGTATCGCGAGATCGTCTGCAAATGCTAGTATGAATTCTGTGTATTTATTGTTAAACTTAAACCGATAACCCCATTTCTTTTCGTTTTTAATTAATTTATCTATTAAAATATTGATGATTCTGTTAAATATAATTGGAGAAATACAACAACCTTGAAATAAACCTATGTTGTAATTTAATGATTTGGAATGTGTTCCATTTGTAATTATGGAAAATTTTAATTTTGAATAATATGATGCAATCATGTTACTTACTAACGTTGGAAAGTTATACCACCTTAGCGCGAACATCATCAGTTCATGTCGTACCTACCCGAAAGCGCTCTCTAAGTCTATCCAAATCTGTTAAATATCATATTAGTAAGTATAAACGTAAATAAAACTTTGCTCGTTGAGTAATATTTAATAATGGACAAAACTATAATATATAAAATTAAAGGATTCATGAGTTTGATATGTTTCTATATATTAATATTATATTCATAATAACATTATATCTCTCAGCGTATGTAGGATAAGAGCGGCGCTCAAAATCCATTTATCTAGTACACCTGGCAATCCATTAACTAACATTTATTATTATGTAGCTCAGCGCAGACAAACGAGAGTTTAAAGACTCTTGGTTGATTAAACCTATTCGAAATGTTTCAAAACATAGCTAAAATATATTAAAGTAGATGTGCCCAAGACTTCGTTTGAGCAGAATATTTTTTTTTATAATAAGAGAACTATTGGGGTTTTTAGCTGTAAACATGTAAACTAAACGCATTCTCAGATAATTCAATGGAGGTCTGTCTTTACAAAAGACACAGATTTCTTTCGGCACTCGTCGCAGCCTTTTTCGAGAGCCTTGCACAATCAAAATATACCGCAACTCCAGTGTTGTTAAACGCACAACAATATATATTTGAAATATGTAACTTAAAATTGATGTGCATGAGGAACAGGGTTGGAGATAGCATGCAGTCTTGGGGTACAATAGCGTTCAGGGACTTGGGGACCGAGTCAACAACAGTCAAAAATGACCTGTATGCTCTGCCTAGTGAGAAATCTGGTGATCCACTTGCATAAATTTCGGGAAAACTTCTCTAAGGAAGAAGAAGAAGAAGAAGAAACTCTTCCACACTGAAAGACCCTCCCTAAGCTTTCATTAACTGTTTTTCAATGGTTCGTAAGATATAACAGAAGGTCAGCAGTTGATTGACTATGGCGAAATCCATATTACCGTTCATTGATCATCTGAAAATCCTTGAGGTACTTATAATGACTTAGTACAACATGCCTATTATGTTATTAGCTTAATTTGTACATATTCCTAATGTGTACTTAAATGTAAAAAATATCCCTATTTTCGAAAAGGCGTTTTCTTAAAAAATGTGAAGTTCTTTTAAAATCATAAAGTAAAAACTATTAACTCATATACATAAAGTGTCTGAGTGCAAATTTGAAACATAACTTTTTAACCATATTTGCATTTATAATCTCGTATTTTGTGCATAAGAATTTATCCGTACTTCCTCAACCCGAGCGATAAATCAATTTATCCTTAGTATGTCGTTTTTAATCTTATTCTGTTTTTCCATTATCCCTTCATCCTTCCAGCACTTAGACAACATATACATATACTTCTTATATATACAATATACATTGTATACTTATATATACAATATTAATAACTATTTATATACTTATGTATACAATATACATTGTATATATAAGAAGTGACTAAAGTATTTTAATACGTGATTTAAAGTGTTAATGTTATGATAATATTATGAAACATGATATGTATAATTTCATATTTGTGAATTGTAATGTGTATGAAAGTAGTAACAATATTATTTTATAGTTATTCATATTATTATGTGAGATTATTTCTAATGATAATTTAAGGATAATATTTCAAACTTGTCAGTTTATTTTGTAATCCTTAATATTGGCTTACGATAAGTACATTACTACATTAGTATGCAAATGCGACTGTGAGACGTAGATAGTCTGAATTAAATTTCACTGGAGTAGTTTATTATTGAAGAGCATATAATTATAACTGTGCATCAAATTAATATTATTGCCTAGTTTATATCTTAACAAATACCTATTAAAACTTTTTATAAATGACAAACTAATTACTTTACATTATTTAGCGTTGATATAACTTATTTTTAAACAGTCAAGTTCTAAATGATCCAGTCTGTAAAATATTAAGAATAATTAAATGTAATTGTTGGTAACTACATAACAATTCCCCATTAGACTATCGAGACAGACGAAAACAGGTTTTGCATAAGTTACCAAATTGTTCCGACAAAACTTGACGCAATGCCAAGAGGGAAGTTTGATCAAAACTGACCTCCTTGAACTTTAACTTAGACAAAACCATACGAGTTAAATACTTAATATATTCTTATTATAAAAATATAGTCAAAAGATTGTTAAATAAAAACAATAATAATTTAAATAAATAAAAATCTCTAATATCAAGACTAGTAAGTACCACCAAATCTAAATTAATATTTATTTAACAAATTTAATAATAAATTTTCTTTTTAATTGTATCATTAAATATCTATTTGAAATGTTATGAGATAATTACGAGTAGATAATTTAAAACACTGAGTACCTAAAAAGTAATTCAATACCAACTAGACCAAACCAACAGATCAACCCTTCCCTTGTTAGGCTATAGTTCATAGGCGCCATTCCTTTTTATATAATATAAAATAAAAAATTGCAGAGAAACGTGTAAGGATGTAGAGAATCAGACTTTCTTGATCATGTTACAACAGAAGAAATAAGTTTAACAAAGATTATTATTATAATTGATAAATTCACTTTGTTTCTTTATTCTTTTATAACCCGGGTAATGGTAAAAATCAATACTGAAGTAAATTTTTAAGCGTAAAGAGAATTCTATATAGTAGAATCACATTTACGCAGCTAAATTTATTTTTACCAAAAGTAAAAAGTGTGTAAGTTAGCCTCATTGGAGGTATGTACAAAATCACGTCTCTACCACGTTTAAAGAAAATTGGTATTCCTATTTTACATCAATGAAAGACAAAATATCTTTTATTCAGGTAGTTCACAAAAACTGTCTCCACACAAGAAAATGTCACATTGGCACAGTACACCTTAGCGGTTGATAACTTCCCTGTAGTAAAATAAAATAGATTTTAGCGTTAGATGACGTTAGTATATATATATATATATATATAGCAGATAGCATTGTAGATGTTCGAGAAACTTTCTACCAGCTTTACTAATTAAATTTCTAATTTTGTTGAGAATCGTGGTTGTTCTGATCTTTCTCTGTACTATTTTTCATAAGCTTAGAAATTTTTAAAGTTTCTGTATGAATAAGTTTTATGCATATAAAGCGAGTGAAGCGACCAGTAAATATGAAAAATGCTTTAAAGTGAATTCTCACTGAGATATTAATAATCATTAAAGTAAAAACAATTATCGTTGTTAGAAGTTTCAACAACCATTAAATCCTAATATAGAAAATATTAATTAGAAAATTACATATAAATTAATATTGAAAAAATTATTTGTGGGATATTTTTGATCAATACATTAAAATATAAAAAATAATAATATTAACTTAAAGAATAAGGAATAAAAAAATATTTATATACGAAACAATTGATATTTTGCCAAGTTATAGCATTCCATTGGCTGTTTGCCGGACACTGACAGAAAAGTTAAGTTTATAAGGAATAACTACTTATATTGTTTGAAAAATTTAACCATAATCGAAAGTCAGATTTTAGTTTTACTGTTATAAAGTGGCTACACTTAGAAGTTAGATTACAAGAAATAAATTTGTGCAGGTTTTATAAAATGTATTAAATAGCATTGGCAATACGATCATAGTTTTAAAACTTTTAACATATATATGTATAATACCTTTTGAAACAAGTACGTCTTGATACTATAGGGTTTCACGAAAACCTGTTATTGTTTTTTTGATTAGTTTTATGAACGAGCAAAAGTAATTGAGTTTTTTTTTAGTGTTTCTAATGTTGATTTTTATAGTTAAAAGACACCAGATAATTAATAGCCAGACTTTTCGTGTTAAACTCATAAACCACAATATGATCCGCAACTGTAAGCAATAAACCTTAGCGACACCATCTTGGAGATGCCGAGAATCGAGTGGGCTTGTTTGAGTGGGTTTTTTTGGTGGTAGAGCCTAGCTGTAGTTACCTGACTGCAGCTCGTATTGGGCTGGCTCGACCGGAGAAGAACCACCCTCTGACAGAAGACCGACATGTAGTAACCAAATTCATTTGGTTATGTCGATGAGTGAGATAATCCGAAAGTCCAACCCCCCCACCCCTCCCTCGCTAAACATGAAAGCGATGCCTAAAAGAAAAATACCCCAGGAGGGTACCGGCTTTGATGAAGCCGGGGACCCCCTCCCCGAGCAAAATCGGGGAAATGATTCTCGGATTTTGCTCGGGCTACCCGTCGTATCTGGGGCGGGCAAAGTATCGCCTTTTGTGTTTCTTGAGCGCAAACGACGAGTCAACGCAGCGGCACTCCGACCCACTCTAAATGTGGACTTCTGCAACATCCGGGGACTTCATTCCAACTTCAACGCCTCAACCATCATCTAGAGACGGCGCAGCCGGCCTTGTTGTTTCTGACGGAGACGCAGATATCTCAACCTAGCGACACAGCGTACCTATCATACTCCGGGAATAAACTTGAACACAAATTTATATCACACGACGGGGTATCTGTTCGTAAGGAAGGATATCTGCTTCCGCCGCCTTCAGTTTTTTGAAGGTCGGGACCTGTCTGTACTCTGGCTGTGCGTAGACATGGACGACCATGTTAGAGTCTACGCGTGCCTCTACAGGTCCCATAGTGGTAATGCAGAAACGGATCAACTCTTAGGCCATGTTCAGGCGAAGATTGACGATCTGCTTTCACAGACTCCCTCCGCCGAAGTCGTAGTCCTCGGGGACTTCAATGCGCACCATGCCGATTGGCTAGGGTCACGTGCCTTCGACTACGCGGGGAGATCTGTGTTTGAATTTGCTCTGGCAAATGCTCTGTCCCAATTGGTCAAGACGCACACTCGTCTACCGGACGTGGACGGCCATGTGCCCTCTTTGTTGGATCTTCTGCTGACTGCACATCCTGGAAAGTACCAAGTCACTGTCGAGGTTCCCTTAGGGTCCTCTGATTATTGCTTGGTACGGAGTGTAGTGCCTATTCAACGTCCGGCTCGCACAAGACGCGTTTGGCACTACAAGTCAGCGGATTGGGATGGAATGCGGTCCTTTTTTGCATCCTATCCAGGGGGGCCGATTTGTTTCCCTTCCAATGATCCTAATGACTGCGCTGCGGCTATAGCTGATGTGATACTTCAGGGCATGGAACTATTTGTACCAAGCTCTGTGGTACCACTTGGTGGCATATCGCGGCCTTGGTTTGATGCGTCTGTCAGGGTTGCAGCAGCTGACAAACGGCATGCTTATCAAGCTTTGGCTAATGCGTTAGTCACTCAGGATCCGAACTCTAGAGTTCTGAAGAGGAAATATAATCGTGCCTCCAGATTCTTCAAACGGAAAATTGCTAGAGCAAAGTTCAAGCATGTCGTCAAAATTCTGGGCGCTTTCCAAAGCCAATCTGGGAAACTTTTGTCAGCCATCCCTACCGCCATTGCACATTGGTAACGACTCTTTGGCCCACACGGCAAAAGAGAAAGCCGATCTCTTGGGCACTCTTTTTGCCTCAAATTCGATTTTGGACGACCAGGGGAAGGCTGGTGCCTTCCCCTGGTCGTCCAAAATGTATAGGTGGTACCTATCATCCCGCAGTGTCCGAGCTTAATGCCGGAAATAGTTTTTCAGCAAAAACTCATCCGAAAAGCCCTCCTTTCTTTGGAAGTTCATAAGTGGAGTGGGCCAGATGGTATCTCTCCAGTTGTGCTACGAACATGTGCCCCTGAGATGACACCAGTGCTAATGCGTCTATTTCGGCACTCCTACCTAAAAGGCGTAGTCCCGGTCTCATGGAAGCGTGTCCTTGTCTATCCGATCCCTAAAAAAGGTGATATCTCGGACCCAGCTACCTACCGACTTATCGCCATTACCTCTCTTCTCTCCTAAGTAATGGAGAGCATCATCAATAAGCAGCTACTAACCTACCTCGAGGATCACCAGTTAGTCAATGACCAGCAATATGGCTATGGCATGGTCGATTGGCTGGTGATCTTCTGTTATATCTTACACACCGTTCGGCAGCTGTTATTTAAAGCAAGGGAGAGGGTCTGGCAGTTAGTCTGGATATGGCGAAAGCCTTCGATCGTGTATGGCACAAGGGGCTTCTTTCGAAGTTACCTTCCTATGGGCTTCCCGAGAGTTTATACAAGTGGATCACCAGCTTCCTCACTGGATTGAGCATACAGGTCGTTCTCGATGGTTTTTGCTTGAACCCCAAGCCCGTGAACGCTGGTGTACCCCAAGGCTGCGTGCTATCCCCAACTCTGTTCCTCCAGCATATCAATGATATGTTGGGTATCTCCAACATACATTGTTATGCGGATGACAGTACTAGCGATGCGGTATATTCCGGCTGTGCAGGTCTCTTTCGGGAAAACGTCAACGAGTGCCGAAAGAAACTCGTGTCTTCTATAGAGACTTCCTTGGGGATGATCTCTGAGTGGGGTGAACTGAACCACGTTCAGTTCAATCCCCTAAAGACACAAGTTTGCGCGTTTACCACTAAGAAAACCCCATTTGTCGTATCACCTCTCTTCGAAAGCACTCCCCTCATTGCCTCGCCAAGTATCAGAATATCTCTCGACATTTCGTGGCATTGTCAGTTTCGTGGTCATTTAAAAAGCAAGGCCAAGTTGGCCTCGATGAAATTGGGCGTGATCAATAGAGCGAGGCAGTATTTCAATCCTGGCCAAAGACTTGCGCTCTACAAAGCGCAGGTCCGGCCACACATGGAGTACTGTCCTCATGTCTGGTCCGGATCACCCCAAAATCAGCTTCTACCATTTGACCGCGTACAACGGAGAGCCGCACGGATTGTCGGGGACCCGATGCTCTGCGAACGGCTGGACTCTTTGGTATTGCGTAGAGACGTGGCTTCTTTGTGCGTCTTCTACCGATTGAACTAACTATTCGATCTGATGCCTGCCGCCGAATTTCATCACCGCACAGCGCGCCATCGCCTCCAATACCATCCTTACCACCTGGATGCGTGGCGATCCTCTACTGTGTGATTCTCAAGGACCTTTTTTCCACGTTTCACTCGCTTGTGGAACGAACTCCCTTCGGCGGTATTTCCAGATCGGTACGACATGGATACCTTCAAAAAAGGCGTCTACTCCTACCTAAAAGGCCGGCAACACTCTTGTAAATCCTCGGATGTTGCAAGAGTTCATGGGCGTCGGTGATCACAAGTCATCTGTGAACCGCCAGCTCGTTTGCCTTCCAAATAAAAAAAAAAATAAAAATTGTAAGATTAATTAAGACACAGCGTCCACAGAGTGTACGATTCAAGGAGGCGTCTGTATTAGGCTGATTTTATTTTATGTAGCCTAGCTGTCTACATTTTATACCGTCGGATTATATTAGAATGTTATTTAATTTCACAAATAAAAGAGGAATAAAAAGAGGGGAGACAAGTTCATTTTTCTATTTTGTAATATACGAGTATTATACAAGATTGTGTTAAACAACTTTTTGATTCATACTGAGTTATAACTTTATAGCTACAACGGATTCAAAATAAAGAGATTACTTAAAACATAAACAGTATGTATCAGAGTATTAAATGTTATCCAAATATATATCTTATAAAGAAAATAACAGTATTAAATATAGACTTTTAATCAAGCAGTACCTATTTTGTTATAAGGCTCTCAATGTTGCCGAAATATCGGAAAACGATTACAATAGAAGTACAATAGAAATATGCCGTAAATAATATTAATTATCTTTTGGTATTATCTATACTTATAATAAATCTGTAGAGAGGTCAATTCTGTACATGAAATATATTTACAAAATAAGTAGCAGGGGGTGATTAGTGTTCGATACTGATGCCAAAAATGCAGTTAAAAAAATTTTTGTCTGTCTGTCTGTCTGTCTGTCTGTTTGTATGTTATTTATAGAAAAAAAAACTACTCGACGGATTTTAACGAAACTTAGTACAATTATTCTTTATACTCCTGGGCAGGTAATAGTATACTTTTCATCACACTACAATGAATAGGAGCAGAGCAGTGAAAGGAAATGTTGAGAAAATGGGAGAAGTTGCTTGATTTTTTAAGCTTCCGTCGCGTGTGCAGCCTTAATGGTTAGAGCTACATAGAAACTATGTATAACGGAAATATTCTACATAAAAATACACGAAAAATATTCCAAGACAGCATATATCTACCTTTTATAGTTAACTCACAATAACACGCATAACTCTCGATAGCTTAGCAGTTCGGATATTTCTTATTATATTTGTTTACTTTTACGTTTATAAAACCAATAATGCTCACCATCATTCCTAATTTAAAAAAAAATAAACATTAGCACCAATTCAATAAAAAAAGAATCATTGAAATCGGTATAGAAACACCAAACTTATACTTACTTACATGAAATACGCCAACAAGACATCGCGCGTGAATAGTGAATCAAGCTATAAGGATTATTTTTGCGTAACGGTTGCCGCGCTCGACGGGGCTCGCGGCGGCAGAGTATAAAAGGGGCGGGAGGCGAGCGCAAGCGTCATTCAATATTTGGCTGTTGATGCGTTCAGAGTGTTGAACTTTATTGACAGACAATAATTGTTATTTTATAAACCGTGCTTATCAGCGCGACTTTTTGTCTTTAAATAGTTTATTTTAATTTCTTTTGTTGTTATTTTCTAAATTAGTTTTAGTTTTGTTTAAATTCTTAACTATTAATAGTTCCTATTTTATTTCTTTTTAAGTAGATTTAGATTCGATTTTTAGATTAGATAATAGATAGATAGATTAGATTATTGTTAGATTTTTAGTTACTGATAGGTTAGTTTTGGGCATTTTATGTTTAGTTTTTTTTGTATTGAGTAGATAAAAGCGTAGGTAGGTACTTTTATTAATTATAGTATTCATAGGTATTTTTTATTTATTTTTAAGTGAAGTAGGTATAGGTAGATATTGCCTACTATCTACCTATACTGCACACGTGTTTTAGCTTTATTTTCATTTCTTTTTTTTTTGTACCTAAGTTGTAGGTAGGTAGGTACATATTTCTTAGTTTAATTCTATTAGAATATTAGGTATTTAAGTTTAAATAGGCACTTAGATTTATATTTTTTTATTATATAGCAGCTGTACTTAGAACATCTAAGGTTTTTTTTGTATTAGCATAGGTACTTTGATTAATTACAGTAGTTGTAGGTATTTCTTATTATTCATTTTTAAGTGAAGTATGTAAGTGTAGATAGTATTGCACACGCATTAAGTATAGCTTTATTTTCATTTTTTATTCTTTTGTAATTTGTAGGTACCTACGTACATATTTATAATTCGATTAGAATATTATTTTAGTTTTAATAGGCACTTAGATTTATATTCTATTTATTATATACTTAGCTATAGTTAGGACCTCTGACGTAAGTTTTTTGTTGGGTAACTAAATAGAATTTAAGTTACCGTCGATTAAAAATAAAATAAACGATGCCACCTAAAAAACGACCATCTTTATCTCGAACTTCGAGTCAAGCTAGGAGAATGAGAATGACGCGTTCTCAAGAATCGGAAGAGGAAAGAGCACATCGGTTAAACTCTATGAGAGTTAGTGCCTCAACATCTCGAGCTAATGAAAGCTCTCCAGAAAGAAAGATGCGATTAGCAGCTGAAAGAGCGAGACGAGCTACAACACGGGCTTCTCAAAGCTCTTCTCAACGAGAGCTAAGGCGTTCCATTGACCGGGAACAACATGCGTTATCCCGAGAAGCTGAAACTGCTTTACAACGAGAATTGCGACTCACAGCTGACCGCGAACGGCATACATTATCTCGCGAGTCTGAAACCTTCACTGAGAGGGAATTACGGCTTACAGCTGACCGCGAACGTCATATTTTATCTCGCGAGTCCGAAACCTTCACTGAGAGGGAATTACGGCTTACAGCTGACCACGAACGTCATATTTTATCTCGCGAGTCCGAAACCTTCACTGAGAGGGAATTACGGCTTACAGCTGATCGCGAACGTCATATTTTGTCTCGAGAATCTGAAACTTTTACTCAATATCAAGACCGTTTGACAAATGATAGGGCGCACCATAACATGATTCGATCTCTTGAAGATGAACATGAGCATGAACAACGACTAGAGTCGGGACGCGATTATTACAATTCTTTGAGACAAGAACAATTGATTACTTTATCTAATGAAAGATTAAGAATTGAAAATATTCGGTCGCTTGAAACAGAAGAACAGCGAGAGGCCCGTCTTACTGCAGATAGATTTCGACATGGTCTTAATGACTTAGATATACACGTGGTAGATCAATCTACAAATTCGGTGGCGTGGTCCGATAAATATAAAAGTGGGTTTGCTTATAACCTCACAATTGATTACAGATCATCTTCTGAAATAGGCGATATGAACGTAGTATGTTCCTTTTGTAATGCTTCGAAGTGGAGGAAGGAGTCTGCTGGTTTCTGTTGTTCTGGAGGTAAAATAAATTTGCCTTCGTTCGAAGACCCACCGGAACCTTTAAAATCACTACTTTTAGGGGAACATTTGCAATCCAAACAGTTTTTAGATAATATTCGCACTTATAATAGTGCATTCCAAATGACATCCTTTGGTGCTAAACAAATCTCAGAAGGCCCTTTCATGCCTACTTTTAAGGTACAAGGTCAGGTTTACCATTTGATAGGGTCCCTTTTGCCTGAAGAACAACCTAAATTTCTTCAAATATATTTTGTATCCGATTACAACGAACAGTCGAATATAAGAAATCAATATTTTCCGAATTTAAATACTGAACTCATTTCACAACTTCAGAACATGTTACATCAGGTTAATTCGTACGTATGCAGTTTTAAATCGGCATTAGAAGCCCTTTCTCAAGATGGTAATAACAATTATAAAATTGTTATAAATGCCGATAAGCGTCCAACTCAGGAACACCCTGGGCGTCATAACGTTCCATCCACGAATGAAGTTGCTGTAGTACTGGTCGACCAGGAATGTGATAGGCGTGATATCCTTATACGTTCCAGAGACAATCGTTTGCAACGTATTTTCGAAACCCACAGGGCTTACGACAGTTTGCAATATCCTATGATATACTGTCGAGGGGAAGATGGTTATAATTTCGCTGTATACCAAACCGATCCGCGCACAGGCGCACCTAATTATAATAAAAAGGTGTCATGCCTTCAATTTTATTGTTACCACCTGCAAGTGAGACGGAATAGATTGGTATACTTTCAACGTTTTCGTGGCTTATTTAATCAGTTTATTGTTGACATGTACGCAAAAATTGAAACCGAAAGATTAGTTTATATACGATCTAATCAAAGGCAGCTGCGCGCTGAAGAATACGTGCACCTTCGCGATGCCATGCAGCAAGATAACGATACTGTGAATATGGGTCGTTTAGTTATTTTACCCTCTTCTTTTACTGGTGGTCCACGCTACATGCATGAACGTACTCAAGACGCTTTTTGTTACGTAAGAAAATATGGACGTCCCGACTTATTTGTTACTGTAACTACCAATCCCAAGTGGGATGAAATCACTCGGGAGCTTCTTGAGGGTCAGGCACCGTATGACCGCCATGATATTATTGCAAGAGTGTTTCATTTAAAATTAAAATCAATGATAGATCTTCTTACCAAAGATAACATTTTTGGAGAAGTATTGTGTTATATGTATAGTGTTGAGTGGCAAAAACGCGGCTTACCTCACGCACATATCTTGCTTTGGTTAAAAGATAAGGTTCGACCTAATGATGTAGACAGATTAATCAGTGCTGAAATTCCAGATCCGACTGCAGATCCCCTGTTATACGACATTGTTAAAACTCATATGATACATGGTCCATGTGGTGCATTTAACGCAAATGCTCCTTGCATGCAAGACGGTCGTTGCACTAAAAGGTATCCAAAAGCATTAGTGGATGAAACTGTAACAGGACATGATGGATACCCATTATATCGTCGCCGTTCAAGAGACAATGGTGGTTTTACTGTTGAAAAGCGAATGTCTGGACAACAGGTTACTTTAGATAATAGGTGGGTCGTTCCGTATTCGCCTGTATTGTCCAGAGCATTTCAAGCTCACATAAATGTAGAAATGTGTAATAGTGTAGAGTAAATTAAATATATTTGTAAGTACATTAACAAGGGCAGTGACCAAGCTACGTTTGCGTTAAGAAATGAACATGATGAAGTTACTAGATTTCAGTCAGGCAGATATATCAGCTCTTCAGAAGCTGTGTGGCGGATCTTAAGTTTTAATATTCACGAAAGATATCCACCTGTGACCCATCTGGATGTTCATCTGGAAGGCGGTCAACGTATATATTTTAACGCCGAAAATGTTACAGAACGATTAGAGAACCCTAGACAAACAACTTTATTGGCATTCTTTCGACTTTGCCAAACTGATAATTTCGCAAAGTCTCTTTTGTATGAAGAAGTTCCATCGTATTATACCTACGATAAACAACGAGGTGTCTTTAACCGTAGACGCCGAGGCAGGCCTGTAGATGGCGAGACAGGTATTTTCAAAGAACATGTTCTTGGTAGAGTGTATACTGTTCATCCTAACAACGCAGAGTGTTTTTATTTGAGATTATTATTACATACAGTGCGAGGACCAACATCATTTATAGATTTGAGAAAAGTAGACGATGTTGTTTATCCAACTTATCATGCAGCTTGCCAAGCGCGTCATTTGCTTGAAAATGATCAACATTGGGATGACGCTTTAGCAGAATCCTGTGTTAGTGATAATCCACGACGGTTACGCCATTTATTTGTAACATTACTCACATTTTGTAATTTATCTGATCCTGTCCAATTATGGGAAAAATATAAAGAAAAATTTGCAGAAGACTTTCTTCGGAATTTATCTCACAATAATGAAGGCGCAACTAATGATAATTTTCGAGATCTGGCTATAAATCAGTGCTTATTAGCTCTTCAGGAAGACTTAACAGCAGTAGGCGGTAAATCACTTTGTGAATATGGTTTGCCAACGCCAACCTCAGTCGGAGAGGTTACCAATAGGGAATATTCCGCAGAGATTGGTTACAACCCAATGGAACTGCTGGTAACATTAGAAAACGGTGTCCCAATGATGACTGCAGAACAACGCTTAGTCTATGATCGCGTGTGCGAGTGTGTGCAGAATAATTTAGGAACAATATGGTTTTTAGATGCACCTGGAGGAACTGGGAAAACTTTTTTGACTAAATTAATATTAGCTTATGTTCGAAATCAGCGTAAAATCGCTCTTGCCGTGGCTTCATCAGGTATAGCTGCAACATTGCTACCAGGAGGTAAGACTGCTCACACTATGTTTAAAATACCAATTAATTTAGATCGCACGGAAAGTCCAACCTGTAGTATTTCAAGAAATAGCGACAAAGCTAAGGTATTGCGTTAGTGTAATTTAATCGTATGGGATGAATGTACGATGGCCCATCGAAAAGGAGTAGAAGCAGTAGACAGAACTCTAAGGGACATAAGACAAAATGATCGACCAATGGGCGGTATTACGGTTTTATTTTGTGGTGATTTCCGACAAACCTTACCGGTAATACCACGGGGAACCCGAGCTGATGAGATTAGGGCTTGCCTGAAAAGCTCTTATTTGTGGCGTGATATACAATCGGTGCATTTGACTATAAATATGCGAGTGAGAACTGGAGACAACGCAGATAATCGTGAATTTTCTGATACATTATTGAAGATTGGTGAAGGTACCTATCCACAACTACACCAAGGAAAACTTATTCTGACACCTGAGTTATGTTGTATAGTGCAATCCCAACAACATCTTATATCTTCAGTTTACGGTGACATAACAATTATATTAAATAGGGACAATTCTTGGCTTTGCGAAAGGTCCATTTTGACTCCTCGCAATGACCAGGCATCTGAAATTAATAATAAAATATTGTCTAATATACAGGGAGAAAGCAAAGTTTATAGTTCAATAAATAGAATGGTTGATGAACAAGAAGCCACTAATTACCCGATAGAATTTTTAAATTCTTTAAGTATGCCTGGACTACCTTCTCATATAATTTGTTTAAAAATTGGCATACCGATAATTCTGCTCCGAAATTTAAGACCACCTCAACTTTGCAATGGAACTCGGCTAAAAGTAACCCAGTTGCAACAAAATGTAATCGAGGCTCAAATTTTAACAGGTTGCGGTGCAGGAGAAACTGTCTTTATTCCCAGAATTCCCATAATACCAAATAATTTTCCATTCCAATTTAAAAGAACGCAATTCCCAGTATCGGTGTGCTATGCCATGACTATCAATAAAGCTCAAGGGCAGACTTTTCGTGTTGCTGGAGTAGATCTCGGTGTTAGCTGTTTCTCGCATGGTCAATTATACGTCGCTCTTTCCCGGGTTAGCAATTCTAGGAATCTTTACGTTCACGTGCCGGACGGGTCGACTCTTAACATAGTCTACCCAGAAGCTTTGCGCTGAAACATTTTAATTTGATCTAAAAATATTAGCAATATATTATCTTAATAAAAAACAAGGAGTTACACGCTGACCGAGTCGTGGGTATAGCGTGGGTATATTATAATATTCTGCGGTTACTTATATTTTTCAACAGTTTTGTGGATTGGCATATTATATTACTATTGCCCTTCTAAAATACGAAAGTGAATCTGCCTGTTACGTCAAAACTATGAGGGAGGACATCTGCTAATTTTTTTTCGAAAAACGACGGAAACGCGGACGAAGTCGCGGGCAAAAGCTAGTATTGAAATAAAGCTATTGCTATATTTAAATATTGTGTAAATATGAATGTTTGTACGTAAAATTAAACATATGCTGAAGGATCACTTACGAATCTTATTAACACAGGAGTATTTTCGTTTGACTTAGCAAAATATATCTATTTGAATATTTCAGTACAGATTTACTTGATGAATCAGTCCTCAAAAGGAATTGTTACGAAGATCTGAACCATTCTGAGAAGTTCCATAACTTGTCAGAATCTGTTACTTACTTTCAAAGTGCTATAAAAAGATCTGTGCTGCACTTTTTTTGAAGGTAGGTAGGTAGTAAAACAAAATAAATTAAAATATTTATGTAGCTACCTATTTTTGTAATTATTGGTTTTCAAGTCGGAATATTATAATTATTAATTATTATTATCATTTAAACTGTGACATCACTGATATATGTTGAGGACTCAAGATCATTATTATATTCTTTTATTATTAAGGTAAGGTTCAATCGAGTCTACCGCACCGCTTGACAAATTATTAATATAGATTAGACAAATAAACATTTAGTGCAGAACATCGACAAGAGATGGCGCTATATATACTTATCTATTTATCCGAATTAGATATTAAATTTTAATTAAAAGTTACTATCAAATAATACTCCCGACAGGTAATTTAGGATTAAATATGATTTAAAGTTCAAAATATATAGTGAGAATATTTTCTTCTCAAAAGCAAGTTTAGTAACACATTTGAGTAAGGTACATTAAAGATAGGATAATTACTAATTTTTAGGCTAGATGCTACCAAAATATAATGTTTTATGCCGGAACGAGCTGCTAGTTATATTATGAAATATATAGATTATAGATCTATAAATATGAATAATTTCTATGTCTCGTGTAGTAATTTGTGTTGCAGTTTTATTTTGCCGTCAACATTAATTCAGTTATATCATTTTTTCATTGATAATTAGATTTTCTATCATAATACACAATAGGTTTTAAGTAGAATTAGAAAATTAGTATCATTAATACAAATATAAGCTATTTTAATTGTATATAATATAGGAATTTTAAATCTGAAGTATTCTGGATAAGAAAAAATAGAGGCATCGGATTATTCTGCCCGTGATTGATTACTTCACTTTACCGCCTTTCTATTATACTTAGGTGGAAAAATCGTGAACGTTCTATAGAATTTAATCTTTCATTGTATTGTAATATTATAATATCAGTAGTATAATGGTCTTATGATAAATATTACATACATAGAAAAAGAAAAAAGTTATTTTATTAGATTTGGTTAACTCATATATTATCATTCAAGAGATTTCTAAAATGATATTACATTTTAGTAAAGCACTTTTAGAATGTGGGTATTAATAATTTTTAATGTAATAAAGATGCAATAAAATATCAAAATTGATTTGATAATATCCATTTGTTATCAGTATCAGTATAGGTACTTTTAATTATAATATAACAAATGCTTAACATACATAATGATTGATATAAATCCGGAATAGCTATCGTGTATGTCGGAACTTGATTATATTTACTCAATAGGGTACGTTTATTGTTATAAATTAATCCAAGATTTTATTAGAATTATATTGTATTTTATATGTATTTTATATTTAGAACGAAGACGACATCTACTATCCTTTATTCGACATTGCTAGTATAAAAATGAAAAGATATCAAAACAGATATAAATTTTAGAGTAGTTTATACACATGTTAAGTTAAGTTTATTATTATTTTTTCATAAATACATAATGGAAAATTTATTAATGCGAGATTGTTACCTCCCGGAGGCCGTCCCGGCGTTCTATCAGTTGGGCTATTTTGTCGTTACCCGTCATAATAAATCTAGCTTTTTATACAATGTAATGATGTTTATTGGAACAGAAGCAACTGCAGTTGGACTTATTATGAAGTTTTTAACATATAAAATATATGTGTTAGTAAAGCAAGTTAACTTTTAAACTTGTTTTTCCACAATGCATTATATAACTAACACATTGTTAGAAGTTTTCCTAGCAATTTCCGGCTACGTCATTTTCTAACAACGTACACAAATATAAGAAAAATGAAGCAAATTCATTAAAATAATATGGCTGATTTTGATTTTGATTTAAAAACTTATATTCTTATAGACAAAATTACAGTAAATTGGTATGACATATCATTAACTATAAAGTTTTGCATTATATTGTGTTTGTGATATTAAATTAAGAAGTAAAGTATAAAAAAGAAACAAAAATCTATAAACAATTACTGTGATTTTTATATATTTATTTATATTGACAAGAGATTAGATAGATTTAGTTTAATTTATTGAGTTCTCTCCAAATAATTACTAAATATCTCCGTTCAAATTCTTTGGTAAAAATAATCTATTACCAAGGGCGCATTCCGATATATTAGTCGATAGCTTTTCGGATGATCTTAAAAAGTAGACAATCAACCAATAAGTAACATTAAAAAAGCTTGAATATATGGTAATTATTCAACATGACGTCTTAATTGGCCTTTCCTCGTTTATGATATTAATAAGACCCTTTTATTACAGTTAGATGCAAGCGTCATAAGGACATTGAAGTCATGGCTTGAAACACTTGCTAGTAGGAACTAAATAGAGGTAAATACTCGCCTCGCAACAATAAAGTATTAGAAATCATACGAGAAGCGGTTAGTTTTTCCGTAGCAAGAGCGCAGAAGGGTATATATAACAAGCGCCAAAATATCAGTGGAGTTCGTAAAAGCAGGTTCGTTCAAAAAATTTTTACTAAAACCTTATTCCATCTTGGACATCTTTCCTGATTGGTATCTCATGATGGACACGTATGATGATAAGCAATACGAAATCCCCGGGGATGTTTGTGTTTCGCCATCTAGGCCGAAATTATTCCTGTACTCAAAACAACTAAGGCGCTTTATACTTGTGGAGCTTACTGTACCCCAGGGTACAAAGAAAAGAAAGAAACATACCCAAAGATCATACATTTAAGCTTCATAAGTATTACGAACTTTGTAACGAACTGCTCAGGAATAAATTTATAGTTAAATTGTATGCTGTCGAAGTAGGAGCGAGAGGTATAACAGCAAAATCTCTCTACAACTTATTTAAGGATCTCAGCCTTTCTAGAACGACCATCAGTTAATTTCTGGAACGTATTTCAAAGACAGCTGTAGTAGGTTCCTACGATATTTGGTTAGGTAGGGAGAGAAGCGTGAACAGTGAAGGTGAGCGTCTATGCGCATAATAAAGGGGCCCCTTAAGCTTACACCTGAGTCGCAAGTCCCAGGCATTGTATGCGCTTCTCTTCTTACAACGCGATTTGCCCGGCACCCGTACGTTGAATCCATGGAATGCTAAGAAGCTCCGTCTCTGAAACATCTACATTTTGCATGGAGCTGTTAAAAGTTTTCCCTTGATGGTCCCTTGTTAAAATTGGGTAAGGAATGCCGTTCATAATCAAATTTCGTGATTTCAAAAGCAGCCAGTTTGACTATTTTAAGTTATGCAAAAATATGTCATCAGCTTTTAGAAGAGGTAATTGGTGTAATAATAAGGTTTCCTATTTTGGGTCCAATAACGTAATTTGCTTTCATCAATCTAAGAACTTTGTGTTTTATGTTGAATGAGAGAATCAATGTACTTCATGAAATTTGAAATAGTAAAACTAAAATTACACCCAAATTTCAGAATAAAAATACTATGAAATATTGTACAGTATATTAATTTGTTATTTATAAATTAATATACTTTATTAATATATAATATATAATATTTTGAGTCTGTTTAAATTGAGTTACAAAGATACAAACTCACATTCCCAATAATGATGTAATTTAAAGCTAAGTACCGTATGTTAAATAGGGAAAATCGAAGTATCTGTTTGTTATTCCAAATTTATTTCCAGCCTTTCAATTAAACAGAAACGACTAAAAAGATTTTGACAGGATTTTCATGGACGGACGGCTGATATTATAAAAAGCAACTTTGGTTACTTTTATTTTAAAAAACATACTCCGAGGTAACGATGTCGTCGGCACAGCTTGTATGAAATTAAGTCAGTACCTCTTAATTCACCAAGTTCAACTATATTTGTATATCGATAAATTTGATCAATTATCATTATAGTGAAAACCGTCTCGAGTAATTAATCTAACCAAGATTGGTTAGATGAATTTTTTACATGACATGAATAACAACAAATCGACTGAAAGAAAATTTTTATAGATCTTGTTACAACAATTTTTATATAAAAAGTATTATATTTTAAATAGTAAATTTAAATAAATTAGATTTATTATTTCTATGAATATTATTGGATTAGTCAATGTACTCTGATGCATAAGCATAAAGAATAATAATGGTTCAAAGAAATTGCGATAGATATTTGTCTTGAGGTGTGCGTCTGAAACGTGCTTGCAATGAAATATCTATAAATAAAAGATGACTATGCATAAAGAAATATTTTGTAAAAGCTTTTAGATTTTAGAGCTACCTTCAACATAATAAAAATATTTAGTTAGAAAACTATTTCTCCTTATTTATATCTATATATTTACTTGTAATATAGTAGATTCTCGAAACTTTTATGAATTTAAATAGGTTTGTTTTAATTCGATAGTTCTATATTTCGATAAATATAGTTTTAGCCATATTTCAGGATCCAACTTTTTTTGTTTCAATTATAGTTTGCAGTTTTAGTACCTTATGAACATTTATATTACATGAGGTTAGAAGTATGATGAAGTTTAAATTTGGTATAACTAACTAGTTTATTATCTGACCGGACAAATAACATTGTCCGATCTGCGCACCAAAACCCAGACATTTTCATAATTGATGCATAATTAACTATTTCCAAAAATAGCATCACCTTGTTTCATTTCCATTCATGTTAATTTAAATTAACAATATATCAGATTTTTCTCAAGTAATCTATCTTTTAACGAATATGAATATTATATTTCGATACCAAAGCTAAGCAGTGCTTTTTCATAATGACATAATTCATACATAGCGACATTTCGAATAATATACATTTTAAATTTTGAAACAACTATCGAAATCGGTACAATAGTTTCAAAATTTATTATTGTAGAGAGAGAGAACGGGAGAAAAATGTCGTATTTCAAAAAAACAATAATTCCAATTTATAATATCGGTATGTCGATATTGTCCCGATTTCACCAGAGTGACATTTTATAAATTCACCTAATTAACACTTTTAGAAAAACCTGAAAGGGAAAAAGATTGATAAGCCCTGTTCGAAATAGAATTTATTCAGTCGGTGCGTCACGCTTAATTTTATTAACTTAGGAGCGAAAGTTGTATTTACTCAATTAATCTGTGATTCAATTTGATTGTTGCTTTTAATGTCAGATATTTTGTTTTTAAACTTCGCTTTGGGTTGTACTGTACATTTATTTTTCATCGTTTTTCTTTTTCTTCTTCTCCTTGTCAGCTTATAGACATCCACTGCAAGAGATAGATAAAAAAATAAATCTTTGGTTCTTCTGCGGATATCCTCGTTTCTTATTCGATCTCAAAACAAAATAGACTTGTTGTATGTACGAGCAAAATTTTATAGTTGATAAGTTTAAATTTTTATGAAAGAACGAAAGTATGTTAAACAGTATATATTTTTTATTTTTTATATAGATAGAAAGATAACTTCATTGATACTGCAATATTAACATCGTTGTATTGTACATCTCGGTTCCGCAATGTACATTTTATGAATCTAGACCCTCTACTTATTGATATTTATTTTTAATATATTGACGATAGCCATTAATTATTATGTAGAACTTGTTATTTTATAACAGAACTTATTATAAGTTGAGTTTACAAGTAAGTGCAATAATAAATATTATTGAAGAAACAGATTAATCAACTGGAAATTACTACATTAGCATAGAATAGCATTGTTCTGAATTGCAATGAAGCGATAAAATTACATTACGTGAGTGAAATGGAATAGTAAAATATAAAAACATTTTATATAACAGTAATATTTATGGGATTTAGGTAAATTGCTTTGTGTAGGTAATTGACGCAATAAAAAATCTATCATAATTTTGCACACAACAGAATTTAAATAATATTTTAACTATTATTTTATACCAAAATTCCATCGACACGTACTATCATACGACATATAAAATTTTGTATAGAGATTTGAAAAACTAAATCAAACTTAGAATTATGATTTATTTTTAATAATACAATTATACCAAGAAGACATTTACAACTTTCAATATGACCTTTATCAAATATTTATAAAATTTTGAAGACAAACTTTAAATTTAATATATATTTCTTCAAATTATTATTTCATATAGTAAAATAACTTATTACTAATGTAATTTTTTTTTTTTTATAGCCTCTGGGTTAGTGCTTGACTACATTCCATCTGATGGAAAGTGGAAATGTAGTCATAGATGGTAAGGCGCATTAACCCAGTAACCTATTCACTCTTTTCTTGAAGACACCCACATCGTATTGGGACAGAAATACCGACGCAGGCAAGCTGTTCCAGTCCTTCGCTGTACGAACTAAAAAAGACGAAGCATAGCGCTTTGTTCGGACTGGGGGAATGTCCACAACGCAAGGATGGATATCTGCCGTGCGTCGGAACGTCCTGTGATGGAAAGGGGATGGAGGAATTAAATCATGTAATTCCTGCGCACACTCACCAAAATGTATCCTATAGAATACTGAGAGGCTAGCAATTCTACGCCTGTGTTCAAGGCTGTGGAGGTTGGCTTCAACCAATTCAGGGTCGCCTATAAGCCTCTTTGCTCGCCTCTCAATTGAGTCCAGAACCGCAAGATGAGACTTAGCGGCACCAGCGAATATATGCTCACAGTACTCCACACACGACCGGATCTGTGCTTTGTATAATACAAGTAGCTGTCCCGGTGTAAAGTACTGACAGACCTTCGCAAGAACGGCAAGTTTTCCTGCAGCTGCTCTTGCTCTGGACTCAATACACCGACCAAAGTTGAGGTTCGAGGAAATCTCTAAGCCTAACAACTGAAGCCGGTCACTGTATTCCAAAGATACACTCTGGAAAGTAGGAGCCAAGGTAAAAGGGCTCCTTTTGGCGGTGAACAGATACGTCTGCGTTTTGGTGGCGTTGAATTTGACAAGATTGGCTTTGCCCCATGCGGAGACTACCTGAAGTTTGTCATTCAAACGTTGCACCATGGCTTCTCTTTCAGACTGTACTTGATCTCTACTAGCCCGACTACTCGGCAGGTATCTTTCTACAACTGTGCTGTCGTCTGCATACCCATAGATACCGGGCTTCAGCAGATCGTTAATGTGCAGCAGAAATAGAGTTGCAGAAAGAACGGACCCCTGAGGCACTCCGGCATTTATTGTCAAGGGTTCCGAGGAACACCCGTCGACAACTACTCGGAGAGATCTTTGGTTCAGAAAGTCCGTTACCCAACCGATCAGACCAGGAGATATACCGTATGTTGAAAGCTTGCTTATAAGGCTCGCATGCCAGACCCTGTCAAATGCCTTCGAGACGTCAAGAGAGACGGCGACCGCTTCTCCGTTCTTCTCGATGGCCTCGCCTAAAATGTGCGTAGCGTACACTAGAAGGTCCCCAGTGGACCTATTTCGGCGAAACCCGTACTGTCGGTCACTGAGGAGATCGTTACCTTCAAGGTACGCTAAAAGGCGCGAGTTCAATACACGCTCCATAATCTTGTAGAGCAGGTGATTGAAATCGGTCTATAATTGGCAGGATCGGCACGACTGCCTTTTTTGGGCACTGGTTGCACGTTAGCAAGCTTCCAAGATTTCGGCACTATTCCAGACTTGAAAGAGAGACGATACAGACGTGTCAATACAGGAGACAACTCAGCTGCGCATGTCTTGAGCAGAATGGCTGGTATACCATCAGGGCCACTGGCTTTATTCACATCAAGACGACACAATGCTCTCCGTACCTCTTTGTTAGTGATGCGGATTTCAGGCATCGAAATACCGCAGTAAGGAAGATGTGCTGGAGAAGCATCGCCAGTGTCTAGATGTGAATCATCAGCGAACAGAGAAGCAAATACATTCGCTTTCTCTGTCGCTGTATGGGCCAGAGATCCATCCGGCTTCAGCAGAGCAGGTAGTGAGGGTTGGCAGAAGTTCGACTCGATCGCTTTGGCAAGAGACCAAAAAGCTCGACTGCCAGTAGGTCTGACAGAGAGCTTTTCGCCATTCTTAGTGATACGATCGCGACGAGCCTTCCGTAATGCCTTTTTATAGGACTTGGCAGCTTGGTTAAAGGCTCTCTTCTTTAAACTTACATCCGGAGCTCAGCCCTAATTAGGTATGCCGAATGTTTTCGGTCTTCAGCATGACCACATTCGGCATTAATCCATGGGCGAGCTTTGGCACCGATGGGTACGTCAGCAAAAGGAATGAAGTACTCCATTGCCTGATGTACCACATCGGTTATAGCATCCGCGCAACTCGACGGATCCAAAGAAGAGAAGCAGACCTGCCGCCAAGGATAAGACGCAAAGAAGTGCCGCATCTCATCGCAATCTGCTGACTTGTATTTCCATACTCGCCTAACACCAGGTGGTTCGAAAGCTGGTGGGGAATATGTTAATACAGATTTCACCAAACAGTGATCGGAGGTTCCCAAGGGGGAGGTCACCTCAACACGATACCTGTCCGGATCAGTTGTCAGCAAAAGGTCCAGGCAATTGGCTGTATGGCCAACTACATCTGGTACCCTCGTCGCTTGCCTCACCAGCTGAAAGAGGTCGAAAGACAATGCAAAATTCCGCGCTTCTCTTCCAGCATGGTCGGTCTTCTGGTACGGGAACAGCCAGTCCTGATGACAGGCATTAAAGTCCCCCAGAAAGACGAGCTGCACTGAAGAGTACTGATGCAGAGCCATTTCAGCAGCCTCACTGAGATACTCAAATAATTTAGTTGTCTCCTGCTCACCGCTGTGCGAACGGTAGACAAAGCAATACAGGATTTTTTAAGTAAGAAAAAGTAGGGTCTTCAAGGTGACGGAGACGCAGGATACAGAGGTCGTTCCTTGCGTATACACAGACCCCGGCACGTGAGCGAAAGTTGTACTCTAACGAGTAACCGGGATGATCCAGGTACGCAGCGCTTAGAGGACATTGTATCTGTGTCTCCGTCAAAAAGAGCAATGATGATTTGTTGTTGTTGTTGTTGAATAATAACTAATTGTTATAAATATAATTATTTATAACAATTAGTTATTATTAACTCTCGTAGTAGATGCTTAAGATTAAGCATAACTACACTATTTTGAAGATAAAACCTCGATCAACATCTAAAATAAGACCTCAAACTCGTTAATATTGCATTTTATATTACTATGTCGGTATGTAGTACTTTTTAACGAATAAAAAAAAGATACGGTAATTATAAAATACCGCATCGCCGTTGGAATGTTTGATGAAAACCGTTTATAAATATCAATCCAGCATAAAAACGTTACAAAAAATGTGAACGTGGGAATACAGTACATCAAACGGAAAGGTTGTATATCGCATTAATATTTTTTATGTAATCCTTGCCCAAAATGTTATTAATTGAATAATATTCTACAGACATATGAAAATACCTTTTGAAATGAAAGATGTAATTTGAATTGATATTTTACGATATGAAAGCAGTTTAAAGAAAGTGATATCAGCTTATTTTTAGTAAAAGAATCTTAACTTCGCCGTAGTTATAAGATTATTATTGTCAAACACATGGAGTGAATCAGGTGATACTAATTTACATGAGCAAAGATTTTATAGCATATGTCTTTGGCATATGGTTGTCGGGAATGTAATTCAGATAAAACATCAATGTCTCCATTACAGTTATTTTTGACTTCCATTAGCAAAGAAATTTCTACTGTAATTTGAACATACACATTATATTTCTTTGTTAAAAGATCCATAATCTCATTGTTGTTAAGTTGTTGTTGTTCCTTTATTTTTACTATTGTACTAATAACACTCAAGTAGTACTACTTTGGAGTAAAAAAGTTTTAGAATTTTAAGATTTGTCATAAGTAATAAATAAATAAATATTTATAACAATTAAAGATTGAACATTTCAATATAAGTCTATATATAAACATGAATGTTATGAAATATTTCTCTCCGTATATAGTCTCTATTAGGGTAAATATAAAATAAGGACGGTACTCAAAATACATTAATCTAGCACACCTGGACCATCCAATAACAAAAGTATACTAATAGGTAGTTCAACTCAGATAAACTAAATTTTAAGGACTCCTGGATTTAAACACATTCGATATGATCAAATCCAATGATATAATGACTAACCATACCGGGGCTCCAGAGGCGGATACAAATTTAAACTCCAAAATTTCTTTATTCAAGTAGCAGTTATTCTAGTAGTAGCATTTACACGAACTTTTGAATTGGCAGTTATTATAATAAAAAAGGTCAGTGTAGTCAGTCAGCCGTGAGTAAGCTACCAGCGGCTTGGAATGCTGCTCTGCTGAGAAAAGACGAGCAAAAATTCAACAATTGCTCTTTTTAAAACTAGGATCCGCCAACTGAGCGCCTCTCCTTTCATCTAAATAGCTACAGGAAATATCGATTTATTAGGACTAATTGTCACCTTCTAGCTCAGCACATTGCTTGCACGCACAGGGGAGCTCTAATGTATTGTCTATGGCAAGAGTGATCTTTTTTTGATAACTTTTGAATGGCCAAAGATTTTTTCAATCTCTTTTCGCTATAACATCCGCGTTTGGATCAAACATACATGAGAAAATTATTAGCTAATTATCTCGTCGCATTCTGGAGACAATTAAACATAAAAAAAGGTCTCCCAAATGGTTAAGTTAACTAATAAATTTAAATAATTATTAAACTTGTAATGTTACAAGATAGGTGGATAATTTAAGTATTGAATTGAATCACATGAGTGTTGGGAAAAAATCAGTAACGAAGTAAAAGTTAAAAAGAAGAGAAAAGTTTACATAACATAAACACAATTACACAGGGAAAATTTATTTTTACCAAAAATACGTGAGTTTTAACCCCATGAGCCTTATGTACAAAATCATTTTTCTACTGCGCGCAGAGAAAATTGGTTTTCCTATCTTATGTCAATGAAAGACAAAATATCTAATATTCAGAGCAGGTAATTCATAAAAAGTGTCGCCTCATAGAAAAAAACTACAGCTTTCACGGTGAGTGCCTCTTGCCTCTAATAAATAAAAAAAAATAGGTTTTAGCATTTGATGGCGTTTGTTATAAAGTAGATAGCATTGTAAATATTTTATCATATAAACTTTTTTTAGCTTTTATGACCTTTGCTCATTCTATTTGTCTTAAATATACCTTAGATATGTTTGAAGTTTCTGTGTGAATAATTATTTCATAATTTCAAAGATGGAGAAGCCACCAGTAAAAAGGCTTTTAAAGATATTTTTGTTTCTCGCAGAATGAATAAGCAAAAGCAATTGAGGGTTTTATATTTTATCTGTTTAATTATTTCAAATGATCATTAATAAGGATAAAAGAAATCGGGTAATTAATAGAGAGAGTCTTCGTGTTAAACTAATAAACCACAACTTGATCCGCCGCCGTAAGTAATAAACCTTAGCGACAATATCTTAGAGATGCTGAGAATCAAGTGGGCTTGTTTGAGTAAGATTAATTAAGACACAGTATCAATCACAGAGAATACGATCCAAGAAGGCATCTGTACTCGGCTGATATTATTTTGTGTTGCCGAACTGTCTGGATTTTATACTGTATATATGATTCGACGTTTTCACTTCAGTCTATTAGAATATTATTTCATTAAATAAAAAACGAAAAATAATCAATGAAACTGCCAAGAGCTTTTTACAACTTATGAATACAAATTATACAAAATATTTTGTAATATATTCTACAAAATTATATTAAACCATTTCACGATTCATACTAAATTATAATTTTATGCTTAAAAGGTATTCATAAAATAGAGATTACCTAAGACGTAACAGGTATGTATATTACACTTTATTAAAATATATATCTTACATAGAAAATAACAGTATATTAAGTATAGAATTTTAATCAAGGAGTAACTATTTCGTGACAATGTTCTTAACATTGTCAAAATATCGGAAAACAATTAAAATAGAAATATAAAGAAATATACCGTGAACAATATTCTTTACAAATAGCTTTATTGAAATAATGTTTAAATAAGGATATTCGTATATAAAATTAAACATTTTCTTAAACATCACTTACAAAACATATCAAGATATGAATGTTTACTTCCCTTAACAAATATTTTTATTTGACTATTCGGAGATTTGAGTTTCACTTGAAAACCTAATTTCTAAATGTTAAGATGATCTTTCTGATTCTGATAAGATCCATAACTTATCAGTAAGGGTATTTCACCTACTTTAAAAGTGCAACAAAAAAGATCTGTGCTGCCTTTTTTGTCAAAACAAAAATAGTAAAAAAAAATTAAAAAAAAAATTCTTAATAAGAAAATTTTGTTTGCATATTATTCTTTTATAATATTCATAACAAAAAAGAGTTTACTGCGGACACTATACGCTTAAACTGAATTCTTCCGAATAAATATTAATATATGTTCTACCAATAACCTTTACTTTTGGCATAAAATAGAGAAAAAAAATGAAAACAGGAATATATCCTCCCTGTTTAGAGGTGACATGGTAATCATATAATATACATTTAACTTAATATGTGTAAAAAATACAAAATCTTAACTAAATAACTTAAAATAAAGTTGATATTCGCATTTGTCAGAAGAAGGTTATATTATTATAAGTTAATATATTTTAAGTCAGTACGATCTTAATAATTAATGGAAGAAAAGAATTTGTTATTGTGACGAGCCTTACAAAGCCAATTCAACATATGTTAAGGCCGGCAACGCTCTTGTGAATCCTTGGATGTTGCAAGAGTTCATGGGCGGCGGTGATCACACATCAACTGTGATCCGCAAGCTCGTTTGCTCTCCTCATATAAAGAGATTTTTTGAAAAAGGTGGATAAATACGCACGAAGCTTTATTCCATTTTATAAATCAAATAAAGTCGTTTATTTAAAAAACGACACAGGTTATGAAGCATTTTTAGATTTAAATTAGGGATAAGTTATCCTTTGATTACATATCGTTTTTTAATCCTTTTAAAACATATAACATTTGTGTGTACTTATTTTACTTATTGACATCGTCAGATGTAAATTTTCTGGTCATCTGCTATATGATACCAACCTTGTACTCTGTAATATAATGTAATAAAAACTAAACGTTAAAACTCGATAGTCTACAATATAAATTTTTTTTTCCACTTTTAAATTAATTGTTTTTGCATCGTTGTACAAATGCAATGAAAACTCAAATTTTATGCCGCTACACATCTTACTTTAATAAATAGTATACACTTCATAGAATAACAAACACTCATACACAATCATTCAAGAGATATCTAAAATTATATTACATTTTAGTTGTAGAGAGTGTTAGGGTAGTAATAAATTAAATTAATATGGATAAAACAATATAATATTAAAATTGAGTTAATTTTATCCATTTGATAATTATAATATTAATGTTCTATTTATTATAATTTACCAAAAGCTTAACCGAGATAATGATTGATTTGCCAAAATTCGCAATAGCTATCCTCTATGTCGGAACTTGATTATATTTACCCAATAGTTGCTAATATTTTTATAACTTAATCGAGTATTTCATTAAAAGGTTATATTGGAAAGTACTAACCAATCTTTCTCTTATCAACTTTCATCTTTGTACAGTACAGTATAGAAATGAAAAGATATCTCAACGGAAAACAATTGTCACATTAAGTTTATTATTATGTTTAGATTAATACATAGTGAAAAATTTATTAAAAAAAGCACGACTCGGAGCTTGCTACCTGGGAAACTGTGTTGGAGTTCTGCCAATTATCTTATTCTTGCTCGTCGCTATGATTGTAGCTCTTTAAACATAATGACATTCATCGCTACAGAAGCAATATATATTAGACTTGTAATGAAAATCTAAAATATATTTAATTTTATGAAGCAAGTTTTAAACTTTTTGTCCATAATGCAACTTTATATAATATATAACATGGTGTTAAAAGTTATTGTAGCAAATTCTGGTTACCTTATTTTCTACTGTGGTAACAGATTTAAAATTTGGACATATTCTTATAAGATAAAATTGCAGTAAATTGTCGTTAAATTTACCACAAAACTTTGTGGAATTAAATCAAGAAGTTTATTATGAAAAATAAATAATAAAACTAATAATTAGTGCAATTTTAATATATTTACTGATAGGTTTTATAGATTTAATTAAATAGATTAAGTTCTCTTCAAAATGTGTCTTTAAATACCTACATTATGCATGGGTATTGGGAACTGCTAAAAGTTTTCCTATAACTCGGGACTGAGGTGGTCCCTTGTTTAAATTTCAGGCAAGGGATGCTGATCTCAATCAAACTTGGTGCTTTCTAAAGCGTCAAGTTTGAGCCCAACAGTTTGATAAGTTATGCAAAAAGGTATCTTCGGCTTTCAGGTGAGGTAATTGGTGTAAAAATAAATCGAAGTGTTCCTGTTTTAGGGGTAAATTAAGGACAAATTTACTCTCATTAGTAATATTAAGATTTTTTTAATAATAAATTTAAATTTGAATGTCATTATCGCCCTCCTTCTTGAAATCTAAACTATTTAAACTCTCGTGGTACTCAAACTGCAAACTAACAATAGTGTAGTGTAGTGTAGTGCCGTATAGTATAGTATAGTATAGTATAGTATAGTATAGTATAGTATAGTATAGTATAGTATAGTATAGTATAGTATAGTATAGTATAGTATAGTATAGTATAGTATAGTATAGTATAGTATAGTATAGTATAGTATAGTATAGTATAGTATAGTATAGTATAGTATAGTATAGTATAGTATAGTATAGTATAGTATAGTATAGTATAGTATAGTATAGTATAGTATAGTATAGTATAGTATAGTATAGTAACTTATTATTTTTAAACTATTTTATAAAACATTATTAAATTTGATTTAATATTATGATACACTCACCCTTGTTTGAAAAAAAAATGCAATTACAATATTACCTGCTATATTGCAATACCTCGATTAATAAATTAATTCATTTTGAGTCAGTATAAACTAAATTTGAAAGATAGAAACTTAATATAGAAGTTTAAGAACGTATTTTGAATAAAAATACCCAAACAATAATATCATCTATACACATAAATAAAAATGCAGTTCTGTTTTTAAATATAAATTAACAGCATGCATATTAATGTATATAAGGTACTTACATAAAAAAAAATCTGTTTGCCTGCATGTCTGTTTTTTTGGTCAATCTAATCTGTGAAACGGCTGGACCGCTTTTGACGGGACTATCACTGGCCGAAGCTGATAAAATAAGAAGTAGCTTTGTCTACTTACAAAAAGCATATTTCGCGCTAACACATAGTTAGCACCCCTCGTATTAAATAAAAGTACTTACTACTAAATTAACTAATTAAACATTTATATTACACTGCTATAAATGAACATATAAATAAGATATTTGTATACAAGTATATATTCAACAGATCCGTTACCATTAAACTATAACGCTAATGTCTCTTATTTCTTAGATTAATTCCATAAATGCCATGAATAACAACTTGATTGAAATAAAATTTCCTTTTATCTTGATAAAACAATTACTAATTTAAAATATAATATTTTATTATAGTAAATTCAAACGATGTATTTTATTATTTCTATGATTAATAATTTTCATAAGTCAATGTCCTTTGATGCATAAGATAAAACGAAAATGAAATATTCAAAGAATATTAAAGGTTACCGTTAGTTCAAAGATATTTCGATTGGTTGTCTTAAAATGTACATCTAAAACGTGATAGCAATGAAATATCTATAAATAATTGATGACTAAGAAAGTAATTTGTAAAAGTTTTTAGCGTTCAGAGTTAACTTTGACATAATAATGAATATAAACTTAGAAAACTATTATTTAATAAAACTAGTATTTTTAATTTGTTTGCATGTAGTATTCTAAAATCTTTATAGTAAGATGGCTTTAAAAAGGTTTCTTTTTGTAAAATTTGATTGTTATAAAGTGCCATATATGCCAAGATCAAGATTTATATTGAAACTATCGTATCGATATTTAGTACCCCATGAATATTTGTATAACAGTAACACATGAAGTTACAAGTCCACTTTTTTACACCGGTGACGCTGTCATGGCCAGTAGGGCTAACAGCAGAGACAAACAAAAAAAAAAAAAAAAGTTACAAGTCCGAGGAACTTAAAATTTTGGTATAATTATTCTTTCCTATTTTTATGTTCTCTATTAAAAAATTACAATGTTGATCTGAATGATATAAAGACGTCATGTTGCCATTTTATATATGGTCAAATATTTTAGTTACTTTATTATCTCTATATTTAGAATTTAATTTAAAATATTTAAATAGATTTTTATGAACGCATCTACTACAAATTGGACGCCTACACCAATAAAGTTCGGGAGAAACATTCCAAATACATGAACAAAAATAAAATATTGAAACAGAGACAGACGTGTCTCCTATTCAATATTTGACGTCTACCTGCAAATAGCGCAATTATTTTAAAATATTTAAAATACAGTATAAAAATAAATTGTACATCAATAAAAGCTGATTAAATTCTTTTAAAAAATATTTTATTTCACTCACAAAAATTTTAGAAAAGTTGAATATTTGAATATTTTCTACATGAAAAAAATAAAATTTAATAAATTCTATTTCTACATTATTTATTTAAAAACAATTTCTTATCTTTGGAATTCGTGATTAAAATATCAAATATAATTTATATTATTATAATTTCTAAATATGAAAGATTTCTAACAGTAACAGGGGTTTGAACTGTGACTTTTGATGTACAGTCCGGGACTTTGCTCTAAGGACAAAGCTCTCACGTCGATTCACTCCTTGATAAATTTATTATTCTAAATGTCAAGGTGTACGTGTCCTTCAATAAAAATAAATCTTTGAACTAATCTTCCCATGAAGGCGATTGAAGCATATAATATTAATAATAATAATTAAAACCTACAAAGCATAAGATTATTATATAGGTTAATAGAAATATATCAGATAAATTTCGAAATATATCGTAGCATATTTGTATCAATAGGAAATACATACATACATACATATGAAATTAGCATTTTGATGAACTGCCCACTTATGTTTCAAATATGTGGCATTTGATTTGAAATTCAAATTTAGCCTCATGTATATATATTTCAAATTTAATGATTCATTCGCTTTCGAACTATTTAATTTTTATTCATAATTTTATTGACAATAGAAAGATGAAACATACTGAAAAATAACATTTATATATTTCTTTGGAGTCTAACACACTCAATGACTTATTCCAATAATCTGACTTACACAGAAATCAAATTGTTATTTTTTTATAGTAATATTAAATGCTTAAAAGTATTCAAAGAAGGTAAATTATAACTTACAAAACTTGTTAGAAAGAAGTAGTGCAATAATAATTATATAATCAGAAATATCATCGTGGTATGCGAACATAATCCTAGTAAATTGAATAAATTAGAAATGAAAGTGCCAAAGTCTATTGTAATTCTACAAATGGCGGCTTCGAATTCTCGAATAAAACGTTCAGGATTAATCGACTGGAGGTGGTTTCGCTAAGATTAATAGCTATTTTGAGATCATTAATATATTGGAAATCGGGTGGATGGTTCCCGTTTCGACGATCCTGAATTAACAAATTATTCCGTTTCAAATTTATAGCTGAAGGTTTAGTATTAAATTAACTAGTTTAATGCAAAATAATTGACTACTATCACAAATAATTTGACTTTATATTTTACGATCACAAGTTTAAATGTTATGCTATTTTGATATCTTTTGACTTATAAAAATTTACGAATTCAAATAATAATTATAATTAAAAAAAGTGTAATAAGGAAGTGTTATAAATACACATTACTTCCTATTATATTTTATGTTATGTTTTCGGAAATAGAAGTTTGTTTGAAGTAGATATATAGATCGACATCGCTATTAACATAAGACGTCGTCGTTAGGCAATCAAGCAAGTGAAATGAAATTTAAAGCGAGATCTTCAATATCTGTCCTGGTCTTAAATACACGTATGACTATTCACAGTGGCGTAGTACTATTAGTACTACGCCATTTTAGCGTAGATCGAAGGCAAGTATCTATTCTTTAGCACCCCTCTATAATTTAGAATCCGTCGTATTACAAAATATCCATCGGGTGACGTAATCGCGACAGTACATTATTATAATACTGTTCTGTTTCTAACTGAGATATCAATATATTTGTCAATACATAATAAATTTAAACTGTTATTATTATTATATTAATACATAATAAATTTAACGTTTGCCCTATATCAAATTACAATAAAAAAATAAACTTTAAATTCACATATTTTATAAGATATTTATTAAACTTACAGCGACATAGACAGCCAAATTATTGCTTTGAATGATATTATTATTTAATATTATATTATAATGAATAAAAGACATGACATCCTTAAAACTTCGATTATTAAGATTTTATAATACTTGATTGTTTCTCGTAGATCTATTATAATTGTTTCAATCCTTTTTGTTAGCAATATAATGGATGAAATCAGTCAATAAATGCTCTGATATCTATATATCTATCTCAAATAAAATTTAGGAATGTTATTCTCGTATATACATAAAAATATTAAAATAAATTTGAAGTGTCTGCAATTCTAAAAAAACAGTTTTTCACTAAATGTATCTGTAAGTATATATGGTATCTACTTAGAAACGGCAGGACCGATATTAACAGAATGTTCACGATCAGATAGCTGATATAATAAAGACTCAATTAGACTATTTTATATTTAAAAAATCCGTGCCCGCAGGGGGACACGCGTGGGTAGACCTCGTGTGTAACTCATTTAAAATATAACTCACTACTTAAGAATAATACATGATGCCGTTGTTTACATCAAAAATTTTCAACCAAAAAGCGGTTTTAATTTTTTTTCTCGGAAAAGGTATCTTTTTTGGAAATACTTTTGGTACTTAAATTTAGAGTAAAAAATAACCTCTTTATTAAAAATATTTGCGAGGAGGGAATGTTTACCAGAAAAAAGTTGGCGTGTTTTTACCTACCTAAAATTTACAAGCTAAAAGTGGTTTTAATTTTTTTTCTCGGAAATGGTACCTTTTACGGAAAAACTTTTGATACCTAAATTTAGAGTAAAAAATAACCTTTCTATTAAAAATACTTGTGATGCAAGAATGTTTACCAGAAAAAAGTTATGATTTTTTTTCCAAAAATTTTCGGTTTTTTTACCCCCACCCCTAAGTTATTGAAGTTAGGTTTTCGGTTTATCTACATTAGTTATAGGTATTTATCAAAGACATCATATAATATGAACGCGATTGATCTTTTTGTATAGGGACAAAGTTATGGTCGAAAAACTGAAATCAGAAAAAGTGAGGACCTAGCGCCCCCTGTGACCGGATTTCTCTGGTTAACGAACTTGACCTTCATTTTTGGATGGTTGATTTTTGTGCAAAGTTTGAAAGCGATCCGAGCGAAACTGCGGTCGCTATCGTGCTGACAAAAGTCGAATCTGGACGCACGCACGCATATATATATATATATATATATATATATATAAACTTTTTGACCAATGGTCATTTCGGACTCAGACGGTCATAAGAAGACCTCCTGTGAAGAAATTTTTCCAAAATTCGAAAGTAGGGGACAAATGAATGGGCAGACCGAATTCTTCGAGGTCTACCCAAAATCATATTCCACGTGAAAATTGTTGTGAGCACCACTTTTTTTTTTTTTTTTTTTTTTATACTGTCTAGGTTAGTACTTGACTACATTCCACCTGATGGAAAGTGGAAATGTAGTCATAGGTGGTAAGGCGTATTAACCTAGTAACCTATTCACTCTTCTCTTGAAGACACCCACATTGTATGTGGACGGAAATACCGACGCAGGCAAGCTATTCCAGTCCTTCGCTGTACGCATTAAAAAAGACGAAGCAAAGCGCTTCGTTCGGACAGGAGGAATGTCCACAACGTAAGGATGGATATCCGCCGTGCGTCGGAACGTCCTGTGGTGGAAGGGGGACGGAGGAATTAAATCGTGTAATTCCTGCGCACACTCACCGAAGTGTATCCTATAGAATACTGAGAGGCTAGCAATTCTACGCCTAAAACCACCACTACCACCACCACTGTTTTGTACTAAAATTCTCACGACTTTGCAAATATAATTTTTATTTACTTTTACACCGCCGTGTATTGTTTGTCAGATTGCATCATTCTCTTTTAACAAAGCCCAGATAACTTGTATAAAATGTATAAAAACTGACGTTGGAAAGATGTATGGAAGTCTGGTGTATTTGATTTTGTACAAAAGAAGCGGTATAAAATATAAACGCCTGTGTATATAGTTTCTTGATTCGTGACTTGTATCTTAATTGCAAAATATGTAAAAGATATTAAGGGGTATTATAAAAAAACTTATATGTTAATTTTTTTACATTCGCAGTCTGCACAGGTACTACTTCTAAGTAACAGAGGTTTTTCTTTTCATGTTTTGTTACTCAAATATAACGAAATAAGAAATCAACCCCAAATTTTGAACTCGTTAATCAAAAGTCAATATAGGAACCGCAAGGCCAGTTTGCGGTAAACAAAAAGTACAAAGCAATTATTGTTTACTTTTATGTTGAAACAAACGCTCTCAAATACTTTCTATTTGGCAAGGTGTATAAAATGCAAATCAAAGTTTGGGATATTGAATCAAAGTTTGGGATATTGAACAGTGAATGGCGTTATTGAATACCTTCCTATTTTAAAACTAACCAAATGTGTATATACGCTATGAATATTAATACTTATATTTACATAACAGTTTGTATCTAACCTATGTATCTAATCAACGAATTCTTAAATATATTTTATAAATAAAACCATTACGCCTTATTAAAGTATGCTATATTTTATCTTTATAGTAATTTTTAGTTTGATATTTCTAAATCACTTTTGAAAGCACTTTTTAGATACTATATCGGTGTAAGACCAAATTTGCTAAACATATAATAATGTAATGCTTAAGAAATATACTCTATATGCAATAAATAGAAATATAATATATTTCAATGTCAATAACTTCAAAATATTTCGTGTCGTAAATACGAGAGTATTGGGTTCTCATTGCAAAATCGGTTTCAAGCCTGTCACTAACTTCCGAACATATTGAAAACCTTTCTAACGATGTCATTATGTATATTGCATTGTGAATATTGAACAGAAGTCACGTTTTGAAATAAATGAAGCTATGTTGATTTATTCCACTGTCGTGCCTGAATTTCGTAGGTAAATCCTTTTACTAGTGATTTGAGCACTTATCCTTTCATTATTGCTATTATCATATGAAATTATTGATTGAATCAACTATAAAAGATAGTATACATTTTAAACTGATTTCCATAATCTATATCTAACCTTTCGTAACTACTTTACTTCTGAAACCTTTAGTAACCACTTTAAAAATATGTACCAAAGGTTAGCAAATTATTTTAAAATTGAACTTGAGTAGAAGATTTTGGAAAATCTACAAATACCTGTTATATAATATATATGTAGGCTTTTGATGTTATTTGAGTGAAAAAATAAAAATAAATTGGTTTGTGTATAATATATATTTGGATTATAAACAAATAAATTTAAGTGTTTAAGTCTTAGAATATACATTGCCTGAAATGTTTATTCTCTATTCACTATTAATAACAATAATAGTTTTACGTTCAATAATGCTTTACGTCAGTGTTCACAAAAATAAAGCATGTTTAATAAAACAATTTAGACTTTCAACTGCTAAAGCAGCAATTATTGTATCCTTTAATTCTTATATCTAAAGATAAATGTAATTTTTTAACAAATATAACAGTTAAATCCATTAAAATTGTTATATTTTAGTATATACTATTTTTAAATATCTAACAAAATACTTGTAGCTTTCATTGTATGAATTGTGTTGAAAAAAAACAAAAGATTTCAAGCAATTTGAACAATGCTCACCTCTCAAAATGTTTCTGCTAAGTGCTGTCTAAAAATACCTTCGTTGAAGTACGTCCATTACCAGTCATTTAACTTTGCCTGTTAATCTTTGGATTGTTAAATTACAACTTAATTTAACCTTACACTAAACGGTATCTCTGTTTCCAAAGACCAGTTTGAAAGTTTTGATTTATTGTGGAAATGATCATTACCATTATTTGCAAACTATGATTTAATACTTAGTAGTTACAGAACAACTAATCAAAAAGATTATACGAGATTTATTTAAATATCATAATAATTTAAATATGTAAGATGAAACAACAACATAATTTAGGAATAATAAAATACAGAAATTAATATGTAAATGTACAATATAAAAATGACAGAAGAGTACCAAAAAAGCATTTTATTTCTAACATTATTATTGTATCATTTGATATGATATAACTAAAATAAAACAACAAAATTGTTTTCATGTAGACATTAATAGCGTGAAAGAATACATTCTGAGTCATTCAAAGCATCATGACAGGTGCTTCACGTCACTAAATGACTTAAATATTCCGAACCAAATTATGTATAGCTATCTTAGTTAGTGTCATCAGTCAACTCCGTGTTTTATTACACTCAAAGCTTTTCTTCGTCGTCACTTAATTATTTCTTTCCATTTCGGAAAAAAGTCTTCACGTTCCGGCATCAGATTTTGTTATAAATTTAGCTCCCCCTCAGTCTTTTTATCCCCATCTGTTCTATAATTAACGCCTGTCCTTATGGATACCAAGTACATTTTTAGAAGTGACAAAGACTCAGTCGATTACATTGACAGCGGCATTTATTTATTTTTAATTGAATATAACTAAGAATTTAATAATATATTATATTTTGAAGTAAAATATAATCTATAAGAAATAATCATAACTGAATTACATTAATAATTTTGAAACAGAAAATAATATCTTAAAAATAATAATGTATACTTTCTAGGAATGACTGTATTTCAAAGTGTAACGGCATACCATATATAATTCACCGCAAGCAGTAACCGACGACCCGACACCCCACGCCTGTTATAGCCAGGTGGCGTCAAGCTGGGCCCATTGAAATTATTGGATACGAAATCTGTATATATTTTTGAATTGAAACAAATAGATTACTTGTTGAATACAAAGGGAATGTTTTAGCGAGGCCGCAATTGTGCCTACTGCTTTGTTCGAGTTATATATTCATCTTTGTTTTGTTTCGTTTTGTTTAAGGAAATACAACAGCTGCGTAAATAATATGTAAAATTGAAGTAATATTACGTATTAACAAAATATAAAACATAAAATTTGAAAGTGTTATTTAAACTACATAAATAAAAATGCTGTTATACTCTTAAATTTCATAAATATTTGATAAAAATAAACTAAATTTTAGACTGCCTATTTAAAAAGATTAGAAGCAAGCGAGAGTACAGTAATTATGGAAATTCATTATAATCGCCAGAAAATCATGTTTCATTCGTGTTATCTTTTGTGCCTTTATAAATAAACCTGAAATATTAGGGATTCTGTTACTTAGCTTAATTAAAACTAAAATTGTTTAATTTAATACCGGCTCTTACAATATTCGGGTCAGGGAGACTTATTGCTTTGACCACACCTCGCAAATTTTCCAATACCGCTAAAAGAATGGGTCATTATATTCCCTTTGTTTCACGCTCCAGGATATTACTTCCGGTCATGCCATACTGAAATATTATCATTTTATCGCGCTAATAAAATTAATAGCAGACTTTCCTACAGCATTAGCTCTGGGGTAATTGATGACTTTTGTACCTCAGCTTGATATTTATACCGTCTTTTTTTGGTTCAGAAACAAGAAACAAAATGAAGTATTGTTATATGTTAACACCTTTTATAATGAGTACAGCTTTTTTGAATTATCATTTTTATATTCCCTTTAATAAGGGTAATTTGGTTATTAGAAATTAAAAACTTTGATTTTGGATTTTTTTAATGGGTAAGAAAACGCTATTTGAATATCATGATCCTATTGAAATTGTTTGAGGAATTTCCGTTGTGTTAGTTTCACTTTGAATCGACATTTTATAAGACTTTTTATTATATTATACAAGTATTATATTTCAAGTATACCTTATATAAGTATACTTGAAATATAATACTTCGTTGGCAGTATATATTTATAATATTTATATTTAATATTCGTAAAAGATTTAATTGAATATTGAAATATTTTAGAATAAATAATCATTTTGAAGATAAAAACTCGTTTATCATCATGATAATTGTTTTTTAGATAAATAAATAAATAAATGAAGCATGTCTTTAAATGTTTGGAATGTAACTGATTCAAAAGGGTACAATTTAATCACTGATTGATATCCTTCAAAAGGTTGACTGAAGTTACTCGATTTAATGTATCCCGTACCTCATAAATTGGGATACACGGGTCGTGGGAGCTTTGTATGTATATATATATAATGTAGTTTACATAAACATATAGAGCGAAAGGGGTTTTCTACTAAATATATACGAATAGGCGATACTATAATATATCGATTGTAAATAACAGTATTGTTCGAAAAAAAAATGCACCTTTGTACAGAATGTGCGAATCAATAATAATGTTAGTAATATATTCATAAATTTTTAACTTTATCATTTTACTTTATGATATTTTAAGGCAAAATTCAACCCATCTGGAATTTCAGGTAGGGAAAAGCGGTGAAAAATTTTTCAATTCTGTTTTGATGAATTTTATTTTCTGGGAATATGATGGTTTTTAAATTTACTTAATATTTTAACCTGTTATAAAAAAAATATTTAAAATTCTTTCTTCGATGAACAGATAACACGTTTCTAAGTTCAAGTTGCTTTACTTTATCGTCAGTACAATTAGAAGCCGTTTAAGCTTTCTTCACATAAAATAAAAAATGCTAAAAGTATCGAATATTTATTCATATAAATATAACAATTAATGGCAAGCTAAATATAATATAAAAAATAAACCTCAACACAATAAAAATTACGAAATTCATTCAACAAAGAAAGTTGTTATAAAAAATATGTCACAATTTAAAAAACAAAAAGTGAATTGTTCTAGTCAGATTTAAAATCCATTGAATCTATTCTATTTCTTTTACAAAAGCTTTTAAAATTATTACATGTAACACAATGTTGATACTTTACATAATAAACTATGTAACCAACAGATATTGGAGTTCTCATTTACTGAGGTATCTAAAGAGCTGCATGATCTCGGTTGTATTAAAAAACAGTCGATGACAATCAAAAATAGTTTTATTCAACATGAGCGATTAATATGGTTGATACTTATCTTCATAGCCTCGTCGAATACAGGCGTAGTAAAGTCAGCCTCTCAATATTGTATAGCTTTGTAGTGTAGAAAATATTTTATCAAGTTCTAGATTTTTTTACTATAGTTGTCAATAAAAGAAGTATTTGTCCCAGTTAAATGTAATCATTACAACAGAATCTGGACTGCAGATAATAAGGATATAACCCAATTACAATTTACAAAAGCTCGCATGTCCATAAATAACAGGTAATTAGTAGCAAATTTTTAATCGAAACCGGGTTTCGCATATATACATATTTTTATATTAAAATTTTTAACTAACAACAAAAGAAACATTTGGAGTAAGATTATTTAATTATATTGATGAATGTCAAAATTTAAATAGCATTTAAAATGTACACGAAATTCTGGCGTGTTTAATTTTCCGTTGATGGCGTGACAGCTGGCGACAATCGCAGTAGAAGCATGTTATACTGATTATTCTGTCATTGTTAACTTGTCCATTTGGTTCAGTTAACCTGAATTCTGATTAACATGAAATTGATGACTTTGAGAATGTATCAGCCAGATGACGTACAACACAGTAATCATCAGTTTCACATTTAACTAATTTGATATTTAGTTCATTTTTAGGTAGATATATTGAAACCTTAAGTATGTCATATATATGTAATAACAATAAAACTGCATAATTTTAATAAAATATTGATAAGGTTATTGCCCAAGTCAAGAATATTCTAATTCTGAGATAAAAATACCTAGCTCTTTTAAGAAAATACATAAAATTGCTTGGATATTAAAAAGCCGAATGAGTGCGCGCTCATACTCGTACTATGTTTGCAACGTTTCAAATTACCATTTTATCTAAAAAACACACAGTTCCATGATAACATTATAAGGGTTTGATAAATAGGAAATACACACACACACATGCATACACACATACTTCTATACACACTTTATCACAAAAGAGGGATTCAGGCTATCCTTCAGGAAGGCTAATGTCCGGTTTCACAGAACACATATGTGGAGTGTACTTTCCTCCTTTTTAAAAGTAGAATTCAGTTCTCTATTATCCCCAAGAGTCCTGTCTATTTCAGGAGGACTAATGATAGTGGACATAAAAATATTTGCTTTTAAAGGCTCTTGATAAAACACCCAATAACAGCTGAAATTCCAAAATTATCTCTATATTGTTAGATTTATATATAATAAATGAATATAAATTAATAAATATTTGAAGACTAAAATAGTAATTATATACTAAAACTTTGAAGATTTTGCGCGTTAAATAAAAATAAACCAGTTTCGAAATATTCACTAATTGAATTAAAATGAAAAGTCAGTGGTCGAACATTCAGGAAAAGATAAATTGCCTCATTTCACGCTTTACAAAAGTGAATTCTTATTACTTAGCTATAAATTATTGGAGTTGTTCTTTTGAAAATTACTATCAACACTCCTATTGTGCAGTGAAGTATTTCTATTTCATTAATTAGCTGTCAATGCTTTTAGGTATTTTGCTTTTAGGTACTTTATTTTATAATCTCTTATTAAGCAGATTAATATTGTACATTTAGCTATGCTTAGTAATATGTATAATTTTTATCACTGGGTATTTTATCTATACATATAAATATAATTTGAAGTGTCTGTTTGTAATTACATTTAAATAGCTTTTTGATAAACGCATATGAAATTGTATACGGTACTTACATTAAAAAAATTTTTTTTTGGCTGTCTGTTTGTTTGTGCTGGCAAATTTCACTAAATGGTTGGACCGATTTTAACGGGCCTTTAAATAGCAGATAGCTAATGTTATAAGGACTCACTTAGGCTTTTTTATTTTAAAAAACCGTGCCGACGAAATCGCGGGCAAAGCTAGTACTAAATAAATTCAAATATTGTCATACGCTTATCTGTTTCTACCTGGTTCTATGAAATCATAAACTTGCAGAATTGCAAACAAACCAAGTATATTAGACTACAGTTCTATTACATTCAGAAGGCACCAGTTGTACCAAATACCTTCAGTATTGTCTTAATAAAGGTAAAAACGAATAGGAAAATATACTCTATATGGCATACATTTTATCAAATCGTTTCTTAATATACTTCTCTTTTTGTATCTTTTAATTTTATTTTTTGTTATACTTCTGAATCTTGTAACTTAAATAAAATTTCGATAAAAAAAATTAGAGAACATAGTCAAAATAACATAATGTCATATTGTATAACATATACACTATCTACAGCAAATCTACTATATATAGCAGTCAAATAAAAAAATGTAACAGCAAAGTATAACATTGACAAAAGGTATGATAGTAGAAAATAACTAGCTTGAGTTGGTTCTACCAGAATAATACCACTCTCTAAGAAGATTCCTAGAAGTAGAAATTTTATCTACTTTCTGTTTCATAAGATAATATAATAACTAATGATTGGAGCAACTTGCATTAACCTTTTGATGGGATTAAAAAAAAATTAATATACATAATTATTACAAATGTAAATAATGAAATTATACTATTAAAATGAAAATCTTCCTTGAAAAATCATGATTATAATAAAATTAAGTTAAGTAAAGTAAGTGCTAAATAAAGTTAATTCAGACTACAGGGAATTAGCAATGTGAAAGTAACATTAGTAATGGGTATGTTGAGTTTATATCTACTTCCCTAGAGATAAATTCGCACACATTAACTGATGCGAGATTTGTGCTTGGTACGTTTTAGGGGAGTTTTTAACATATACAGTTTAGTAGTTTAGTTTATTTTAAATAAATAAACTTCACATTTACATATATATTTAAATATATATATATATATATATATATATATATATATATATATATATATATATATATATATATAAAACAGGGATATATATAGATAAGCTAAGTAACTTAGCCATTTTACATACAGAGAAAAAGTTATAAAAAAAAAATTACATTTACATAAAGTAAATGTAAATTTTTTGACTTTTGAATGACCGCCAACCAACACGCCATGTTCCGAAAAGCGGTAGGTGTAGGACGAAGCTGCAAATAGCTACGTGGATTGTAAGAGAAGATGAATGGAACAGAAGATGAATGAATTATTGGATGTGATGGATGACAAAGATCTGGATGTTATTTGTGTGTCTGAAACCAAGCGAAAAGGCAATGATACGACCGATTTTCCTGGCAACCAGCTCGCTTTCTGGGCTGGGGTTCCAGAGGGTGAGCGAGGTTGCCAAGGTGTAGGCGTGTTGTTGTCCTCTCGAACGGTTAATGTAATGGTAGAATACAAGGCTATAAACCCGAGGCTTCTTTGGGATCGCTTTAAGCTGAAAATAACAGGAGTATTCTTGTTAGCCGTTTATGCGCCAGTACTCTCAGCTCCAGTGAGCGAACTCGAAGAGTTTTGGGAGAATGTCAAGGATGTTTTAAGTACTGTCAGAAGTAATGAAAAGTTGATAGTATGTGGGGATATTAATGGATGGGTTGAAACCACGCGAAGTGGTTAAGAAAGCGTGCTAGGCAAGTACGGTGATAAGAGAGTAAATGAGGCTGGAAAGCTTATTTTGGAATTTTGTAAAGAGAGAAATTTGTTTGTGGCAAACACGATGTTTGAACATAAACAAATTCACATGTACCATGTGTACATATGAGAAGCAGAAGAAAGAAGTATGATTGATTTATTCCTAGTGGATCACCGAATTCGAAGTCAAGTTATTGGCTCGGCAGTGTTTAGGGGTGCTGATCTGGGAACGGACGGTTATCTAGTCGTTGCTAAAATAAGAGGTCTGTTTGCAGGTTGGCACAGCCGCACGACGTGTCCAAGCTTGGAGTCGAATTATCGCATAAGAAGCTGAAAGCTTCAAGGTCCACCGATCAGGGAGGAATATCGAGAAAGAGTTTCCAAGAAGCTTGAAAGCTGTGATTCTAGAAATAAAAGTGCTGTAGTATGCTAGCAGAACCTTAGGAACACTATAGTGAAAGTAGCGACAGAGGTATGTGGTAAAAGGAAAAGAGATTTTAGTAAAACGCGATGAATGGTGGGATGATGAAGTGAAAGACGCTGTCGAGTTATAGAAGAAAGCATGGCTGAATTATAAAGTCTCGGGTAAGGATAAAAGTTTAAAAGAGAAAAGAAAAAGAGCGTACAAGCTCCAAAAGCACAAAACGAAAGCACATATAAAGATGAAGCGTCAAATTCTTAGAGAGAAAGGGATGACAAGTTGACGAACAACTTCCTGGAAAACACAAAGCTTTTCTGGCGAGAAGTTAGTGATTCCCAGGGTGGTTCGGTAACCTGTAGAATGAAAGGGGTGGTTTCGAGAAGCGGTGAAATCTTAACAGAGCAAGCACACATTTTGCAGCGCTTGGCGGAATTCTAAAGGGAGACGTATGAATGTGAGGACGCATTGGCCTTGAGTACCAGCAAAACGCTGAGTCCGGATGTAGCCGATGGTGAAATCAGTTTGGAAGAAGTGGAGAGTGCGATTCAAAGTCTGAAAAGTGGTAAGGCCGCGGGGGCAGATGAAGCTACTGCCGAGATGAACAAATATGGTGGGCCGCGCGTCTTCGACTTGTTCTGGTTTTTGTACAATTTATGGTGGAAAACAGGAGAGGTCCCAGACGATTGGCTAGGTGGAGTAATTGTACCTTTGTATAAAGGCAAAGGTTCACAGATAGACTGTGCAAGCTAAAGAGCTATCAGTTTGATTAGCTTGGGCGGTAAAGTTTATGCTAAAAATTTAGCGAGACGAATGACTTTCACTTAATCAACAGAATGTAAGATCAACGTGAATGCAAAGACAATAGAACAAGTGAATGAAGTGGTATATTTGGGAAGTATGTTTAGCAGAGACGGAAGCTATGAAATGGATGTGGAAAAGCGTATTGCTGCCGGTTATAGAATCAACGGTGCTCTAGCTGCATTGCTGAGACGGCAAAACGTCAGCATAGCTGCACGTTTGGCTGTACATAATGCGGTTTTGCTACCGATACTGTTATACGGCAACCAAACGTGGATAACACAGAAGAAGAATGAAAGAAAAATAAATGCTGTTTAGATGCGATTTCTTTGCAGAATATGCGGAGTCAGCTTAGCTGACCGAATCCGTATTGAAGAGATCCACAGAATGGCAGGTACTAGCGAAGATGTTACGGTGAGAATGAAGAAGCACGTGCTCAGGTGGTTTGGGCTCGTCGAACGAATGAGTGATGAAGGAATGGTAAAAAAGATTTATACAGGAAAGTGAGTGGTAAGAGAGACAGGGTATCAGTATCTATGATACTGGAAGAAGGTCACGTAAAAAGCACGAGGACTCCCCAGATGGCATGTATGAAGAGGTTGATGTCTGTGGCCGAATCGAAAGAGGTACGCAGGGACCGTAGCGTTTGGCGCTCTGTCGTCTCTGGCTACCCCGCAAGGGATATGGCGTAAAGCTAAAATAAAATAAAATAAACATAAAGTATAAACGGTATTTACTTATGTACCTTATATACTTTCATATACTTTTAGTAAAAAGTTATTAATTAGAAATTACGAACTAATACTACGTTTTTATTTATATGAATTCCGCCCGCTGCGCTGGACACACTATTAATTTGGATATAAACTTAGACTTCTTGCATTGACAAATGTTTAATTTTTATTTTATATTTAGTAAATTTTTTTTAAATTTAAATAGGGAAATACCAGTCAATGAATACCGATTTCCACATCACCCATGAGGTACTGTGTATTTGGATGCGTTCCCGTAATGTGTCGGGATCCCCAGTAGGTCTACACCACGAAAAATTTGTCAGCATATAACTAAGGACAAATTTAGATTTTTTTTATTTATCATTTATTTATTTTTAAATATATCAAATCAATTACGTAATCATTTATATTTTTACGTCCTAGATTTTTTAGTTTATGAAAATTTTTAATTTTCAAATTTCAACTTTTTGCACCGCCCCCCCAACCTCATCTAAACTATCTTTGCTATGGTAACCGTTGTCATAGTATCCATTGTCATCGTAACCGTTGCTATGGTAAACGTTGTATAGCTCCTACAGGTTTTAAACTTTGCGAAATGCAAAAAGGTGAAATCTGTTTGGATAGGAATTCCGTAAATTCCGTGGACGTCTACGTCACAAAGAATTAACTATGTAAAATTTTGAGTTAATCGGACTGATAGTTTCGGAGATTACGTGATGAGTCAGTAAGTGGTAAATTTTTATATATATAAACTCTTAATTAACCTGTCAACCAATTCTATTTCATCCTATGTTTTATATTTATAAAAAATGCAACTGTTACACAAGAAATCGTATTTTCTAGAAGCCGTGGGTGCACGTTCGAAGGATAAAAAGGTGTTCTATACGCAAATGCATTCCTGATAGAATTGCTTATCTCTGCTATTGAGGCTTAGTTGTGCGTGATTGCGGTGCATCTCTGCATGACTTCATAAATAAAGACAAATAAAATTTTAAAAGTGTACACTTTTTTATGCCTGTCTTTATGTTGTTGTATTTATTGCTATTCTATTATTAGAGTAGCAGTTTTCCTGGACCAAGAAAATGTAAAAAAACATATTTTTCATTTCTAAAAATAATTTGGTAAATTTATTACAAATTTTGTTGACATTTTTTAACATTACAAATATTATATTAACCATAACAAAGAATATGAAATATAGAGTATGGGTTTAAAAAACTGTACTCGTAGAATAACAATTATCTTGAAATTTAATAATTAATTATAAAACTATTTCATTATAACTGAGAAAATAGTGTAATTAAGTAGGTGTTATGCTTGTATTAAATTAAACCACAATATGAAACATTTAACTAAAATTTCAACTGAAAATGTAATTCATAATTATGGTTCTAATTTAAATTAGATAATGTAGTGATAATTAATTTGTAGTGTAATTGTTTACTTTAAGTCAAATTCGTATTTTATTTAAAGGTATATAATCTAAATGAAACCAAGTAAATAAATATTATATAATTACTAACGTAACTTGTAATTTAATTATATGATATATAAACATATGATTGGATTACTTAAGTATTGTTTTTGCTAGTATTGTATTATTTAACTAGTGCCTCTCTCTCTCTCTCTCTCAACTTAGCTTTAACATTAAGTCATCTATCTTATAAATTCTTTGTAAATAAAAAATATTACTGATTATGTGTATATTACATTTCAGAGTTTAAACATATGTAATTCACTTATTTTCAGGTGTAAATTCGGACGCAATATATTGAATTAAATTCACATTTAAATTAAATAATTGAATTAAATTCGCATTGGTCCCAACGTGACGGAACATATAAATGACAATTTTAATATAGGTGAGTAAATTCTGTTAATAATTATTTTCCACTATTTAAATTTGTAAAACAGTATTTATTTTTTGCTTATATACAATACAAATATAAACTTTTAAATGAGTAGGGAATAATAAATATTAAATTAAATTTTTCAGTTTGAATCTTAACATAAATTTATTTAAACAGCTGAAATAGTCCGAAATTGGTTTAATAATACTGTTTCCGATCATCAATAAATTTCAAACTGAATATGAAAAATAAAAAACGCTACATCTTTCACTTCTGCAAGTTATATTTTAGAGTAAATTTACGTTTACAAGACACTGTATCCCACAAATCCTATACACAAAACTGTAAGAACAGATTTAAATCCCCAATAACTTGCATATTGGATCATGCTAAAACAGAAATAATTAAATTTTTACATTCAAATAATATCCTAACAATATCATAAATATAAAAAGGCACTACCTAAAAAATATGGTATAGTTTGTGAATGTTTTTTTTATTGAAAAATATATTTTTTAACTTAATAAAATTAAATACACGGACTACTTTTTATCTATTAAAAATATTGAGTACCAAAGGACAACGTAATCGCCATTTGTATCAGTAAAGCGAAGAGGCAGAAACCAGAGTAAACCTGCAAGAAAAGCTAGTTCATTAAAAATTGAGTAATAAGCAATATTTCTCTTTTAAAGTATCTAAAGAAAGCATTTCAGCGAAGCGAGTACGTGACTGTTTGGCTATTTCGAGAAAAATAAAGTTATTAAAAATATTTTTCATTTGCTGTGTTATTTAAACTTGTGTTTCATTTACGATATTCTTATTTCATTTTTATTCATTCTTCATGTTTAATTTAACATGTCTTACGTAGATTGCTAAATTATTTTAATGACTTTAATAATTTCTTATATAATACAATTAATCATAACTCGTTTGCATATGCAATAGAGCAAAAAGTTGTATAGGTGTTTATCAATAAAGATAAACTCATTTTTATGATTTATGAAAGGAATTCCTAAGCTGAGTTCGCAATTTTCATTTAAGACAATATATACTTTAAGTATATATATACTTTAAGTAGTAACCAAAGCAGCTGCTATATACATAATAAAAATAATCTATACATTCATTTATATAAATTTATATAAATATTTATACATTCATTTCAAAAATTCTAAAAATTTACTTTGTACCCTTTTACTAATAATTAAACAGTGTTTATAATAAAGAAATACTTGGTTGAATTTGTTGGGTAGTTCTTCTCAAAACAGGGCACGTTTGGAACGCTCGTAGGCTTAATTTTAAGTTGAAGAGTGTCGTTACAGACGAGCTTATTTCGGTAAGTATGCTAACAAAATAGGCCCTTCAGCTACTCTCATTTGACGTGCACAAGTGATCCCAGTGATCATTGATATTGATTAAAAGTGAAAAATAAATAAATTAATTAATATATTCGACGTTGGTAAAATAAGAAGTTAAAATGAATGTGGTCCTAGTTTAACTTTTTGTCGATATCACAAATTGATGGATGATCTGCGAACCAAGCAAACATTATATTTTGATACATGAGTTATTTATCAAATATGCTTACTATATATTCCTTAACGCCCAATAATCACAAATTTCTACAAGGTAATAAATTCCATGCAATGTTTTTATATAAACATCAAAATGAACCAAAAAAAAGGTACTTGACATTTTTATTTATTATAAACAAGTGCAGCTTTTTGTGTATATAATAAATGTAAATAAATATATACAATGTTTTTTAATCATTACTAAGTATTGTTAAAAATATTAACGTATATCACATATATTTTTTTGCCAGTTCTCAACTAAAACCTCATAATTAAGACCAAACAGAATTACAAACAAAATTTACCAAACCATCCTATAATCCCACCAAATGAAATGTTTATTAATTATTTCACAAGCTACAGTACAATAGTCCCCAGTACAAGTGACTGGGCAACCTTTCCATTGTTTTCTGAGGTCAACGCCCTATCTATCTGCCATTCTCTTAATGTTTTCACTTGAGTTCCCGGCACAACATTACCATCTACATATTTTGCTTTGAATAACTCTTCTCGGAACGTCTTGAGTTGATCTTTCAAGTACTCAACAGGCACTTTTGATATTGCAAGCAATCTCGGAACGTTGCTTAAGGTGTCAACGTTTTTCGCCTCATAAAGCTCATATGTAAGGTATTTGTCGTGTGAGTGGGGCTTTCTCAGGAATACAGCGTAATCTTTGCCCACATGTAGGAATCCTTGTAGCGTATGCTCGGATTTGTAACCATCTAGAAATTGGAACATCTTGTGCAAACGAACGCCACTATTCTCTTTGGATATGAATATTAGCATAGCGATATACGTTCCCTGTAACAAGAATAAAAATCCTTTTTGAAAACCAAACCAATTTTTGTGATATTTTCAGAAGAGTAAGGACTTGAAATCAATATCGTACTACTATCTGACACCTATTACTAATATTGCTTTTATCTGTTAAAAGAAATTGTTATGCAGACTGACCTATATTTGCACTTTGACTATTTGCACTTAAACTGTAAGTGCATTAAGAAATTTCAATTTTGCTCCAACCAGGCTAAGTATAACCTCATCGTGATTTTATAGAACAGGAACGCTGCCAAATATTAGTGGGTCGTAAAATCTGTAATTTCGGTATTTTCCGTGTACACAGCTCCGAATAGTTTATAACCTGCATTGCTCGCTTGTAGTTATTTTATAAAAGAGTACTAATTTTATAAAAAATATTTACAAACGAATATTATTATTATTTATAACTAAACATACGGAACAAAAAATATTTGTTTTCGACTGAACGTATTAATAGTAACAATTTATATAAAATTGTAAACGAATCCTGTATACATTTGTTTAGAATTGCAATGATGGTGATTAAATACAAAAGTTTATCGGTCAAATGTTATGAAAACTGTTATAGATTAACAAGTGCTGACGTACCCAATTCATGACGCGGTTACAATATAATATTTACTTTTGACAAATATTATTCAGATACACCGAATTGTGAAGCCGTGCATCAAGCTACGTATGAATATTCAACGTTTAACTCTGCACCAAATAAAAATCAACCAATATTTTTTTGTTTTTACGAGCCTCTAAAAATTTAATGTGTCAGAAATTTTCACAATTTTATTGTTACAAATGCGGAATACGCAAACGTGACGAGAGATTTCAGTTGTATTTGATTGTCGGAATGAAATGTTTTAAAATTTGTTTTTTCAAACATACTATTTGTATAGTCGGTATAGATAAATGTTTAAAAATGATTTTGTAAGTAAACTATTAATTTTATAGTATGTTATTTAATTCTTGTTTTTATAAAATATAATACTTTTTGATTTCATATCCTAAAAACATGGTTTTTAAATATATCTTCATAAAGTTCAAAATGAAGCAATTATTTTTCCCAAATGATCGTTATTCTACTCTAGCCTACCCCACATACAGGCGATTAAGCTTTGCTAACGTAATAAATTACTCCCGGCTATTGTAATTAATAACTGCCTATTAATATTTTTACTCATTAGTAGAGTATGAAATGAAATGCTTTAGGCTGAGAGCACATTGTTAAAAGTAATTATTTTACACAAATATAATTGTTGATGTTGTATTATCTAAGTAATTACTTACAATGTAAAGGTTGTATTTTATAAGAAAATACCTTCACAAACCTACCTTCAAAAGTAAAATCCGAGTTCCTTTCTCAAATTCAATTGTTATATACTTGTAATTTAACATAAGTGTGTACTCCACACAATTCACAAGATAAGGGTTGACATTGGTCGTGTTAGCAAATTTATATTCCACGTACAATGGTTTCTCTAACCTATATACATATATATAAATAAAATTGAAGTGTCTGTTTGTATTTCTAATTAACAACATATTAAATTATAAATGGTTCTTACATAAAAATGCATTTTTTTTTGCCTGTCTGTCTGCTTGTCCTGACTAATCTCTGAAACGGCTGGAACGATTTTAATATGAATATCACCGGTGGATAGCTAATGCTATAAGGAGTAACTTATTCTACTTTTATTACAAAAATAAATTGTGCGAAGTCTAAAATTAATATAATTATGAAACTGACTTTTACATTAGGCTTCTCATTGAAATAATTTGAATGATATTATCATTCGATTACATTTCATAAGTTATTATACTAAAGAAAATCTACAGTTTTAATAAGAAGCTAGCCTGAGGGTTTATAACATAAGAAAGTAATTTCTCACAAAAGTTCTAAATATAATATGATTATATGATAACACTGTAATACCTACACATTTTTTATGAATTATTCAGTTATCGTACATTTCTTTACATTTAATTAGGATAACGATTGCTTATCTCTTGTTAATTTACAATGATATTTGTAATCATAATAATAAGGCGAACCAAAAAGTTCAGAGCTTTATTTTGTATAGAAGTCATATATATTGTATTCTGTTATTTTATTGTATTAATATTGATAGTTACATGAATAACATTATTAAAAACACGGAAAATAATACCGTTAACTACGGAACAATACGGTTTTACAGTCTATAATTCAACAATATGGGTAATACCATAACAAAATATTTAAGTTTCATTACAATTTACTTTCGCACCCTCTAGCTCATTACATGAGCTCATTAAAACTGACTTATATGAGGGTATTTTAACAAAAGAAACGTATAACTGTACTTATGCGATGTAGGTGAAGAGTGTTCAAATATGCACACGCCAGTAATATTGCGATTCTACGCCATTCCACGTTAATGATTTATAACGGGTTTAGTTTTATCGCTTACAGCGGTGGAACGGTGTTCGAGTTGCAGGTAGTACTAAATATAATTAGCTCAATTTATTAAATGACTTCTTAAACTATTTAATTACTTACTAGCTGTGTCCACTACTTCATTCGATTTTATAATTAAAAGTAGTCTTAGTTACTCTTCATACCATCAGGTATCAGCCGTCAAGTTCTGTTAAAATCGGTAGAGCCAATTAGAAGATTGGGCGGAACAAACAAAGACAGACAGAGATAAATTTAAAAAATGGATAGCTTTATGTAATTACCGTATATGCTTTCATATGAATTCAATGAAAAGCTGTTTATTAAGAATTAGAAACAGACACTTTAATTTGAATTATATGTATAGATTTATTTCAAAATACGGATGTTAGTGATATTATATACATAAAGAGGTAATAACTTAACTGTTAATTTACCATTACTTGTTTTATCATTTCGAATCGATTTGAAAACTCAATTAAGCTATGCGAGTGTAACTTGGATGTCGTAAGTGAAGTTAAACTACAATTTCGCAGTTCGAAGCAAATCTATTTACTACCAATTCTAGGTATCCGAGATCGGTATATCTGAAACGAATGCAATGCTGGAATATCAACTTAAAGGTTTTTTTATCAGGTTTTTTTATTAGGTTATTCAGTCAACATATAACAAAATGTTATTTTATTCTTGAAAAAAGCTGCGCACCTTTCCTTGAATTAGATACAGATTTATATTTACCATTAATCATTATAAATTCTTTTTTATAAGCACCACTATGCATATTATGATGGACTGAAATTTTATAACAATAAGTAAATAAAGATAATTAAAAATTATTACGAATCTAGTTAAAATTTCGAAGGTAAATAGATACTTTATATAATTAAATCATAATGGAGTAACATCTAAACTTGATTACATTACAGAATTTAAATAACACGTCAAAGGTAAGCATACCCTCGTTACCGGACCTATAAGCTATACCTTTATAAAATGACTGTCCCTTACTCATCGAATAAAATATAAATTCAGCTGCGTAACACCTGTGTAAGTCTATTTGAACAGGTCCCACCGTACAAAGAACAGTTCTTAATTAAACATTGAAGTGAAACATAATTTTTGAAACAAAGCCATTACATGATTGTGTGAACAGAATTAATTTCCTGTTTTTATGTTCGGATGAAAAGCGTTTCAATTCGCACGATTCATATGAGTATCCGGTTAATCGGATATGTCCAGTTATGTCCACAATAACATATTAAAAGGGGTAATTTGAGATAACAAACATATTTTATAATGAAATTAGTAAATGCAAATTGCTTTTAACGTGTTTATATAGGCTTTTAATTATATTGACTCTATTTTAATCCATAAATGATTTTTGGGAAAAGAGTATTGTATTATTAAGTGAAGCGTAATTTACGTTAAATGCCCAAATTACGCGTTTAACTAATAAAAGTTTAACTCGGGAGATTTAATAGGCTTAAATTTATAGTTCAATAAAGGTGGAGAACATTCACTACTTATCTTCAATTGTCCAACTGAAAATTTTAGTCTGTGGTCACAAAATGAAATTGTACCTACTGCCTTTTTTGTAGGTGGCTTTATCTGACAGTTAAATATTTCTTAATATGTAGGAGACTAGTATCAGATAGATAGGTTTTAACAGCGAAGACATCAAATAAGTAAATTAGATATTATTAGGGATATTAAAGTTACTAAATACATTATTGGTTGCGTATTTATGAAAATAGCAAGCGACATTAATAGCACGATCTAAATACTCATACTTTGACACTGACTAGTTCTCGTATATACGCACGCCCTATTAATGGAATGTGTGGTTCAGTGACACTTCATTTTAATTTAAGCTTCAACATGATTTACCCTAAAAAATGAACACTACGAAGTTGACTTCAATAGTTTTAAGGGATATGCGAAAATATATACGAGCATAGACTGGCAGGTGGATGGATAGATACCCATTCACATATATATTAGTGTTGAAATACGGTTTCAAAAAAATCGAACGTAGCTGTTACTGCTCAAAACTTTACATAAAATTATGTTCAAAATTTTACATTAAAATTGTAAACCAAATGTTATAATAGTATAATATCTTGTTGTCATATTTACCATTTAGAAAGACAATTAATCGACTGATTTTTAATAAATATCACTGACAAGATATAATAGCTTAAACATATTTATAATTTTTTTTCTATAAATTTAATGTACATATTTTAAGAATACAAAACCACTCTTATTGTAATGAGCAACACTGATTACATATATACTCTACAATGTGATATATTTTACATGTAAACAGACATTTATTTAATGGTTTTAAGAGAAATCGATACTAAAATACCGATTAAAACCAGTAGTCATAATATTGTGTTACCCCACATAGTAGTTTATAGCATTTGGCTTAGCCGGATTACCTTCTATTTTCAAAAGAGGATATTTTGTAATCTGCTTGTCAAAACTCGTAACAGATGTGCAGATAGAAGTAATAGGTGAAATCGATTTTCCATATATACGATTTTAATTCGATTCGTTAATCGATAGCTGGAAAACGGTTGATCGAATGTTGACCTCAATTTTTATCTCTCTTCTATTAGGTTACCGACTTCATCTGACATATGTCCGTCACGAAATGCGAGTCCGATTTCAGTTAATACAATCTGGATCACGAGACAATTACTGTTGTATTTAAAATAAATTCTTAAGTAAATAAAGTAAAATCCAGTTTAATTGTATTAAAACCAATCCTTGTAACGCGATATAACTAGAGCAAAAAAAAGTTTCGTAAGCCATTACAGCACAATTTTACAGGCTTAATATAAACAAGTGAATTTATTACAGAATTCCAGTAACGAGGAAAAGTTTTAGCAGTATCCATTACACAAAATTTTATTTTTCATTCTATTAAAATTACGGCAGATGTTTTAATAGCAGTATGATAAAGCAATTTTGTTGTAAATTAGATTCTTTAGACATTTAAATAATGTTATATTGTGGTGTTATTTCTATTATAAAATAACAACAGATATACTTAAACAACAAATAATAATGCTTAGAAGGAAACAGGAAATTGATAAGCGATATAAAATGATTTCATTTTTAATATATAATCTATAAGTACATTAAATTAAAATATTAATAAAAGTGGAAAAGAAAAGTCAATCCTACAAAATCAGAAATGAAAATAATATTTTATTACAACACGAATGAATTATATAATTATATCAATTAATTGAAATAGAATCCCGGAAAATTCTTCATATATAACAATAATTACATTTGACAATAATTTGTATATGGCTACTAACATACAAAATAAAACTGGACATTTCTGGATGTGTTTTATAACAAGAATAAGATTGTATTAGTAATATTAGCGCTTGACAGCGCTGCGCATTTGGGCGGGCGATTTCTCCGAAAGCTCCGATTCTGAATTTCATCCCAACGCGCCAGTCTTCTGCGCGGTTCCGTGATAGATGCACGTATGTCGCACTACCAAACGATAACAAAACATCGAATAAGAAACTTATTGTGAAATATAGTGCGTGGAGTGAATATGTTTATTTTTAAATGTTTTTAAAACAATGTAAAATCAAAAGTTAAATTTTATTGTTATGTGAGAGTTTTCGGAATAAAATTTAAGTAAGTTTTATACTCTACAAAATTTAAGTTTATTAATTATAGTCTAATTGTCCTTTATCACAAGCTCCAAGTTTTCCTCGCATAAAAAGAGCGATGCAGATTAAACTTTGATCTTAAATTAACTCTAGTAGAAATAGGTTTCGAAATTTGGACGAAATAAAAATATTTTACTTATGTATTAATTAATATATTGTTATAAAAACCACAACTGACTCCTTATATATATGACGTAGTGATATGTTAATGTATATTTACATAATTTAGCTCGCTTGTCAGTTGTGAAGATGATTAATCACGTCTCCGTTTCTCTTGCCTCCAGACTAAGGCTACATTTACATTGTTATATAAAATAATTGGTAGTCGAAATTATGATTTAATTCCATTACGCTGGCGTAAAAAACCAGCATTCATACAGTAAATTTTATATAGTAATTTTTACTTATAAATGATTCCAAATTTCTTTAAACCTCTCTTTACATTGAGTAGTTATAAGTATTTTAAAGCTTAAATGAAATTTATTTCCAAATTCTAGTTTAATTTAAAACTGTACTTTGTAGTTTTACAGTCTTTTATGAAAAAGGCAGTTAATCTTTGATAAAAGGTTACAATTTATATTTATATTTTAAGATAATATAAATCAATCTTTATCATGATTTAACCTCTGTACGTATTTTGATATTATGACAAGATGACGTTGATATCAGAGTACATATCTTGGTACCGTTAGTTGTCACTCTGAAGTTGTAAAACTGTAATTAGTTTTGTAAATTGAAGCAGAGTGTGTACCACTTTAATTAATGGTTGACTTTATGTTACGACACAGAAAACTGACTTTTATTTTAATAACAATATCTTTTATATAGTTTTTTTTATCTTTTTAGTGTTATCTTTGTAGTTTTTGTCCTATTAGTTTATTTGAAGATTAATAAATAACATAAATTAAATAATGGAGTGACAATTATAAGATATTTTAAAATATATTGATCGTAATTTCTTTACGATCAAGAGGTTTTTAGTTTATTTGTATAATAAAGATGTCTCATAATACATTTAATTTTTAGTTCATAACTTAAATAAAATATGTTTTAACTCCTGTCTATTGTAATAAAATAATAAAAGAGACACTTATTACCTTAATAGGTTCTCCTTTCTAGAAAGAGTTGATCTTTATGGCCGAGTGTAGTTATAATATGTTTTGCTGATTAAATTCTCTCTAACCAGTAAGTATGGATATATGTATTAAGTGTTTACAGCGTAGATAAATTAATTAACTTATATTTGGTACTTTGTGTCATATAAAAATTTTAGAGATTAATAGTAAACAAAAAATTGCTAAAAGATTTATAAAAGTCATTAATTTTTACGTTTACACCTAACATTTTGTGCTTTTTCGGTAACATTTTAAAATTTATCGAGGTGAAAATTATTTTATACGCTGATTGGGGCAATAAGTCATATTTTTATAATTTTTAAGAAAAGGCATCTTAACCTTTTCTTGCACACAAAACAGAATCTTACAAAAAGAAAAAAATAATATTTAACTTGAACAGAAAACCTTAACATTTTTTTTGTAATATCTAATTTATATGAATATTGTCTTTACATTTTTATTACAAATAAAAATTATAATAGCTGATTTAAAAATTGGTGAAGCATAATAGGTGATTAAAAAAATATTATTATTCATGTTGCTAATACATAATGTAAATCATCCGCGTTTATTTAACATTTATATTACCCATTTCACATTTTATTTAATAATAAAACTGACATTATTTTATGTTGGTATTTTAAGAAAATTAATAAATAATATAAAGAAAATTAATAAAAATACCAAAAACTATGAGCATACAAGACATTTCATGATTCAGAACAGTACATTTGTACAGCTTAAATCCCATATGTAACAACTGAATGCATTTGTCGGACTTTCAGTATGAAGGGGATCAGTGACGTCATATTTCTGGTTCAAAGCTAATGATTCAAATGACAACTGATGAAATAATATAATTATTTTCAACATACTTAAATATTATGTAACGAGTATAATAAATAAATAGAAGAAAGTTCTCACGTTCGTCTCACAATATATCGTTATATATTTGTATGTTTTAATATGATTGTAATAATTAACAAAAAATAATACGATATTTTTTTCGTTTAAGATTATAAGTTTAAGATAAAGATTTTATATATGCATATTTAATATACTATATATATATATATATTCCGTTATTAAAAATTTTTAAGGAATTTAAACTTTTAAAACGTACATATATTGGTATTGATATTAATATAGAAAAATTTTTGGATTGAAAATATATTTTTCAGTAAAGCTTAGCTCCCGAAGGATTCATTTTCATCTTAACCTTTATCAATTTTCTATTAAATTTCTGTTACCCAAAAGTTTAGACTTTGTGAACCTGTAAAATTTATATTTTAAATTAAAATTATTATCACTACAACAGGAAAACTATAAACTAATGATCATAAATGAGGTCATTACAAAACGATAATGGCTCGAAATGTTTCATAAATTACCAATAGATAAGAGAGGGGAACAAAATTAGGATGTAATTAAGGAAGCAACATCAAAAATTAAATTTCTGAAATATTTGGTTGCAGATAGTTTATCTGAATGATAATTTCAGTTATAACATCGTTTTATGAGCTTAAATTAGTTCCATGGATCGAATTTCGTACCACATCTTGTGAATTTCACATTCAATTCAAGTTAGTATGACACTGTGTAGTGAAGTCGCTTTTACTAAGCTTAATGACAAGTTTAAGTGTAATCAAGTTAACTAATACTACTTACTACGTTAAGTTATGTTTATTCATTTATGTTTCATCTTAGGAAATTTAAATTAAATATTTTTAACGTTTCAAAGCTAACACCAGTTTTAAAATTAATTAATGCAAAGGTCAATTAAGACTCGTAAATAAATTTAAATTACAAAATCGTAGCTAAGGTAAAATAACAGTAACCCCAATACTTCTAATTTGGCGGAAAACGATGTTCTTTAAGTAAAATAGACGTTAATTTCTTTTTCCTTTCGGATGAAGACATGTTTTTTACTTTAAAAATCCCGAGAATAAATGAAGGTAATCACGGCAACTGGCGCCGTTTTATGTTTTTACCGTTTTAAAGTACAAATGATGTTTTTATCCTCCAGAATTAGTTATAATTGTCTATATTGTATTCTTAGAGTATTCTACCGTCGATTTTATGCAATTATAAAAGAATTTACATAATAAAATACCTCAATTTTAATTCAACTTTATGGTAACAATTTTACATTCACTGTATTTGTAATTACTAATAATATATTTTGAACGACATAAAGATTTTTTTTCGCATAAAATTCGCTATTCTTTTCTTATTAAAAAAATACCTCTCAGCTTTCCAACATAGCTTAACTTAATGTTAAAAAGTACAAAGTGTTAAATAACCTTTATGACCGTGAGTGTAAATTAATTTAACACTGCATGACAAACCACGAAGCCTTGGATAACTTTTATATGCTAGTATATTAACAAGGCTGTCGATGCGGTACGACCTTCTTTCAGAAGTTTTTTATCTGTATATTATTTATTCGCATATTGTTATATTGCAAGAATATACCAAATAGAAATCTAAAGTATATACTCATACTATACGTAAACAATGTTTTTTATTAATTCTGAACTTGTTTTTCTTATAATGGCCAAGTGAAAGTCCTTCAAAGTTTTTTTGTCGATATTTGTATTGGCACGTATTCTCTCTTAGCTTTCCGTTAATACCACTAATCCTGGATCCTTTTGTTGTTTATTTTGAGTGTTACAAATACCGTATAAGATGTTTGGGATACCAATATTTGACTTTTATGTTGCCTGCCTTCTTACCAAGCCTTTTAATAATTTTTGCTTTTAGTAGGAAATGAATAAAAATATGATATATTTAATTAGAAAAATTCACTACATTGTCGCAGAAATTTGGTACTCGTCGCGCAAAGATGGCAGTATTTTCAACAAAATAATAAATTTTCAGAACATTTCTTGAATTTAAATGTGAAATATTATACGTGTCGTACAAAATACAACCATCTTTTGCATATATGTATAACCGATTTTAGTTTTTTCATTGTCTAGGAGAAAGTAAACTTGTACAATAAATACAATAATCATTTATTTAAGTGTCCCCTAAATATTATATTAATACTGGCTTAGTCTTAAAACTCATTTTGGTTATTTTAATCACTGAAAATTTAGTACTTTCTATATAGTTATAGCTTAAGATTATCCTAGAAATTACGCACAAATGTATTTGTCACATTATAAGTTTTCTGTGATACAACGTAGAAATTAATTAAAAAAATATAACAAGCAACTACTCTGCGACAAGCAAATAACTCTGGCTCTAAGAGTATGAATATTGAAAAAAACCTAGTTATGACAAATATACTTTGAATCTTTTTAAATTAACGATAAGTCTGATATAATAAAATTTATCTTCAAAAACCTACATTCTTCCAGTAAATTATACTTATTTTAAAATTCATTAGGGTAAATATGCTTTATTAATTATGATTCTCTTTCACAGATCCGGCTTTGAGGGACTTGATAAATCAATAAAACTTATAATGAAGATAAAGTTATGGAAAAAAAAAATCAGACAAAGGTGAAAAGTGAATATCTCATTTTTAAAGTGAAGTGAAGTGGGCGAAATGGCTCGGACAACCAGTTTCATTTTTGTGTTGTGGATTTCAATCATCCCTTTAAATAAAGCTGATAACTTAGGTAAGTTTTAAACGTTAAGTACTATATTTCTTGTCTCCAAATTAAAATTATTTTACAATTTAAAAGTCTTGGTTCACAAATAATAAAATATAAATATTCAGATTAATAACTATCTCAAACAACTAGGCCAACTCAAACAGACCTTTCATTATGGTGTATGTAATTTATTTATTATTCTTTCCCATTATGAGACCATTATTCCCATATTCAAATAATTCCTCGTATTAATACATCATAAATTCTAAAATACGTTCGACTGTTGAAGTACGCGACACATTTAGGGAAATACCAGATAGGAGTACGGATTAACTATTCTAACGGTGCAAGAACCATTTTGGTTTACATGCCGTCTATTAGAAATCAATGTCAGTACTTAAACTTTAAGTGTGTAACAATATCCTCAATGCTGATATCTTACTAATATATAATTGCAGAATATCTTATTGCGGTTCTAATATTTGATAACAATTATAATTGCCGCAATTATAATGTACAATTACAATTATAATTGCTTCATGAATCTATCCTGGTGGAAATATAAACGCATGGCAGTCTTTTGGAGTAACAGGTTTATTAATTTCAGGTAAAATTACACTTCTCACACTATACAATACAATAAATATATAAAATATATCCGTTTATAATTATAAGCACAAAAAACTTGTAACTTCTCTACCATTAACTTGATGTAGGAAATATTATTGAGTTATGTTAAGAGCAGCATAAAAAGTAACAATTATAGTCATAATAATAAAACGTAGAATGATATTGAAAATAGCTGATACTTCCTAGTCACCTCGACTTTGTTGTCAAAATAAGTGACAAGTCCCTGGAGTGAAAGTGAACGCATATGTGCAACGTTACCTCTGAATTATTTATATTCTTCGTACCAAATCGATACTATCTTGAGATTTCATGCAACATCTCTTTGTCTATTTTTATCCTGAATCCATTTACTTGGTTAACACTTGATTTATTTAAGATTGATTTTGAATAACGTATAGTCAAAATGATGATAAATAAAAAATTAACACATCATACAACTAGTTTTATATGAGCCAAAAATATTATTATTAATATCATTATATTAATAGCTACTAACTTGATAAAATTTATTTGACTTTGAATAATGATAATAATACAATAATTACAATAAAATTATAAAAGCTATGTCTGTTAATTTAGGCAAAGCTTAATTGTTAATATCCTTTCGATTAATCGGATCAACAATTGGAAGCGTAGGAAATTGATTAAGTTATCCCTTCTAAATTCAGGTTAGTTAATATTTGAATAAGATCCTTATTAAATTATACGCCTTAGGACTCAGTTTTCAATCTTAAGTTTTTTTAATTCTTTGACTTATTACTTTTGACGTCTACTTAATCATTATTATATAACAAAGTTAAATATTAAAATTTTGATATAAAAATTTTGACTTTGCTTTTCTTTTAATTGGCTTTTAGGTATTTTATAAAATAAAACAGACTTTCGTTTTATATCTTTGTACTAAAACAATTATATTTTTCATTTGTTAACAGTTGTTTAAGTTTTTCATTGTTTTATAAAATAATTAATTGTAATTTATATCAATAAACTTAAAATAATCCTTTCAACGCAAATACTGATTAAACATTGGTGTACAGAAAATCCAGCTACCTCCTCACTCAATGAGACTCCAACGTTTCATATACATATATGATCTAATATATTTTTCAATAAAAACAGATATTACTACCAATTTTAGTTTGTATAAGGAGAAAATTAGTAAAATTAACGAACCAAAATCCTTTCTAAATGATTAATTATTAAATATCATCACGATGTCTTTTTTTTTTTCATATATATTTAATTATAGTTATGGTGAAACCCAGTTTTTAGATTTTCCTGTTTAAATTAGTAATTGGTTCTTTTAATTTAGTTAAAAAATATGTTACCACATAAAATTTGAAGCAAAAACCAGTTGAACTGAGAAAAAAATCCTTTTTTTTTATATTTTCACCGAAAAATACGTCATTATTACTAGAAATGTATAATATATTGATTATTTTACTATTTTACACAAAAAATCATTGTAAAGCTATATCTTTTATTTCAATAAAAATATATTGTTAGAAATTAGTAAAGAATCAATACATATAACTTTTTTCACCGTTTAAGTTTGGTGGTACCATTTTTATATTGAATTATTTAAAATAAGGCTAAGTTCAGCAACTTATTTAGGATTAAAAAAGAAAACTTGGGATTTGAATTCTACTCCATATAAAAGGACACAAGTTTTTCGTTCCATTGTTGAAGTTCCTATTTTATGTAATTAAATTGTCTATAAATAAATATAAATTAACTGCTGTATCTGAAATTGAACAGATTTTGTTATTTTTATATTTTTATTATTATTTCAACGTAAAGATACTTTTAAATTAAATCTATATTTCTAATTCTATATTAAGTAAAAGATACAGTCCAAAACTTATGATAATAGAGTTTTCCATACCGCACGTGCCAATTTTATTAAATAAAAACATTTCCACTAAAAAAAAAGTAAGTTACAACAAAATAATCCTCTACCCACAAAATTATTTTAAATGGTAACTCACATTCTTTTCATGTGTCTAAATGTACAAGTGCTTACAGTCGAGTGGGTCCAGTTTCCCGGAATCTTGTACGTGACAAGAACTTGGTATAATCCTCTTCGAACAAAGAGCTCACTCGACTAAATAATAGGCGGAATTTATCTGACCGACCACGTACCCGGACTGAGATGACGCCGATAAGTGTGCTTATCATTATTTAGATTCGAATATCTGGACCCTTTATACGACACAGATGGAATCTTTTCCTATGATATGAAAGTATATCGAATTTAGATAAAAATATGATGTGAAAAATGTGTTCTATGTGGCAAGTAATATGAAACTAACTAACAGTCTAACTGGAAAAAAGTTTGCTTGTATCGTCAATTTATGATTTGTTGATTAATTTATAGCTCTTAAAATTAATGCTGTCTAAGTCTTACAAAAATATGAATCTTTTAAAATAAATTTTATTAATATCAAATAAACCTTTATAAAGCCAGTGGTCGTGTTTGTAATATCCGATAAATTAAATTTTAATTGAGTTTTTCGTATCAAAGGAATTTTAGCATTTTAAAAAGATGCTTTCTCTTCCCTTCTTTAATTTTAAAACTTCGCTCTGCAAAATGTAATTATCATTTACATGCAGTTACAATTAAATTTTAATGCATTTTTTATTAACATTTAAAGTATAATTGTATTTTTTTTACACCCTGATAAAAATGCTTGAGATTTTTTAACCGAAAATAATGTTTTCATCATAAAAATATATATTTATTAGGTTTATAAATTTTTGTTATATGTAAAAATTAAGAAGTCAGGTACTCTATTTTTAAAGTCTCGCACAATTTATAGTACGCTAAAAATCATATAGTCATTATTTTTGTTGCTTTTGATTAAAGAATCAATATTATGAAAGCATAAATATTATATTAAGTAAAATATGTTATATATAAAAAACAGTTAATCGAAATCTTGTAATTTTACTCAATCCATATTAATTTAAAAAAAGTATTCTTATCTTCTTGTCTTTTATAATAACTTTATAATATATAAAACAATATAATCACATTTTGTATCATAGATGTAACTATTCATGCTTACCTGAATTCATTACGCTTCACTGAAGATTTGTTACGTAATGTTATATTTCAGTAAAACCAGTGAAACAGTGATGAAAAATTAATTAATAATTAAGTGTATTTTATCAAATTTCCTGCTAATATTACACAAATGTAAGTTATATGTTCGTCTATCACGTATATAAGAGATACAGGCTGTTTTTTTACCCACAAAAATACGAGGTTTCCATAAAAAAAGTATATAGTTAGAAATAGCGAAGACTGTGCTAAGGTCTTTAAATTACTTACTTTTGCCCATTACTTTATTTTAGTGAGCTTTTGTTCTTTTAACGTGACACATAAAAAAGGTTAGTTTTCACTAACTCTAGGTTAATTTTTTAACTACTCATTTTGTTATAATATAAAAATATAGTTTTTTCAATATGTATGATACATGACTCAATGATTGGCAGACCTGTCGCGATTTCATTAGGGTGGAATTTAATTTCATTGAGATATCTATAAAACGTAAAACACAAGCTTCTTTAAATTTAATCGCTATTTTATAAAGAACTTTTTTAGTTCTACCTTTATAGATAACTTTATGGGTTTTATTTTCATAAGTTGTTTGTCATCCAGTGCCTACTACATAAACAAAACCTAGAATTAACAATTTTTAATTTCTGACCCTTCTTTAGGATGTGGGGTAATATAATAGTTACATGACAAATGTCGTTATCGATATTAATATGCAAAGTTCAATTCATATGAGTTTGAAGCGATAAAAGAAAAATATTAACTTGCAAGTTGATTGAACGACTATTTTTCTTTATCATTTTTTCCACCGACCCCTTTCAAGACGTCGTCTACAGACGTGAGAAAGTGCCAGAAAGATAAGGTATCAGATGAAGGTGCGTTATTACTTTTTAATATAACACCTTACAAAAGAAAGTCAGAAAAAATGTGTTGAAGACGTATTATATTTTATGTCAATGGTTTTTTAATGCTTATGGGCAAACATTTAAGAATAAAAATATATACAAAGATAAATAAAACGTTTTATTGCATTATGGTTTTATCTTAATTTTAAACTGTGGTGAACTTCTAGTACGGGCTCAAGTTTTCGTTTACTTCGCTCTTACAAACAATAGCTCGACTTCAATGATTCTTTGTTCAACAAACATAATGAAATCTTTTCTAACTTTGTAATAACATCGTATTTCCAATGTACTCACTTTGTAAGAACAAGTTATCTTATTTTACTTCTAACAATAATAATTAAGCAAAATAGGCATATCAAACGACTTTATGTTTTAGGAACATTGAGTTCAAATTAAAAAGGATAAATACTTTTTATTTTTGGTTTAAGTATATTTTAGTTGTTTGTTTAAAGGTCTCAGTGAAACCATAGTTGGAAAGTTTTGTTCTATCTTTTGAAATATCGTGCTCAAGTTTATTTTCTTTAGAAATGTTTTACGTCTGTGCCATTTAAGGAACACGGAATATACTTTTAAAATTTCCTACACTACAAGATATTCTAGTTCAATTTTTAAGCGTTCATTTCAGTTCTATACAAAATATTTTGTTTATTATAATATCAAAATTATGTCAAAGTGACGCGGTCCGATATTATTGCATATCAATTTATATCCCTAATATAAATAAATGGTATTAATTTCGCTTCAAAATTTGACTCTTAGACTATTAATATCATGATTAAGCCTCTAACCTATTACTTCTTAAAATCTTTTGATCGCAGTAAATTAGATACGTGTTGAAAAGTCAGTGATTAAAGTAATTGATATCATATCATTCTCCATAGGTCCTTTATTTTGGTAAAGGCATTTTTATACTTGTAAAACAAAAAAGTACTGCAATTATTGTGAAAAATATATCAGGATAATAGTTGATTTATGAAAAGGAAAATCTAAAAATAACAAATTCTCTCCTTTGATCCGGCATTGCGTAACATTTGGGTACCAAATAAATACAAACAATATTATTATTATTATAAGATCCCTTTGTATTCTTATATTCGCTAGATGTATTCATTGTTCCTTTATCTCGAATACAGTATCCTTGACGTAAACAATCTTATTCAAATCAAATTATATTAACTAAAGTTTATAAGTGACAACAAAAAGAAATTAATTATGCCTTAGATTTACTTAAAGTTTTGAAACTTGAAATTTGTTTATTTATTTTCTTGCGTAAGTTCTAAAGTTTTATTCCTCTCTCCATTCTCACGCTCTTGCAAGAATAAACAAATGAAGTTATAAACTTTGAAATAAAACTTTATTTTCCTAACATCTTTACACATGGTATGCGGCATTAATATCTCCCATGTTCTGCTCTAGGGGTTGTAAATTTTATACGATGACACAAACTCTAGTTGTTTTTATGTTCATTTTGAATATTATACAACTTATATAGTTTTTTTTTGTTTGTGAATATATTTTTTTACAATACATAACTTATTGTAAGAATATATCTTTTTTTAATTACTTGTAAAAGCTGGCAGTGACACACATGACGGTAATAAAATTTTTAACATTTCTAAAATACGTATAAGATAATTTTTTGATAATATTCTCATATTATTTACCGTTTTCTTGCGTATTATAAAACATATCTTTTATGAAACAACAAATATTACTACAAAAATTATCAATGCGACTGTAAGTTTGTTTGTAACGCTTTCAAGCGAAAACCACTCAACTGATCATTATGAAACTTTTTACATGTATTTTTGGAGGTATTAGAAGTAATATAGAATACTTTTTATTTAAAAAAATGTTTATTTTTAGGTTCAGTATCCCATCAAGCTTAGCTTTACTATTACTGTTAACAAAGCACAAGGGCAAACATTACAGGTAGCGGGAGTGCATTTAGAAAAGCTATGCTTCTCTCATGGTCTACTGTATGTAGTCTGTTCGCGAGTATCCGGGCATTACCCGGAATTTACACATATTTGCACCCTATGGAAAAACTTATAAAATTGTCTATAAAAATATCCTAGATTAATACTCTGCATTTTATCTTTTAAATTGTTAGAATTCGAAATTGTTTATTTTTGTCACAATAAAATGTATCTTTAATTTGTTGTTGTAATTCAATAAAGTATATTTTAAGTTTTTGAAATTTCATTGCGTGTAGTAATTTAAAAAAAATGACAATCAATAAAATATAGTTGTCGTATTGATTCATTTCTACCGCAATGATCTCTAATACTTATTTAATGACTCAAACACGAGCGAAGCCGCGGGAAAAAGCTAGTAATATTATAATTCTGAATTTAAAAACAATAAACTTTTATCTTCAATACAATAATTCGAGTAGTTTTATTATAAATATCAGATCACTGAATTATCGAGATTTCAAAAAATAATATGTTTTTTTTTAATTATTTTCCATATATGCAAATGTATTATAAAATATTTTAATACAACATTTTAAAAACAAAAAAGATATATTTCTTTCGTATTTTATGAATAATATGAACTATCTAAAATTGGTTTAATTTGGGAGATGCAAACTCACTCAATCGTTTTTTTCTTTTTATATATATTTAATAATAATATTGACTAAAGATAAGAGCCGCGAGCTCTGAGATCCGAGTATTTCAGAGGTATTATCTTAGAGATGAAATTAAATTACAAATGCCCATCTTGAGAGCTGAAAGGGCTTTTGAATGTATTAAGGTGATGTGATCTAACTTTCTGACCTTCAAGAATTACAAAACTTTACCCTTATCCAATGTTCAGGAACGCGTGATACATAAACTGCCTTAGGCCTTGCTAGAAATCGTATTTAGATATTTTGCTGTAGGCAATTTGTAAGTGGAATTACTTAGTAGACACGAATTATTTCATCCTTAGTAAATTCAGGTATAATCTTAATCGTCGTGTAGGTGTCGCAAATGATGACGTAAGCTCTTAAATCATTATCACGAATAATCAATAACCTTAATTAACCTAAGTATGAAAGGGACAGAAAAGTGCTTATACATTATATTATATTTTTAATATTTAACGTTATAATTCCGTTACTCGAATTCTAATTTTCAGTTACAAAATAATTGTGACTGCGATCATTAAATACTATAAAAATGTAATAAATAAATAAATTATAATCCATGTAGTTACTCGCCGGTTCATTTTCATGGACCTACTCTTTGAGAACGTACATTTAAATTCTGAATTATCGTGAGTGCAGTTTAGACTAATCAAAAAAAATTGATTTGGAGAGACTGTTTTCTCCAAACTACTCATACCATAACTTTGAAGGATCCAATAAAATCTAAGTTGCAATGACTCAATTGCTCACTTTGGCTAAATATGTATATTAATAAAAAACATTATACAATACTATATATAAGATATTGATTAAAAACAAACGAGGTTTTATAAATACTCTTGAACACACTCCAATTTTCGTTATCCAATTAGAAGAGTTGACGCGGTACCGTGATTAATAACATTCATTATTATTCATCGCATCCCTAACAAAATTTCTGACGATATTTTAAATTAATCATACATGCAAAATGTTATAAGATTGTTGTTTTTTATTAATGTATGTAGGTTTTTATATAATATTATGTAAAGGTTATATCTTTATACTACACTTTTTATATGAATTATACCATCCGTTAATTGGTATAAGAAACTATACAAAAAAATGTATTTTATATTTGGAAGTGAAAATTAAATAAGTTACAATGTGTTTTATTTTAAAATACTTAATAAAATAAATGGTTGAAAGAAGTTACAGTGACAATAACTTAATATATTTACATATATTTATTACAAATCTATATTTATAGACGAAGCCTAAAATATAAAAAAAACACTAATAATTATGTCTCCTAACTCCTCCATACACTGCTCAATTCTCCGAAGTAATCATATTACAAACTTATTATCATTTATACTTATCTTACGAGTAGACAGAAAACTCCTATATAATACAACAAATATTCGGGATTTCACCATCAAGCTTAGCTGCAGGTTGGGGATTAGGAACAGAATTATTTAAAAGATACACGTTTCATCGCGGTATTTTCATTTACTGGCCATATCCGGATAAGTATACATCATACAACATTACGTCATGGTCTGGGATCAATCCCGGGATTCATAATTAATGTAATTAGTACCAATCTAGAAATGACTAAGAAAGTTGTATAATAAATGATTAACATATGGTATGGTATGTGTATAATAAATATACATGGTAGTGAAGAACAAAGAATGTAAGTAGCAGTTCCTCCAACAACTTAAGAGTAGTACTATAAAACAATACCTATTTTCATTTTTGAACACTCAGAACTAACATGTCAAAGAATAAATGATTTACTATGTATAAAGAACACATAAATTATTTAATTTAAGTATTGTTTATTCAAGTATCTATGTGACGGGATGTGACTAAATTTATTTAGATTCAGTTTTAATTCACGTGACTTATACTAAACCATATCTTTTGCCGTTTTTACTAAAATTAAAAAATTACCGCTCGTTCATAATTAGCTTGTTAAGTACTCAGTATTGAATTCATTTATGTTCTTATAACAATTTTTATCTAAAGCTTTGCATGTGTTATAATATTGTAGAACGAAATTGAACTTGGACGGATAGAATTGTATATTATATGTAATTATCTGTTTATAATAAGAGTAGATCGTTAGCTTAATTGTGACATTAAATATATAAACAAACAAACCCCACTTTTATATATATAACAATAGTCATTAATAAGGAATATATATCCAAAACAATTTCAATAATGAATCTCCAAACATGTACACATAATGGAAATGTAAATATTTTAGGGATATTTAACAAAGAAGCTAAGAAACGAACGGAGTTAATATATTGAATTTTAATGGTTTAACTTTAAGTTGTAAGATCTTACAATAAGTTTTTAAACTTAGCAAAACCGCTTTTGTGGCCTTTATTCATAATAAAGCCTACTTGCGCTGTTTAAATACAAAATTTGAGTTTCGCTTGCTGTTTATTTTTGTCTAATAGTTTAGACTTTTGGGCAAACTTAGTGGATATAACTTTATAAACTACGTAGCCTCATTAGTGACTTCATAATGAAGTAAAAATAAGTATACTGCTTCTTAAAATACTTTGACTTGGAAAAATATTGTTTTAAATATTCATATTACTACTTAAAAAAAATAAACGGACTCCTTAATTCAAATCGAAATATAGTCTTGAAGCTAAAAGGATAATGAATGGTATTTTCTTATTTTTCGAATACGTATAAATAGAAGATATATTACTTGTAACATTGGTTTCAATTCAACCACTTAAATGTTCTAAAATGTTTTGTAACAAAATACAATGGATCATACATTGTGAACATAAAGTTTCTTGTGAAACTCGAAATCCAAACAAGTCATTAAACTAGATGTACGTATGTCCACAGCTGTGCACTTTATGTTTTTCAACGGAACGGCATTAAATCACTCTACTCTATCTACCATTGACCGTGTACATCGTAAAAATGTTTTGATGGCGGAGCCCGTACATTCCACGAACGTTAATGTCACTCCATCCCTTCTGCTGTCAGGTTTTTTTCTTTGACGAACGTAAAACGATCCCTTCTGAGTGATTCCTGGGAACATAAATAATTTGGTTCACCACGCTCGACTTCAAAAGCGATGTGTTATTTAGACCAACACGTTTTAGTGAGACGTTCTAATAACTATAGGTCTTTGATCGTGGAGTGTTTGAAGATAATTTCATGTTACTTTGTATCCTTAATGAAGGATGAATAAACAATGGTTGTTTCTTTACAATGGTCGATTGTCGTCCAAATTGAGTCTTAGCTGTTTTCTTTTAATCATAATGTTTTGGCTTTTGTTTTGACCCTCCGTTGGTGGGAGGCTTAAAATTCTCAGAAGTTGAAGGTTATTATAAATTATGAAGGTTCCCGTATTTTGTTTCAATTTGCCTGCTCAATGTAATGTTTTATTGAAATAAAAGTATGTTTATATTAAATATTATTTAATATTGAAATAATTTTATATTTTATAAATGTCATACTGTTAAAATATATTAAATTTATTACCTATGTGTTACAATACAAAATAATAAAAAAGAAACCTTAGAACAAATATAACCAGAACATTTTAATTTTAGCAAATATGATCACATAAATAATCGTAACATGTAACTTCAAACTATTTAAATCGGTATACAATAAATTCCGTATCTATAAAATTGAATTGCCTTTTTATAATAACAAATTTTAAAAAAAATCACTAAATGCTTATAAAAGTATACACGGAACTTATATAAAAATATCAATATTTAAAATTTTGGTCTGCCTGTCTTTTTGTTACGGCTCTCTCTATATAATCTCTGACCGATTTTAACAGGACTTTCTGCTACTTTTAATAATTAATACATATTCATTCGAACGAAGTAGTGGTAGCAGCGAGTCTATTAAAAATTACTATATTTAAGTGTTGCTTTAATGAGATAAAATCTAAAACCATTGTCAAGGTGAAACATAGTTCAAATATGTATGTAGAGCGTGCCTACATGACTAAGATAAACGAGGTGCTAACAATATCTCCATTTCGTTCAAGTTTAATTATTTCGTGACGCTCTCCCTTAAGTAGGATGCTTGTAACCGCAATGAAACAGATGCTCCTCGTATGGTACAAGTGGTTTTAAAAGTATTCTTTATTTAAAACATTATTTTATTTCTTGTATAATGTTGGAGTTGTAACTTTGTTATGTGAAATATATATATTTTTATTAAACATAAAAATAATATTCATAAATTTATTACGATTTGTATATATATACAAATTATATATCATGTAAGTAAGGATATACAACCTGTATTATTTTAAGTAAAATATAATACGTTTTCTACACTAAATTTTAAACTATCAAATCGCAATGTCTCATAACTCAAATCAGATATAAAAAGCCCAGTATCTTGCCACGTGCGCTCTATTACGCCTCTTTTGGAGTATGAAATACGAGTATTTTTACTATAAATAGATATCCCTTAATGACCCCTTGTCTAAATGACTCAAGAGTTCGAACAGTTGTTTCTTGTAAATATTTTTATCTTAGAACTTTTATTATCAACCAACACATGCTTGTGTGTGGTCACGATACCATGTGATAAAGATATATAATTATATCATGATAGTTATCTTTAAAGACATAACTTTATTAAGATGGATTGTTTCTAGAGTTTTAGTTTGTAATTGATGTTCATTTAACCATTATATGCGTTAATAAATTTTTAATACATATTTATATTAATAATACTTTGATAGATAAAATAGCATGCCTTGACCTCTTTCCTGATACACTCGTATAATAACTGTATCTTTTTATCTTAATGACAGAAATTATACATGTATTAGGTACGTGTTTATTATTATTTTTTTTATTAATAATATAATTACAAAACTTCTAAACTGGTAACAAAAATGTAAGAAGGCATATCTGTAAATATTTCTAATTCCCGTGTCACGATTTTCTTTTGCGCTAATCTTTGAAACCACTGAACCGATTTTGAAGAAATTTTGTAAATATGCACTGTTTATTCCAACTTAAAAAATTAAATTTTATCTCGATTAATGTTTCTAATTTGAAGTTTTTTAGACAATTTTTTAATTTAATTCTAAATTTTATAGGTTTCTAATAAATGGCGTTGTTAATATTAAACAATTAATAGATGTTAAATAATTTATGAACGAAGTCGAAAACTTGTATATATAAATATAAATAATATCGCTATTTTAATTTCATTGACGACTCTAACAGTGTACAGTTTAATAAAATAAATAGGGAAAAGCCATTGATGCCCGGCATTACCAAGTAATCATAGCAATTCGAAGCTATAGTCGTAAATTTAAAATGATCAATCGCAGGTCCGCAGTCTCCTCGGACTCATAAATCAATAAAGAATAACACAAATTGATTTCAACATTCTTAGAGATATATCTCATAAATATAAAGAGAATAATGTACAAAAATAAATAAATATATGTTATACAATTTTTTTTGTCTTAAAAATATACATTTTTTGTTTAAATTTTTTATGCATTTTCATTGAGATATATATTATATGCTTTTTAATATTTAATTGGGAATTACAACCAAACACATAGTTTTTAATAATATGCATAGATTAAAAATAAGATTTCTCGATTTGTTTGTTATAATCTTTGTTTAATATATTTTCCAACCGTGTTTATAGCAAGAACAAATTGAACAGGGTAACCTGTGTCAAATCAGTCTTAGCGGATACATGCAGATACAAAGAATAATTTTATCAGTCCATTTCGAGTTTTTACGATGGTTACTTACTAAAGATAATAAATTATAATGTAAATAGTCTCTTTAAAACCTCGAAGAACTAAAAAACTATTTAATATAATGTCGCTAATAAATTCCATTTTAGCCAGTAACGAAATAGCATCATATATCAAGGGACTGTTAGTATGTATAATATATTCTATTTAAAAAGATATGTTGTAAAACATTTACACAAAAAACTTAAAAGAAAACTGATAGTTATTAAATTTATGACTAAACTATGGTTGTTATACCGACTTATGCAGAAAGCAATATGAGAATTTAGCAATCAAATCAAAATTCAAAATATGGTCAAGGTTAGTGTATCTAGTCCGTTAGTGAGCTATCGCCAAAATCTCAACAGTTACTCTTTGTTGTCAAGAAACTAAGTTCCATATATTTTGATTGTAAGGCAAACAAAAGTAATCCTATACATAACCGGTGATTTATTATTATTATCTTTTTCTATAGAATTGCTGCTTGGGACACTCCGAACGCATCAAAAGGCAGCATGTGATGAAGAGATGGTGACTCTTATTTGTCCTCGAGGAACAACAATTAGTATACAAGTAGCCCAGTATGGGGCGTCCGCTTCACAAAGCTCGTGTGCATCAGAATTAGCTGAGTATCAACCTGTAGCTGTTGAAGTTGTAGGGGACACGTCGTGCACTTGGCCAAGTGCTTTACAGGTAATAATGAAATGAAATATTGTTTCTAATACTAAGAGAGTTGTATTTTTCTTCTACAAAAAATGGCTTTGGCAACATTTATAAATGTTTGTTTAGTATTTTGAGATGGATTTTCAAAAATATCGCATCAATAATAGTCTGTACCTTGAATTATGGAAAAACTCTTACTTAGGTGTGTTATGAAAAAAGTTTTAATGAAACATATTAATCAAAATAAAGATTTTAAATAATATAGAATTAAAAATGTATACATACAGGCACAATTCGATCCATTATAATCGTCTTTATTCGCAAACACAGAAAAATAGGTTAGGATTTTCAAGAAAAGCCTAATATCTTTAGAAAAGATGAAACAATCTAAGTTAACATAAACATGTATTTAAACTTATTTCATTATTTCAATATTTTTAATGAAAACTCATCAACAAGTGTGTTTTTACTAAATAGTAGTTAGCCAAATAGCTTACATGTTTATACGTAATAAAATAAAGTATGTTACACATATATAGAAATAGAAAAGAAAACCAAAGCAAGGAAACAATTTGCCCGCACTAACTAAACAGAAGCTTAACTATATTTGCTAACCAAATCCTAATCCAATTATTCTATTGTCATAACGGAGGCTTAAAATAATTAACCGTTATTGTACTAATAAGATAATATACACTACATTTAGTTGCTGTTTACCTTAAGCTAATATCATTTGCCTCGACTAAACCTTTGTATAATGCTTTCAAATTTAATAAGGTCATATACATATCACTACGGTTTTTTTTTATGTTATGTAACTTGATACATAATTTAGTTAATTATTAAAGTCAAATATTAGTACAGATAATGTTTATAACTTTTTTCATTCTACAAAGTTTAAAATGTTAATAATATAACCTTCTGATTAATTAATATTGTACGCCAAAAATAATTAAACTAAGTAAAGAAACAGTAACGTTGTTAATTTTTCGGTTGGCTACTCAGCAAATAACAGAAGCGACTCATTCATGAAGGCTTAAGTGTCAATTGAGTGGTTTTTGGCATGTCGCTATTCGGGGACCATTTCGTTTTCGAAGACTTTTATGACTAGCTCTGGCACGTTACAAAATATGTCACTTTTATAACTGGCTATGTTTTTATATAGTTTATTTTGTATAATGTAATTCATGAAAAAATATACCACAGAATTTATTTAACACAGTGATATTCTTTGTTTTATTATTTATGTAGGTCATGATATTAGTTACAAGTTTAACTATTATATAAACCAGCCCTAGAGTAAAAATAAAGAGCTGATGCCAAAGGGCAAAGAGACTTTAATTAAAACGTGGTCGACCCTAGGTAGCCGGATAGCTATTTCATACAGAAATTGTGTTTTATAAGTTTCTTAATTAACTTGTTCACATAATAATAACTTCGTGCATTGTTCATGAACGAATGTAAAAAAATTCAAACTCCTTAATTAGTAATTGTTCATATTTTAATATTATTTTCACCCAAAACATATTTTTGCTATTCAAAATACAATAATTTGTTACTGTCAAATTTATTAGTTACAGAGTCGGCATACTAACTAATATGCGTTAGTATTCCTTGTTGCAGACTGTGGTGGAAGCATGTCAGAAGAAACGGCAGTGTAAGTTCCACACAAGTCCGAAGGCCTTTGGTGTTGACCCCTGTCCGGGGTCAAGGAGGTTCGTGGAGGTAGCCTACAAGTGTCGACCATGTAAGAGATTTTTCTACAAATTTTTAAATTAGTTAATTAACTATTTATTAAAATAAATTATAATACTTGGAACATTTTAACAAATCTAAATTGTGTATTGCATAGTTATCTATAATGAACCATACCATGATATTTATAAAAAAAATGGAATCAGACTGAATTAACTTACCTGTATGATATGTACCTATATAGCAAAGTATAAAGTTAGGTCTGGGTACTTGATGATACTCGAACTTGGAATGACTCCAGGGGTTCCATTATTATTGAACTGGTATTACACACTCTCCAATCACATCGATAGTTCTAACTCTCAATAGAATGGTTACTAATTACACGCATTGTCTTCTTAATTATGAAGAGGTTATTGATTTTAATCAATGTAATATTTAGTCAAGGGTATTTTTTGACAATTGGTAATTGATACATAAAATAAAATACATTTTAAAAAGAACACTCAATCCATAAATCCTTTCAACGATCTAGTAAACCGAAAATATGTTTCCACTCTGTAACCAAAGAAATTCGCAAAGCTGCCCACAAAAAGCGATGACGCCAGCGGAATTCTTTGATATTTGTGAAGTCCCTTTTTCTAGTGAAAACGTGATTGGCAAAATTCCCAGGTCACTTCCTTGCTACCGATTGTTTTGGTCCGTTAACCTCTTATTTTCACTTAAAAGCGTATAAGAGTTTTCCTGTTAAAATACTTTTGGCTATAACACTTCACATGAATATATTAACTCAATGCTTTCTTTCCAAAACTTTATTCACTGAACTGTTATAGTATTCTTGCAAGCTCTACTCATGAAATACTTTTGGGAATCGACTGTAAAATTTTATGCTCGTCAGGAATTTTAATAGTTTACTTAGGTATTTTTGCTTTTAAAATTTATTTAATTCATGTAAGGTTAAGTAATATCGCTAACAAAGTTTTTAATTTCATTAATTTTGTAAATTATATTTCAAAATCTTAACTACTACTTATAGTTATACCTTCTAAGAAGAAACAAAAGATTACCAGTGCTCCTATTATTTATTTTGTTGGCTTTATACGGAGATCCTATTTTTCATCAGGAGCAATATAGCTAAGTGCTAACTTTTAATTCAAAACATTGTTACAAACGGAGAGAAAAGGCTTAGTCGTTGGAAGCTTTAAAAATAACGATCCATGCCAACCCAACTTCAAACTTAATACAACGGTGTAAGATAACATTTTGTTTGGCAGATGAATTCAGGAGTAAAGTGGGCTGTGAGAACGACGTGCTTCATTTGAGCTGTAACCCACACTCGAGGGTTGCGATATATTCGGCGCAGTATGGGCGCACAGAGTACGACTCAATACAATGCCCTCAACCGCGGGGAATGAAAGAGGAAAGTGGGTATCACTCGAATTATTACGAAGGGTATAAAGAAAATGAGATAAAATTGTAAGCGGAAGTATCCGTGTATCTTTCACCAATACGAACGAAAATATACAAATAACCGTAACATCGTTAACCATTTTAAGATAAAGAAATATACTTGGTTAATAAATTGACGAATCAGATTAGTGGCTGTAATACCGATAAGTAACTTGTATATTTCTGTTGTTTATATTTATAATATATATATAAACGAAAACTAAAGTTTTCACTATATATTAATTGTCTAGTATAAGCTTAGATTTGTTTAGGATCTAAATGTGTCGTGTGGAAATCATCGAATATTGTAATGGTAGTATTTCTTTGTCTCATATTTTTTATTATTATTTCTTTAGCATGCTTAGAGCCTTACGCCACCGAAACATCGATGAGAGAATGTCACGGCAAGCGACGCTGCGTGCTATCAGCAGACAGCAAGATGTTTGGAAAACCGTGTCGAACTGGCAGTAGAACTTACTTGAAGGTTGTATATACTTGTGGTAAGTTATATATTTAAATAAATATTCATTTATATATTTTTTTAACTATAAATAGACTATCACACTAACTGTTTTAACATAATGTTTTTCGAAAAATGCTTTGATACCGAAGCCAAATCGAAGATTTAAGGATTTTGTTTTTGACTTAGAATTGACTTATATATGAATTTCTAAAAATATCAAACATACAAGATTTTAATATTTTATAAGAACCTCAAATGTATGTACTATAAATATGTTAAGATGACTTACTATAAATTTGAAGGGATAAAGAGAATTTGCGCACTGGGAGGTAGGGGTGAGAGGGCAAATTAGATACGAAAGGAGACGCATCAACAATACTTCACGCCGCTCTTCTGTGGGGAGGCGATAGCACTCCGGTGGAACTAGGCTCACATACATAATGCCATCAATTGATTAACTATTAAACCAGAAAACAGAAGTGAGAATATGGCTAATACGGTTAACGATAATTTGGTAATACAGAAAAAGATATTTATAAAGATATGAAAATAAAAATATTATAATTTTTTAAAGTTTTATAATATGAGTAACCAAAATTATACTACTTTTAAAGTACATAATTAAATTAAAATGAATACAAATTTTAACTCCATATATGATTATCTGAAAAAATACTTCAAAATTAAAGAGTGTGTGAATTTCTTTAATAAGTACTGTCATTAAACATCTTTTATCTTTTAGGTTATAGTCAGTTCACTTTTGACATACGTAAAGTGGAACTAACCAAAATGATATATTTATCCATGAAATTATTCCATTATTATTAATATAAGTAATAATTAAGTAAGTTAAGATTGAATGTGTTCCATAAAACTAGTGGTACGCCAATACAAAACAAGTAGCAAATAAATCTAACTTATAAAAGAATATCTTTTATTATTTAACAATTAAAGAAGTATCAGTACAGGCTAATTAGACTTATATAAAAAATACAACATATCGAATACGTAATAGTAAGTTTAAATTAAGACATAAATCTATAATTCAATTGTTGGTTCCTTTCACAAAAGTTTTCCTTTTGTTGCTTTGATTAAATGTTGTATAAGAATTTATTTCAAAGCAATCCATTCTTGTTTTGACATCGAAGAAGTATACAATTTTTCATTGTTTCAGTTTCTAGGGGCATTAGGGCCGATCAGTCAAAAAGTTCTACTTTGTTTTATTCTTTTCAATATTTCCTTCAAAGGCTTGAGAGTTTTGTTTCTGGAGAACATAATTAGAAATTCTCTTATGTTAGATGGAAGCTTATAAAAATTTCAAAGTTAAAGTGTATTTTGTTTATTCTCAAGATGGCAAATTAAGGCTTTAAAAGTAGCTATATTTTTTAATTAATAGCCAAACACAACACACACACACACACACACACACACACACATAAAAGTTAGTGCCTTTGCTTTTCATTAGATTGCGACTAAGTAAAGTTTATAAAGAGTTTATAAAAATATTTAGTAAGATTGGTTGACAGACAATATGATTGTTTAGTAAACTATTATTTATTATACTTCCTTTGTTTTACCAATTAGTATTTTATTAGACTTGTTCGACTAACTATTCTGGAACATTTGCTTGTATGGTATTGCTTGCCTTATTTTGGATTACTAGATCAAATCCTGACACTAACGGAAATAGTTTATGATTATTGTTAAAGTTCTCGGATCTGGTCTGGTCAGTAAATAAATAACAGCATATTATTAATGCTGTTATACAGGTATATTAGATTTTAATAAAATGCACCATAACTACTGCCTCTTCTATTTATATAGTTACCAATATTGTGTTAAGTTTCGTATTTTAGAAAGTAGTTTGCTATTTAATATAATATTTTAACGCCAGCACTTAAATATTTACACATACATAATTTATCATAATGTTAATCACATGCCTTGAGTGCATTTTAAGTAATTCATAATCTAAATTAACGATGATTTTAAGTCAATCTAATTACTCAGCCTAAGCAATAGATACAAAAAGCCATATCAAAATCTGTTAGGTATTATAAAAAGAATTGACTGAATAAGTATCATTTAATAAACACTTTCTTTTGCTAGTCTTAGTTCTCATGAAAAAACCTAGCAAACTTTCAATTTTAATATAATAAAAAATTCATTTTCTTATTACAAATAATAAAAACGAGCCAATTAAACATCGCAATGATAAAATGAAATAGTAAAGGACTATTCAGTTTTGACGTATAGGGAAAAACAAATTATAATTGAAAACCAACAAGGTTTTTACGGAATTGAAACAAAGTTTAGTTTTTGATACGTGATTGTGTTTGTTTTTTAATATTTGATTACAGAATAATTCAATTAATCTATATATGTATTTGTCTGTTTGTATCTATTTCTAATAAATTTTTTAAAACACCATTTGCAAATAAACACCTTACTTTATTCAATTATACTTGAATTATTTTGTTATCCATATCGTGTTAATTTGCTAGATTAAAATATAATTAAAGCAAAAGATTAAAATATAATTTAAGTAAAACATTGAAAATAATATTGTAAGATAAGGCATAAGTGTTCCTAAATTGAATAAATGAAAGAAAATAGAATAGTAGTTTATTTAACATAGCACATATTGCATTTTTTTATTTAAAAACAAATATTTGAATAAATTGGATTGCTTCAACTTTACTTATTTGACTTGATTCGTAAATAAGCAATTTCCAGTTTCCATATTAAATATTTCCAGACTGTCTGGCGTCTTCAAATATATAAATAAGAGAGATATTACTAAAGACTCGATGTTTTTATATATTGTATGTTACATAAACGCTGTATATCTATATATTACATGTTTTCATTATATATATATGAGAGACAAGTGGTTACTCAAACAATCAATCGATTGTATAAATTATGATAACCTTTGATTTTGCATATTTCAATTATTCGTACTATTATCAATGTGTGTACATTAATATTTGAGTGAGTTAAGGTACAAACGTGTTCAAAATTCCTATACTGTGCTCGAAATTTCAATTCAATGCCAATTCTCTGTTAAACGATACGATTGAGTTTGGCAAACGAAGCGTTAATGATCTAAAATGCCAGCAAAAACCTCAATAGGGGCCTTGGGTCAGGGATCTGTTTGACAGAGACTGCACAATAGCATCTGATTACTCTTTGGAAACTGTGATCAATGGGTATAGCTCGATTCCATAGTTTCAATTAAAGTGGTTATGTTTTACAATTAAATTCCAAATTAATGTGTAATATAAACAGTAAACAACATGGTGCTTTTAGTATTTACAACACAAGAAAACTAAGCAAGTGATCTCAATGTTTAAAAATACCTAAAATATATAAAAAGTAACAAAGAAAAAATAAAAGTCACGACGATTTTTTTTCTTCTCTATAAAAATAAAATGTTCTTATTTAAAAGCCCCTTCAAAACCTACATCACCCTAAAATCTAAAATTAACATTCCATTATACATTATCCGGATACCCAAGTTTAGCTCTTAAGAGACTTATAATCTTAAGCCCCTGTATTAAAGTGGTAATTAACTTGCAGTGCCCCGGACAGTCTTGAAAGAGAGATACGAAAGCGCTCCTGAAGAGGACGAAGTCGCTCACGATGTATCTGATCTTGAACACGAAGAAGTCGGTAAGTGTTTTAAATATAAATTTAAAATGGTACTAAGTATGTTCAAAATAAATATTTGTTTGATATATACACAAACTTCGTTCACACACACACACATGCGAATTCAATAAAACGTTTCTTTGAATTCTCCTGACGTAAACAAATATTAATAATTCCTTCGTGACATTTTCATTCAAGCCTTTGTATGGGACATGTAATTACACCAGATTAGTATTATTCACCCTCGCAATGAGCTCTATGAATGAGACATGAGTGTACGATATATTCACGTGATAATTACGATCCCCTTATCCAATTACACTTCCTTAAATTTTAATTAAGTTTTGTGGAAACTGGTGCAGAATGACTAAACACTTTATTTATAAATGTATGGAACGATATCAGATGACATTTCTAAAGTGAAATGTATGTTTTGTATAATTAATACGTAATTCTGTTATAAAAATATTGTTCTGTTCATATTTATGTTACTTTATTTTTTATTTTGATATTAATATTAAATATTATTTTATTTTATTTAATATAACAACAAAGATGGAAAATTTATATATTAAGTAGTAATAAACGTCACATTGACACAAGATGCATAATCATATTTTTTGTTACCAACATAAAAACAAATTTTATTAAATATGTAATTACACTTACAAACTTAAAAATGTTATTTGTAAAAAAAATATAAAAATAACTTGAATCTTTCCTGAAAATGTTAGTAGGTTAAAAAGATATAATCATTTCCATACCTATAGCTGCCATCACTGTACGAATAATATTTTAATTCATATATTGTTCTATATGATTTTATTTAAGCAAGTAAACTGGATATACTCAATGTATAATATATTCAAAATGTTATTACGACCTTATTAAAATAACAGTATTATAATATTATGTAAGAATATTTATTTAAAAACATCATATTATAGATTTATGTTGTCTAGACTATCTAAATGACTATAGATAATTCTAAACGTAACAATAAAAAAAACCACTTGACAGTAATAGTGTAAAAGCAAATACAAAATATGATGATATTTTCACTTAAGAAGATCTGTTCGTGCTAAGGCTTTAAATAGATCGAGGTACTTAACCGTTATACGTTTTCCCTCAAGCTCTCGTCGTAACAAATATGAGCAAAGTTATCATTATACTCAACTCTTAACCGTAAATAAATTTAAGTAGGTTCATAACTTTTTATACCTATTAAGATAGTTAAGAGATATAAACTTAAGACTCATTAATCCTTATATAAAATGTGTTAAGTTTTATAAACTATAAAGTGAGATATAAAATATTTATGATCATTTTATATTTGATGGTTTCTAAATGTTTATACATCGTTATTACTTTTTTATAGTTTGAAATGAAAAATGGCGTTAGATGAAAATTTTTAATTAATTTGATGTCAAAAGCACACAACCTGTCTACAGATTTTAAATTAAAGTTCAAGTATTGATTATATCTTTAGAGAGCGTGTATTAAAGTATTACAATAAGATAAATAAGATTTAGATAACGTTGTCCCCTAAAATGATAGAATATTAAATTTACGAGGAACACACTTAAAATTCGTGAGCGACAATATTATTAAGGTATAACACGGAGAAAGGGAAGCTTAATCCACTCTTAATTTGAACTGGTACAATTTACTGGGATTTGTTTGCAGATGTCGGTTTCTTTACTCAGTCGCTGTAAAAACGGATTACGTCCCTTTGAAGATGGAACGTGCTGTTTTTAATCTATTAGTCGTTTATTTTACGATAACTTAATCGCTGTAAAGCGTAAAAATCATATAATATTTATAATATAGTAAATTTTGTATAGTATCTATAATTTATTACTTTATTTTAGTATTACGCTAAGAAATCGTAAAATAATTTATGTTGTGAGCTTTAATAATCTTATCTTAATAAACTGTATATCAGAAGAGATTTAGTTAAGCGTTGTTCATATTAAATGTGATATTCTTAAGTAATTAAGAGGTTATATAATAATTCCGTTTTATATTTATTAACGATCATCTAATTTTAAATAACTTATAATTTTTCTGCTACAGCCATCAATTAAAATTTCATGAAATAAAAACAGTTGTAACTATTATTTTTGCCATAACAATATGATTTTCATATAATTTATGTATAAAATATATGAGCTTTATTTCTATTTTCATGTAAATGTAGACATTTAAATCGTTTTTATAGATGAATCTAATGATCGTTTGTGGGGGGAGTCGGTCCCACCAGCGCCAGCAGTGGCTGCGGTACCCCCACAGCGACCTTCCTTGTCAACTAATTCGAGCAGAGATGAACCATCAGCATCCCCCCCAAAACAGCACATGTCTAATGATGGTGAGATTTTGAAGTATATTTTAATAGTTACTACACATTAATTAAAACTTTTGATAGGCAATAGAAGTAGTAATTTGAAATGATTTTAATGATTTTGAAATGATTTTAATGGGCCTTTACTGCCAATTTATATTTTAGTATCTACTTATCTAATGGTTTTAACAAGTTATTCTAAGTGCAAAAAAATTTAAAAAACAATTAAGAATATTTTTGCCTTGAGTAAAGGTTCACTTGTACTTTGTATAGATCAAGCAAGGGCACTGCGTTTTTATAATAATGTAGTTTGAGTTACTTGTTAATAAAAATACGATAACATTTTTGCCAAAAGCATATTTCGCTGTACTGAATTATGTACCTTCTTAATTTTAGTTTTACACCAAAATAAACACAACTTTATACACTCACATGTTTAAGATAAACCAAAATTCCACGTGGTTTTGTTTTATCCGCCCTGTTTACTTTGCACACTACCACAAGAATAACAAAATTTTAGGTTAATAATGAAACATTTTCTCTAACATTTTCAAAACTTAAGAATTATTTCTTACAATGTAAATACAGTTTTAATTTTAGGTTTTACTTAATACCACATCTTTCAATACATGATTATTACAACTACTAACTAACTATATGGTACATTTTTTTTTAATATCAACATTGAAGATAATTAAAACAACTTTCGAATTACGAAGTGTGGCAATAGATTTAAAATAATTATAATTGCAATATTGCTCTTGATATTATCTGCGTATAATTCTATAGAAAATAATAGAAACTATTACTAATTTTTTTTTTTCTACAGAACAATTTGATATCATGTATATCTACGTGATTGCTGCTACATCGGGCGTGTGTCTGTTATGTTTTATAATCGGTATTATACGATGCGTTAAGCTCAAAAGCAACACAGACCAAGCCAAAGGACCAGATATCTCCGGCGCCACCGATATCCCTAATGGCTTTAATGACAGTATATCGGAAGTCGATAATGACATAAACATCACAAGTCTCTCAGGCCCGATGGATGCAGTCGACTCCAGTCTGAAACAAGACATGCAAATTACAAACATGGCAAACATGAGTCCAAAAATCAATCGATACGTCGGTAGACCAGTGCCTAATACGTATCCTCATGTGAGTACTAATATGTATGGACAGGTGGCGGAATTCCCCGTTGAAATGCCTCTCCGAACTATGCCTCATGGCACTTTAGGGCGCGGTATTGCGGTGAAAACTCTACCTAGACTTCAAATGCAGACAGAAACAGATCCGAACAATAGGAGTTTATATCGATATTCAAATGCACAATATTATTTTGGGTGACAACAGGATAATGGTCAGTGTTCCGATGTATCAAGAACATACTGTTTCTAGATGAATCGTGTAGTGAAGAGAACTTTGTAATGCCCTACTTTTAAATACAGAAACTGTGATATTAATTGAAATTTTCCTATTGTACTGTTTTCAAGCTATTGATACTGGAAGAGCTGTGTTTTCTTATTATTAAACATTTGTTCATTCTCAATAAATTATATATGAAGCATTTTCTTATTTCGGAATGTTTAAGTACTTATAGGAGAATTCTGTCATATAGGTATTAGTTATTTATGTGTGAACATGAAATACTAACACATCAACCATCTTATGCTTATCAAAAATAGCTATAAAACACGAAAACAAATGACATAATTTAATGTAACAAAATAAAAGTGACAAATGTTAAAAAAATACGTTTTATTTTGTTTGTGACAACTCAATAATTAATTATATACTGTTCACAAAACTTTGTAATATTTTTTTTACTTGTTTACAAAATTTGATTCGTTTTAATAATATTTTCCCTTTGCTTGATGTTTTAATTTTCTTATTTGACGTGTTATTGAAATGTTTATATAAAGACGTTTCAAATTAATTACATTTTCTTTTGTGTCTTATACAAAATAACAAAACGATATTTTAATATTAAAAAAACACAGCATCTTTTTAATAGTAGAAGGCTTTACAATGGTATTAATTAGAATATAGGTATGAAATGTTTATATTTTTTATATTAAGTTTCAGTAGCCTACTTGCATTTATGAATGTTTATTTAGTAAAAAAATAAATTAAATGAATAGATGTAATATAAATATTTGTTGATGTCAACTTAGATTTAAATAATTATTTATATTTTCTAACACCAATGTACTGGATTTCTTACTTGGATGGATGGATGGATGATATTTGACCTTGGTCGTAATATTAAGAATTAAAAAATCTTAATTACTGAAAACATAAATTGATATTTATACAAACTCAAATAAAATGTTTGCTGCCATCTTTAATTAATTACAAAATCTTTCATCTTATAACAAGTATTTTTTCCTGAACGAATCAACGTCAAAACCAGCCACAATTTAGAAATATGGTTTGGTAAAAGTAAATTAGCGTTTATTACTTAGAGAGTTTAATTTTATTTCTTTTATTTAATATTGATAGACATAATTTATAGCTACTTCATATATATCAAAATTATATAAAGTTAGTTTACTTAAATAAAATGACTGACCTCAAGAATTGGTTGTTAGTTTTAAGTAAAATATAATAGTGTACAGATAAATTTTTATGTCGTACATCGATTAAAATTAATGCACAATTTATTATTTTCTTTTTCCCCTTTCATTAATAATGGTGTTATGGAACCTGAGGTATAATCACCTTCTTCATTGTACCATAAAGCTACAGTTTATGCACCGACGAGCTTCAGAAGGGTTACTAACATAGAAAACAATATCTTATTTCAACTAAACGGATTTTTCAAAGTGAGTTATTGTTCGATAGTTCGATTTAATGATCATTATAAAGAATAGATTTCATGTTTAAAGTATTTCAAATTTGATTATTAAATATCTATACTACTATCTACAATTTGAAAACCTTTCTGATAAAAGCATTCTAATGACAAATTATTCTTCTTTATTAATAAGAAAATATATATTTTTAATATTGCAGTCATTAGGTTTCTGAATAGCAGCTTTAGAATAAATATTTATATAACATTAAAGTACAAATCATGATATAAATATGGTCTGAAAGGAAGAATCACATAAGTTAAAAATTGTATTAAAGTGATAATAAAAATCTTGAACACTTGTATACTAATGTCTAAACCTTAGTTACAAATAATATATAACAATAATCGTTGGCAAAATGAGTAGTGAATTGTTATTACTCGCTATATTTTAGAGTTTTACATTACTTTGCTGCAGTGAAATATTACAAAACGACGCAATGCGACACATATCGTAATAAGGTTTGTAAGATGCGGTATGCGTAGACATGAGCTTTGTCCTGAATAATTTACTTATAAACTTTGAATTTCGATTGATGCTATGTGGTTAGAATACATGAATGTTAAGAGAATCCAAGGAGTTATATAAATGAACAAACAATTTGACAATGGTAATATTTGTCTATGAATGATTTATCACAGTTATATGTTTTGTATGTGAACAAAATTAAAAATATTTACATCTTTAACTCGTTCGTAAACAGATAAACTCTTTTATGTAAAAATGATACAGGCAAATATGTAATTACTTTCAAATAAATTTCTTCAAACGTATGACAGTAAGAAAAGTCTTGTTATATTTAATGCCTTCACATAGACATCCTAATAAGCAAAAGGTAGATTGCGATCTAAAATTGCGATAAAAAATTAAGACAATGAAAATAAGGTAGATAATATAACTGTATATTATTACTTGCTCGAATCTTTATTATTATTCTACTAATTAACGAAATATATTAGTTAAAAGTTTAAAATTTTACTTCCATTTTTTATGTTAGCTCAATACATGATAATCGAAAGAAAGGTTTTTCTAATATTGCAAAAAGCGTAATGAATACACAAAATATATATCCCTATAAGAACAAAACAAATTCTAAAAATGTCTGTGAGTATATATGAATAGTGTTTAATACATTTACTCTTCTAAAACAATACAAATCTTCATACAATACAGACAAAAAGTATCAAACTGACATTTATTATTTAAACATTATTATTTCTCATAAATACGAAATGTAAAATTCTATATTATACAACATATATGCATAAATAATAGGGACTAAACTCAAATATGAAACACAATATTGAGTGGGTGAAGGGTTTTAGAAGGAAATACGTAATATCCTCTATAACAAGAAAGTTTGAGATCGAAAAAAGATTGAAAACAGACCTTTATCTAAATCAAATTTACGTCGAGCTTTTTTTTAATATCTATTTATATAGTATAATCTATAATATCTAAACCAACTCATCAATTCGTTGTTTTAACCAACTCAACAGCATGCATAAGTCTCAAATAACTACACGGCTACAAAACAAAATCTTGATAAAAGAATGAAATCCAGATAATATCTTATTTTGATCAAAATACATTTTTAATATATAATACATGAATAAATTTTCCAGACTTATTATTTAATATTACTGATGAGAAAAAAGATGAATGTATGTTATTATTTAAATAAAAAAACCGAATACAACTTTATAACACAAGAATTGTTAAAATGTTTTCTTCTGAAAACATTTCTAAGTACTGCAGATTTAATATGCTGTTAGATTTTTTGAAATATGTTAACATATAAATCGGTTTTATTATTTTATTTTGCTCATGTGTGGTTGTTTTATAACATATTATTTTTCGCAGAATTAAATTTTATGTTTTCTGTACGCTGACATCATTAACACCTACGTTGGTTATCGTATTGGTGAATATATATTAAAATAATAATGCTTTACTGAAATAAGTTTGATTTCGTCTAAATAATATTTTTGGAATAAAGTCCGTAAACAATTTAGGATTTATTAATAGCTAGCATTTTTTTGTTTTTTTTTTTTTGTTTCAAACAAAGAAGAGTAATTCAGGGTTCCTTTTTTTTTAGTTATCTCTATCACAAGCAAAGTGCTCTTGGATTCCTTTAATCCCAAAGTACCAGCACTCGGTTAATATACCGGCTACAGATAACGAGGTCTTACGTTAACCCAGATATATTGTTACAGTAACATTTTGGCAACTTTGGTACTCACACCCTATTAATTAGATTTAGCTTTAATAGTCAGCCTTTTATTCGAGCCTGCTTTGAAGATATTCAGATAATTATGATACTTATTATTACAATATGTTATTATTGATAAAAATATATAAAATGCCATCTTATATTTATTTGTCCAGCTTCAAACATAATAATTTTGATTGAACCAATGAATTAAAAATAAATGACATTGAAATTATGTATCTATTTTATATTTAATGTTGAAAAAAAAAAAATAATAGCTAAACTAGATCAAAATTGTTTAAAAATCAATGTGCCTGAAAATTAATACAATAACTTAACGGATGTTTCTTTTTGGATCGTACTTAAAATATAATGTATGTGTTTTATGATAAATAAGTTGCACGTTTATAGTATTATACAACACATACCTACTGTTTTTTAATCTGATGAATTCAACAGTTACTTCCAAATCTTTTAAATGATAATACTTTTGAGCTGTAACCAAACATACAACAATACTATAAGATATAAAAAAAACATAAATTAAATCAAATGAATAATGAAATCAAGGGAACCGTACTTACTGTTTCTACGCTTTATTAGCTTCATAAGGAAGCTGTAAATTTTATTCCTTGGGACTATTTTTCCTCTTAATTACATGTTGAGAATTATTAGTCACTCCCCTTAGAATACTTAAGACTCAAGACTGCCCCAAGTCAAGGTCACTCAAGACTGATAATAAAAGACATTTTCTTTTACACGTTGTGGAATATTAACTGCTTATACGTGATAGAACGAGAATCTGTACGTCTTAACATGTTAATATGTTTTTTTTTATAATATAGTTTTTCTGTCTAACTTCATGAACATTATACCTAAAGTATGTAAAAGGAAGATTAATTCAACAAAATATTGAATTCTAAATTCTCCGAGGATCTTGATATTGATGTCCCAAACACCTTTTGAATAACACTTTGATGTAAAGTACGTTTTAACATTACTTTATGTAAATGCGGATCCACAAAATAGACGCTATCGAATAACAGTTATCGTGGAACGTAAATGACGTCATAGATATTTTATTAAAACATAAGAAATATGTTTGTGGACCTAGTTATTATATGTCGGAAACAATAGTTTCAATAATATCTGCACTTGTATTTTGTTCCGTTATATTTTATTTATTGAGTAGCGGTGCTTACGAATTTTGTTCGCATGAAATATGTCTACGTTACTACGTAGACTACTTTTATTACTACTTTTAAAGAGTACCTTATAACATGAACTATGTGCCAGTGAAAGTCCTATTAAAGTAGGTTCGGCTGCTTCAGAATTTTGCAGGAACAAAGCGACTGAAAATTATGTAAGTACTTTATATACTTATCTTATATGGGTATCAGATTATATATCTTCAAATTAGGTCAATTTGAAGATATACACAAATAATATTTATATATATATTTTTATTAACGTCCGTTTTTCTTCGTTTTTAATATTAAATGTTTTTGTATATTATTTTCAAATTTAACATTAATATTTAATTTGGTATTTTTTAAGGATGCTAATATATGTTTATGAGATATTATGGTGTTACAATAACGTTGAAATAATACCATTAGTGATAAATATACATTCAGGTTATAAGTGAATAGCCCACATTACTTTGAACATAATAATGTAAGGAAATATATTTTCTAATTGAGTACTTCTATTAAGATAAAATTAAAACTACTTTTGTCAACAAATAACTGTTGGCGTGAATGAAAGTTATGAGACTCTGTTTATGTGAATGAATAATTTAATTAGAGAAGGGTAATTTTGAAATTTAGCTTCTCTTATCTAACGTATTTTTGGTTAATTTATTATTTTTTAAGTACATTTACATAACCTACCAGTCTAAAGTTGCAGTCGATACTTTGGACATGATTATTTATTTTCATATTTTCTTAAAATGTATATTAACTAAACAAGTTTATAAACTATCTAAAACATTTATTTGGGTTGGGTCATGTTGTCAATGTTATACATAATATGGTTAGAATATTCAAAGGAAACCTAACAGATATCACCTCCGTTCGAGATAATGTTAACACCTTATTAATTCGGACCTTTTATTAATATTCTTAAAAGTTTCTTCATATATCATAGTTTTCTGAACAACAATGAGGTAAGTTTAGAAATATAGATCACATGATTGATAGTTTTCTCTCTAATTTGATCACAAAAATCAAAATGATTGTGTTTGTACATAAATATGTAAAATTCATAAAGCAATGTTATTAAATACCATTTTTGCTCACTTATTTAGAAATTGCCAATTTGGATTACTATTCCGAATTAGAAAATATTTTGTACTCTATCCTCAATTGATATTATTACCATATTACTTTTTTTATAAAAATACTAGCAGACCCGGTCACGCGTTGCTGTGACTATTGTTTTCGATATATTACATTGTAGTAAACTATTTAAGGGGTAACGTTCAGAGTACATCTGTCATGAAAACCATAATGTTTTCTTATAGTCGATATTAAGCAAAAATCTAAACAAAATAATTATAATTATTTTTTTAATTTTATCCAAGTTTATAACACTATTTGTATATTACAATGTTTTTAGTAAATAACTTGGAACACTAAACTTACGAATGAGGTAGGTAGTGTAGACACCTCATTCGTAATTACTCAATCCAGTCAATAGATACCGCCATCTTTTAGAATTGTTAGGAGCTAACTGCAAAATGATAAACTAATAATTTGCAATAAAATAATACTGCGACTATGAATTGAGTTGAAAATTATTATATCTTTTAAGTTAGGTCAAACTGTACGTGGTGTGTAAATTTATTAAAATCAGTTAAGTAGTTTAGGAGTCCATCGCGGACAAACAACGCAACACGTGATTTATATATATTAAGAATTCTGGTGGATTTTTTTATCATTTAATATTTTAAATAATATAATAAATAAATCGTAAAATTATCCTTTTTTTAATATGTTACTTTATCATTTTATTAAGATGTCCATTGTTAAAAGTATTTGGTGGTTTTTACTAATACATACAATGAAAGTTAAACTCAAAACATTTAAATTTTATAAGATAAATCATGAAAAATGATTTTTTTTAAAATAAATACAACAATTTTTATACAACTCGGCAGACTTCGTTCTGTCAAATCGATTTGGAATGTGGCAGTTTATATTTCGACCTTAAGACGTTTTTACTCTGCTGATCCTCACACATCGCCCTATCATCATGGTGACGGTTCTGTTCAGGAGAATTAAAGAAAAAGGTCAGCTCGGGTGACTTAAGTATCTTAGCTTCCACGAACTTTGGTCACCCTTTTGAGACCCACTAAAAACCCCGATTGGGATGCCTGCCAGAGGGCTTCAAACCAAGAGGGGAACTTAAGGTTCAAACCTGATTGAAAAATAATCTAAAGGAATAGTGGGAACCTAAAGGTGACAAATATTTATAAAGTGGGTGCTTCAATTACAAAGTACAGAGATAATTAATTATTTATTACTATTATTATTAACATAGGGTTCATAACCGATGAAATAAAAAATAATGAAATAAAACGTATTTTCAGTAATCGCGTTATTGTAAATCAAGTGAATCATAATTATTAACAAAAATCTGTTTTATTTTTATTTTAGTGCTTTATGATACACAATGTTTTTCGTTTGATTACCTGGTGAATATATAAATAAATCTCATGGTTTTCCAACACGGGAACAGGCAACATACAATTGACCATGTGAGAAACATGGGTTTTCTAGATTAATACCACAAACACCTAATGATTGCCCCTGGGACTTATTTATGGTCATAGCAAAAGCAAGCCGCACTGGAAATTGTAGTCGTTTAAATTCAAATGGTACATCAGTCGGAATCATTGGGATGCGTGGTATCAAAACGTCTTCTCCTTTATACTTTCCTTTCAGTATAGTTGCTTCTATCACGTTGTTCAATAATTTTTTTATCTCTAACCGTGTGCCGTTGCAAAGACGCGGTTGGTTGATATTTCTCAACATTATTACTACCGATCCAACCTTTAATTGAAGATTGTGAGGTGGCAATCCTGGTAAATCCAGCGAGTTTAAAAATTCAAGCGGATAGTTGACGACATCATCTTGGTTAGTAGCCGAATCAACTGATTTATATATCCTCAATTCTTCTGTAATTTGTTCTTGAATTTTGAAATTTAATTCTCTTACATCTATGTTTTTTGCAGCCAATATAGCCCGTTCGCTCAACCAATCATGGTTTCTATAATTTTGAGCAACATCTGGAAACACCTTTTGAATAAGTTCATCTTTTGATCTAGTTAACTGACAAAAACTTTGAGGAAAGTTAATGCAACCAGTCAAGGTGTCTATAGGAAATTTGCCATTACCAATGTCAATGAGTTGTTTAGAGAGTATGTCTCCAGATTTGTCAATTTGCAACTTGACACGCATATTCTTGCTTAAGTGTAACCTTCACATGTTTCCACAAATTGGAGGACTTTAAACATGCATTAAGTTCATCAGCTGGCGTTGATCGTGGAATCACTGGCAACGTTTGACGAAAATCTCCTGCTAATAAAATCATTGCACTACCAAATGGGTTATGATTGCTCCGTAGATCTTGTAAGGTTCTATCTAAAGCCTCCAAAGATGTTTTATGTGCCATCGTGCATTCATCCCAAACAATCAATTCACATTGCTGCAAAACCTTTGCCATTGCAGAGTTCTTCGAAATTTTGCAGGTTGGAGTTTCGTTGCTTTGCATGTTTAATGGTAATTTTAGTGCTGAATGAGCTGTTCTACCACCTTCAAGCAAACTTGCTGCGATTCCCGACGAAGCGAGTGCAAGTGCAATTTTATTTTGTGAGCGAATTGTTGCTAATATCAATGAAATCAAAAAAGTTTTTCCTGTACCACCAGGTGCATCTAAGAAGTAAATCCCTCCTCTTTTATAATTTATTACTTTTATAAGTGTATCAAATACATACTTCTGTTGTTCATTCAATAGTGGAAGATTTGTTTGAATTAATTCTTTCAAAGTGTTGAGATCATATAGTTTTTCTCGGTGCAACTCTTGGTTAAAATAATAGTTTGATGAGCTTGTGATGATATTACAGCATCATTGATCCCAATGAGCATTTTTCTAGCAATCGCAATCGTTGGCAAGCTTTTTTGTATGATCCACACAAATCACCATCAACAGTTCGTACATGTTGGAATGATGTTGGGCCACGTACATTGTCTAATAGCAGTCGTGAATAAAAACTTTCATCATTGCTTTGACGTACTGAATAAATTCGACCAATCGCATCTGTAGAATATACATCTGGGTATCCTAAAACTGGTTTTCCTTGATTCCGTGGTATAAATCTCCTTAAGGATTGATTCCAAGTATAATATTTTGGCATTTCAGAATATAACAATGTTTGAACAAAAGCATCGTTTTGGCATGTCAAAAAAAACTGGTTAATGTAATAGATGGTGGCTGTACAGCTCTTTGTACTGCGTTCTGTGCTGTAAAATATACTCTTTGTCCATTTTCTAAATGCACAGCTAAATGAACAACAGTAGGGTGTCTCCCATGAGTAGGAAAAGAAAATATTCGCCAAACTGCTTCATTACTGCTAACATAGCGACCCATTTGGTATTGGGTAACTTCATCATTGGAATTCTCTGCATTAATACCAATCACAGCCATATCACTCCCTTTGGTTACATATTTGCAAATGTATTTAATAGATTTTACTGAATGGCAAGATTCAACGTTGATGTGCGCTTTGAAGGTCTTTGATAAAATGGGTGAATATGGAACAATCCAGCGATTATCTATTTCAATATCTTGTTGATTTAATTTGACAATTGTTGATCTTCCATTGTCTGCTGTCGATCGGCGACGATACAAAGGATAACCGTCATTACCAGTGATTGTTTCAGATATTAATGTCCGTGGATATCGCTTTGAACATTTACCATCCACCATACACGGTGAATTTTGATTAAGAGTTCTACAGGGACCATGTATCATGTTTTTAATAACTACCTCATGCAATCCAGGATCTACTTCTACATTAGGAATTTCAGCTGATATTACTGCATCAACTTCATTTGGCCTTATCTTTTCAACTAACCAAATCAAAATGTGTGCATGTGGCAATCCCCGTTTCTGCCACTCCACAGAATACATCCAGCAGCGTGTCTCTCCAAACACATAATGTTTCACAATGAAATCCATCAAAGATTTCAACTTTTGTCTAAAGACTCTGGCTGTAATATCATGACGATCAATAGGTGATTGCCCAGGGAATAACTCCTGCTTGATTTCTATGCAGTGTGGATTGCATGTAAATGTGATGAACAAATCTGCTGTACCATAATGACGAACATATGACATGGCATCTTGAGCATATTCATGCATATGTCGAGGGCTTCCGATGTATGTTGCTGGAAGAATAGTCATCCGACCAACATTCTGTGCATTTCCATCATTATTAATCGCATCTCGAAGGTGAATATACTCTTCAGATCTGAGTTTGGTCTGATTCAACCTGATGAATGTTAATCTCTCCGTTTCAATTTTAACATACATGTCTACAACATACTTGTGATATAATCGCCGACATTTGAGTATGTGATTGTCTTCATTTTCACGAATCATTAGGCGGTAGGAATAATAGTTCATTGAACTGACTTTTTTGTTGGTTTCGGAACCTGAAAATAGATTTTTGTTTTCATAATATTGAAAATTAAAAAAAAAATAATATAGTGACTGATAATATAGCTCCATAGCTAAACTAATATTTTTTTTACCTGTAATGGGATTTATCATCTTCTTTGTGAAATCATAGCCATTTTCACCTTGCCAAAATATAATGGGATATTGCAGTGCGTCATATGAGCGGTGTGTTTCCTTTATACGTTGTAATTGATCATTCCGACGATGTAAAACAATATCACGGGATTCCAAGTTTTCTCCAACTACAACGATGGCAACTTCATCAATAGTTGGTGCATTAAAACGTCTTGCATGTTGGCCAACAGGTGTTTTATCAGCTCTGATTACAATTTTGTGATTATCAGATGGCATCCGATCCAGTGCAGTTTTAAACAACATAACCAATTGATTGTACTCATGAAATAAAGTTTGTAATTGTTCTACAATAGACCTCTTTAGTGAATTGTTATGTGAACAACGCATATCAATTTCTCGTGGTGAATTGCCCATGAAATAAATTTGCAGAAATTTGTAATTGCTATCTGACACTGGTAACAGTGAACCTGCTCTATGATATATTTGGCCTTGTATCTGTAAATTAAAAAAAATGATTTTTGCCAAATAGAAATAATATTTGTTCCTAAAAAGTATATCTGTCTCTTAATTTGAATCACCAAATAATAATTGATATGCTTAGGTATGTCAATATGTAATAATTAGTTGTAACTAATATCCATCGTCAAATAATTATATTGTGTTTCAAAATAATAAAAGTGTTGCTAATACTGAATCACCAAATAATATAATGACTAAGTAATATATGTTTTGGGGTTTAGGAAACTGAAGGTTAATGACACATATTTACTTAGTTAACAGGAAATTTTGTTCATTAAAATAATAATGATAATTGATATGCTTAGGTATGTCAATATGTAATAATTAGTTGTAACTAATATCCATCGTCAAATAATTATATTGTGTTTCAAAATAATAAAAGTGTTGCTTATACTGAATCACCAAATAATATAATGACTAAGTAATATATGTTTTGGGGTTTAGGAAACTGAAGGTTAATGACACATATTTACTTAGTTAACAGAAAATTTTGTTCATTAAAATAATAATGATTAACTGCTATAATACATACCTTAAAAGTTGGCATGAAATTTTCCCGAACTACGTTTGTTGCCCCAAATGATGTCATTTGAAAGCAATTGTTATATTGTTGAATATTTGACAAAAAGTGTATGGAATCTGGTTCTATTCCTGAAACCAATGAGTACAATGGCTCTGGTGGTGGATCCAATGGTATCAATTTCACTTTCCCATTTGCGCAACACAATCCATTTGCTTCATTTTTGTATTTCAATGCCTTACAATAAGAGCAAACCAAGTTCATAGATCCAATAGCAACACATTGGTGGTTACTGTAGTCAATTGACAAATCGTAATTGAAAGCAGCTCGATTCAAACTTTCGCGATTATTAGTTGAATCTCTCGCTCTCGCTTCCCGCGTTTGTGATATACGAATTCTTTCGCGTTCATTTCGGTCGTCACGTTCATGTGCAGTATGATAAGATCGGTAATTCATTTGGTTTGTAGCATTTCGGGTTCTTCTACTTAAATTACTTCGTCTTATAGGAGGCATATCGTATATAATTACCTAAATTTATTCACATGAAATAATTATTAATCACAGGTATTTATACAATCAAAATTAATTATTAAATATTATAAACGCTTTTTAACGCAGTTTGTTTGACAGATGCAATGACGTGAAAACTGATGACAATTTATGTCGCATTCCGAAACTAAAACAAAAGAAAGAATATTCCAAGGCCAATCAAATCTTACATTTACTTTTTTTGACTTTTCAATTTGGTCGGGTGTACACATTCATTTGATTAAATTTGAACGTTGTGCAGCGACAATAAAGCACGAATTGACTCTTTGACGTTAGCAAGACACCTACATTGTTTAGACAACAATGAGTGCTTGTAATTTAATATCAACTTTATTGAATAGCAATACAGTTCAAATTGACTCTACATTTAGTTATTCTACATTTAAAATATTTGTATAGGAAAAAGAAAAGGGCTTTTTTAGGGTTTCCCTGGAAATTATTCAAATTTTTCTCGCCGTTAGAGCCATCCTTGGACTTCAAGGAACATTTAAAAAAAAGAATTGTTAAGATTGGTCCATGCGTTGTTGAGTTATGCGCTTACCAACACATTTTGCGATTCATTTTTATATAATAGATGTACTATATAATACGGATTTATAATTTATATCAAATTCATTAATTAAATCTATATTTTAAAAATATGAGTTACATGAAATCTCATATTATTTTTTTTGTATGTCTTCATTAATTTTATTACATTTGTACCTATTTAGATATAGACCTCGAAAACTCAAGTGTTTTTCATTCTAATTGTTCTTTTGTTATTATATTTTATCTGACGTAGTGCTTTGATCTGATACTGTAAATGGACGTTTCTTGCTGTTATAGGTTTACCCTTTCTTTTTTGAAATTTTTCAATCAATCAATTAATCAGGACTTTAAAATCAATCAATCTCAGCACTTCTTTCCTGTTTTAAAGACTAGAGATTTTGGTATATTAAATTTAATTTTGGTATATTAAAAGTAAATATTTATACTTAGTATATATCCAAATAAGTGATAGAACAAATCTTTATTTACATTAAAACGGAGTGATAGAAAAGCTTGGAAAATACCAAAATAGTAAAGAAACGCATTAAGAAGCTTGACATTATTTATTAAATATGACGTTCCAAAACCAAATTAGATTCTTTGTTGAAAAAACTTTTGAGTTATTTTACGGAATTAGAAAATGCTGAAGATACATACTTCCCAACCACCTTCCGTTTTCCTGTTGAACAATTGCTCAAATTTCTGAGTGGTACTTTTATCAGGGATATTATTTTATTTTTTTAGCTATTTTTATATTCAATATATAACGTATTGTTATTTTTAATTATTTTATTAATACTAATATTCAATTTAGAGTAATGAACACAAAGTAAATTTTATTGAATTTTGTAAAAGTTACGATCGATTTTAAAGTTTGTATATTGTTTGATTAAGGAATATAACAAACTCAAATGAGGAATATAAATAACCCTGCCAAATGTATTATGAATATCCAAGTTTTGCATAATTCTAATGATTTGTTTGTGGACTGTAAAACATATCCTATCACGATTCCAGACCATAATGTGGCAATAAACAAACAAACACAAAATTTGTTTTGAATATTGAATAATGATATTCTTTGTTATTCAAAAATATTCCTTATCACTCTTACTATAAAACTCATTTTTATAGGTTCATTTTTTTAGGTAATTGTTTTGAAACAATACTGATATATGTTATCTAGGCATTCAGGTTACTGGATGTTTATAACTTGCAAACCGCAGTTAGCTACTACAGGCACATGATTTAACTTTACATTGAAATAATTACTTACCAATATTTTCACTAACAATAATGAGAACATTATAGTACGACTTAAGTAGTATTGAGATTGTTCATTTTGTTACCTTTTTGTATGACAGTAAAATGAAAGAATACTTTTGCTAATAATTTATAATTATTGAAGTATTACTGTAACTAATTATAACCCATAATATATTGGGTAATTGGTTAAATTACTTAATTTAATCGTAGCAATTTTTAGTCACCTTAGTTAAATTAAATTATATTAAAATACCAATAATATCAATAATTAGGTTAATTAGTTTCTCCCATATACAGGTATACTTAATTAACAGACTTGGTTTAGGTTTAATAAATTTTTACGACATAAGACGGAATAATTTTCGCTATAACAGCATTTCCGTATCTTTAATAGTTTAGATGTTTTATGGTGCTCCACATCTTAGATTTTAAAAATTTTGACAGACCTCGCTTAGAGCCTAAAACCTAATTGTAAAACAAACTTTCTTTGAATTGTAATAATTCCTAAATAACTCGTTGAAATTATATGCATGTTGGAAATATGTTTAGTTATATAAGACCCACTTGGTTACAAAAAAAAAATGGCATGAATCACCTTGAGAAAAAGATGATAGATCTGGTAAGCTCCTCTCCCCATTCGTTCTCTTTTCTTCATACCTGCTTTTTTCTCATATGTTTTTGTAATATTATATAATTCAAAAATGCCTTGCGAACACTTATTACCATGTAGATCATCTAATTGCTTATCTCCTATTATCTTAAACATAGAAAGGTATAATCAGTTTAGTTAGTGGTATATCAACGCAGTAATGTTATATATCCTATTATTTATTGTTACTTATACAAATTTTATCACTTCTATTTTTAATATAATACTGAGTAAGTGGGAAAAATATTTTATAAAATTTACACCTGTGTTGTTAAATGTGAATGTTATATTTTTTATTATACTCCTAAAACACCGATATTTTATCCGAGAATCTACTCGTGTAACCAAAAATGTGGCATATTAATACTAGGCGTCCCAAATCCCAAACCATATTGCGGTCCCTTTGGTCAAGTGTGTTGTGCAAGTTAATGAGATTTACTGGTACAGGTATGACTTAAAGTTTACTACTATATTACCATTAATATTTTGTTCAATAATTTAAATTACTTAATACGTATAATTGTATAAATAAAATATATATTGTCTAAGTTGAAGCTTATTTAATTGCTAACTTCCTTCGGCGGTATTTCCAGATCGATACGACATGGGTACCTTCAAAAAAGCCATATATTCCTTTCTCCAAGGCCGGCAATGCTCTTGTGAATCCTCAGATGTTGCAAGAGTTCATGGGCAGCGGTGATCACATATTTACGGTGACCCGCAAGCTCGTTTGCCCTCCTATAACATAAAAAAAAAAAAACTTATATTTTGCAAATAGTTCGTCACATTAGTACGCAAAATATCTGACGAATACTAATTTATTATTAAAATAATATTATAAAATGTTTTGTCAGAGTTAAAGTAATAAAATAATATTAATCCCAACTTTGTTGCTCGTTGTAACAAGGTATGCCCAGTAAAAGAAAATTTATAATATCCTGGAACAGCCTACGCAAAGACATGCTTTTACTATTCAAAGAAAAATGGATTATACGTAGAATCATTAATAAGAGTTCATGGAGTTAAAAAACAAAAATACATATATCAAATAAATATGCAAACTTACGTAATATGAGTATGTTATATGGCACATAAGATATAAGTAATAAAAATGTTGTACATGTTAAATGCAACTAACTAACTGGAGAACTGTATAATCTGTTTGAATTCATATTTTATTTCAATAATTATAGTCAACATTTTAAGGATCAAAGATAAGAAAGAAATAAGTAATAACAGCTTAAGATTACTGATATTTTGATGAAATCTGAAAAATCTGAAAAAAAAGACCATCATTTATAATTTATTGGTATACAATAAGAAAACCAGCATGCACATTTAATCGGTATTATTTAAATTTATTTACAACATAAATGGTCAATTTTGAGTGCGATTTATGTTTAATTCATTAAGAAAAAATTATTGCGGGCAAAATAAATAAATCCTAATCCCATACGATTAACATTTTTAAAATGATGAACCATTGAATTTTATGTATTTAGATTATGAACAGCATAATATTGCGATGTTATGTGATTAAGCTGAATAAAATAATTTCTTCTATTATATTCCATTGTTATGCTTAATAAGCTAAAATTACGCAAATACATTCGTAATTAAATTAACAATAAAAAAAACTTATTATCATTATTAATGCTGTCTTAAAATATTAGTATTATACATATTAGTAAAATAAACATTCATGTATATATATATTCAAGAATAAACGTTAAAAATACTTGTGCAAAAATTATGTTTTGTTCTCCCGCTACGATTTTATTCCAAAATATTTTTTTTATTATTACGATATTCTCCAATATACGGCCATAATTACGGAACAATTAGATGATGATTATTTTAGTTACCGTGGAAAATATTATAATCATCAGTTACACCGCATCTGCAGGAAGTCATTTTAAAGTCATTAAAGCAGTTCGGAAGTATAAAATATTATCCCAGATAGCGCTAAAGTTTTAAGGGCGTGGATGGGAAATAATGTCGCTTATAGTACCTTCAGGCTTTGAAAAGAAAATCATTTGAAGCAATACTTTGACCCTCCTAATGATGTCATTATCGTCTTTCATTACCACCTGTATGTATTATTGTTATCTTTTCCCATAACAACGGCTAAATTGAATTTCGTTGTAGGTAATTCACCTCGCGTTATCAATGATCTTTATTTAGGAATACTACTAATAAATGAATAGAAATTGTCCATATATTGTCTATATATTGACATAATTTGTAAACTGCCTTTGTTAAAACATATATAAAAAGAAAATGAAAATGGTTGTATAATTTCAAATAAAAAGCTTTTATCTGTCTGTATATCCGTTTTTGCCGTTTAATATCTGAAACAGCAAGATTGATTTTAACAACACTTTCAGTGCGAATTCCTGTTAATATAAGGAGTAGCTTTAATAATATAATAACATTTTTGTTTACACATATTATTGCATATATTCAAATACTTCACAAATCTGAGTTGCGTTGCAACTATCTAAATCATGATATAAATAATAAATTAAAATATTGTCATAGACAATTAGACAATAGCCTCAAACTATAAAGTAAATAGTTTTTTTTACTTATTAGATGTACTCAAATTAGTAGAACTAATGTTCACTATAAATGTGTACTGAAACGTATCATTTGATTTGAATTCATGAACTGAATTAATATGTACTTATGTTTACTTTTCTTGTTTCTCTCATTTTTACAAATCAATTGTTATTACAACAACAGCAAGGAGCCGTTCCAGTTAGTCTTATATGTAATGGTTGAATAAATAGTATAATTTATTTATATTTATTTATTTAACTTCACGCCATATCCCTTGCGGGGTAGCCAGAGACGACGGAGCGCCAAACGCTTCGGTTCTTGCATACCTCTTTCGCCTCGGCTACAGACATCAACCTCTTCATGCATGCCTTCCGTGGGGTCCTTGTGCTTTTGACGTGACGTTAATAGTATAATAATACTCTTAATAGTATTATGTTAGATCAATCTATAAGAAATCTGATGAATTCGATAGTTTTGTGCACACATTATAAATTATTATACATTTTGAACAATCATTAAAAATCCATGGAGTCCATGGACTGCTAAGAAGCTTCGTGTCTTAATTGCTTATACGTAAATGAACAGAAATATGTACGTCTTAACACGAAAATAATATTTTAATGTTATATGGATTTTCTGACTAACTTTGCAAACATTGTACCTGAATAATTTAAAATTAAATGATCTTGATATTATTGTCTCAAACATCTTTTGAATAACTATAACAATAACTTTGATATAAATTACGTTTCGACATTACTTTTTATCCATAAAATAGAGGACACCTTCAAATAATAGTTATCGTTAAAAGTAAAGGTATATTAAGTAATAGATATTTTAGTGTTTTAATATCATATTATATTTCTATATTTAGTATCATATTATACGTTAGCGAAAATGGTAATAATAACCTCACTTGCTTTCTGTTTTATGCTTATATAAGCTGTGCCCAGGACTTTATTCGCGCGTAATATGTGTTTTAAAATACAAGTAGCCCAAGTTATTCTTTGCGCTTTCAAGCTTTCTAAGCTATCCGCCCGTGGAAGTCCTGTTAAAACTCCACTATTCACTCCACCTATTTTAGGGATTAGCAGGAACAAACGGACACAAAAAAAATGTAAATACTGTTTATAGTTTGATATGCGTTTAGTGAAAAGCGGTTAATTTAGAATGGCAAACAAAAAAAAAATTATATATATCTCTATTTAGATAACATGTTATTACAATACGATGCACAAAATCATGTTCAAATTAAAAACAATAACAATAGCTATACCGACTGTAAAGAAAATATTCGGTTCTAAGGAAAATAGTTCTACTATTATTATCAGAGACCTAATAAAAGAGAAAATAATACTTATATATTTTTTTTACGTTTTTTACTATTATTAAATAATATATGGATCGTTTTTTATATAATTTTACAAATGTAATATAGGTATTTAATTTGGTATTAAAAGAGGGTTTTAATATGTATTTATGAGATAATATGGTGAAACTTTAATATTATAATAATAAAAATAGTAATAAATATACGTTTAGGTTGGAAGTGGTAAGCTACACAGTACTTAGAACATGGTAATACAAGTGAAACTATTTTACGATTGAGTTCATCCATAAAAAAATAAATGAAAACAACTTTTGTCCGTTTCATTAACAATTTACTTCTAATCAAATTTGTGATAACTGCAGAGACAAACAAATAAATTGGTAAAGATTTCAATATGTATTATATAATGCGCTTTATTTATGCAACCATTCCTCTCGAAGTTTTATCTAAAAGATTATATCTACATTTATATTAGAGGTAAAGATTTAAATCTATAGAAGTGGTGTTAAACTAATATAAAATTAATGAGATAAAGATTTAAAGTGGTTGCAAGGAGATATCAATACTAAAACAATCTCTAAGGGTATAAATTTTGATATATCCCATCCCATTCTCAAAAATCGGACACATATATATATGGTATGATATTATGAAATTATGAAAAATTAAGAGGTTATGAAGGATAGGTTAACACAAAACACAGTTAAGATAAAATAACAAGATAAACGCACATTACTCTGCTGTCAATCTGGTGAGAAAAGCTCGTTTGTTCTTTGTTACAACTCAATACTACAAAAGAAATTGAGTATTTGTCACGTTTCCGCGTCTTATTTTTAAACCCGCCTAAGAAAAAATGGCTCTATTCTTAAAATTTTGGCGTGAATGAGAGATATATGACAACTCTATCTGTTGTAATGAAGAAATTAATAAAAGGCGGGTATTTTGTAATTAATCAATTAGTTTCTTATGTATTATTTTAGTCATTATACTATTTTTAAGTACATTTACGTAACCTACCGGTCTCAGGTTCGAGTCGAGTCTGTGTACATGATTTTTAATTCCATATTTTCTCAAAATGTAATAGTCTTAGTAAATACTAAACAAGTGTATAAACTATTTAAAACATGTATTTGTGTTATATCATATTTTCGATTTTATATAAACTATGATTAGGAAATTCGAAGCAAGCCTAATAGATATCACCTCCGTTCCAACAATGATAATTATATAGACACTCAAACAAATAACCTTAACACCTTATTGCTTGCTATCCTCAAAAGTTTCTTAATATATCATAGTTTCCTGAACAACAACAAAGTAAGTTAAGATCAAATGATTGATAGTTTTCGCACTAGTCTAATCCCAAAAATCAAAATGATGTGTTTTTATTCTATTTTATTCATTCTATTCGCAATTGAAAATGATATGATATTTCATGATATGTCACATCCATCACATTAAATCTATATTATATGAGATACATGAAATCTCATATTTTATGTTTTTCTTTGTCATTTCTATTAAAATTAGTACCTATTCAGAAATGTGACATTAATAATACCTCTAAAAAGCAAGTGTAGTGTCAAAACTGCCGGCGTAGTTTATTGTTTATGTTTGTTATTGTTTTCAATTCTAAATATTTATTTCATTGTTATTTTTTATTTCTGTGACTCCATTTTATTCTGTTTCATTCTTATTTGATTTGTTAAGCAATTTTTTATTGTAACGCAAATGTAAAGCCTAGAATTTTTCTTTTTTACTTTCCTTTTAAAAAATATTTTTTCAACCGTATTTTATTTTATTATTATCGATGTTCCTATAACATTATAAGAGTTGAAAATGTAGGCTACATTCGAATGTGAGGTTTGTCATATCCTCAACGATGTATAGCGGACAAGCTATATCAACGAAGTGATTTTATTTGTAATGATAATATTTGTCTATGAATGATTTATCACAGTGAAGTTTTGTATGTGAACCGAAGTAAAAATATTTGCAATTTAATTCTTTCGTAAACGGATAAACTATCTTCTACTTTCTGTAAAAAATGTCACAGGAAAACATTTAATTAGTATCGTAATAAAAAAGTTCTACAAAAATATTACATCAAAAAAATATTGTTTTATTGGATTCTTTGACACGGAGATCCTAATAAGCAAAAGGTAGATTGCAATCTATTCAAGACAATGAAAATAAGGTAAGTATGAGTGGAGAAAGTAATAATATAAAGTTTTATATTATTACTTTCTCGACTCATTTTTATTATTGTTATAATAAAAAATATATATATTAGTTAAAAGTTGAAAATTTTACTCCCAATCTTTACGGTAGCTCAATACATGTTAATCTTAACATAGGTTTGCTAATATGGCAAAAAGCGTAGTGAATACAACAAAATATATATCCCTATATGAACGAAATAATTTCTAAAAATGTCTGTGAGTTGATATGAATAGTGTTTAATACATTTACTCTTCTAAGACAGTACAGACAAAAAGTATCAAACTGACATTTATTATTTAATCATTATTATTTTTCATAAATACGAAATGTAAAATTCTATATTACACAACATAAACGCCTAAATAATAGGGACTAAACTCAAATATGAACAATCACAATAACGAGTGGGTGAAGGGTTTTAGAAGGGAATACGTAATATCCCCTATAATAAGAAAGATTGAAAACAGACCTTTATCTAAATCAAATTTACGTCGAGATATTTTTTTTTATATCTATCTATATCTGTATCTATTTATATAGTATTAACTATAATATTTAAACCAACTCATCAATTCCTTGGTTTAATCAACTCAAAAGCAAGCATAAGTCTCAAATACTACACTGCTACGAAACAAAATATTGATAAAAGAATGAAAATCCAGATGATATTTTATTTGAATTAAAATACATTTTTAACATATAATACATATATAAATACGCCAGACATATTCTTTAATATTACTATTATTTAAATAAAAAATACTAAATTGAACTCTATAACACAAAAATTGTTAAAAAGTAAATGTCCACTATTGTTCTGTCACATACACTATTTAGTTTTCTTCCAAAAATATTTCTAATTATTTTAGATTGAACATGCTGCTAGTTTTATAATTAATTTTACATATAAATCGGTTTTATTATTTTATTTTGGTCATGTGAGGTTGTTTTATAATATATTATTTTTTGCAGAATTCAATTTCATGTTTTCTGTACGCCGACAACACTAACACCGAAGTTGGTTATCGTATTGGTAAATATATATTAAAATAATAATGCTTTACCGAAATAAGCTTGATTTCGGATAAATAATATTTTTGAAATAAAGTACATAAACATTAAATTCATGGCTTATTAGTAGCTAGTAAATTTTCCTTTTTCATTTCAAACAATTAAGAGTAATTTAGGGTACTTTTCTTTTATTTATCTCTGTTGTAAGCAAAGTGCTCTTGGATTCCTTTAATCCCAAAGTACCAGCACTCGGCTAATATACAGAATACAGATAACGAAGTCTTTCGTTAACCCAGATATATTGTTAGAGTAACATTTTGGCAACTTTGGTACTCACACCCTAACTATTAGGTTTAGCTTTGTTAGTCAGCCCTTATTCGATCAAGCCTGCTTTGAAGATATTCAGATATTTTTGATACTTATTATTATAGTATTAAAATTTCATTGAAATTATGTATCTATTTCATAATTAATGTAACGAAAAAAAATACAATTATTACAAATTAAATTTATTCTGAATAATAGCTAAAAATTAAAATTAAAAAAAAAATCAATGTGTCTGAGAATTAGTAGAAAATAACTTAACGGATGTGTCTTTTTGGATCGTACTTAAAAAATGATGAATGTGTTTTATGATAAATATGTTGCACGTCAAATACTATAGTTTATAGTATTATAATAAAATTTTTGTTTATAAATCTGATGAATTCAGTAGTTTAAATGATAATTCTTTTGAGCCTTAATCAAACATACAACAACACTAAAAGTAAAATGTAAAAAAAAACAAAAGTTAGATTTAAATTAAATAATACATTTGGTAAGAGGAAAAGAGGTTTTAGTAAAAAGCGCGATGAATGGTGGGATGATGAAGTGAAAGACGCTGTGGAGTTAAAGAAGAAAGCATGGCTGGATTATAAAGCCTCGGGTAAGGATAAAAGTATGAGAGAGATAAGAAAAAGAGAGTACAAGCTGCAAAAGCACAAAACGAAAGCACTTATAAGGATGAAGCGTGAAAATTCTGAGAAAGAAAGGGATGAAAGGTTGACGAACCACTTCCGGGAAAACACGAAGCTTTTCTGGCGAGAAGTTAGTGATTCCCGGGGTTGTTCGGTAACCTGTAGAATGAAAGGGGTGCTTTCGAAGAGCGGCGAAATTTTAACAGGTATTCTGCAAGGAGACGTATGAATAAGAGGACGCCTCGGCCTTGAGCACCAGCGAAACGCTGAGTCAGAATGTAGCCGATGGTGAAATCAGTTTAGAAGAAGTGGAGAGCTCAATTCGAAGCCTGAAATGTGGTAAGGCTGCGGGATCAGATGAAGTTACTGCCGAGACGATCAAATATGGTGTGCCACGTGTATTGGACTTTTTCTGGATTTTGTGCAATTTATGCTGGAAATCAGGGGAGGTCCCAGACGATTGGCGAGTCATCGTACCTTTGTATAAAGGCAAAGGTTCACAGATAGAGACTGTGCAAGCTATAGGGCTATCAGTTTGATCAGATTGGGCAGTAATGTTCATGATAAAATATTAGCGAGAAGAATGCAAGAGAGATCTGAAAGACTGGTGTGGGAGGCCCAAGGAGGTTTTAGACCTGGAAGAGGGTGTATAGATCAGATCTTTTCCCTCCGCATGATCACGGAAAAGTTTTTGGCCCTAAACCAAAAGGTTGTCTGTACTTTTGTGGATTTGGAAAAGGCGTTTGACAGGGTTGTGCAAAAGAAATTATGGGAGATACTGTACATTTACGAGATCTTTTCTCTTCGAAAGCAAAGGGAACTGTAGTTACTGTTTCTACAGTTTTATTAGCTTCATAAGGAAGCCGTAAATTTCATTCCTTGGGACTATTTTTCCTCTTAATTACATGTTGAGAATTATTATTCACTCCCCTTAGATTACTTAAGACTCCCCCAAGTTAAGGTCACTGAGGTCAGGTAATAAAAATATATTTTTTTATTTTTTTCACATTTTGGGATATCAGCTGCTTATACGTGATAGAACCAAAATCTGTACGACTAAACACGAATATATGTTTTTTATAATATAGTTTTTCTATCTAACTTCATGAACATTATACCTAAAGTACGTAAAAGGAAGATTAATTCCACAAAATATTGAATTCTAAATTCTCCGAGGATCTTGATATTGATGTTCCAAACACCTTTTGAATAACACTTTGATGTAAAGTACGTTTTAACATTACTTTATGTAAATGCGACGCTATCGAATAACAGTTATCGTGAAACATAAATGACGTCATAGATATTTTAATAAAATATAAGAAATATGTTTGTGGAAGTAGTTATTATATTATATGATAGTGAAAACAATAGTAGCATTAATAACGTCACTTGTATTTTATTTATAGACCTTTTTATGCCTATGAATTTTTTGAATATGTTTTTTTTTATAAAAGGAGAAAAAACTGGCAGACAGAAAAAAAAATATGTAAGTACTTTATATACTTTCGTATGCATTTAGTGAAAAACTACTGAAATCATACTATGTTCAAATTAAGAAACAATAATGAAAAACTTAAAAAAACAAGTTTATAAGAATAAGTAGGTCTATTTTTATCAGAGACAGAATTAAAAGAGTGACAAAAATAATATTTATGTACATGTTTATTTTATTAACGTCTGTTTTTTTTTTTCTTTTATAAATATCTAATGTATTTACTATTTTATTTGATATTTAAGAAGGATTCTAATATATGTTTATAAGATGATATGGTGTTACAATAATGTTGAAATAATATCATTAGTGATAAATATACGTTAAGGTTATAATAAATTAGCCCACAGTATTTGAACATGATAATGTAAGCAAATATATCTTCTGATTGAGTACTTCTATAAAGATAAAATGAAAACTACTTTTGACAACAAATAAATATTATATAATATATTGGATAATTGATTAAATTACTTAATTTGATCGCAGCAATAATTTGTCACCTGTGTTAAATTAAGTTGTATTAAAATACCAATAATTATAAGTAGATAATAGTGTGCTAGCTTTTCCCTTATATAGGTATACTCAATTAACAGACTTGGTATAGTTTTCATAAATTTTTACGAAGTTGCCACACTTAGAATTAATTTTTTTTTATTAAAAACAAAATGGCCCGAATCGCTTCGAGTAAAGGATGAAAGACCCGGTAAGCTCTGCCTATTCGTTCTCTTTCCTTCATACCTGCTTTTTCTTCATATGTTCTTGTATTATTGTGTATGTCAAAAGTGCATTGCGAACACTTATCACCAGGTAGATCATCTAATTGCTTATCTTCTGTACTCTCAAACTTGGACAGGTATAATCAGTTTAGTTGGTGTTTTTCAAAAAAGTAATTTTATACATTTTGTCGGTTTATTGTTAATTACACAAATTTTATCACTTCAAAATTTCTATTTTAAATAAAATTATGAGGAAGTGCGCAAAAGATTTTATTAAATTAATACTTGTTTTGTTAAATGTAATTTTTATTTATTACACTCCGAAAACACTGATGTTTATGCCGAAAATCTACTCGAGTATTCAAAAATGTGGTATATTAATACTAGCCGTCCCAAATCCCAAACCATATTGCGGTCCCTTTGGTCAAGTGTGTTGTGCAAGTTAATGATGTTTACTGGTACAGGTATGACCAAAAGTTTACCACTTTGTAATCATTAATATTTTGATCAATAATTTAAATTACATAATACGTACAATTCTATAAATAAAATATATATTGTCTAAGTTGAAGCTTATTTAATTGCTAACTTATATTTTGAAAATAATTCGTCACATTAGTACGTAAAATATCTAACCAATACTAATTTATTATTAAAATAATATTATGAAATATTGTGTCAGAGTTAACGTAATAAAATAATATAAATCACAACTTTGTTGCTCGTTGTAACAAGGTATCCCCAGGTAAAGAAAATTTATAATATCCTGGAATAGCCTACGCAAAGACACGCTTTTACTGTTTAAAGAAAAGTGGATTATACGTAGAATCAATAATAAAAGTTTATGGAGCTAAACAATAATAAATACATATATAAAATAAATATGCAAATATACGTAATATGAGTATGTTATATGGCACATAAGATATAACTAATAAAAATGTTGTACATGTTAAATGCAACTATCTAACTGGAGAACTATATTATCTACTTGGATTTGTATATCACTTCAAGAATTATATTATTTTTTTTAAAGAATCTAAGCTAAGAAAGACAAAAGTAATAATAATTCAATATTACAGATATTTTGATCAAATCTGAAAAAATTGTCGTTTTGAATTTATAAATTATTCGTATACAATAAAATTACCATCTATAGGACGGTGAAATATAGAATTTTATTTATTTTATTTCAAACAGCATAATATTGCGATATTATTTGATTAATTTAAATAATATATTTTCAATAATTATAATGATGAGAATGATTTCGAAATTTTGTTGTCTCTGAGTACAATTTTATATATATTTTTACAACATATAAACATATAATACATTTCGTTGTAACATATATATTACAAAGCACATGAATGTTTTTAACGCCTTGTTAATATTACGGATACGCTCGAAATACTTTAACTTGTTTGAACTCTCTGCTTATATTCGTGTCTAACATAACAATTGTTTAATAAGCTAAAGTTACGCAAATACATTCGTAATTAAATTAACAATAAAAACTTATTATCATTAGTAATGCTGCCTTAAAATATTAGTATTTTACGTATTTGTAATATAAACATCCATAAATACATATATTGAAGAATAAACGTTAAAAATACTTGTACAAAAATTATGTTTTGTTCTCCCGCTACGATTTTATTCTAATTTAATTTGTATTATTAAGGTATTCTCCAAAATACGGACATAATTACGGACCAATCAGATGATGATTATCTAAGTTACCGTGGAAAATACTATAACCATCAGTTACATCGTATCTGCAGGAAGTCATATTTAAGTCATTAAAGCAGTTAGGAAGTATAAAATATTATCCCAGATAGCGCTAAAGTTTTATGGGCGTGGATAGGAAATAATGTCGCTTATAGTACCTTTAGGCTTTGAAAAGCCAATCATTTGAAGCAATACTTTGACCCTCCTAATGATGTCATTAGCGTCTATCATTACCACCTGTATGTATTATTGTTATCTATTCCCATAACATCGGCTAAATTGAAATCCATTGTAGTTATTTCACCTCGCGTTATCAATCATCATTATTTTAAGAATACTACTAATAGATGAATAGAAATGGTCTATATATTGCCATAATTTGTAAACTGCCTGTTAAAACAATATATAAAAATAAAATGAAAATGGTTGTGTAATTTCAAATTAACAGCTTCTATCTGTCTGTCTATCTGTTTGTGCCGTTTAATCTCTGAAACAGTAAGATTTGTTTTAACAGCACTTCCAGTACGGATCCCTTTTACAATAAGGAGTAGCTTATACTAATTTAATAATATAATTAAATTTTATTACACATAGTATTACATGTATTCAAATATTTCATAAATCTGAGTTGCATTGCAACTACTCGTATCTAAATCGTGACATAAATTTTAATTTATAAATAAATGTTATATCATATATCATAGATAATTAGACAATAGCATCAAATTATAAGGTACATAGTTTTTGGTACTTACTACGTGTTCTCAAATTAGTAAAGCTGATGTTCATTATAAATTTATACTGAAACGTATCATTTGATTTGAATTAATGAACTAAATTAAATTCATTAAACGTACTCATAAATCAAATAGATAAATATCGAATATAATAGAGAAATATCGATATAGATTTTCAGAATCGGTACATTATTCTAAAAATATATTTAATTTAAAACTACCAACGATTAAATTATTAATACTAAAAACATATCTTCCAGAAAGCTTTGCAAAACCTTTTAGATGTATAAAAGTACATAAAAATATTATATACATTTATGTTTACTTTCCTATATTATTACAACTACAGCAAGGACTCGTCACGGTTAGACTTAAATATAATTTGATAATATGATTTTGCCATAATATTTTTATAAAATTTGAACGGAAAAAGATTGAAAACAGTTTCTTTACATAAACCAAATTCACATCTAAACCGTAGCTCATTAATTCATATGTTAAATAAACTCTAAGGCAAACATAAGTAAACAATAACAAAGCTGTTGCGGTATATTTAAAGATATAAGAATTTCTAGAAAACATTTTATTTGGATAAACATATATTGTCAGTTGATTAATACATAAAATAAATATCCCAGTTGTATTGGTATGTTTTATTTATATGAAAGAAGATTTAGATAAATGATTACTAAATTAATAAAAAACAGTTCGAACTTTTACCTAAAAACATAATAATTGTTACATAGTAAATATAAATTATTAATGTGACATACGAGTACGCTATTTAGTTGCCACATAAAAAACATTTTTAAGTTTTCTAGATTTCATAGATAGTTAGTTAGGTCATATTTCAAAACTATTTAAGTATATTTCTGATATATTATTCTTATTTTTATCATTTAGATTTGACTCATAACATTTCAATTCAGTTTACGCAGAATTTAAATTCATTTGTCTATTGTCTGCCGACAATACTGACATCGACGGTACGACGGTACGACAATACGACGGTTATCGTATCTGTGGTCATACATTAAAATAATCAAATTTTACTGAAATACATTTCATCCAGCATAATAAATATATACTTGGAATAAAATGCAACAACAATTAAATGTTACTATTACTTATTTACTGGTTACGATGGTAATAACAGAAGATACCGTTTTTGTCATAAGATCAGTTAAAAGTTACTGTTTGAAACAAAAATAACATCACGAATATAAAATGATTTTATCTACTTAATTTACTTAATTTGTTCTTCTCAAATAGTAATATTTTAATTGGTAATTTATATAACATTGTATCTAATAATTATTTGTCTGTCAAACAAATCTGTCTCAAATCTGTATTTTTATGGGTATCAAATACCGAGAAAAAAATTAAGAAATTTCATTAATATTATGTATCTATAAAAAATTTAATGTTAAGTAAAAAAATATACAATAATTTTAAGTTTGATATATCCTTAACTATAGCTGAAGGAAATCAAATTTTAATAAAACTGATTATTCAATATCTTAACGGATATTTTGATCATACTTGAGATATGATGTATGTTATATAATAAATAAGTATTATGTTAAATAATACACTTACTAGTGCTATAGTAGATCAATTGACTTTAATAGATCTCATGAATTCGCCAGTTTTGTTGTAATTCACCTTGTAATTGTCCACAAATTTTATTTATATCTCTATTTAGGTAACTTGTAACTATACTGACTTTAAATAAAACATTCTGTTTTAAGCAAAATAGACCTACTACTATTATCAGAGGCCTAAATTGAAGAGAAAATAATACTTATATTTTTTTTACTTTCTTTTTTTTTTTGCTTTTAATATTCAAAGAGGGTTGTAACATATACATATAAGATAATATGGTGTAACACTAATATTAAAATTATAATAAATTAGAAATAAATATACGTTTAGTTTGGAAGTGGTTAGCTCACAGTACTTAGAACATGGAATATAAGTAAAACTGTTTTCTATTTCAGTAAATCCAAAAAAATGAAATAAAAACTACTTTTTCCCGTTTCATTAATAATTTCATTTCAATCAAATTTGTGATACCTGCAGAAACAAACCAATAAATTGGTAACGAATTGTATATTTATCTTATAATACCTTTTATTTCTTTAAACAATTGTTCTTGAAGTTTTATCTAAAAGATTATATCTACATTTATATTATAAGTAACGATTTAAATTCATATTATTTGTGTTAAAATAATATAAAATTAATGAGATAAGTATTCAAACAGGTTGCAAGGAGATATCAATACTAAAAAAAACCTCTGAATATATGCCAATGCCTCTGAATATATCAAAATATATGACATATTTTGATATTAATTTAAAAGTGATAGTGATATTTTTATTTTGTTTTAAATAAGTTAAGTAAGTTAAATTGGTTAAGTTAAGTAAGTTAAGTTAAGTTTAAGGATTTTTTGTAATTCTGAAATAAGCCTAGATTATTTAGTCACATACATTGGACGCTGATATATATATAGGTATGGAAAACAAAACAAAACACAGATAAAATAAAATAACAAGATAAACTCACATTACTCTGCTGTCTAGTCTGGTGAGAAAAACTCTTTTGTTTTTTGTTACAACTCAATACTACAAAAGAAATTGGGTATTTGTCACGTTTCCGCGTCTTATTTTTAAATCCGCATGAGATAAAATGGCTTTATTCTCAAAATGTTAGCGTGAATGAGAGTTATATGACAACTCTATCTGTTGTAATGAAGACTTTAATAAAAAAAGGGTAATTTTGGAATTAATCAATTAGTTTTTATGTATCTTTTTAGTCATTATATTATTTTTAAGTACATTTACATAACCTACCAGTCTCAGGTTCAAACCGCGGCTGTGTATATGATTTTTAATTCCATATTTTCTTAAAATGTAACAGTCTAAGTAAATACTAAACAAGTGTATAAACTAATTAAAACATATATTTGGGTTGTCCCATCTTTTAAATTTTATATAAACTATGATTAGGAAATTCGAAGCAAGCCCAATAGATATCAACTCCGTTCCAACAATGATAATTATATAAAGACTCAAAAGAAGACCTTATTACTTGCTATCCTCAAAAGTTTCTTAATATATCATAGTTTCCTGAACAACAATAAAGTAAATTAAGATCAAATGATTGATAGATTTCGCACTAATTCAATCACAAAAATCTAAATGATAATATTTAATTGGTGCTCAAAAAGCACTTTGGCATAACAAATGGACACTAAATGACTTCATCGTTGTTAAATTACCGTTAGGTAATATAAAGCGCTTAAACTCTCGGTATTCTCGGTAATGCAACAACATTCAAAAAGTAGTGAATACTTGAAACCTAGTGAAGCTACGTGTGTCCTTCAAAAGCTGACTCTGTCGTTCCAAACGCGTAACTTTGAAAAAGAAATAGGTAAAATTGGCTTCAAACTTTCTAATGTCTCCTTTTTATTTTCTTTTTTATCATAGCTCTTATAATAAATTAATCATCTCTTGTAGTCTCATCCTTCACATATTTCAGTGAAGCGTGAATATGAAATTTTCCATTAATTTATTGCTCAAATTAATACACAACCTTTAACGCTTTAGTCCTTTTACACTTCAAGATTAATATAGTAATATATATTTTAATTTCTCTTGTACTCTAATTGTTTAGTAATATCAATTTCTTTAATAATAATCTATTGACATATATCACCATAGACTAATAAGTTGTACTGCGTGTGTATCTTATTTTTAATAACTTAATAGTTTTCCTACGGGTTGTAAAATTTTGCACTAAAGTTGTATTTTAGAGCTTTTTATACAGCTTAAGCTTGCTTAAGCTTTATTTACACGTCGTTGATTGTAATATTACTTTTGAAACGCCCGAAAACGCTCTCAGAGTAAAATAGCTTTTATGAAATCCATCCTGAAGTTACTTAACATGTTATTAACATGCCTAATTTTCTATTTCATACATACATCTTTACGTATGAGTTTAATAAACATAGCATGTAAACATTTATATCATTAAGTTATCATTAATACCATATGTTATATCATATTACTATATAATGTATATGTAAATAATTTTTCTTTCTATTGTATTTTTTTCATGGTTGACTGGTGGAGAATACTTTGTAGTATTAAGTCCTTTATTCCATTTTTTAATCAATAATGATTTAATCAATAATATTAATTAATTAAACATATTAATTAATAACACTAATGTAATAACAAAAACATCACTAAATAATTTATAAAAATGAATAAATATTTATTTAATTTAATCTCTAATTAAATTTAGGTACGTTCAAAGTAATATTAATGAGATGTGATTGAGAAAATTTATTTATATAAAATATACCTCAACAGTCAGCTCGTGTTATGATTTATAAATGGCTAGTATTTCTTTTTTCTTTTTCTTTTCCAACAAAGAATAATTCAGGGTTCTTTTAGTTGTCTCTATTACAAGCAAAGTGCTCTTGGATTCCTTTAATACCAAAGTACCAGCACTCGGTTAATATACCGGCTTCAGATAACGAGGTCTTTCGTTAACCCAGATATATTGTTAGAGTAACATTTTGGCAACTTTGGTACTCACACCCTAATTATTAGGTTTAGTTTTGTTAGTCCTTTGTTAAAACCTGCCTTGAAGGAATTAGGACATTTTTGCTACTTAATATATTGTTCTTCTAAAATAGCAATGTTTTTATTGGTAATTTATCTAAAATATCATCTAATAATTATTTATCTGGTATAAAACCAATATGTTTAGAAAATCGATAAACTAGAATAAACTTCATCGATATTATGTATCTGATAAAATTGTATAAAAATATACAATGATTTCTAGGTTGATAAATTCAAAATAATAGAATGAAAGAGATCAAAATTCAATACAACTAATAATTCAATAATTTTACGGATGGTTTGTTTGGAATCATGCTTAAGATGTAATGTATGTCATTTAAAAAATATGTAGTTGGTAAAATAATATACTTGATAAACCTAAAATAATCTAATGAATTTGCCAGTTTTCACTCAGTTTTCACACACTTATAAATAATTATATGGTTTAACCGTAAATGATATTAAGAAAAACATAAATTAGATTTAAATGAAATAATATATTACATTTAAGAGGGTTTTTCTCTTCGAAATGAACAGTACTCTTTGTTTCTACGTGTTATAAGGAAGCTGTAAATTTTATTCCTTAGAACTATTTTTCCTCTTAATTACACGTTGAGAATTATTTGTCATTCCCTTAGGACCACTATAGGCTCCCCCAAGTCAAGGTCAGTCAGTTCTGGTAATAAAAAAGACAGTTTTTTTTCACATTATAAGATATTTAATAATTGCTTCTGCGTAAGAGAACCAAAATGTTTACGTCTTAATAAGAAAATAAAATATGATTTTTATATTGCATCCGTTTTATACACTGCAATCATATAAATTTTATAAAAGTAACATTTTTAAGATATTATGATGTAACAATATTATGTGTATAATGTTGAAATAATTATATTAGTAATAAATATACTTTTAGGTTATAAATTCACAATACTTACAACATAATAAACAAAAATGTTTCCTGATTGAGTATTATACTTCAATAAAGATGAAATAGAGATTGCTCTCGTTCGTGAATTTCATTACAATCTAACTTGTGATGAGTGCAGAGACAACCAAATAAATTCTTCAAATTTTATTAATAATATGATTTCCCCATTTATAATATATAAAAATCGTATAATTTGCCTTACATTTAAATAGGTTGCAACATGATATTAGTTCTTAAAGTGATATTTATATTTTTTTAATTTATTTTACTTTTATTTAAGAATATTATTGATAATTTCTGGTTTCTTTTTAAGTAAGCGTAAGTAAGTAATATTAAGTAAGTAATATTTAATTTATTTTTAAAGATTAATTGTATCTTAGATATACCTATATTATTAAATATTATTCATCGGGTGCCCTTATAAATAGTATTTTTTTTAAAGAAGTAAGAAAGGATATGTTAACATTCATAAACTATTATTAGGATAAAATAACAAGATAAACGCACATTACTCTGCTGTCAAGTCTGGGGAAAAAAGCTCGTTTGTTCTTTGTAACAATTCAATACGACAGAAGAAATTGTGTGTTTGTGACGTTTTCGCGTCTTGTTTTTAAACCCACATGAGATAAAATAGCCCTATCCCCGAAATGTTGGCGTGAATAAAAGTTATATGACAACCCATTCTGTGTCTATGATTAATTAAATTACAGTTTTGAAACATTAATTGTCAAAGGTTCCAAGAAACACCCGTCGAGAACTACTCGGACACTATTAAATAAATAAAAATTAGATACTATTAAATTATTTTTATGTATTGTTATATTTAAATTGTTGGTGATTTCTTGTGAAAACACAGATTAGCAGGATCTATCCCAGTGGTCTCCTGATGTTATCCTAAAATGGGATAACTAGCACTAATTAAATTCGATTTTAATTTAAAGAAACATTTAATCACATATCGCTATATATCATTATTTACGTAATTGATGCATGTGATTAGTAACAAAAGACACATGATCTGTGAATGTGATGCTATTATCTAATGAATTAAATGTAATTGTCACTATATATCAATGTTTCGAACCAATAAATGTTAATTTAAATTTAATCAGTTTAGTCACATTAATTGAAGGATTTGCGGGCAACGAATTCTATTAGAGTATCACTAAGGAAATAAATTTGTAAAAAAAATATTGCTATACGGAACATTTAGGAAAAAACGTGTTTTATTAATTAATTTATTAAGTCTTTCTTAAGGCGAAATAGTAAAGAGGTTGACATAATGCTACAGAGTCTCTACTACCAGTTAACCATAAAACCAAAAAAAAACAAAGAAAAATTAATTATTATTGCAATTTTAATAATGAATCTCATATATTACGGAGTTTCATCCTAGTAAACCCATATAAAAAAGTGATTGTTCATGATAATAAGTAAGATTACTTGTATAAATAATATTTATAAGTAAAAAAATATATGTAATAATATTATTTATACCCTAGTTAGGAATATATGTTACATATGATAAAACTAGTTTCGTTTATTAATATCTGAACATTATTTTTTACGTAACAAAATGTAAGACAAAGTTTTGAATTTTACAAAGTTTCAGCTATGTTATGAGGTTTGAGGAATATTTTTATATACTTGTGTCCTTCCATTCGATTTCGTTTTAGAAATATTCTTTTGTATTAACTTTTATAACATTTTACTTACTCTTTTGCTTTTAGTAATTCTATCTTCAACGGAATAAATTACAGAAAATAATATTTGAAAAAACTAGCAATCATATCTTTAAGGAATATAGGGGAATATTACTCTCAAAGAGGTCAAAGAAATTCTACTTTAAGGCATTGAAGATGAAGAACCTTTCGATGATGTAATTTAACATTTATTAGAATAAAACTAAAATTATTAGTTTATAATCAAAACTGAACTAAATATCGCTCATTGTACAACGCTAAAACATTGTTTTGGAATATTTGTGTTTGTTAATCTTTCAGTTTATCATGTGCAAACAAATCAGCTTAAGAAGATTGTTATATATTGTTTTCAGTTTAAATGATTATGTTACTGTTTTTTTTTATCTAAACTAGTAAAACTAGAAAACTAAATAACCCACTCTTCGTCGGATGGGACATTGGCTTTTATAAAATAAAAAATCTAGTTTTAGTGGTATTTTTCCTATTCAATCCATCGCGAACACTCTATGTACCTCAGGTGAGCAGATCACTCACATGGACACATTGTCAATACAGTTTTGAAGTTGTATTTGGAATCGCAATTTTATATATAAAAAACAGTTATTTAATATTTTCTGAGGTAAAAATAAAAAATATAACCTCGACATAAAAGTCACTTAAAATTTATTCTATCCATACATTTTTTTTTGTCATAGTGTAGACAATTGCTTACAAAAAACAATTGTTTTTTTTATAAAAAAGTACCAAATTTCCAAAGTTGTTGTTGTTTATATTGATTCTGAAAGTTTGCAAACACCAGTATAAATTCCATCGAAATGTCTCTCGTAACTTTATGGTATTGTAATTATAGCTGGAAACGGTTCTTGTGTTTTCATGAACATCATATCTACATATACATAGGTAACCTAAATATTTCAGTATATTATTTTCTTTATCTTTAACATAATATGTGAATAATAAACAATATATAAAACGTAAATAAATATTTAGTAAATTTTTTAAACAATAATTCATATTTTTATAAATATTAAGTGGTATTTTAAGATAGAAATTTAAAATGAACTTACTAAAATTAATTTTATATTTTGTATTTCACACTATAAAATAAAGTTACATAAGATTTTGTTATAATAATTAATATATAACATGGTAAAATATAATTTTCAACGTTATTATCAAATAGTGTTTTGTATTATAATTTTAATTTGAAATGACAATCTTAAAATTATTATAATTTATTATTTAGTAGTGATATTTTGTAAATATAATGGGTATTTAAAAAAATATATTATAAATAAGGTTTTTTTAAGCGACATTCATAATAGAGAAATAATTTTTGGAATCAATCTTATTTCTGTTACTTTTACATTCAGAATATATTAAATAGTTTTTGATTTTTATATTTCGGTAAATTTTACCTATTGAATTTTGAATATTGTGTGATTTAAAATTGCGTGAAACTAACACAAGGGAAATAATTAACCCTAATAAATTATGAACATCCAACTTTTACCTCATACTAATGATTCGTTTGTGAACTGAAAAACATATCCTTTCACTATTCCAGAACATAACTCTCAATAAGCAAATAAACAACAAACTTGTTTTATTTATTGGATATATTACATTCTTTGTTACTCAAAAATCTTCCGTATCATTATGACAATTAAACTCCTTTTAAGAGGTCTATTGTGTTTATTTTGAAACTATACTGATGTTTATTATCTCGGCAGTCAGATTAGTCGACATTTAAACCCTGCATACCGGGCAGCAGTTACGAACAAAGCGCAGTAAGCTACTTAAAGTTATATACGAGTTTAACAGGCTTAAGTCATTATTCATATTCATGCACATGGTTTAACTTTATATTGAAATAGTTACCAACATTTTAACTAACAATAATCTTATCAATTAACGAAAGCAATATAAAATTGATACAATGCATTATTTGATTGCATCAATATTATATACCTTTCGTTCAATGTAGTTTTATAAAAATACCAAGAAATAAAATAAGCATACTTATTATAAGCTTTTGAAATATGAGTTACTTGAACAGCATTATTTACTTTACAATTAAATCGTCGATTCCTTGTACAATAATTGCAATATAAAATAGGATTTTTAAATTATAAATTGAACAAACACTTTATTTTAAGCAAAACCGAAACACTTATTAATGTCGAGTGTAGTCAGTAACCAATTCATGATAATTGGTATAGAAGGTGCCCAAATGCTGCAGTGTTACAATAGAAGCTGTCTGAAGTAGCTTTTTATTTTTGTACTAATGATGCCGGTTAGCTCTCTCGCTCCATTCGTTCTCTCTTCTATATTGTATACTTCATATGTGCATTATGAACATTTTTCAATTGCATTCATTCTTTTCTCTCAAACTTAAAATGGGATAATCTGTTTAGATAGTAGATTGTTCCAACAAAGTAAAGTTACATATCATCTATGTTTTTTTTAATGAAACAAATTTCATTTAAATATTTCTAAAATTAATCTATACAAATATATATATAGTTAAAATGCAGTGTGTATTTGTAATTCCAAATTAGTAGTTTATCACTAAATGCAAACAAAACTATGAACTAACTACATTACTTATATTAAAAAAATCATTTTTTAATCGATTGGTCCGTAAAGCAGCTAAATTAAACTTTATTCATTTTGAAAACATAGTTCGCACGAAGAAATATATGTAGAAAACAATTTTAATACAAAACTAGTAAAGATGCAAATACCCAGGGTATTACCCGAACCACCTTTAACGAAATTATTAATGTTAATAAAAAAACAATTGATTTTTAAGTAAAATGATTATTATTTATTGAAGAAAAGAAAATGTTAAATACATGTTTATTTATAATTACTAAAAAATTACGAACAAGTGTGATTAATAATAATACAAAATAGTAATATAATTAAATATGAAAATAAACTAAATCAGTAAATTAAAAACAGCGCTATCTCTCGACAGTAAGGAAATTTTTTCCTGTCCACAAACAGCCATCCAAGAAAAGTTAAATCAATACAGAAGAAACAAAGTTTGTTCGTCAATATTTAATAAATACTATCTAGATGAAACAATTGACTATATATATATATATATATATATATATATATATATATATATATATATATATATATATATATATATTTCATAAATCTGAGTTGCGTTGTAACTATCTAAACAATTATATACATTACACTTTAAAATATTAACATAGATAATTAGTCAATAGCATCAATTTACAAATTACATAGCTCTGTTACTTATTAGGTGTATTCAAATTAGTAGAGCTATTGTTCACTATAAATTTATACTGAAACGTATCATTTGATTTGAAATAATGAACTGAAATAAATTCATAATATGTACTCATAAATCGTTCAAAGTAAATTATTATTAGGAATATCTTTTTTTTTATTCGGTATATGATTTAAGAAATATTTATAAGTAAGAAAATAAAATAGTTTTTTATCATATTTAAGATGTAATGCGTGTTTTATAACAAATAAATGTTATTTTAAATAATTTACTTAATAGTATTATTGTTGATCAATCTATTATAGGAATTCTAATGAATTCGCTGGTTTTATCCACTTCTTGTTAATAATTATATTTTTTTGAACTGTAACCTTTTGTATGTGTTTATATTTTTACAGTAAAAGATGTTTAAAATAAAAACATAAATAAGACTTAAATGAAATATGATATCATATTTACGGGATCTTTTGTCTTTAAAATCAACAGTAAAATACAACAGTATTGTACTGTTTCTACAATTTATTAGGTTAATAAGAAAGTTGTAAATTTTATTCCTTAGGACAAAATTTTCCTCTTAATTAGTAGTTGAGAATAATTAGTCACCCCGTTCTAACGACTTCAATTTTTCCTCAAGGTCAGTCAGGTCTGATAAAAAAAATATCTTTTTTCAAATATTAATTGTTAATTATTTAAAATTAAGTCTTAAGAGGAAAATAACATTTTTTTATTATAAAGACTAAATTTACGGTCATTATAGCTTATAAAATTTAAAATAAAATGATTAATTAAACAAAATATTGAATTTTAAATTCTCCGAGGATCTTGGTATTGATGTCCCAAACACCTTTTGAATAACACTTTGATGTAAAGTACGTTTTAACGTTACTTTATGTAAATGAGGATTCACAACACAGATGACGCTATAATAATATAATTTTATTTGTAACATACAATTCTATTCTGTTTTTATATAAATTATTATATATTATATTGTTTTATATATAATAAATTATACACAACTTACAATCAATAATAATAATTATATCAACTTTAAATGTAGTTTTAGGTTTTAAGGAAAACAAGTTTCATAATTGTCAGTTTTAATCTTAGGAACACACAATAATAAATATAATGTAATATAATAACAACCGTGAACAATATTATAATTAATTATATATATTTTTTTATTAACCGCTGTATTTTTTACTTTTATTATTATATACATTGATTTCATATAACTTTTCAATTGTAACATTAATATGTAACATATCTTATAAATATTATAAGATATGTTACAATAATGTAAAAGTAACACGATTAGTGATAAATATATGTTTAAGTTATAATTGATAGCCCACAATACTTTGAACATGATAATGTAAGCAAAATATATTTTTTTAATTGAGTAATTTAATAAGAATGAAATAAACATTACTTTTATCCGTAAATTTCATAACAGTCAAATTTGTGATGAGTGCGAAGACAATAAAATAAATTATCGAAATTTTATTAAAAATATCATATCTACATTTACATATAAAAAAATCGTATAATTTGTCTTACAGTCAAAAAGGTAGCAACGTGATATTAGTTCTTAAAAACGTTGTGAAATAAATATTCTATTTTTTTTGTTTTGGTTTTTAAGTAAGTGATAAGTAATTTATTTTTAAGAATTATTTGATCCTTCGAAATAGTCCCAAATTATTTGGTTACATATGTCTTGCAAGTGCTTATATGCATATGGTATCTTATTTAAAGAGGGTTGGAAAGTTGGTTAATCTATTAAACACAGATAAGATAAAAATAACAAGATAAAATCACATTACTTTGTAACAACCCTATACTACAAAAAAATTCGGTGTTAGTCATAGTTTAACGTCTTATTTGTAAACCCGCGTGATATAAAATGGCCCCATTCCCGAAATGTTGCGTGAATGAAAGTTATATGAAAACGTATTCTGTGTTAATGAACAATTGAATTAGAGAAGGGTTATTAAGGAACTTAGGTATTCGTATTTAATATATCTTTTTGGTGAATTTATTATTTTATAAGTATATTTACATAACCTTACATTACATTACATCATATTCTCTTAGGAATAAACTATGTGATAAAGCTACTTTTATCTATTTATATTTCAACATTATTTTTTTACTTTACAAAAGTGTAAGACAAAGTTTTGCATTTAATAAAGTTTCAGCTATGATACGAGTATGTGGTTTGAGGCATATCTTTTTACAATTTGTGTCCTTCCATTCGATTTCGTTATAGAAAGATATTTTTTGTATTAACTCTTATAACATTTTACTTACACTTTTGCTTTTAGTAATTATATCTTCGACGGAATACATTACAGAAACTAATATTTAAAAATACCAACAATGATGCCTTGATGACTAATACTCGCTAAGGACGTCATTAGAAAGGTCAAAGAAATTTTTTTTAAGACATGGAAAATGAAATAAATAAACACTATGTACCTCAGATGAGCAGATCACTCACACAGACACATTGCCAATACACTTTTCGAGTTATATTTGGAATTGCACTTGTAAATAGGTATAAAAAAACAGTTTTTTGAATATTTTCTGAGGTAGAAATAAAAAAATATAACCTCGACATAAATGTCAATTAAAATTTATTCCATTCCATACATTATTTTTTTTAATATCATAGTCTAGACAATTGTTTTTTTTATTAAAAAGTACCGAATTTCCAGAGTAAAACCTTTATTTATATTGATTCTGAAAGTTTGCAAACACCAGTATAAATTGCATCGAAATGTCTCTCGTAACTTTATGATATTGTAATTATAGCTGGAAACGGTTCTTGTGTTTTCTTGAACATTATATTTACAAAATAATATATATAGTAACTTTAATATTTCAGTATATTGTTTTCTGTATCTTTAACATATATTAAAAAAAAAATAGTAAATTTTATTAACAATAATTCATATTTTTATAAATATTAAGTGAAACTTTAAGAGAGAATTTTAAAATAAGCAAAATTTTATAGAATAATATGTATTTTAGACTATAAAATAAAGTTAGATGTGATTTTGTTATAATATTTCTGTTACTTTTACATTAAAAGCATATTATAAAGTTTTAGATTTTTATATTTCGGTAAATTTGACCTTTTGTATTTTGAGCATTTTTTTATTTTAAATTGTGTCAAACTAATATACGGGAAATAATTAAGTATAACAAATAAATTATGAACATCCAATTTTCACCTTATAATAATGAATCATTTGTGGACTGTAAAACATAGCCTATCACTATTACAGTCCATAAGCTTAATAAGCAAATAAACACAAAACTTGTTTTAGTTATTATGTTATAACATTCTTTGTTATTCAAAAAGCTTCCTTATCATTATAAAAATAAAACTCTTTTTAAGAGGATTTTGGTACTTATTTTGAAACAATAGTCATGTTTATTATCTTGGCAGTCAGATTAGTGGACATTAAAACCCTGCATACCGGACAGCAGTTACGAACAAAGCACAGTAAGCTACTTAAAGTTATACAGAGTCATACGAGTCTAACAGCCTTAAGTCATTATTCATATTCATGCACCTGATTTAACTTTACATTCAAATAGTTACCAACATTTTAACTAACAATAATAAGAACATTGTAGCGTGACTTTAGTAGTATTGAGACTGTTCCTTTAGTTCCATTTTTATTTATAACTAATGAAGCATTTATTCACTATAATTATGTTACATAATACATTGCTAGTTAAATTACTTAATTTGATTGCATTAATATTATATACCTTTCGTTCAATGAAGTTTAATAAAAAATACCTATAAGTAAAATAAGCATACTTATTAAGTTAAAGGAGAATTTCCATATGTGTACGTGTAAATTAAATTGCCATGTTATAAAATAATAGCTTGGAAATGCGAGTTACTTGAACAACGTTATTTATTTTACAATTAAATTGTCGATTCCTTGTACAATAATTACAATATAAAATACTATTTATTGTGTTTAATAAATTCAATATATCTTATTTTAAAATTATAAATTAAAGAAATACTTTATTTTAAGTAAAACCGAAACACTTGTTTTTGTCGAGTGTAGTCAGTAACCAATTCATGACAACTGTATAGAAGGTGCCCAAATGCTGCTGTGTTACAATAGAAGTTGTCTGAAGTAACTTTTTAATTATGCTAGTTAGCTCTCTCGGTCCATTCGTTCTCTCTCCTATATTGTATACTTCATATGTGCATTACGAACATTTTGCACCAGTTGGATCATCTAATTGCATTCTTATATTTCTCTAAAATATGAAATCAAAAATTCTGTTCTGATTTTAATAAATTCCTTTGCCTTCAATTAAATACCATCAGTTTATTACAATATGCTTAAAGTTTATAAGTTTTAGATATAATTATATCCAAATTATTCTGTAATTTGATTAGGGTATGTTGTTGAATTTCCGTGTATGTTGTTGTTGAATACATCATTATTTATCTACTTTATGTACTTAATCCGTACCAAAATCCGTGAATGTGACGCTATATATTAGCGTTTAATTCATATTTATTTTATTATATAAATAATGAACTAAACATTAATTGTCATAAAATATCACTGTTTTACATTAATCATTGTTCATTTGTATTTATTCAGTTCAGATTATTAATTAGGAGATTTGCGGGCAGCAAATGTAATTGATAGCAGCAGTAAATAATATTTTACAAACAAAAATATTACAAGTAACATGCTCTTTCAAAAAAACACAATGTAGAAGGATAATAAATTAAAGTGACTGATACCTGTATATTGTCTACCCGTGTACATAACTGCAAAGATCTACAAAGTATTTGAAACGACGTTTTTGACGTTTCAAATGCTTTGCAATTTTGTTGAAAGAAACCCAATAATCCACCAAGTAGGTCCATATCATAGTTTAATTTCCATAATTTATAAAAAGTATCGATTCATTATTTATGTTTGCTTACATACATAGTCTTTAAAAGTGCGTCAAACATTATATAAAATCTATTTTAATAATATTATTTATAACTTTTAAACTGAAAAGACATGCTCCTAATCTCTTATGAATATTTTATTAGATAAATCTGATTAATTATTTATATCTTATCATTGCCTTATTTAATATATTTGTAAGGCTATTTTGAATTTAATAGTCGCTTCAACTATGCTATATGGTCGTCGTCATATGTTCATATCCTTTCTGTCTTTCCATATTATTATGGTTTACAAATATGTTTTTGTATAATATAATTATTAAACTACTTAAGTCTATATAGTCTAATCGAATTCATTTATTTCATTTCATTTTAATAATTATAGTTACCATTTTTAAGAATCTAATCTATGTTGTATCTAATATATTAGTAACATTAACATTCATCTAGATCTCTCTCGTTAAGATTTTGTACTAAAACATTCTATTTTTGTATTACTAAGGTACATCTTAATATACAAACATAGATACAGAACTATTAGATGGGCTTAGTTATCGTAGAAAATACTATAATCATCAGTTCCAACGAATCTGTAAGAAGTCATATTTATTAAAGCTATTCGGAAATATAAAATATATATTATCCCGGATAGCGCTAAGGTTTTATGGGATAGAATGGGGAATAATGTCAGTACTTTCAGGCTTTGAAAAGAAAATCATTTGAAGCAATGCTTTCTTCACCCTTCTAATGATGTCATTTGCGTCTGTCATTTCCATTTGTATGTATTATTATTGTCTATTCCCATAACAATGGCTAAATTTAATTCTATTGATATTAATTCACCTCATGTTATCGCGTCTACATTGTTATACTACTTACAGATGAATACAAAATGTTTATATATTTATTGAATCATGAGATAATGCCTTTATTACATCTATATATATATATATATATATATATATATATATAAGTAAATTTGAAGTGTCTGTCCACAACTTACATAAAAACCATAACGGTCTTTCTGTCTGTCTGTTTCGGACCTCAATCTGGACCTTTCCAATTCCTGGACTGATTTTAAGAGGGCTTTCATTAGCGTATGATGTTATAATAAGTTATACTTAGGCTTCTTTTATTTTAAAGACATACAAACGAAGTCGTGGGCTCAGCTAGTAACAAATATAAGTTAAAAATAAATTTAATATAAACTTATTTAATAGATGTTATCTAAATTAACTAATTTAAAAAATAAATAATATATCGGAGTCGCATTGTAAATATATAAACCATTGTATAAATTATATTTTAAAATTTTACCACAGATAATTAGACAATAACATGAATTTAGAAATTCCAACGCTTTTGTTACTTATTACATGTAGTAAAATGAGTAAAGCTAATGTTCACTATAAAATTATACTGAAACGTATCATTTGATTTGAATTAATGAACTGAAATAAATTCATAATATGTACTCATAAATCGTTCAAAGTAAGTTATTATTATGGATATCGTTTTTTTCATTCGGTGTATTCGGTATTTAAGAAATATATATAAATAATAAAATAAAATTGTTTTTATCGTATTTAAGATGTAATGCGTGTTTTATAACCAATAAATGTTATTTTAAATAATATACTTAATAATATTATAGTTGATCAATCTATTATAGGAATTCTAATGAATTGGCTGGTTTTATCTATTTCTTGTTAATAATTATATTTTTTTGAACTATAACCGTTCGTATGTGTTTATATATTAACAGTTAAAGATGTTTAAAATAAAAACATAAATAAGACTTAAATGAAATGTGATATCATATTTACGAGATCTTTTCTTTTTAGAATCAACAGTGCAATACAACAGTATTGTACTGTTTCTACATTTTAGTAGCTTCATAAGGAAGTTGTAAATTTTATTCCTTAGGACAAAATTTTCCTCTTAATTAGAAGTTGAGAATAATTAGTCACCCCGTTCTGACGACTTTAATTTTTCCTCAAGATCAGTCAGGTGTAATAAAATAAAATATCTTTTTTCAAATATTAATTGCTAATTATTTAAAATTAAGTCTTAAGAGGAAAATAAGATTTTCTTTCTTATAAAGACTAAATTTACGGTCATTATAGCTTATAGAATTTAAAATAAAACGATTAATTAAACAAAATATTGAATTTTAATTTCTCCGAGGATCTTGATATTGATGTCCCAAACACCTTTTGAATAACACTTTGATGTAAAGTACGTTTTAACGTTACTTTATGTAAATGAGGATTCACAACACAGATGACGCTATAATAATATAATTTTATTTGTAACATACAATTCTATTCTGTTTTTATATAAATTATTATATATTATATTGTTTTATATATAATAAATTATACACAACTTACAATCAATAATAATAATTATATCAACTTTAAATGTAGTTTTAGGTTTTAAGGAAAACAAGTTTCATAATTGTCAGTTTTAATCTTAGGAACACACAATAATAAATATTATGTAATATAATAACAACCGTGAACAATATTATAATTAATTATATATTTTTTTTTATTAACCGCTGTATTTTTTACTTTTATTATTATATACATTGATTTCATATAACTTTTCAATTGTAACATTAATATGTAACATATCTTATAAATATTATAAGATATGTTACAATAATGTTAAAGTAATACGATTAGTGATAAATATATGTTTAAGTTATAATTGATAGCCCACAAAACTTTGAACATGATAATGTAAGCAAAATATATTTTTTTAATTGAGTAATTTAATAAGAATGAAATAAACATTACTTTTATCCGTAAATTTCATAACAGTCAAATTTGTGATGAGTGCGAAGACAATAAAATAAATTATCGAAATTTTATTAAAAATATCATATCTACATTTACATATAAAAAAATCGTATAATTTGTCTTACAGTCAAAGAGGTAGCAACGTGATATTAGTTCTTAAAAACGTTGTGAAATAAATATTATATTTTTTTTGTTTAGGTTTTTAAGTAAGTGATAAGTAATTTATTTTTAAGAATTATTTGATCCTTCGAAATAGTCCCAAATTATTTGGTTACATATGTCTTGCAAGTGCATATATGCATATGGTATCTTATTTAAAGAAGGTTGGAAAGTTGGTTAATCTATTAAACACAGATAAGATAAAAATAACAAAATAAAAGCACATTACTTTGTAACAACTCAATACTACAAAAAAATCCGGTGTTTATCATAGTTTAACGTCTTGTTTTTAAACCCGCATGAGATAAAATGGCCCTATTTCCGAAATGTTGCGTGAATGAAAGTTATATGAAAACGTATTCTGTGATAATGAATAATTGAATTAGAGAAGGTTTGTTAAGGAACTTAGCTATTCGTTTTAATATATCTTTTTGGTGAATTTATTATTTTTTAAGTACATTTACATAACCTACATTACATTACATTACATTCTCCTAGGAATACACTATGTGATAAAGCTACTTTTATCCATTTATATCTAAACATTATTTTTTTTACTTTAATAAAATAATATTTAAAAATACCAGCAATGATGCCTTTACGGAATATACGAAAGGTAATATTACTAACAAAGGACGTCATTAGAAAGGTCACAGAAATTTTACTTTAAGACATTGAAAATGAAATAAATAAACACTATGTAACTCAGATGAACAGATCACTCACACGGACACATTGCCAATAAACTTTGGAAGTTATATTTGGAATTGCTCTTGTATATAGGTATCAAAAAACAGTTACTTAATATTTTCTGAGGTAGAAATAAAAAATATAACCTCGACATAAATGTCAATTAAAATTTATTCCAATCCATACATTATTTTTTTTATTATCATAGTGTAGACAATTGTATTTTTATAAAAAAAGTACCGCATTTCCAGAGTAAAACTGTTATTTTTATTGATTCTGAAAGTTAGCAAACACCAGTATAAATTCCATCGAAATGTCTCTCGTAACTTTATGATATTGTAATTATGGCTGCAAACGGTTCTTGTGTTTTCTTGAACATTATATTTACATTATAATATATTTAGTAACCTTTATATTTCGGTATATTGTTTTCTGTATCTTTAACATATATTTTTTTTATAAATTTAGTAATATTAAGTGAAACTTTAAGAGAGAATTTTAAAATAAGCAAAATTTTATAGAATAATATGTATTTTAGACTATAAAATAAAGTTAGATGGGATTTTGTTATAATATTTCTGTTACTTTTACATTAAAAACATATTATTAAGTTTTAGATTTTTATATTTCGGTAAATTTGACCTTATGTATTTTGAACATTTTTTGATTTTAAATTGTGTCAAACTATCATACGGGAAATAATTAAGTATAACAAATAAATTATGAACATCCAATTTTTACCTTATAATAATGAATTGTTTGTGAACTGTAAAACATATCCTAACACTATTACAGTCCATAAGCTTAATAAGCAAATAAACACAAAACTTGTTTTAGTTATTGGATATATTACATTCTTTGTTACTCAAAAATCTTCCTTATCTTTATGAAAATAAAACTCATTTTAAGAGAGGATTTTGGTACTTATTTTGAAACAATAGTCATGTCTATTATCTCGACAGTCAGATTAGTGGACATTTAAGCCCTACATACCGGACAGCAGTTACGAACAAAGCGCAGTAAGCTACTTAAAGTTATACAGAGTCATACGAGTTTAACAGCCTTAAGCCATTATTCATATTCATGCACCTGATTTAGCTTTACATTCAAATAGTTACCAACATTTTAACTAACAGTGATAAGAACATTGTAGCGTGACATAAGAAGTATTGAGACTGTTCCTTTAGTTCCATTTTTATTTATAACTAATGAAGCATTTATTCACTAAAATTATGATACATAATACATTGCTACGAATAGTTAAATTACTTAATTGATTGCATTAATATTATGTAACTTTCGTTCAGTGAAGTTTAATAAAAAATACCTATAAGTAAAATAAGCATACTTATTAAGTTAAAGCATAATTTCCATATGTGTACGTGTAAATTAAATTGCCATGTTATAAAATAATAGCTTGGAAATGCGAGTTACTTGAACAACGTTATTTATTTTACAATTAAATCGTCGATTCCTTGTACAATAATTACAATATAAAATACTATTTATTTGTTTAATAAATTCAATATATCTTATTTTAAAATTATAAATTAAAAAAATACTTTATTTTAAGCAAAACCGAAACACTTGTTAATGTCGAGTGTAGTCAGTAACCAATTCATGACAACTGTATAGAAGGTGCCCAAAAGCTGCAGTGTTACAATAGAAGCTGTCTGAAGTAGCTTTTTAATTATGCTAGTTAGTTCTCTCGGTCCATTCGTTCTCTCTCCAATATTGTATACTTCATATGTGCATTACGAACATTTTTCACCAGATGGATCATCTAATTGCATACTTACATATCATTAAAGTATAAAATCGAATAATCTGTTCTGATTTTAATAATTTCCTTTGCCTTCAATTAAATACCATCAATTTATTACAATATGCTTAAAGTTTATAAGTTTTAGATATTATTATATCCAAAATATTCTGTAATTTGATTAGGGCATGTTGTTGAATTTATGTGAAGAAAAAGTGATAAAAAAAAATGTATCCCACTAGTCCCCTGTTGTTCCACACGGGGACAACTAGCACTATTTCAATGAAATTTTCGTTTTAAGATAAAAAATATTATGACAAATTAAATTGAAAAATTGTATATATCATTATTTATCTACTTTATGTACTTAATCAGTACCAAAATCCGTGCATGTGACGCTATATTAGCGTTTAATTCATATGTATTTTATTATATAAATAATGAACTAAATAATAATTGTCATAAATTATCACGGTTTTACATTAATCATTGTTCATTTGTATTTATTCAGTTCAGATTATTAATTAGGAGATTTGCGGGCAACGAATGTAATTAATATCAGTAGCAAATAATATTTTACAAACAAAAATACTACAAGTAACATGCTCTTTCAAAAAAACACAATGTAGAAGGATAATAAATGAAAGTGACTGATACCTGTATATCGTCTACCCGTGCTCATAACTGCAAAGATCTACAAAGTATTTGAAACGACGTTCTTGGCGTTTTCAATGCTTTGTATTTTTATTGAAAGAAACCCAATAATCCACCAAGTAGATCCTTATCATAGTTTCATGTCCATAATTTATAAAAAGTATCGATTAATTATTTATGTTTGCTTACATACATAGTATTTAAAAGTGCGTCAAACATTATATAAAATCTATTTTAATAATATTATTTATAACCTTTAAACTGAAAAGGCATACTCCTAATCTCTTATGCATATTTTATTAGATAAATCTGATTAATTATTTATATCTTATCATTGCTTTACTTAATATATTTGTAAGGCAATTTTGAATTTAATAGTCGCTTCAACTATGCTATATGGTCGTCGTCATATGTTCATATCCTTTGTGTCTTTCCATATTATTATGGTTTACAAATATGTTTTCGTATAATATAATTATTAAACTACTTAAATCTATATAGTCTAATTGATTTCATTTATTTCATTTCATTTCAATAATTATAGTCAACATTTTTAAGAATCTAATCTATGTTATATGCATACTAGTAATATTAACATTCATCTAGATCTCTCTCGTTAAGATTTTGTACTAAAACATTTTAAATTTGTATTACTAAGGTACTTCCTAATATACAAACATAGATACGTAACTATTAGATGTGCTTGCTTATCGTAGAAAATACTATAATCATCAGTTCCAACGAATCTGTAAGAAGTCATATTTATTAAAGCTATTCGGAAATATAAAATATATATTATCCCGGATAGCGCTAAGTTTTTATGGGATAGAATGGGGAATAATGTCAGTACTTTCAGGCTTTGAAAAGAAAATCATTTGAAGCAATGCTTTCTTCACCCTTCTAATGATGTCATTTGCGTCTGTCATTTCCATTTGTATGTATTATTATTGTCTATTCCCATAACAATGGCTAAATTTAATTCTAAGGGGGTTAATTCACCTCATGTTATCGCGTCTTTATTGTTCTATACTACTTACATATGAATAAAAAATGTTTATATATTTATTGACATCATGAGGTAATGCCTTTGTTACATCTATATATATATAAGTAAATTTGAAGTGTCTGTCCACAACTTACATAAAAACCATTAAGGTCTGTCTGTCGGTCTGTTTCGGACCTCGACCTGGACCTTTCTAATTCCTAGACCGATTTTATGAGGGCTTTCACTAGCGTAGGATGTGATAAGAAGTTATACTTAGGCTTCTTTTATTTTAAAAAGATAAAAATGAAGTTGTGGGCTCAGCTAGTAACAAATATAAGTAGAAAATAAATTTAATATGAACTTATTTAATAGATATTATCTAAATCAACTAATTTAAAAAATAAAAAATAAATCGGAGTCACATTCTAAATATATAAATAAACCATTATATAAATTATAATTTAAAATTTTACCACAGATAATTAGACATGAATGAATGAACATGAATTTACTAATAACAACGCTTTTGTTACTTATTAGGTGTAGTAAAATGAGTAAAGCTAATGTTCACTATAAAATTATACTACAACGTATCATTTAATTTGAATTAATGAACTGAAATATTCATATATTTATAAAATGTACTCACAGATCGTTTGAAATAAATTATTTTTATGACTATTGAGTGTTTGTTATTTAAAAAGATATATTTAAATTTAAAACTATCAACAAACAAGATTACAAATGATCTTTAGAAAAATGTAATGCACTTTTATGAAACGGTAGGTTGAAAAGACAATATCCGAGCTCGCAAATTCAGGTATCGAATTTGAATACGAGAAAAGCTACATTATTAATACGTCATATATACAATTTAACAATATCTATATACTGTATACAATACAAATGTAAATACATTTATATTTAAATTTCATATTTCTCCCATTTTTATGTTTTAATTATTATTACAACGATAATTTGAAGGAAAAGAAGTCACTACTAGAATTATAAGTATACAGGTACTAGCTTATTCCCTCCCGCTTCGCTGGGCACACTATTAATTTGGATATGAACTTAGGTTACTATGGTAACCTTTGTCATATTATCCGTTCTCATCATAACCGTTGCTATGGTAACCGTTGCTGTTGTAACTCTTACCCCCGCGTTAAGTGTATAGCTCCTACAGGTTTAAAACTTGGCGAAATGCAATAAGTTGAAATCCTTTGGGATAGGAATTCCGTAAAATCCGTTCTTAGTGGACGTCTACGTCACAAAAGAAGTAAATATATAAAACTTTAAGTTAATCAGACAGATAGTTTTGGGGATTCCGTGATGAGTCATTGAGTGGTAAATCGTTTATATATAATTAGATTATTGAATGAATTTGAGATAAGTCAAAGCATATTATGTGAATAATAAGAAACAGGACTGTACCCTAGACGTAGCAGCCTCAAATTCTGCCCGTATTTATAGTTATTTTCATGTATATTTATATGATTTATTATTTTTGTTTTTATCATGACGAGTTGCTTCATAACATTTCATTTTATGCAGAGTTTAAATTCATTTGTTTACTTTATGTCGACAAAACTGACACCAACACGATGGTTGTCGTGTTTGCGGTCTAGATGTAAAATAATAAAACTTTACTGAAATACGTTTGATTTCGAATAAGTAATATATACTTACCCTTATTATTGTAATATAGATCTCTTCAAAGTAAGTGATGAAACAAAAATAACATTATATAATTATAAGACAATAGAATTTTATAAGAAATATTCTCCAACCCGTACCTTAAAAAAATGACAACTTATAATTTATTTATAGTTCATAAAAACAATAAAAAAAATAAATAATTTTCAAAAATAATTGAATATTCATTTAAATTAATTTCTCACTAAATTTAAGTATGTTTAAAATAATATTAATGAAATGTATTTGAGAAAAGTGATGGAAAATAAAGCCCATATGATGACATGTTTTATAAATAGATAATAATTTAATGTATTTCCTTTTCCATTTCCAACACAGAATAATACAGGATTCCTTTCTTTTAGTTATCTCTATTAGAAGCAAAGTGCTCTTAAATTCCAGTAATCCCAAAGTACCAGCACTCGGTTAATATACCGGCTACAGATAACAAGGTCTTTCGTTAACCCAAATATATTGTTAGAGTAAGATTTTGGCAACTTTGGTACTCACACCCTAATTATTAGTCAGTCCATTATTCAAGCCTGCTTTGAAGGTATTACGAAAGTTTTGTTAATTAATTTATTAATCTTTTAAAACAATAACATGATAGAATTAGTAAAAGTATATTAAATATTATCTAATAATTACTTGTTCGACTTAGAACCAAATCTGTTTTGATATTCAATTAAATAAAATTTTATTGAAATTATGTATTAAAAATTTTATGTTGAATATAAAAATTTAAAAATTGCAAGTCACATATAAACTATAGTTGATAAGATAATAATTTTATGGATGTGGTTTTGGGATGACACTTGAAATATAATGCATATTAAATTTATTACATTTATTAGTATTGTAACTATTGCTGTAACCAAACATATAACATTATAATATATTAAAAAACATAAACAAGGTTTTAAGTGAAATAACATCACATTTATCAAGTCTTTTCTCTTAAAAATCATGGGAACAGCACTTATGATTTCTACGTTTTCATTTCTTAGGACGGTAAATTACTTCATAGATATTTTAATAAAACTTAAGAAAATTGTTTGTGGGAAGTTATCATATTAAATGGTGATTGCGGAAATAACAGTAGCAATAATAAATTTATTTCTATGTTTTCTGTTTTGTTTCTGTTTTGTTTTGTATATAATAAATTATAAACAAATTAAACTACTAATGATTATTGTATCAACTGCAAATGTAAGAGTCGATTTCAAGAAAAAGTAAGCTGAGAATTATCAGTTTTAGCGCACAATTATTATTATCTAATATAATAACCACTTTGAACAATTTTATAAATTATTTTATATACATATGTATATCCTTATTAACTTGTATTATAAACACATATGTATATATTTATACTATTTTATAATTTGGTATTTAAAAAAGATTATTATATATCAAAGCGGGCGTTAGCTAGCTCAGAGTGACGAAAGCACCCATAGTGCTGAAAGTCTAACTCTGTATATATACGCGCAATATCGATTTTTTTGTACAAGAGACTTTCTGGTATGAGTGTGGTATTTTTAGAAAGCCCTTGGCCCATAGACCCAGAAAATGCATTTACACTTAGCAATATACCTACCGCCTCACCTCTACGGCCGTTTGAAAAATGAGACTAAAATTTAGTTTTTGGCTCCGCACCAGTATAAAATCACTTATTTTCACCTTGAAAAAGATTTTCCTAAAGGTCCTTGTCGAGACCTTTTCAACAAGCCCAAAAACGCCAAAATCCGACTACCGGTTGATGAAATATGACATTTTGAAAATTTTGACTGGCGCCTCCATCGATGATTACTTTGTCTGTGTGTGGGTATATTCGTAGTTTCAACTGATTTTGTTCAAACTTTCAGGGATTGAAGTACATCAAAAACTAAGACTTTTTTGTTCTACGACATTTCGATTTGGCCGCCATGTTGGCCGTGCCCAGCCCTCGAAAGGCCAAAAATGGCCATTTTTCGTACAGGGACTGTGGCCAAACTAGTTGACGTACATTGACAAATTGGGCATCATTGGAAAGGTCTCAAGCTCATCTTTTGAATAATATCCCTTTTGATGGATAATACATTTTTTGGCGTGACATTTTTGGTCAAAAACCAAAAAATGGCCGACTGGCCGGGGACATATCGGCCATTTTCTCGAAAACAGCGCCAACGATTTTTTCGAAAATTTCCTCATTCGTAGCCCCAAATTAGAGCTAAAATTTGGTATATAGCACATATCTGGGAAAACTCGTAATTTTGAGATATGGCCCTGAGAAGTTCAAAAAATCATGAAAAATGACCAAAAATGGCCAAAAAATGACTTTTAAAGCCAGAATCGTACTCACAACACGGTTAAAATTCAATGCTAGTTGCACAGTAATAAACACATGATAACAACAATAAACAATGAATAAACTCACTAACGCATTGCCGTCTGTAACAATAAAACAAAATTTACAGAAAAAAATCCGAATACTGAAGAAATTCTGTTTTGAAGCAATGAATTAAAAAAATAAATGGAAACTGAAAAAATCAAATGAAAAAAAAATCGGGCACCTGTGGGAATCGAACTCGAGGTCTCGTCTTTGTCATTACCATTACAACGCTCATCCTCTGAGCCAAAACACTCTCATTTTGTCAGAGGCAACTATTCCAAATAATAATAATAATAATAAATCAATTTATTTCAGATAATTCATCCATAAGTGTTAGTAACATTTTAACTTAAGTAACTAATGTTATAATAGTATTCGTAGTTAGTATTCAACATAACAATCTCAAATTATACAGAAAAATAAAATTAATAAAATGCACAAAATTCATAAAATTATTAAAATTAAATATAAATTCGATTCAAATAAATATAAATTCAATTCAAATCAAATATAATTAAAATCATAAAATACTATTAAAGAAATTAAATAAAATTAAATTCATGGAAATCATCGTTCTAATTATTATTTTTTTTTAATTCTACAAATAACTCAACGCTATACTCCTACAGTCAGTATACGCTACGCTTCGATGCTACGTGTACACTATCCCAGGACCTCCAGAGGGGAGCGTCTAGCTTTAACGCCAATATGCTGAGAAGACTGTTGGAGCTGTTCAGTAATCTTGTCATTGCGGACGCGGTCCGCTTTCGTATTATCGCATAGAAGTCGTCTACACGAGCCTCCGCAAACATTGCCGATGCACTGCAGTATCGAGGCTTCCTCAACAAAGCCCTCAGCACATTGTTGTACTGAACACGCAGTGCGCTATATGTCCGCCGCGTATAGTTCTCCCATAGGCTGCACGTGTAAAAGGACTGGCAATAGGCTTTAAATAATATTAATTTTACCTGTGTCGAACACCGTGCAAACCTACGGGCCAACATATTGCCTCTAACCGACAGAGCCCTGCGCTCCCGCTCGATATCACTACCATCACCCAGGCGTTCATTCACAATATGACCAAGGTATTTAAATTCAGATACTAGTTTCAGAGAAGTTCCACACAGATGTATTTTAGGAATGAAATTTAACTGTTTGTTTATTCCTCGAAAAATTAAAATATCGCTCTTTTTAGCGTTATACCTCAGTCCATTCTCCTTTGCATATTCCTCACAGATTTTTATCAGTCTTCGAAGACCACTGACCGACGGGCTCAATAGAACCATATCGTCTGCGTAACTAAAATTGTTCATCATTACGCCATCTATCGAACAACCGACGCCTGCCCCGCTAAGCCTCTCTAGGAGCCCGTTTATGTAAAGATTGAACAATCTGGGTGACGTCAGGCCCCCCTGTCTTACTCCACACCCTAATTTATATGGTTCACTAAGTGCATCACCCCATCTTACCACATTACTTTGGGCACCATACCAGTACTTTAATAGTGATATCAACTCCGGTCTTAAACTGCTATCCTTTTCAAGCTTCTGCCATAAAATTTTATAGGATACGAGGTCAAATGCCTTCGACAGATCCAAAAAACACGCAAACACATGGGTCTTTCTATCCGTGTAGTAACTTACAGCTTGCTTGAGACACAATACTGAGCTCTCAGTTGACAGCTCTGATCTAAAACCGAACTGCGCATCGTGTATGTTAATTGTTCTGCTAAGTTGAGTATCAAGCAAGCCGTCAAGCACTTTGGCTATGATGGTAGCAAGAGATATCGGTCTGTAGTTGGTTCTGTCCGCCGCATCCCCCGCCCTATTCTTGATTATAGGCACGACTATTGTCCTTGTCATCGAGTCCGGCAGAAAGCCATGGCTTATACATATATTGTACAACAAAACTAGGACTCTAGGAAGGTGCACACCAGCGTGTCGCAGATGCTCAACACTCAGGCAATCATGTCCAGGCGACTTTCCACGCTTCATACCCATTATTGTATCTACTACTTCGCTAGACGTGAAACGTACAAAGCTTTCCCCATTATTTATGATATCCCCCCTGCCAGCCTCGGCGAAATTGATCTCACAGGGATCCACTGTAAATTGTGTTTTAAACATATTTGCTATGTTACGGCAACCGCTCACTCCCCCTACTTCAGCCGGAATATTCGATCTTGTATTCAGTTTGTCTGTTTGTTGCCAGAATTTTCCAAAATGTTTGTTTCTATATGACGTAGCCAGTATGTCCATTTTAATCTGTTCTGAATTGTCTTGGCACCATTTAAGTTTGTTTTTAAAGGCCCTAGGAGAGTCCCTCATGTCATTGTAGATAATTCCATGTGTTGGTCAAATAAATGAGTATATATTTTTATGAAAAATAATCGCACAGCATTTTGTTTCCAATCCTTTTACAAAACTATTGATATCAAAACAAAAACTTCTCAACGAAGTAAATACCGAGTGACGAAAGCGAATCCACTGACAAAACTCCTGATATGAATTTTGCGACGAAAAAAACCACGAACATTTTTATTCACAAACGTAAACAAACACAAAAAAAGTGAATGTGTTCGGAACGTTGCCAAACAAACAAACAAACAAAAAATGTGAATGTGTTCGGAACGTTACCAAATTGCCTTGATCAATCTAATAAAATAAAAACAAAAATGCAATTTGTGCGACGTTTCGAGCACATTCACATTTTTGTTTGTTTGTTTGTTTGGCAACGTTCCGAACACATTCACATTTTTTGTGTTTGTTTACGTTTGTGAATAAAAATGTTCGTGGTTTTTTTCGTCGCAAAATTCATATCAGGAGTTTTGTCAGTGGATTCGCTTTCGTCACTCGGTATTTACTTCGTTGATATTTATAACATGTTATGGTGTTGATATAATAGAATTAGTGATAAATATATGCTTGGGATGTAATTGAATAGCTCGCAACACTTTGAACGTGCAATACTTTGCAAAAATATTTTCTAATTGAGTACTTTGATAAAGATAAAATAAAGTTAACTGTTGTTCGTGAATTTAATTATAATCAAATTTGTGTAATATACAAACACAAACATTTATTTTCTGGAAATTTTATGACGTTAATATTTCTTTATTTGTAAAAATTTATTTTAAAAAAATGAGAAAAAGATTTACAGAGGTTGCAAAACGATATTTTTCTAAAAACGTGGTGAAACAAATATTTTAATTTTTTTTACACCATAGTTTAAAAATGGCATTGATCCCTTCTGTTTTGTTTCTGAAGTGAGTAAAGATCGTTTGTTCTTTGTTACAACTCAATATTACAAAAGAAATTGGGTGTTTTTCACGGTTTCACGTCTTAGTGTTAAGCCCGCATGAAATAAAATAGCCCTATCCCCAAAAGGTTGTCTGAATAAAAGTTATATGACAACCCATTGTGTGTGAATGATTAATTGAATTATGTGATGGTAGTTTTGAAATCTCTCCTTTCTTCGTTTTTTATGTAACTTTTAGGTTAGTTTATTATTTCTTAAGGACGTATAACCATTTCACCAGTGCCAGAATCAAGCCCTGCCAATGTTTTTTTACATTCTATATTAACTTAAATATTTTATTAAACGTGTTATAGAAATTGTAATATTTTTCTTGTAATACGAATTTATATTTTAAATTTCACCACAATATATCAACATCACGGTGATTGATTGATTACTGATTAATAAAAATATAAGATACATGTCTCGAGTTTACTTTTTTTTATTTTCTTTGTTGTATTTGCGATCTTGCACAAAAAGATATACATATACATAAAATTTAATCATCTGTTTGTATCCACACGAACCGCTTTTCACTAAACGCATATGCAAATAAGTATATAAAAAAAATGTTTTTTTTTTGTTTAACATTTTCTAATTTTGCTACATTTATTAAAAATATATATATTCCGCACGCACAAAGTTACACACAGCAAGTTATAAATAAAATAATTCAATACAAAATAATATTTTTTGTAGTACCTATAATTAATTTAGTATAAGGTTTTATAATGTTGTTTTAAATATTTTTTATATATATTTTTTTGTTATTTGTTGTATCGTGTATAGGAGGATGCTTTCATATAACTACAACACTATTTATTATAACAATTTTTAATATATTACGTTTATGAGATCTTATCTTTTCGAAATAAAGGGAGCAGTATTCTGTTTCTACGTTTTATTAGCTTCCTAAGAAAGCTATAATCTTCATTCCTAAGGACTATTTTTTCTCTTAATTACATGTTGAGAATTAATACTAATTCCCTCCGGACTACTTTAGCTTTCCACAAATCAAGGTCAGTCAGGTCTGATAATAAAATAAAAAAAAATTCTATTGTTCCACATTATAGAATATTTATTAGTTCCCTCTGCTTAAGTGAACACGAATCTTTACATTTTAATAAAAAAAAAATTATATTAATTTTTTCTATTGCATGTATTTTTTACTATAACACAGTGGTGTTCACATAATTTTACAAATGTAAAATTTATATTAATTTGGTATTTAAGTAGAGTGGTAAAATATGTTTTTAAGATATTCTAGTGCAAACAATAATGTTGCAATTGGCATTAGTTTTAATTATTGGTTTACGCGATGCAAAAATATCATTCAATTTGAAATAATTAACTGAAATAATATGTACTCATAAACCGTTCAAAGTAAGTGATTATTATTAATACAAATTTTTTAAATCTGGCATATTATATAAAAAAATATTTAAATTAAAACTACCAACGATCAGGATTTCTTACCGTATTTAAATAATGTATTGCACTTTTATGAAACTGTAGATTTAAAAGAGAATATCAGAGATAGAGCTCTCGTAGCAAGGAATCCAATTTGAATACGAGAAAAGGTACATTATTAGGACTAAAAATAGATTTTGCGGATGGTTTTACAATATTTTTAAGATGTATAAAAGTACATACATAAATAAATAAATATTATATATATTTATGTTTACTTTTCTTATTTCTCTCATTTTACTCATCAATTGTTACAACAAGGACTCGACACTCCGTTCGTCAATTAGGTATAAGTTATATAATACACTTAATAATATTTTAATAGATTAATCTACTTTAATAAATTCGTTAGTTTGATTAATATATTCTAAATAATTATATATTTTCGATATGGATGTCCCAAATATCTGTTGAACAATATTTTGATCTATAGTAACTTTTAACATTCGTTTTCAAACGTAAAGGTAAATTTCGTAATAGACATTTAAATAAAACCTAAGAAATATGTTTATGGAACGAATTATCATGTTATATGATAGCGGAAATAACAGTAGTAATAATAGCTTCCCTTGTTTTATGGAATAGGTTATTTATCATAATCGTGGTAATATGGTACCCGTTCGCATGGAATAAGTTTTTAAAATAAAAGTAGTCTAAGTTATCCCTTTTAACATGAGTTATCAGCTAGTTTAGGTTATGTTAACAGCGGCCCAGCCTTTTTAGAGATTAGCCGAATCAAGCAGACAGAAAAAAGAAAAGGTTTTTATGTAAGTACTGTATAAACTTTCATATATATTTAATGAAAAGCTGTTAATTTTTAATTACGAACAGACACTTCAATTTTATTTATATGTATAGATAACGTGTAATCACAATGTGAAGCACAATATCATGTACAAATTAATAACATTAATGAAATAGGAAATTAAATATTAATACGACATTAATATTTAATTTGGTGTTTCAGGAGGCTGCGCATATATGTTTATAAGTTAATATGGTATAACAATAATATTGAAATAATATAATTTGCGCATAAAACTTTAAACATAGTAAAGTGTGCCAAAATATTTTCTGATGGAGTACTTCTATAAACATGAAAAAAAACTACTTCTGTCCATGAACATTTTCATTTCAATCAATTTGTGATTGGAGCAGAGACAAACAAATTGTGACGTAAAGAATTCCATAGCTATAATCAGTTGTTATAGAAGTTTTATCTAACATAATATATCTCCATTTTTAAATATAAAGAGAATACAATTTATATAAATTGAATTAAAGAAATAGTAACGTAATATTACTTCTTAAAAACTTCGTAAACTATATTTATTTTAATATTCCTTTGACTTTAATTTGTTAGTATTCCTTTTAATTTTGTTTTTAAGTAAGTGATAATTGAATAAATGTTTCATAAATCTTTGTGCATTTGTTATAAAATAATAATATAAACGCACATTACTCTGCTGTCACATCTGGTGAGAAAAATTCGTTTGTTCTTTGTTACAACTCAATGCTACAGAAGAAATTGGGTATTTGTTACAATTTCGCGTCTTAGTTTTAAGCCTCCATGAGATAAAAGGTCCTATTTTCAAAATGTTGGCGTGAATGTAAATTATATGACAACTCTGTGTGAATAAATAAAAGAAAAGTTTAGTTCTGGAATTTAACATTTTTTATGTACCTTTTTTCTAAATATTATTGACTTGTCCTACCAATCTCAGGTTCAAGTTTAGTTTAATTTCATATTTACATAAAACATATATTGACTAAACAAGCTTTTAAAATACATATCTAACACACTTATTTGGATTTTGTCATCTTTTCAATTTTATATAAATTATGGTTAGAAAATTCGGATCAAGCCTAATAGATACCACTTCCGTTCCAACAAAGACGGTTACATCGAGGCTCAAACAAATAACGTAAATACCTTATTAATCCGGACCTTTTGTTGTTATCCTTAGAATTTTCTGAATATATCATAGTTTTCCGAACAACAATAAAATAAGTTTAGTATATATCTAAATCTTTCTTTATATTTAAAATAAATATTTTTTTAGTAATATCGATATTTCTACGACTTTGAAAAAGTCGAAAACGTAGGCAATATTGGAATATGAGTTCTGTCTTTTCGCTAATGTTATAAAGCGGACAAGCAATATCAACGAAGTGCTTTAATTTCATACTGAAAATGGACCGACCATATGGTTTTCATTTTATCATTTCTTTTCTTTAATTTCAAACTTAATAAAAAGTCCTGCGGGAAGCCAGAGATAAAAGAAAATATTGGTGTATGATTGAAACAGATAATAATTCCGAAAATATTCAAATATGTCATAAAACAACAATACGGAGAGATAAAGAAGCTTGAAAAATTGGTACCGTTTAAACAACTACCAAAAAAGTGAGTACAAAACCTTTTAAGAAGCTTGCCCTTATTTACTAGTTAGTTATGAGTCTTCATAGTTATCCTCATAGTTATGAGGATCCCAGACCAAGATAGAACCTTTGATGAAAACCATTTGTAGTGGTTTTATAGAATTGCGGAATTATGAACATACACACCTTCCAAACACATTCACAGTATTTTTTTTTTAGGTGGAATATGTACAAAAAAATGTTTGTATCTAAAATAAAACAGTTCTATAACAAAGCTTCGACATCACATTTTTCTCGTTGTTTTAAATTGCAAATAAATGCAGATTCCCTTTAAAACGTTAATATGAAAATATTATAAATTTAAACGATCTATATTACAAATATACAATAGAGAGATACAATACTTAATATTATATTCCTTCAGTACTCTTTTATTTTTCATAAAAATATTTTCTTGTTGTTTTTTTTTCATTGATTGAATCGTGTAAAATTTATCCAAACACTTTTATAAAAGTACATTTCTACTTATTAACATAATTTTCTAAACTTACACAAATGTATAACAACTGTTTCGATACTATTTTATGCTAATACTCCATGAATATTCATAGCGACATCTACTTTAATTCGAAAAGTAAGATAAATAAAATTACATTATGTCAATTAAATTACGTAACAATAATAAAGTTAATTATAATAGATGCTTAAGCGATTTATTTATGATAACAATTAGTTATTTTTATGTTTGGGCCAAGGTGGATAAACATATGTTCGAGTTTTTATTATTTTTTTGTATATATTAATTATAACTATTATTAAACACCAAAAATAATATATATTAAACTTATAATGTTTAAGGTTATTTCATTATAAGGAATATAAAATTCGCTGTACTCTTTTGCTCTTAGTAATTCCATCTCCAATGGAATATCTTTTATCGACTAATAAATTTTAATATTTTAGTTTAGACTATTGTTGTTTTGTTAGAAAAATTTTCATTTTTTTAAGTATATAAAATATTTTTTTTTTCATAAATCTAACATCGTAAATAGAGTTTTCTAAATCGATATAAAAATGAAATTCTTGTGTAAATTTATTTTAGTTATTTTGAAAATTTTTACCGGAATAAAAAAGAAAATTACTGAGCTTACTTTTCTTAATGAAATCATTACCTTGTTTTATTATTTTTATATTAAATATAGAGTTTATGATTAATATCAATATTAATATTAATATTAATATCAAATTTATAGTAATTTACATAACGTAAATAATATAAAATTTTGTATATGTTATTGATAGGTTTTAACTTTTGTATATTATTTAAAACCACATGAAACTCAGATAAGGAAAATAACGAACCCTACCGAATATATTGTCAATATCCCCTTTAACATAATACTAATGTTTTATAATGTTCTTTAAAAAAATATATCATATCAGGATTCCAGATCATAATCCGCCAACAAACAAACACAAAACGTGTTAGTAGTATATTCTTTATTGCTCAAAAATCTACCTTATCATTATAACAATTAAACCCATTTTAATGAGATTTCGGTATTTATTTTAATGCATTAGTAATGCATATAATGTTAGCACTCATTTGTGGACATTTAAACCCTGCTTACCGGACAACGCTTATGAACAAAGCACAAGTAAGTTACTTAAAGTTATACAGTCATGCGAGTTTAACAGGCTTATACTATTATACGTATTCATAAGGTATTGCACGTGATTTAACTTTACATTGAAATATTTTAACTAACAATAATAAAAATATTTTAGTACGACTTAAGTAATATTGAGATTGTATATTTAGTTACCTTTTTATATAAAATAAAAATGAATTTACATAATGAAAAAATACTTTTTCAAATTAATGTATAATTAATGAAGTATTCACTATAATTATGTTACCTAATAATACAACTGGTTATATTACTTTATATGATCGCAGCAATATTATGTCACCTATATTTAATTAATTGATATGAAAATAACTGTTTAGTTTAATATTTTCCATTACCTCGAGTACCATGAGATTATGTCGTACACTTTTAGTATCAAAAAGACGACAATAAATAAATTTGCAATACGAAACACTAGAAAAAGGAATAGAAATAATAAAATCTGAGAATAAAGTACCAATTAAAAACAGCGATCTAACATTACAATGCCTAAAGATATTAATAGCAATAAATAATTTTCGGCTACTTACGAAGACCTAATGCTTAACTTTAAAGACCGCTGCAAGTTTTAAAATGATTACTTCCATTTTTGAGCAATGATGCGACTATTCGTTTTTCTAAATGCAATTCAGAAAAAAAATGTCATGAATCAGCAAACATGACAAAACAGTTATTACGAAAAAAATTTAAAGTGGTCCTTAACTATATATTATATGTCGATAAAAACTCCGTCTCAAGGGACGTTCTAAACGACTTTCAGAAGAATTAAGAAAACATAAAGAAAATGGTGAAGCCGACCTCCTCATTAAATACATACGGGGATACTAACATAACAAGATCAAAAAATGATTAAGAACTACGGTTCACAATTTATTAACTAATTTCCCTATAAGTATAGATAGCTATTTCGTGGCGTATCACTTAATTAAATAATATCAAGACCTTTCCAAATTTATCAAAGTCTCTAATTTTTTTTTATCTCAACTTATGTAGTAAAAAGACAAGATACTTATGTCTAAAATCTACTCTTGTAACTGAAAATGTGTCATATTAATGCTAACCATCCCAAATCCCAGGCCATATTGCGGTCCCTTTGGTCAAGCGTGTTCTGCAAGTTAATGATGTTTACTGGTACAAGTGTGACCTAAAGTTTATCACTATGTTATATTTAATATTTTAAGCAATAATGTCCATTATATAGTATGTGTAATTGTACACACAATGGATTGATTGTCTTAGTATAATTCTATCTTATTGACAACTTGTATTTTACAAGCAATTCATCACATTACTGTCTAAAATAACTAACTAATGCTAATTTATTCCTAAAGTAATATACATACTAAATAATTTAGCCAAAATTAAAGTAATAAAATTTTAGTAAGCACAACTTTGCTGCGCGTTGTAGCAAGGTATCCGCAAGTAAAGAAAATTTACCTACCTGTAGTAGGAGTAGCCTTCGCAAAGACACGCTTGTACCATTCAAAAAAAAATGGATTATATATTATATAAGCTCGAGTAGTTCATGGAGTTTAATAACAACAAAACATATATCTAATAAATATGTAAATTAATGTATTAAATATGAGTATTTAATAAAGCTATTCGGAACTATAAAATATATATCAACCCGGTAAGCACTAAGGTTTTATGGGTGTATAATGTCAGTAATAGTACCTTAACGCTTTGAAAAGATAATCATTTGAAGCAATGCTTTGACCCTCCTAATGACGTCATTTGAGTCTATCATTTCCATCTCTATGTATTATTGTTTTCTATTCCCATAACATCGACTACTTTGAATTCTATTGGAGTTATTTATCCACGTTATTGCATCATTATTGTTGTATAGTACTTACAGATGAATAGAAATTGTCTATATATATATTAACATCATTTCGACAATGCCTTTGTTAAAACTATATATATAAAAAAATAGAAGTGTCCGTCCAAAACTTACATGAAAATCATAACGGCCTCTCGGTCTGTCTGTTTTTACTAATTTCTAGACCGATCTTAACAGGAATTTTATCGCCGTATGATGTAATCAAAACAAAAACTTCTCAACGAAGTAAATACCGAGTGACGAAAGTGAATCCACTGACAAAACTCCTGATATGAATTTTGCGACGAAAAAAACCACGAACATTTTTATTCACAAACGTAAACAAACACAAAAAATGTGAATGTGTTCGGAACGTTGCCAACTTGCCTTGATCAATGTAATAAAATAAAATCAAAAATGCAATTTGTGCAACGTTTCGAGCACATTCACATTTTTTTGTTTGTATTTTTTTTTGTTTGTTTTTTTGTTTGTTTGTTTGTTTGGCAACGTTCCGAACACATTCACATTTTTTGTGTTTGTTTACGTTTGTGAATAAAAATGTTCGTGGTTTTTTTCGTCGCAAAATTCATATCAGGAGTTTTGTCAGTGGATTCACTTTTGTCACTCGGTATTTACTTCGTTGAGAAGTTTTTGTTTTGATATCAATAGTTTTGTAAAAGGATTGGAAACAAAATGCTGTGCGATTATTTTTCATGCAAATATATACTCATTTATTTGGAATAGTTGCCTGTGACAAAATGAGAGTGTTTTGGCTCAGAGGATGAGCGTTGTAATGACAAAGACGAGACCTCGAGTTCGATTCCCACAGGTGCCCGATTTTTTTTTCATTTGATTTTTTCAGTTTCCATTTATTTTTTTAATTCATTGCTTCAAAACAGAATTTCTTCAGTATTCGGATTTTTTTCTGTAAATTTTGTTTTATTGTTACAGACGGCAATGCGTTAGTGAGTTTATTCACTATGCAACTAGCATTGAATTTTAACCGTGTTGTGAGTACGATTCTGGCTTTAAAAGTAATTTTTTGGCCATTTTTGGTCATTTTTCATGATTTTTTGAACTTCTAACGGCCATATCTCGAAATAACGAGTTTTCCCAGATATATGCTATATACCAAATTTTAGCTCTAATTTGGGGCTACGAATGAGGAAATTTTCGAAAAAATCGTTGGCGCCGTTTTCGAGAAAATGGCCGATCTGTCCCCGGCCAGTTGGCCATTTTTTGCCTTTTGACCAAAAATGTCACGCCAACAAATGTTTTTGCCATTAAAATGGACATTATTCAAAAGATAAGCTTAAGACCTTTCCAATGATGCCCAATTTGTCAATGTACGTCAACTGGATTGGCCACAGTCTCTGTACGAAAAATGGCCATTTTTGGCCTTTCGAGGGCTGGCCACGGCCAACATGGCGGCCAAATCGAAATGTCGTAGAACAAAAAAGTCTTAGTTTTTGATGTACTTCAATCCCTGAAAGTTTAAACAAAATCAGTTGAAACTACGAATATACCCACACACAGACAAAGTAATCATCGATGGAGGCGCCAGTCAAAATTTTCAAAATGTCATATCTCATCAACCGGTGGTCGGATTTTGGCGTTTTTGGGCTTGTTGAAAAGGTCTCGACGAGGACCTTTAGGAAAATCTTTTTCAAGGTGGAAATAAGTGATTTTATACTGCTGCGGAGCCAAAAACTAAATTTTAGTCTCATTTTTCAAACGGCCGTAGAGGTGAGGCGGTAGGTATATTGCTAAGTGTAAATGCATTTTCTGGGTCTATGGGCCAAGGGCTTTCTAAAAATACCACACTCATACCAGAAGGTCTCCTGAATAAAAAAATCGATATTGCGCGTATATATACAGAGTTAGACTTTCAGCACTATGGGTGCTTTCGTCACTCTGAGCTAGCTAACGCCCGCTTTGATAAGGAGTATTTAAGCTACTTTTATTTAAAAATTCTACGAACGAAGTCGTGGGCTTAGCTAGTTATAAATATAAGTAGAAAATAATTTAAAAATGAAATTATTTTGTGGATACTATCTAAATGAACTAATTAAAAATAGAATATAAATATATTAAATATTCAATAAATCGTAGTGACCTTGTAACCATATAAACCATGATACAAATTATTATTTAAAATCTTACCACAGATATTTAGACGAAAACATGAAATTACAAAGCTTTTGTTACCTTTTAGATGTAGTAAAATGAGCAAAGCTAATGTTCACTACAAAATTATATTGCAATGTATCATTTAATTTGAATTCATGAACTGAAATAACTTCATAATATGTAATCATAAATCGTTTAATGTATATGATTATTATGGCTATAAAAGGATTATTGTTTTAAAAGATATATTAAAATTAAAACTAGCAACAAACAAGGTTATAGACCTTCTTTAGAAAAATGTAGTGCACTGTTATGAAACTGTACATTGAAAAGACAATGTCAGACATAGAGCTCTTAAAGTTAGCTATCCAATTTGAATACAAGAGAAGGTACATTATTATAACCAACAATTTTTACATTTTTCTTCTCTCTTTCCTTTTTAACGGCTCAATTATTATTACAACGATAATTTAAAGGATAAGAAGTCCAAACTAGAATTATAAGAAAATTTTTGAATGAATTTGACATTAATCAATGCATATCGTATGAATAATAATATACAGGACTGTACCTCAGAGGTGGCAGTCTCAAATCCTGAAATCGTTTTAATTTTTTTTTCATGTATGTTTATAATTAAGGTAAATATAAATGTGGTTTATTATTTTTATTTTCATTATGAAGATTTCCTTTATGAAATTTAAATTCATATGCAGAGTTTAAATTCATTTGTTTACTTTACGTCGACAACATTGACACCGACACAATGGTTATCGTATTAGGGTTTACATTTAAAATAATAAAACTTTACTAAAATGCATATGATTTAATATTAGTAATACTTTTAAAATAAAGTACAACACCTATTACATATTAACTATTATTTATTTATTGCTTATTTTAATGACTTACACCACCGATGTTACTATAATATAGTTATCTTAAAAGTAAGTCATGATTTTAATAAAATACTCTCCAAGCCCTTCTAAAAAAGTCAATTTATAATTTATTTATGCTTCATATAAAACACAATAAAAGGAAATTATTTATAAAAACCATTAAATCTTTACTTAATTCAATCTTTAATTAAATTTAAGTTTGTTTAAAATAGTATTAATGAAATGTAATTGAGAAAAGAAATGGAAAATAAAGTCTAATATATATTAGACTTTATTTTATATTTATATATATATATATATATATATATATATATATATATATATATATATATACTAGCTGACCCGGCGAACTCTGTACCGCCTTTCCAGTCAAATTTTTTACCATACTAAACCAAAGACAAAATTACGTTTAGCTCTCATTTACGTTTTGGTATTCCACTGTTATTTGCGTTTTTGTTATACCACGTTTTATAGTGACTTGACGGAAACGTGGTCGAACTGGATAAAAAAATGTATCTTATGTCCGTCTCCTGGTTCTAATCAACCTCTCCACCAATTTTCAGCCAAATTGGTTCATCCGTTCTTGAGTTATAAATAGTGTAACTAACACCACTTTCTTTTATATATATAGATATGATGTCATGTTTTATATATAGATAGTTTAATGTATTTTATTTTCCTTTTTCATTTCCAACACAGAATAATACAGGGTTCCTTTCTTTTAGTTATCTCTATTACACAGTACCAGCACTCGGTTAATATACCGGCTACAGATAACGAGATCTTTCGTTAACTCAGATATATTGTTAGAGTAAGCTTTTGGCAACTTTGGTACTCACACCCTAATTAATAGTCAGTCCTTTATTGAAGCCTGCTTTGAAGGTATTACGAAAGTTTTGGTAATTAAGTTAATAATCTTTTAAAATTATAAATATTATACTTTTTGTATTGGTAAATGTATATAGAATTTTATCTAATAATTACTAGTTTGGTTTTAAACCAAATCTGTTTTAATAACCAATAAAATAAAATAAATTTCATTGAAATTATGTATTAAAATGTAATGTTGAATATAAAAATTGTAAAATACAAAGTTATATAAATAAATAAACTATAGTTGAAAAAATAATAATTTTATGGATGTAGTGTTGGGATGATACTTAAAATATAATGCTTATTAAATTTATTAAATCTATTAAATTTATTCGTACTGTAGTAGATAAGTATACTGTTAATCAGTCTGGTGAATTCACCAATTTCATCCAGACCTCGTAAATGATAATTAGTTTGAGCTGTAACCAAACATACAACATTAAAAGATATTAAAAAAACGTTAACTACATTTTAAATGACATAATGTCACATTTACCAGGTCTTTTCTCTCCGAAATCATGAGAACAGTACTTACGGTTTCTACGTTTTCATTTCATAGGACTATTTTTTCTTTTAATTACATCTTCAGAAATATTTTAATACAACATTAATATTTAATTTGGTATTTCAGGAGGCTGCGAATATATGTTTATAAGTTAGTATGGTATAACAATAATATTGAAATAATATAATTTGCTCGCAATGCTTCGAACATGGTAAAGTATGCAAAAATATTTTCTGATTGAGTACTTACATAAAGATGATAAAAGACTACTTCTGCCCATAAACATTTTCATTTAAATTAAATTTGTAATTGGTGCAGAGACAAAGAAATAAACTGATAAAGAATTCAATATTTATCATACAATGTGCTTTATTTCTTTAAATAGTTGTTTTAGAAGTTGTATCTTAAATATTATATCTATATTTCTACTAACGAAAAAAATACAATTTATATAAATTGAATTACAATAACATGAAACTAAATGAGATAATGATTTAAAGAAGTTGCAACGTAATATATGTTATTAAAATCTTTGTAAACTGTTTATTTTAATATTTCTTTGACTTTAATTTAGAAATGTTAGTGTTCCTTTTAATTTTGTTTTTAAGGAAGTGATAATTGAATAAATGTTTTATAAATAGTTTTATGTGCAATTCTTATAAAATAACAATGTAAACGCACATTACTCTGCTGTCTAGTCTGGTGAGAAAAACTCGTTCGTTCTTTGTTACAACTCAATACTACAAAAGAAATTGGGTATTCGTCACGTTTTCGCGTCTTAGTTTTAAGCCCCCATGAGATAAAAGGTTCTATTTCCAAAATGTTGACATCAATGAAAATTATATGACAACTCTGTGTGTGTAATTAAATAGAAGAGGAGGTTAGTTATGGAATTTAACTATTAATTTTTATGTACCTCTCTCAATATTATTTTTTAAGTACATTTACCTACCAAAGTCAGGTTCGAGTCGATCCTGTGTACTTGATTTTTTAATTCCATATTTATTTAAAATGTATATTTACTAAACAAGTTTATAAACTGTCTAAAACATTTATTTGGGTTGTGTCATCTTTTCAATGTTATATAAGGTATGGTTAGGAAAATTTATAGTACGTAAATGTATTTCTTATATATATTTTTTATATTTATTGTATCGTTTATAGTTTAGCCAAAAGCTTTTATAAAACTAAATCTCTACACATTAACATAATTTTCTAAATTTACACAAATGTATAACAATTGTTTCGATACTATTTTATCCTAATATTCCATGAATATTCATAGCCACATCTGCTTTAATTCGGAAAAGCAAGATAAATAAAATAACATTATATCAATTAAATAATGTGGTGGTGGTAAAGTTAATTATAATATATTTTAAGCGATTTATGTATGTTTACAATTAGTTATTTGTATGTTTAAATATGTCGAATGTTTTGGGTATGTCGACAAATATTTGTTAGTTTTGTATATTTATTTATTTAAAACTATTATTAAACACCATAATAATATACCAAAATAATGTATCTTAAACTTATTAAGTTTAAGGTTATTTCGTTATTTAATTTTATTTACTCTTTTGCTCTTAGTAATTTCATCTCCAATGGAATACCTTATAGATTATTGTTGTTTTGTTAGAATAATTTTTAAGTATATAAAATATAAGTTTTTTTATATAAATATAACATCGTTAATAGAGTTTTGAAATCAATATAAAAAAAAAGTCATGTGTATATTTATTTTAGTTATTTTGAGAATTTATCTCTGGAACTATTACCGGAACAAATTTAAAGAAAATTACTGAGTACTAGGGACTTTTATTAATGAAATTATTACCTTGTTTTGTTATTTTTATATTTAATATAGAGTTTTTGATTAATATTAATATTATTATTAATATTAATATCCAATTTATAATAATTTACATAAAGTAAATAATATAAAATTTTGTATATGTTATTTATATGTTATAAGGATTTAAGTTTTGTATATTGTATTATTCAAAACTATATGAAATTCAGATAGAGAAAATAACAAACCCTACCGAATGTATTTTGAATATCCCTCTTTAACATAATACTAATGTTTTTTATGTTCTTTAAAAAAACATATCCTATTACGATTCCAGACCATAATCCGCCAACAAAAAAACACAAAACGTGTTAGTTATTGAATAATGATATTCTTTATTGCTCAAAAATCTACCTTATCATTATGACAATAAAACTCATTTTAATGGGATTTCGGTAGTTATTTTAATGCAGTACTGATGTATATAATGTTGGCACTCATATAAGTGGACATTTAAACCCTGCTTACTGCACAGCGGTTATGAACAAAGCGCAGTAAGTTACTTAAAGTTATACAGTTTAACAGGCTTATACCATTATACATATTCATAAGGTATTGCAAGTGATTTAACTTTACATTAAAATTTACTAACAATAATAAGTAAAATTTAGTGCGACTTAAGGAATATAGAGATTGTATATTTAGTTTCCTATTTATATGATGTAAATGTAAGAATACTTTTTCTAATTAATGTATAATTAATGAAGTATTCACTATAATTATGTTACATAATAAAATAAATAGTTAAGTTACTTAGCTTGATCCATTATTATTATGTCACCTTTGTTCAATTAAGGTGTATACAAATACCTAAGGAATACAATAAGCGTACTCACTGTAATTATTTAGTTTAATATTTTAATAGGTATTACTTCGAGAACCTCGAGATTATATCGTACATATTTAGTATAAAAAAAACTTCCAGATAATGTAGTATACATTTAGATTATAAAAAACTATAGATGATACCGTATAAGTTTATTTATGCCAATTTAGGAAGTATAAGAAGACAAGATAAACTTGAAAAACAAGGATATTTATGTCTAAAATCTACTTTTCTAACCGAAAATTTGGCATGTTAATGTTAGCTGTCCCAAATCACAGCATATTGCGGTCCCTTTGGCCAAGCGTGTTCTGCAAGTTAATGATATTTACTGATACAGGTGCGACCTAAAGTTTACCACTATGTTATCATTAATATTTTAATCAATAATGTCTATTATATAGTATGTAAATGCAATAGATGTAGATGTACTGTCGTAGTTGAAATCTATTTTATTGACAACTTGTATTTTTCAAGTAATTCATCACATTACTGTCTTAAATAACTAACTAATACTAATTTATTCCTAAAGTAATATACTAAAATATTCAGCCAGAATTAAAGTAATAAAATTTTAGTAACCACAACTTTGTTACTTGTTGTAGCAAGGTATCCGCAAGTAAAGAAAATTTACCTACCTGGATTAGGAGTAGCCTCCGCAAAGACACGCTTGTACTGTTCAAAGAAAAATGGATTATATAATATATTACTAAGAATAGTTCATGGAGATTAATAACAATAAAACATGTATGTAATAAATACATACATTTTCGTAGTAAATATGAATATATAATATAATATACAAGATATGCACCGAAGTACCTTACTGAGCGGTTTAGAATGTCGATTACAAATCACAGACCATTGCGTTCATGTGTACCTTTCAAACCGCTTGATATTCCTCACTATAATTTATTCACGCTCCTTTACAGTGCAAGCAGTGCGCCTGTGGAACTCACTACCTGACGAGTTCTATAAATGTCCGAACGCTAAATCGTTTAAATATAAATTAAAGCAGCACTTTCACTCACTTCTTTGATCTATATATAAAAATTTATTTGTGTAAGTATATATGTTTATATATACTTACACAAATAAATGTTTGTATGTGTTTGTATATATATATATATATATGTATTTATTTATTAATATGTAAGTTTATATATTTATTCTTTGCATTATATTTATTTATTTATTTATTTCGCTTCACACCATATCCCCAGCGGGGTAGCCAGAGACGACGGAGCGCCAAACGCTACGGTCCCTGCATACCTCTTTCGCCTCGGCCACAGACATCAACCTCTTCATACATGCCCTCCGGGGGGTCCTCATGCTGTTTACGTGACCTTCCTCCAGTATCATAGATACTGTGTTTTCGAAGGTCACTCGAGGTCTCCCCCTGTCTCTCTTACCGCTCACTTTTCCTATATAAATCTTTTTACCATTCTTTCATCACTCATTTGTTCGACGTGCCCAAACCACCTGAGCACGTTCTTCTTTATTCTCATCGTAACATTTTCGCTAGTACTCGCCATTCTGTGGATCTCTTCATTGGGGATTCGATCAGCTAGACTGACTCCGCATATTCTGCGAAGAGATCGCATCTCCACAGCATTCATCTTTCTTACATTCTTCTTCTGTGTTACCCACGTTTCGCTGCCGTATAACAGCGTCGGTAGCAAAACTGCATTGTGTACAGCCAAACGTGCAGCTATGCTGACATTTTGCCGTCTCAACAATGCAGTCAAAGCACCGTTGACTCTGTTACCGGCAGCAATACGCCTTTCTACATCCATTTCGTATCTTCCGTCTCTGCTAAACATACTTCCCAAATATACCACTTCATTCACTTGTTCTATTATCTTATCATTCACGTTGATCTTACATTCTGTTCTTTCTTCATTTTTTTCAAATATCAGAACCTTCGTCTTATCTACATTCAGGTTAAGACCATTATTTTCACACCCATCTTTCGGAGTGGTGACAAATGCCTGCAAATTGCATAAAGCAAGCAATTGACCTTAAGATCACCTACTTTCACTCCCATGTCACTATCATTCACGCCTTGGAGACAACTATCCAAATACAAATTGAACAAGCAAGCTGACATAGCGCAACCTTGCTTAACACCCGATTGGATGTCAAACCAGGGCGACATGCCAGCTCCTACTCGCACACAGGCTGAGTGATCTCGGTAAAGAGACTTTACCACCTGTAGCAAAGGTTCGTTCACATTTTATCGGGGCAGTATCTCCCATAACTTCTTTCTCACAACCCTGTCAAACGAATTTCCCAAATCCACAAAAGCACAGAAAACCTTTTGGTTTAGGGCCAAAAACTTTTCCGTGATCATGCGGAGGGAAAAGATCTAATCTATACACCCTCTTCCAGGTCTTAAACCTCCTTGGGCCTCCCACAACAGCCTTTCAGATCTCTCTTGCCTTCTTCTCGCTAATATTTTAGCATAAACTTTACCGCCCAAGCTAATCAAACTGATAGCCTATAGCTTGCACAGTCTATCTGTGAACCTTTGCCTTTATACAAAGGAACGATGACTTCACTTGCATTATATAAGCATGTTATATTTCTTATTATTATTGTTATTATTATTTAATTATTACTTTTATATATATATATATATATATATACATATTTTAATTTTATTATAACCACCTACTTACGTCAATTACAAGGTACTTACACTCAGGGGTGGCTGGAAGAGATCTCTTCTAAGAGATAAGCTATCCTATGTACATAATTTATAATTTTAAGTATCTATGTAATAATAAGGTACTGAATAAATAAATATATAAGTTCTATAAAAATAAGTACAAATGTATACGTATTTAAATTAAATATATAATAATAATAAGTAATAATAAGTAATAATAATAGAGACATAGATAATTTTCTTTTTCATCCCATTTTATGTCTCTATTATTATTACAAGGGTAATTTTAAGAAATAGAATAATAAGAAAATTTTTAAATGAATTTGACATTAATCAATGCATGTCATATGAATAATAATATACAGGACTGTACCTCAGAGGTGGCAGTCTTAAATCCTGAAATCGTCTTAATTTTTTTTCATGTATATTTATAATTAAGGTAAATATAAATGCGGTTTATTATTTTATTTTCATTATGAGGAGTTCCTTTATGAAATTTAAATTCATATGCAGAGTTTAAATTCATTTGTTTGTCGACAACACTGATACTGGTTATCGTATTAGCGGTTTACATTTAAAATAATAAAACTTTACTGAAATACATATGATTTAATATTAGTAATACTTTTAAAATAAAGTACAGCACCTATTAAATATTAACTATTATTTATTTACTGGTTATCTTAATGACTTACACCACCGATGTTACTATAATATAGTTATCTTAAAAGTAAGTCATGAAACAAAAATAACATTATAAAATAATATGACAATAGGAAATATTTGTTTTATTGAAATACTCTCCAAGCCCTTATCAAAAATAACAATAAAAGGAATTTATTTATGAAAACAATTAAATCTTTATTTAATTCAATCTTTAATTAACTTTAAGTATGTTTAAAATAATATTAATGAAATGTAATTGAGAAAAGTGATGGAAAATAAAGCTTAATATATATAATGTCGTGTTATATACATAGATAATTTAATGTATTTCATTTTCCTTTTTCATTTCCAACACAGGAAAATTCAGGGTACCTTTCTTTTAGTTATCTCTATTACAAGCAAATTACTCTTGGATTTCAGTAAGCCCAAAGTACCAGGACTCGGTTAATATACCGGCTACAGATAACGAGATCTTTCGTTAACCCAGATATATTGTTAGAGTAAGATTTTGGCAACTTTGGTAGTCATATACTAATTATTAGTCAGTTCTTTATTCAAGCCTGCTTTGAAGGTATTAGGAAAGTGTTGGTAATTAATTTATTAATCTTTTAAAACAAAACATGATAGAATTAGTAAAAGTATATAAAATGTTAACTAATAATTACTTGTTCGATATACAATCAAATCTGTTTTGATAACCAATAAAATAAAATTAATTTCATTGAATTTATGTATTTAAAAATAAATGTTGAGTATAAAAAATGTAAAATTGCAAATTATATTTAAACTATAGTTGATAAAATAATAGTTTTATGAATATTGTTTTGGGATGATACTGGAAATACGATGCATATTAAATTTATTAGTACTATAGTAGATAAGTATACTGTTAATCAGTCTGGTGAATTCACCAGTTTCATCCAGACTTCGTAAATGATAATTAATTTTAGCTGTAAGCAAACAAACATCATTAAAAGATATAAAAAAAAACATAAACTAGATTTTAAATGAAGTAATATTTCATTTATCGGGTCTTTTCTTTTCATAATTATAGGAACAGTACTAACGGTTTCTACGTTTTCATACCTTAGGTCTACTTTTCCGTTTAATTACATGTTGAGAAGTATTAGTCACTCCCTTCGGATCGTATTATCCCCCCCTCAAGTCAAAGTCAGTCAGATTTGATAATAAAAATCACGTATTTTTTTCTTTTTTTATATTATAGGATATTTACTAACTGCTTCTGCGTAAGTGAGCTAGAATCTTTACGTCTTAATAATTAAATGTTTTATTTTTTATAACATAATTTTTTAAATTTATTATATAGATACGAGTATATAATACTTTTATGAAAATACCTATCGAATGTAAAATAAACTAATTAATATGACAAAATAGCATTGAATTCTAAATTCTCCGAGGATCCTTTTTATATGCTGTCCCAAACAGCTTTTGAATAACACTTTGATATAAAGCACGTTGTAAGATTACTTTAATGTAACTGGGGATCCGCAACACAGATGACGCTATCAAATACCAGTTATCGTGAAACGAAAAGGTAAATTACGTCATAAAAATTTTAAAAAAAGCTCAAGAAAATTGTTTGTGGAAAGAGTAATCATGTTTTACGCTAATAGCGGAAATTATAGTAGCAATAATAATCTTATTTTTGTTTTATACTTATTTATTTATTTATTTATTTATGAACCATTAACTTAATGAAAAACAGAAATATATAATAAAGAAATGTTCAAATGTTATATATAAATAAGGTGTGATTCTATATATTACATAAACTTCAAATGTATGAGTCGGTTTTAAGGAAAAAGTAGTTTTAAAGTAGGTACATATTTATCAGGTTCAACTTAAGAAACAGCATAATTATTATTAATATCTAATTCTATAAATTATTTTATATATATATTTATTAACGTCTGTATTTTTAACTTTTTATTATAAGCACAATTATATATTTATATAATTTTATAATTTGGTATTAAAATTTATAATTTGGATTAAGGAAGGAATTACTATATATATTTATAAGATGTGATGGTGTTGAAATAAAAGAATTATTGATAAATACATATATGCTTAGGTTGTAATTGAAAAGCTCGCAATATTTTGAACATGCAATACTTTGCAAAAATATTTTCTGATTGAGTACTTTGATAAAAATTAACTGTTAACTGTTGTTCGTGAATTTTATTATAATCAAATTTGTGGTATATGCTAAGACAAACAAATAAATTTTGGAAATTATCACGTTATTAGTATTATATTTATATCCTGTACGTGTAACATTTGTATCACGATATTAGTATTATGAGAGACGAAGCTTCTTAGCATTCCATGGATTCACCGTGCGGGTGCCGGGCCCATCGCGTTGCAAGAAGAGGAGCGCAAACAATGCCTGGGACTTGCGACCCAGATGTAGGTTTAAGGGGCCCCTTTACTATGCGCATACACGCTCACCTTCACTGTTTACGCTCCTCTCCCTACCTAACCAAATATCGTAAGAACCTACTAAAGCCGCCTTTGAAATACGTTCCAGAAATGAACTGATGATCGTTCTAGAAAGGCCGAGATCCTTAAATAAGTTGTAGAGAGATTTTGCTGTTATACCTCTCGCTCCTACTTCTACAGCGTACAAATTAACTATAAATTTATTCCTGATCAGTTCGTTACACAGTTCGTAATACTTGTTAAGCTTAAATGTATGATCTTTGGGTATGTTTGTTTCCCAGGGTACAGTAAGCTCCACAAGTATAACGCGCCTTAGTTGTTTTGAATACAGGAATAAGTCCGGCCTAGATGACGAAACACAAACATCCCCGGGGATTTTGTATTGCCTTTCATACGTGTCCATCATGAGAGTCCAATCAGGAGACGCGTCCAAGATGGAATAAGGTTTTAATTTAGATTTTTTGGACGAACCTGCCTTTACGAACTCTACTGATTTTTTGGTGGTTGTTATACCCCTCTGCGCTCTTGCTACAGAAAGACTAACCGCTTCTCGTATGATTTCTAATACTTTATCGTGGCGACGCGAGTATTTACCTCTATTTAATAGTACCCTACACCCTACTAGCAAGTGTTTCGCGGTTCCTACTGCCTCCCCGCAGATGTTGCAAGATTTTTCGGTGGCTTTGCCCCATCTTACTAAGTTACTTTGATCTGGGAGAGTCATTTGGAATGCATTAAGATAAAATTTTAATAATGCTGGGGACCAATCATGAAGCAGGGTGCGCCATCGTAAAGCTAATGGAATACAAAAATCTCCTATGGTCACCCATTCGTTTTGCAATTCTAGGCTCATCGCGTGCAACCGGTAATTATCATTTTCATCGTGCCGAATAAAGGATTTTATTATTTCTATGTCTGGTTCTTTCCTACTTGATCCTAGCCCTGCTTTATTTGTTTGAGCACCTATCATAAATTGTTTATGGAATTGAAGTCGTGACTCCAGCTCTGCGGCAATTTTATCTTTTGGGAGAGATGTTACAGTATCATCATTCGACTTTGAGATGATATGTCTCTTGGTCACTCTTAGGTGTTTATAGAGTTCCGATGGTTTCTTTAATTTTAACCCAAAATTGTGTCGGTCTCTAAATAAGGTAGAAGAGTCCGCTGGATGCGCTAACCCGAGCCATGACTTCAATGTCCTTATGACGCTTGCATCTAACTTTAACAAAAGGGTCTTATTAATATCGTAAACGAGGAAAGGCCAATTTAAACGTGATGTTAAATAATTATCGTATATCCAAGCCTTTTTGATGTTACTTATTGGCTGATTGTCTACCTTTTTAAGATCATTCAAAAAGCTATCGACTATTATATCTAAAGATGGAGTACGCCCTTGGTAATCGATTTTTTTGCCTAAGAATTTGAACGGAGCTGCGTCGGTAATAGTAGTAACGCACTTACCGCCTATTATAAGACCCGGATCGTAAGAGGTATATCTGGTGTTCCGCCTACCCAGACACAGACTGTAGCATTTATTGGGTCTTGTCCTCAATCCGTCCGACCAAGCACAGAAATCCTCCACAACATTTAAAAGTAGCTGACATTGTTTTGGATTACGTGTCAGTATCGCGAGATCGTCTGCGAATGCTAGTATGGATTCTGTGTATTTATTGTTAAACTTAAACCGATAACCCCATTTCTTTTCGTTTTTAATTAATTTATCTATTAAAATATTGATCACTATGTTAAATATAATTGGAGAAATACAACAACCTTGAAATAAACCTATGTTGTAATTTAATGGTTTGGAATGATTTTCATTTGTGATTATGGAAAATTTTAATTTTGAATAATATGATGCAATCATGTCACTTACTAACGTAGGAAAGTTATACCACCTTAGCGCGAACATCATCAGTTCATGTTGTACCGACCCGAAAGCGTTCTCTAAGTCTATCCAACATACCGTTATTTGTCTTTCACTATTTCTGGCATCTTTAAGGCTTTCCGATAGTAACGTGTTATGTTCGAGGCATCCAGAAATGCCAGGCAAAAACCCTTTCTGGTGATAAGGCCCGAAATATTTATTATTTATCATGAATTGCGTCATTTTTGTTTGTAAAAAAGAAAAAAATATTTTTGATATTGTATTTGTTAGAGCTATCGGTCTAGTGTCCCTAGGATCCGAGACATTGTCGCGTTTGGGAATGAGGACAAAAAGAGCATTTCCGAATGTTACCGGTGTTTGTCCTCTTGACCAGATTTTATCAAATATATTCAATAGATGTTTATGAATCGACGGACATTTTTTATAAACTATATAAGGGATACCATCCGGACCTGGTGCTGACTTAGATGGTTTCTTTTTAATTATTTTATTGATTTCCTCCAAAGTTGGTGGGTTGGCATGAAAATCTATGGATGGACTCTCAGGTTTTTGATCGTTGGGATCCCCATACAGCTTTTGATTTTTAGGCACTTCGTATGTGCTTTTATAATAATCCTGTTTAATAATAATTTTATATCCTGTAAAAAAAATCGTACAAATTTTCTTACATTTATCTGAAAATAAATGAAATAAAGATTCAAAGAGGTTTTTTTTGAAGTGTGGTGAAACATATATTTCAGTATTTCTATATGATAATTATTAATTTTTAAGGATTCGTTGTACCCTTAAAATAGTTCTAGATTATATGCTCCCATACATCGGAGGCCCGTATATATGGTATTTTATTTAAAGGAAGGTTAGGTTAATATTCGTACAACATAGTTAAGATGAAATAACAAGATAAACGCACACTGCTGCCTAGTCTGGTGGGAAAAGCTCATTTGTTTTTCGTATCCACTCAATACTACAAAAGAAATTGTGTGTTTGTCACGGTTTCACGTCTTAGGGTTGAACCCGCATTAAAATAGCCCTATCCCCAAAAAGTTGGATGAATAAAAGTTATATGATTACCCATTGTGTGTGAATGATTAATTGAATTATGGGACGGTAGTTTTGAAATCTCTCCTTTCTTCGTTTTTTATGTAACTTTTAGTTTAGTTTATTAGTTTTAAGGACATATACCCATCTCAAAAGTGTCAGTTTCCATCCCTGCCCAATGTTTTTTTAGATTCCATATTTATTTAAATATTTTAATAAATGTACCTAAATAAGTTTATTAACATTCTAAAATATTTATTTGGGTTGTGTCATCTTTTCAATGATATTAAAATAATTCAATACAATAGTAGCGATAATTAAATAGGTATTAGGTTTTATTATCAATATTTTTATATATACTTTTTGTTACTTGACATATCTCGAATACCAGGATGTTTTTAAAGTACAACATCACTTAGTAACGCAGTTTTTTAATATCAGATTTACGACGTTTTATCTCTTCGAAATAAAGGGAACAATACTCTCTGTTTCTACGTTTTATTAGCTTTGTAAGGAAGCTATGAATTTCATTCCTTAGGACTACTTATTCTCTTAATTACATGTTGAGAATTATTAGTAATTCCCTCCGGACTACTTTAGCCTCCCTCAAATCAAGGTCACTCATGGCTGATAATTTTTTTTTTCTCTTTTTTCACACTATAGGATATTTATTAGCTGATTTTGCGTAAGTAAGCCACAATATTTAAATATCTAAAAGAAATTAAAATTAGTTTTTTTTATTGCTTGAATTTTATAATTTACACTGCGGTGACATAAGTTGACAAATATGATATTGATATTAATTTGGTATTTAAGAAGAATGGTAAAATATATTTTTAAGATATTATGGTGTAGCAATAATGTTGAAATTAGCATTAGTTACAAATGTACATTTAGGTTATAAGTGAATAGTTCATAATACTGTGTGGTAATGTAAGAAAAAATATCATTCATTTGAAATAATGTACTGAAATAATATGTACTCATAAACCGTTCAAAGTAAATGATTATTATTACTACAGATTTTTTAAATCTGATATATTTTTTAAAAAAATATTTTAATTAAAAACTGCCAACGGCCAGGATTTCTTACCACGTTTAAAAAATGTATTGCACTTTTATGAAACTCTAAATTTAAAAGAGAATTTCAGAGTTAGAGCTCTCGTAGCAAGGTATCCAATTTGAATACGAGAGAAGGTACATTATTAGGACTAAAAATAGATCTTCTGGATAGTTTTACATAATCTTTCAGATGTATAAAAGTACATACATAAATAAGTAAATATTATATATATTTATGTTTACTTTTCTTATTTCTCTCATTTTACTCATCAATTGTTACAACAAGGACTTGACACTCGTCTCATCTATTAGGTATTAGATTATATAATACATTTAGTAATATTTTCATAGATAAATCTACTTTAATAAATTCGTTAGTTTGATTCACATATTCTAAATAATTATATATTTTCGATATGGATGTCCCAAATATCTGTTGAACAATATTTTGATCTATAGTAACTTTTAACATTCGTTTTCAAACGTAAAGGTAAATTTCGTAATAGACATTTAAATAAAACCTAAGAAATATGTTTATGGAACGAATTATCATGTTATATGATAGCGGAAATAACAGTAGTAATAATAGCTTCCCTTGTTTTATGGAATAGGTTATTTATCGTAATCGTGGTAATATGGTACCCGTTCTCATGGAATAAGTTTTTAAAATAAAAGTAGTCTAAGTTATCCCTTATAACATGAGTTATCAGCTAGTTTAGGTTATGTTAAAAGCGGCCCAGCCTTTTTAGAGATTAGCCGAAACAAGCAGACAGAAAAAAGAAAAGGTTTTTATGTAAGTACTGTATAAACTTTCATATATATTTAATGAAAAGCTGTTAATTTTTAATTATGAACAGACACTTCAATTTTATTTATATGTATAGATAACGTGTAATCACAATGTGAAGCACAATATCATGTACAAATTAATAACATTAATGAAATAGGAAATTAAATATTAATACGACATTAATATTTAATTTGGTGTTTCAGGAGGCTGCGCATATATGTTTATAAGTTAATATGGTATAATAATAATATTGAAATAATATAATTTGCGCATAAAACTTTAAACATAGTAAAGTGTGCCAAAATATTTTCTGATGGAGTACTTCTATAAACATGAAAAAAAAACTACTTCTGTCCATGAACATTTTCATTTCAATCAATTTGTGATTGGAGCAGAGACAAACAAATTGTGACGTAAAGAATTCCATAGCTATAATCAGTTGTTATAGAAGTTTTATCTAACATAATATATCTCCATTTTTAAATATAAAGAGAATACAATTTATATAAATTGAATTAAAGAAGTAGTAACGTAATATTACTTCTTAAAAACTTCGTAAACTATATTTATTTTAATATTCCTTTGACTTTAATTTGTTAGTATTCCTTTTAATTTTGTTTTTAAGTAAGTGATAATTGAATAAATGTTTCATAAATCTTTGTGCATTTGTTATAAAATAATAATATAAACGCACATTACTCTGCTGTCACGTCTGGTGAGAAAAATTTGTTTGTTCTTTGTTACAACTCAATACTACAGAAGAAATTGGGTATTTGTTACAATTTCGCGTCTTAGTTTTAAGCCTCCATGAGATAAAAGGTCCTATTTTCAAAATGTTGGCGTGAATGTAAATTATATGACAACTCTGTGTGAATAAATAAAATAAAAGTTTAGTTCTGGAATTTAACATTTTTTATGTACCTTTTTTCTAAATATTATTGACTTGTCCTACCAATCTCAGGTTCAAGTTTAGTTTAATTTCATATTTACATAAAACATATATTGACTAAACAAGCTTTTAAAATACATATCTAACACACTTATTTGGGTTTTGTCATCTTTTCAATTTTATATAAATTATGGTTAGAAAATTCGGATCAAGCCTAATAGATACCACTTCCGTTCCAACAAAGACGGTTACATCGAGGCTCAAACAAATAACGTAAATACCTTATTAATCCGGACCTTTTGTTGTTATCCTTAGAATTTTCTGAATATATCATAGTTTTCCGAACAACAATAAAATAAGTCTAGTATATATCTAAATCTTTCTTTATATTTAAAATAAATATTTTTTTAGTAATATCGATATTTCTACGACTTTGAAAAAGTCGAAAACGTAGGCAATATTGGAATATGAGTTCTGTCTTTTCGCTAATGTTATAAAGCGGACAAGCAATATCAACGAAGTGCTTTAATTTCATACTGAAAATGGACCGACCATATGGTTTTCATTTTATCATTTCTTTTCTTTAATTTCAAACTTAATAAAAAGTCCTGCGGGAAGCCAGAGATAAAAGAAAATATTGGTGTATGATTGAAACAGATAATAATTCCGAAAATATTCAAATATGTCATAAAACAACAATACGGAGAGATAAAGAAGCTTGAAAAATTGGTACCGTTTAAACAACTACCAAAAAAGTGAGTACAAAACCTTTTAAGAAGCTTGCCCTTATTTACTAGTTAGTTATGAGTCTTCATAGTTATCCTCATAGTTATGAGGATCCCAGACCAAGATAGAACCTTTGATGAAAACCATTTGTAGTGGTTTTATAGAATTGCGGAATTATGAACATACACACCTTCCAAACACATTCACAGTATTTTTTTTTTAGGTGGAATATGTACAAAAAAATGTTTGTATCTAAAATAAAACAGTTCTATAACAAAGCTTCGACATCACATTTTTCTCGTTGTTTTAAATTGCAAATAAATGCAGATTCCCTTTAAAACGTTAATATGAAAATATTATAAATTTAAACGATCTATATTACAAATATACAATAGAGAGATACAATACTTAATATTATATTCCTTCAGTACTCTTTTATTTTTCATAAAAATATTTTCTTGTTGTTTTTTTTTCATTGATTGAATCGTGTAAAATTTATCCAAACACTTTTATAAAAGTACATTTCTACTTATTAACATAATTTTCTAAACTTACACAAATGTATAACAACTGTTTCGATACTATTTTATGCTAATACTCCATGAATATTCATAGCGACATCTACTTTAATTCGAAAAGTAAGATAAATAAAATTACATTATGTCAATTAAATTACGTAACAATAATAAAGTTAATTATAATAGATGCTTAAGCGATTTATTTATGATAACAATTAGTTATTTTTATGTTTGGGCCAAGGTGGATAAACATATGTTCGAGTTTTTATTATTTTTTTGTATATATTAATTATAACTATTATTAAACACCAAAAATAATATATATTAAACTTATAATGTTTAAGGTTATTTCATTATAAGGAATATAAAATTCGCTGTACTCTTTTGCTCTTAGTAATTCCATCTCCAATGGAATATCTTTTATCGACTAATAAATTTTAATATTTTAGTTTAGACTATTGTTGTTTTGTTAGAAAAATTTTCATTTTTTTAAGTATATAAAATATTTTTTTTTTCATAAATCTAACATCGTAAATAGAGTTTTCTAAATCGATATAAAAATGAAATTCTTGTGTAAATTTATTTTAGTTATTTTGAAAATTTTTACCGGAATAAAAAAGAAAATTACTGAGCTTACTTTTCTTAATGAAATCATTACCTTGTTTTATTATTTTTATATTTAATATAGAGTTTATGATTAATATTAATATCAAATTTATAGTAATTTACATAACGTAAATAATATAAAATTTTGTATATGTTATTGATAGGTTTTAACTTTTGTATATTATTTAAAACCACATGAAACTCAGATAAGGAAAATAACGAACCCTACCGAATATATTGTCAATATCCCCTTTAACATAATACTAATGTTTTATAATGTTCTTTAAAAAAATATATCATATCAGGATTCCAGATCATAATCCGCCAACAAACAAACACAAAACGTGTTAGTAGTATATTCTTTATTGCTCAAAAATCTACCTTATCATTATAACAATTAAACCCATTTTAATGAGATTTCGGTATTTATTTTAATGCATTAGTAATGCATATAATGTTAGCACTCATTTGTGGACATTTAAACCCTGCTTACCGGACAACGCTTATGAACAAAGCACAAGTAAGTTACTTAAAGTTATACAGTCATGCGAGTTTAACAGCCTTATACTATTATACGTATTCATAAGGTATTGCACGTGATTTAACTTTACATCGAAATATTTTAACTAACTATAATAATAATATTTTAGTACGACTTAACACTTTCGCTGCCACCAGATTTTCAGAAATTCAGCCCTGTGTGCTGTTTCAATTTTTCATATAAACGTTTGCATAAAGGCATTTAAATAAACGGAATAATAGTAAAAAAAATGTTGAGCCAATTAAATACTATAAAAAATTGACTTTTAATTGCTCCGTACATGCTACGGCCCTGGGGTGAAACACGGGGTGAAACTTGCGTCTCCGTATCCGCTACGGAGCTGGCAGTGAAAGTGTTAAGTAATATTGAGATTGTTTATTTAGTTACCTTTTTATGTAAAATAAAAATGAAATTATATATTGAAAGAATACTTTTTTAATTAATGTATAATTAATGAAGCATTCATTATAATTATGTTACATAATATATTGATAACCGGTTAAATTACTTAATTTTAATCGTAGTAATATTATGTCACCTTTGTTCAATTGAGTTATATAAAAAAATCTTTCGAGATTATATCGTATATATTTGGTATCAAAAAGAAAACCTCGTGATTAGGTCGTTTACATTTAGTATCAATTACAATAAATTTGCAATACGAAAATTTAAAGAAAGAAAATAGAAATTATAAAATTTGAGAATCAAGTACAAATTAAATCACTGAACGATGTAGGATGTATGAACGCTTAAATCTATTAACAGCAATAAATCGCTTAAGTCTACTTACGAAGAGCTTGACATTAAGGACTGCTGCGACCGAAGATACAATATGATGAAATTTTTAAAATTATTTCTTCCATTAGTGAGCAATGCCTAAACCTATTAAGAGTATGTTTTATGGTAAATACAGGAAAAATCCTACCTTTTTAAGTTATGAATCAGCAACCATGACAAAAGAGGTATTACGAAAAGAAAATGAAAGTGATCAGTACTATTATATTGTATGACAATCAAACTCCGTCTTAAAAGATTTTTTTATAGCGACTTTCAGAAGAATAAAGAAAACGTAAAGAAAATTTTTAAACCAACTTCCTCATTAAATATATATGGAGATACTAACATAATAAAGTCAAAAAACAATTGAGGAATACTGTTTACAATTTATTAACTATTTCCCCTATAAATACAAATAGCTATTTCGTGGCGAATCACTTAATTAAAAATATCAAGAACTTCCTGCCACTTCAAACTCTCTAAGTTTTTTTATGCCAAATTAAGAAATATAGAAACAAAAGGGAAACTTAGAATACAAGAATATTTATGGCGAAAATCTACTCTTCTAACCGAAAATTTGGCATATTAATGCTCACCGTCCCAAATCACACCATATTGCGGTCCCTTTGGTCAAGCGTGTTCTGCAAGTTAATGATATTTACTGATACAGGTACGACCTAAAGTATACCACTATGTTATCGCTAATATTTTAATCAATAATATCTATTATATAGTATGTAAATGCAATAGATGTGTTGTCTTAGTTGAAATCTAATTTATTGACAACTTGTATTTTGCTAGTAATTCATCACATAACAGTCTAAAATAACTAACTAATGCTAATTTATTCTTAAAGTAATATACTAAAATATTTTGTCAGAATTAAAGTAATAAAATTTTAGTAAGCACAACTTTGTAGCTCGTTGTAGCAAGGTAACCGCAAGTAAAGAAAATTTACCTACCTGGAGTAGCCTACGCAAAGATACGCTTTTACTGTAAAAAGACAAATGGATTATATATTACATTAGTTATAATAGTTCCTACAGTTTAATAACAATAAAACATGCACGAAATAAATATGTAAATTAATATAGTAAATTTGAGTATATAATTTGGTATATGAGATATTATTCTAATAAATGAGAAATATTTTGTGAATGTTAATTGTAACTATGTTAATAGAGAATGAATGAAAATGAAAAGAAAAGCACTTGAAGCAATGCTTTGACCCTCCTAACGATGTCATTTGCGTCTATCATTTCCATCTCTATGTATTATTGTTTTCTATTCCCACAACATGGACTTTTTTGAATTCTATTGGAGTTATTTATCTACGTTATTGCGTCATTATTATTGTATAGTACTTACAGATGAATAGAAAATGTCCATATATATATATATATATATATATATATATATATATATATATATATATATATATATATATATATATATATATATATATATATATATATATATATATATATATATATATATATATATATATGTATATATGTATATATTAATGTCATTTCGACAATGCCTTTGTTACAACCATATATATAAATATAATTGAAGTGTCTGTCCTAAGCTTACATAATAATCATAACGGCCTGTCTGTCTGTTTCTGCTAATTTCTGGGCCGATTTTAACAGGACTTTCTTTGCCGTATGATGTTATAAGGAGTACTATTAAGGCTATTTTTATTTAAAAATCATACGAATGAAGTCGTGGGTTCACCAAGTAATAAATATAAATAGAAAATAATTTTGATACAAAATTATTTAATAGATACTATCTAAATGAAGTAATTTAAAACAAAGATATACATATTATATACACATTAAGTATTGAATAAATCTTAGTCGCATTGTAAATGTATGAACCATTATATAAATTATAATTTAAAATCCTACCACAGAAAATTAGACAATAACATGAACTTACAAATTACAAAGCTTTTGTTGTAGTAAAATTAGTAAAGCTTATGTTCACTACAAACTAATACTGGAACGTATCAGTTATTTTCAACTCATGAACTGAAATATATTAATTATATGTAAGCATAAATCATTTGAAGTAAATTGTTATTATGACTATTGAGAGCTTATTATTTAAAAAGATATAATTATCATTTCAATTAAAACTATCAACAAACAAGATTACATATCTTCTGTAGAAAAATGTAATGAACTGTTATAAGACTGTACATTGGAAACACAATGTCAGATATAGAGCTCTGGATGTTAGGTATCCAATTTGAATACAAGAGAGGTACATTATTAACACTAAAGATATATAAAAATATATTTCTTCTTCATCCCATTTTAAATCTCAATTATGAATACAATGGTAGTTTAAAGGAGAAGTCACGACTAAACTTATAAATAAATTATTGAATGAATTTGATAATAATCAATGCATAACTTGTTTTTAATAATAAACAGGACTGTATGTACCTCAAAGGTAGCAGTCTCAAATCCTGCCCGAATTGATAATTTTTTTCATGTATATCTATAAAATAAATGAAGACTAAATTTTAATAGTCAATAACATATGTTTAACAGTGAATTTCTAACAAACTAAGATTAAGTTATTTTTTACTTTTCTCTTTTAACAAAGATGATTCCAGTAACTTTTGCATAAAAACCTTTAATTTTGATATATAGACTTCGAGTATCACAATTGTAATTAACTACATCGTTATAATTTTTTTGCGTTTTACTGAATTAAATTTAAATCAACTGCTGTACAGTTTATTGAAAGATACTAAAGTGAATTTCTGGACAATATGTTAATTAAAATACTTTTTTAATTGATTATTATATATATGCTAGACATAATGTCTAAATTTACATATACAAAACAAAATGTAGATATGTTAATGCTAAATTAAAAACACAATTAAAACTTATATGAAAGTTGAACATTTCAAGTTTAAATATATGGTAAGGTTACAAATATACGGTTGGCTCATTTTTTAAACTATATTAAAATATAAAATTGATTTAATATTCTGCTTATTATTATGGAGAGTTGATTTACAACATGATAATAACATTTCAATTCATTTTATGCAGAGTTTAAATTCATTTGTTTACTTTACGCCGACAACACTGACACCGACACGATGGTTATCGTATTAGCGGTCATACATTTAAAATAATAAAACTTTACTGAAATACGTATGATTTTGCATAAATAATATTTTTGAAATAAAGTACAACAGCTATTACATATTAAGTATTATTTATTTACTGGTCATCATAATTACTTACACTACCGATGTTACTATAACATAGATCTATTTAAAGTAAATCATGAAACAAAAATAACGTTATAAAGCGATATGACAATAGATAATGTTTTTTTTTTTATTCAAATATTTTGAAGCCCTTATAAAAAAGTCAATTTATAATTTATTTATGCTTCATAAAAAACAATAATAAAAGGAAATTATTTATGAAAACAATTAACTCTTTATTCAATTTAATCTCTTATTACATTTAAGTATGTTTAAAATAATATTAATGAAATGTAATTGAGAAAAGTGATGGAAAATTTTCCTGTTTCATTTCCAACAAAGAATAATACAGGGTTCCTTTTTTTTAGTTATCTCTATTACAAGCAAAGAGCTCTTGGATTTATTTAATCCCAAAGTACCAGCGCTAGGTTAATTTACCGGCTACAGATAAGGTCTTTCGTTAACCCAGATATATTGTTAGAGTAAGATTTTGGCAACTTGGGTAGTCATATACTAATTATTAGTCAGTCCTTTATTCAAGTCTGCTTTGAACGTATTAGGAGAGTTTTGGTAATTAATTTATTAATCTTTTAAAATTATAATATGTTAGTATTGGTAAAAGTATATAAATGTCACCTAAATAAAATGAAATAATTTCATTGAAATTGTGTATTAAATATGTAATGTTGAATATAAAACCTGTAAAATAGCAACTATGCTTAATAAAATAATAATATTATGGATGTTGTTTTGGGATGATACTTAAACATGATGCGTATTAAATTTATTAACTATGTTAGTATTATAACTATTGCTGTAACCAACCAAGCACATAACATTAAAAGATATTAAAAAACATAAACTACATTTTAAATGAAATACTATCACATTTACCAGGTCTTTTCTCTTCAAAATCATGAGAATTTATGGTTTCTACGTTTTCATTTCTTAGGACGGTAAATTACGTCATAGATATTTTAATAAAACTTAAGAAAATTGTTTGTGGCAATGTTGATTTCTATTTTGTTTTATATATAACTAACGTATAATTATAGATATATATATTATTTCGTTTTAAATATAATAAATTTTAAAAAATTAAACTAGTAATGATTATTGTATCAACTGCAAATATAAGAGTCGATTTCAAGAAAAAGTAGGCTGCGAATTATCAGTTTTATCTTTAGAATCCGCACAATTATTATTATCTAATATAATAACCACTTTTAACTAGTTTATAAATTATTTTATATATATATATCCACCTTAGTTTAAAAATGGTATTAATCCCTTCTATTTTGTTTTTTAAGTGACTAAAGGTCGTTTGTTTTTTGTTGAATCTCAATATTACAAAAGAAATTGGGTGTTTTTCACGGTTTCACGTCTTAGTGTTAAACCCGCATGAAATAAAATAGCCCTATCCCCAAAAGGTTGGATGAATAAAAGTTATATGACAACCCATTGTGTGTGAATGATTAATTGAATTATGTGACGGTAGTTTTGAAATCTTTCCTTTCTTCCTTTTTTATGTAACTTTTAGGTTAGTTTATTGTTTCTTAAGGACATATACCCATCTCACCAGTGCCAGAATCAAGCCCTACCAATGTTTTTTTTATATTCTATCTTTACTTAAATATTTTAATAAACGTGCCTAAATATTAATTTGGGTTGTGTCATCTTTTCAATGTTATAGAAATTGTAATATTTTTTTTTATAATACGGATTTATATTTTAAGTTTCATCACATAAAATCTACATTACTGTGGCTGATTACTGATAAATAAATATATAAGATATATGTCTCGAGTTTACTTTGTTTTTTTTTTCTTTGTTGGATTTGCGATCTTGCACAAAAAGATATACATATATATAAAATTTAATCCTCTATTTATTATTCCACGTGAACCGCTGTCGAGGACACAGCAAGATATTAATTAAATAATTCAATACAAAATATTTTTTTGTAGTACCTATAATTAATTTAGTATAAGGTTTTAAGTAAAATGTTGTTTTAAATATTTTTTATATATATTTTTTGTTATTTGATGTATCGTGTAGCAGGATGCTTTCATATAACTACAACACTACTTATTATCACAATTTTTAATATATTACATTTATGAGATCTTATCTCTTAGAAATAAAGGGAGCAGTATTCTGTTTCTACGTTATATTAGCTTCGTAAGGAAGCTATAAATTTCATTCCTGGAGACTATTTTTTCTCTTAATTACATGTTCAGAATTATTAGTCATTCCCTCCGGACTACTTTAGCCTCGCTCAAATCAAGGTCAGTCAGATCTGATAATAAAAAAGATATATTTTTTAACTTTATGGAATATGTATTAGTTGCCTCTGTTTAAGTGAACAAGAATCTTTACATCTTAACAAAAAAAAAATATATCTTTTTTATTGTATGTATTATTTACTGTATACTGTGTTCACATAATTTTACAAATTTAAAATTTATATTAAGTTGGTATTTAAGTAGAGTGGTAAAATATGTTTTTAAGATATTCTAGTGCAAACAAAAATGTTGCAATTGGCATTAGTTATAATTATTGACTTATTCGATGCAAAAATATAATTCAATTTGAATTAATTAACTGAAATAATATGTACTCATAAACCGATCAAAGTAAATGATTATTATTACCACAGATTTTTTAAATCTGATATATTATATAAAAAAATATTTAAATTAAAACTACCAACGATCAGGGTTTCTTACCGTATTTAAATAATGTATTGCACTTTTATGAAACTGTAGATTTAAAAGAGAATATCAGAGATAGAGCTCTCGTAGCAAGGTATCCAATTTGAATACGAGAAAAGGTACATTATTAGAACTAAAATTAGATCTTCCGGATAGTTTTACATTATCTTTAAGATGTATAAAAGAACATACATAAATAAGTGAGTATTATATATATTTATGTTTACTTTTTTTATTTCTCCCATTTTACTCATCAATTGTTACAACAAGGACTCGACAATCGTCTCGTCAATTAGGTATTAGGTTAAATAATACACTTAATAATATTTTAATAGAATAATCTACTTTAATAAATTCTTTAGTTTAATTCACATATTCTAAATAATTATATATTTTCGATATGGATGTCCCAAATATCTGTTGAACAATATTTTGATGTATAGTAACTTTTATTATTACTTTTCAAACATAAACGTAAATTACGTAATGGATATTTAAATAAAACCTAAGAAATATGTTTATGGAACGAATTATCATGTTATATGATAGCGGAAATAACAGTAGCAATAATTACTTCACTTGTTTTATGGTTATATGTCACCGTTCTTATGGAATGGGTTTTTAAAATAAAAGTAGTGTAAGTTATCCCTTATAACATGAGCTATCAGCTAGTTTTAGTTATGTTAAAAGCGGTCCAGCCTTTTTAGAGATTAGCAGAAACAAGCAGACAGAAAAAAAAATACTTTATAAACTTTCATATATATTTAATTAAAAGCTGTTAAGTTTTTAATTACGAACAGACACTTCAATTTTATTTATATGTATAGATAACGTGTAATCACAATGAGAAGCACAAATTCATGTACAAATTAATAACATGAATGAAATAGGAAATTAAATATTAATTTAACGTTAATATTTAATTTGGTGTTTCAGGAGGCTGCGAATAAATGTTTATAAGTTAATATGGTATAACAATAATATTGAAATAATACAATTTCACAATACTTCGAACATGGTTACGTAATTGTATTGTAAATTGTGATTGTTGTTTTTGTAGTTGTTACGTTTTCGCGTCTTAGTTTTAAGTCCCCATGAGATAAAAGGTCCCATTCCCAAAATATTGACGTGAATGAAAATTATATGACAATTCCGTGAGTGTGAATAAATAAAATAGGTTAGTTTTGGAATTTAACTTTTCTTTTTTTACATACCAATTTTTTCAATATAATTTTTAAAGTACATTTACATATTCTACCAATTTCATCTTTGACTCGATCCTGTGTACACGATTTTTATTCCATAATTACTTATAATGTAATATACATAGTTAGGAAATTCGGAACACGTCTAATAAATACCACTTCCGTTCCGACAAAGACAATTATATCGAGGCTCAAACAAATAACTTTAATACGTTATTAATCCGGACCTTTTGTTGTTATCCCTAGAAGTTCTTAATATATCATAGTTTTCGAAACAACAATAAAATAAGTTTAGATATATATAATCTTTCTTTATATTCAAAATAAATATTATTCTACCGTTATTTTTTTATTAATAGTGATATTTCTATGACTTTGGCAAAGTCGAAAATGTAAGCTATATTCACTGAGGTTTGTCACATCGCTTATACTATAAAGCGGACAAGTAATATCAATGAAGTACTTTGATTTGATACTGAAAATGCACCGACCATGTGGTTTTAATTTTATCATTACTTTTCTGGAATTTCTAACTCAATAATAAGTCTTATGGCAAGCTATAGATAAAAGTATATATTAGTGGATTGTCGAAATTGATTATAATTAAGAATAAATTCAAATAAGTCATAAAATAAATCCTTATTAAATCGATAAAAAGAGATAAAAAAAGCTTGAAAAATTGATACCGTTTAAACAACTGCCAAATAAGTGAGTACAAATCGTTTTAAGAAGCTTGCCCTTATTTATTAAATATGAGGATACCAATCAAGATAGAACCTTTGATGAAAAATATTTAAAGTGATTTTACGGAATTCTGGAATTATATATATGTACATAACTTCCAAACACATTCATTTCGACTTTAACAATTATTTTAAATGCTTTTGAGTATTTTTATTTTATAGGTGGAATACCTACAAAAAATGTTTGTATCTAAAATAAAACTAAAACAGTTTTATAACAGAGCTTTGACATCGAATTTTTCTCGTTGTTTTATATTGAAAAAAAAATGCAGATTCCCTTTAAAACTTTAATATGAAATTATTATAAATTTAAACGGTCCATATTACAAATATACAATAGAGAGAATACACTTAATATTATATTCCTTTATAATTTTTTTATTTTTCATAAAAATATTTTATTGTCTATGTATTGTTATTAATTTCATAAAGCACTACCCACTAATTTGTCAAATATTGTACAGAATTGCATCCGCGTTATTAAAAAAAATCATTTTAATCTTGTTCAAGTAATATCCTATTCAGTAAGTTTAGTAGTTAGTCTCCTGCCTTTCAGTATTTTATTCAGAATCTCACATTCTTAAGTCATAATTTGTTTCTTTTTTAAGTAATAAATATTTCATAAATTCATATATTGATCTTTACGACGGTGACGAACTAACTAAGAAGTGGAACTAGAACTGTTTAAATTAACTTTTACATAAGAATTTGGAATATAAATCCATTATTTTAAAATATTTTATTATAACTTTTAAGTAAAAAAAATATTTATTTTCGTTCTAAAACTTATTTACTAACCATAGAATAACTGAAATACAATGTACTCCTTTAGATATATTTATAATTATTATTAATTTGACTTCGTAATGTATTTTTATAACAATATATTTTTACTAGCATAAATATGTTAAAAAATGCTGTGGACGAAAAAATCACCTATCACCAGCTAACGATTCATCCAGACCTATTTAAATACCTCGTTCGACAGGATCGATCGTGTTAGGTAGATTCCCGTCGGTCGGATCGACAAAGAAAAACTAGCCAGCAGTATTCTACTGGTCATTACGACTCTTATGACGGGTCACTCTGCATATATTGGGTGAGCGGGGAACCACCCACCACTCCTATCTCCTAAACGGGGAGTCGCATCAAAAAACTTTTCGGACAAAAAAGTTTCCTCTTTGAATTTATTAATTTTCTAAGATTTTTCCGACGACAAAATTTTGCCTTCTTCTGTGACTTTTTTCGGTTTTTAACTTTCAACCCCCCCAGCCCCTCAACCCCCCGACCGATTTCCCCCATTCAAGAACTTAACCTTCATTTTTTCCTTAAGAATGTGTATGCCGAGTTTGAAAATCCTCCGTCAATATTTGCGACCTGTAGCGTGTCCCAAAGGTTTGCACTTTCACCCCACCTCCCAGCCCTCCCTTTCACTTTTTCCAAAAAAACGAGATGCTACGTTTGTCCTACTAATTTATCCTATCGACCTGTGAAGTCGGATTTCGCCTACGATGAATTTGGACTGATGGATCATATATACATATATATATATAGAGGGATATATACATTTTTTTTTTCGACGGATTATCAATCTCCAGTTCATAAACGGCGTAGCGCCCCTACTCTGGGGTCTGGGTCCCGTTATCGCATCGATTGCAATAGGTAGATTCATCTATGGAATCTACCTAAAATATAAATAAAAATAATATAATAAAGTAATGTAAGCGTGATTTAATATTCTTAAATTAGTTTAGCAATTTCTAACAAAAATCGAACCTTCTAAATAAAAATAATTATTAAGCATCAATACAAGAAATACTATTTTTATAGTACGTAAATGTATTTCTTTTATACATTTTTTTATATTTATTGTATCGTGTATAGTTTAGCCAAAAGCTTTTATAAAACTAAATCTCTACTTATTAATATAATTTTCTAAATTTACACAAATGTATAACAACTGTTTCGATACTATATTATGCTAATAGCGACAATAGCGATATAATATATTCATAGCGACATCTGCTTTCATTCGGAAAAGTAAGATAAATAAAATTACATTATATCAATTAAATTACGTAACAATAATAAAGATAATTATAATACAAGCTTAAGTGATTTATTTATTTATTTAAATTATTTTTTTGTACGTATATAAATTAAAACTATTATTAAGGAATATAAAATTCGATGTACTCTTTTGGTTTTAGTAATTCCATCTCCAATGGAATACCTTTAAGATTTGACATTGTTATATTTATCGACTAATAAATTATTATCTTTTAGTATTGACTATCGTTGTTTTGTTAGAATAATTCTATTTTTAAGTATATAAACTAAAATTATTTTTATAAATATAACATCGTTAATAGAGTTTTTAAATCAATATAAATATAAAAGTCATGTGTATATTTATTTTAGTTATTTTTTTATCATTATCTCTTGAAAAAATACTCGGACAAAATTAAAGAAAATTGCTGAGCACTAGGTACTTTTCTTAATAAAATCATTACCTTATTTTGTTATTTTTATATTTAACATACATTATAAGACTATTTTTAAATTATATTAATTACTTCATGTAAGTAAATATTATACAAAATTGAGTATGTTACTGATACATTTAAAGTTTTGTATATTGTTATGAAAACTATATGAAACTCCTATAACGAAAATAACTAGCTCTACCAAATATATTATGAATATCCCACTTTACCATAATACTAATGTTGTTTATGTTCTTTAAAAAAATATATCCTATCAGGATTCCGAACCATACCAACATACCACCAACAAACAAACACAAAACGTCTTAATTATTAATGCAGTTCTGATGTATATATTCTTGGCACTCATATTAGTGGACACTTAAACCCTGCTTACCGGACATCGGTTATGAACAAAGAGCAGTAAGTTACTTAAAGTTATACAGTCATTTGAGTGTAACAGGCTTATAACATTATACATATTCATAAGGTATTGTACATGATTTAACTTTACATTTAAATATTTTTAGTAACAACAATAGCATTATTTTAATGCGACTTAAGTAATATTGAGATTGTATATTTAATTATCCTTTTATATAAAATAAAAATGAAATTATATATTGAAAGAATACCTTTTTTAATTAATGTATAATTAATGAAGCATTCATTGTAAATATGTTGCATAATATATTGATAACCGGTTAAGTTACTTAATTTTAATCGTATTAATCTTATGTCATCTTTGTTCAATTGAGTTATATAAAAATATCTTTCGAGATTATATCGTATATATTTAGTATCAAAAAGAAAACCTACAAATTAAAACACTGAACGATGTAACATTAACGTTTAAATCTATTAACAGCAATAAATCGCTTAAGTCTACTTACGAAGAGCTTGACATTAAAGACTGCTGCGACCGAAGATAAAGTATGATGAAATTTTTATAATTATTTCTTCCATTATTGATCAATGCCCTAAACCTAATAAGACTATGAGTTTTGGTAAATACAGAAAAAATCTACCTTTTTATGTTATGAATTACCAACCATGACAAAACAGTTATTACGCAACAAATTAAAAGTGATCGGTAAGAATATATTATACGCCGATCAAACACCGCCTCAAAAGACTTTTTTCAAACGGCTTTCAGAAGAATTTAGAAAACGTAAAGAAAATTGTGAAACCAACCTCTTCATTAAATACATACGGGGATACTAACATAACAAGGTCAAAAAATTATTAAGGAATACTTTATGAACTATTTCGCGTATAAGTCCAGATAGCTATTTCGTGGCGAATCACTTAATTAAAAAATATCAAGACTTTTTCAAATTTATCAAATTCTCTAAATTTTTAGTCTCAACTTAAGAAGTATACTTATGACAAGATACTTATGTCTAAAATCTACTCTTTTAACTGACAATGTGCCATATTAATGCTAACCATCCCAAATCTCACCATATTGCGGTCCCTTTGGTCAAGCGTGTTCTGCAAGTTAATGATGTTTACTGGTACAAGTGTGACCTAAAGTTTACCACTATGTTATCTTTAATATTTTAATCAATAATGTATGTGTAATTGTACACACAATGGACTGATTGTCTCAGTTTAAGTCTATCTTATTGACAACTTGTATTTTAAAAGTAATTCATGACATTACTGTCTAAAATAACTAACTAATGTTAATTTATTCTTAAAGTAATATACTAAAATATTTTGCCAGAATTAAAGTAATAAAATTTTAGTAAGCACAACTTTGTTGCTCGTTGTAGCAAGGTATCCTCAAGTAAAGAAAATTTACCTACCTGGAGTAGGAGTAGCCTTCGCAAAGACACGCTTGTACTATTCAAAGAAAAATAGATTATATATTTTATTAGTTACAGTAGTTCATGGACTTTAATAACAATAAAACATATATCTAATAAATATGTAAATTAATGTAGTAAATATGAGTACACAATATGGTATACAAGATATAGTAATAAATAAGATATATGTTATAAATATTAAAAGTATGTAATTGGAGAATAAAATAATCTGACTGAATTCATACTTCAACACGATTTCCACGAAATAACACTTTCCATATTTTTAAGGACTTAAGCAGAAAAATGAAAAATTCAAAATTCAAAAAATTTTGGCCAAATCAGAAAAAAATAAGCTGATGTAAAAAAAAACAAATTTAAAAGGTATTTAATTATTTGAAACATGAAACGTCTATATAGAGTGTGATTAAACATTGAAAAATTCATTCAAAAGGAAGAGTTGTGTGAAAATCATCAAATGGTTTGCATTTGCGCGATATGCTATAAGCGACTGCAAAATTGGTCAGTGAACTTTTAAAAATTGTTTTGTTAAGTTACGATACAGAGCAATTAGATGAATTTAGATCTTGTCAAAAATAATGTAATTATCAGGTCTCACCACATCTTTAGGAAGTCGTAGTTGTTAAAGCTATTCCCAATTATATATACATTATCCCGGATAGCGCTAAGGTGTCATGGGCGTATAATATCAGTAGTACCTTCACGCTTTAAAAAGAAAATCATTTGAAGCAATGCTTTGACCCTCCTAATGATGTCATTTGCGTCTATCATTTCCATCTCTATGTATTATTGTTGTCTATTCCCATAACATCGACTACTTTCAATTCTATTGGAGTTATTTAACCTCACGTTATTGCATCATTATAGTTGTTATATATATATATATATATATATATATATATATATATATATATATATATATATATATATATATATATATATATATATATATATATATATATATATATATATAACGTCATTTCGACAATGCCTTTGTTACAATTATATATATAAAAATTTGAAGTGTCTGTTCAAAACTTACATAATAATCATAACGGCTTGTCTGTCTATCTGTTTCTGCTAATTTCTGGACCGATCTTAACAGGACTTTCATTGTCGTTTGATGTTATAAGGAGTAAGTAAGAATTTAAGTTTCTTTTATTTAAAAATATACGAAGGAAGTCGTGGGCTCAGCTAGTTATAAATATAAGTAAATATAGTTATACTGCAATGTATCATTTAATTTGAATTCATGAACTGAAATAAATCTATAATATGTAATCATAAATCGTTTAAAGTATATGATTATTATGGCTGTTAAGAGTTTATTGTTTCAAAAGATATATTAAAATTAAAACTTTCAACAAGCAAGATTACATATGATATTTAGAAAAATGTAGTGCACTTTTATGGAACTGTACATTGAAAAGACAATGTCAAAGACAGAGCTCTTAAAGCTAGGTATCCAATTTGAATACGAGAGAAGGTGTATTATTAAAACCAACGATTTTTACAATATATAAATATATATATATATATATATATATATATATATATATATATATATATATATTTTATTCTCTTTTTTCTCCCATTTTTATGTCGCTATTATTATTAACTATAATTTGAAGAACTAGAATAATAAGAAATTTTTTGAATAAATTTGACATTAATCAATACATTTGATATGAATAATAATATACAAGATTGTACCTCAGAGGTGGGAGTCTCAAATCCTGAAATCGTTTTAAATTTTTTTTCATGTATATTTATAATTAAGATAAATATAAATGTGGTTTATTATTTTATTTTCATTATGAAGAGTTCCTTTATGAAATTTTAATTAATATGCAGAGTTTAAATTCATTTTTTTGTCGACAACACTGACACTGGTTATCGTATTAGCGGTTTACATTTAAAATAATAAGACTTAACTGAAATACTTTTAAAATAAAGTACAACACCTATTAAATATTAACTATTATTTATTTACTGGTTATCATAATTACTTACACCACCGATGTTACTATAATATAGTTATCTTAAAAGAAAGTCATGACACAAAAATAACATTATAAAACGATATGATAATAGAAAATTAATTTTTTTATTGAAATACTCTCCAAGCCCTTATAAAAGAGTCAATTTATAATTCATTTATGCTTCATAAAAAACAATAATAAAAGGAAGGATTTATAAAAACAAATAAAACTTTATTTAATTTAATCTCAAATTAAATTTAAGTATGTTTAAAATAATATTAATGAAATGTAATTGAGAAAAGTGATGGAAAATAAAGCTTAATATATATAATGTCGTGTTATATACATAAATAGTTTAATGCATTTTCCTTTTTTATTTCCAACCAAGAATAATTCAGGGTTCCTTTCTTTTAGTTATATCTATTACAAGCAAATTATTCTTGGATTTCAGTAAGCCCAAAGTACCAGGACTCGGTTAATATACCGGCTACAGATAACGAGATCTTTCGTTAACCCAGATATATTGTTAGAGTAAGATTTTGGCAACTTTGGTAGTCATATACTAATTATTAGTCAGTTCTTTATTCAAGCCTGCTTTGAAGGTATTAGGAAAGTTTTGGTAATTAATTTATTAATCTTTTAAAACAAAACATGATAGAATTAGTAAAAGTATATAAAATGTTAACTAATAATTACTTGTTCGATATACAATCAAATCTGTTTTGATAACCGATAAAATAAAATAAATTTCATTGAATTTATGTATTTAAAAATTAATGTTGAGTATAAAAAATGTAAAATTGCAAATTATATTTAAACTATAGTTGATAAAATAATAGTTTTATGAATATTGTTTTGGGATGATACTCGAAATACGATGCATATTAAATTTATTAGTACTATAGTAGATAAGTACAAAACAAAAACTTCTCAACGAAGTAAATACCGAGTGACGAAAGCGAATCCACTGACAAAACTCCTGATATGAATTTTGCGACGAAAAAAACCACGAACATTTTTATTAACAAACGTAAACAAACACAAAAAATGTGAATGTGTTCGGAACGTTGCCAAACAAACAAACAAACAAAAAAAATACAAAAAAGACCCATGTGTTTGCGTGTTTTTTGGATCTGTCGAAGGCATTTGACCTCGTGTCCTATAAAATTTTATGGCAGAAGCTTGAAAAGGATAGCAGTTTAAGACCGGAGTTGATATCACTATTAAAGTACTGGTATGGTGCCCAAAGTAATGTGGTAAGATGGGGTGAGGCACTTAGTGAACCATATAAATTAGGGTGTGGAGTAAGACAGGGGGGCCTGACGTCACCCAGATTGTTCAATCTTTACATAAACGGGCTCATAGAGAGGCTTAGCGGGGCAGGCGTCGGTTGTTCGATAGATGGCGTAATGATGAACAATTTTACCTAGTTTTTAAATTAGTTACGCAGACGATATGGTTCTGTTGAGCTAGTCGGTCAGTGGTCTTCGAAGACTGATAAAAATCTGTGAGGAATATGCAAAGGAGAATGGACTGAGGTATAACGCTAAAAAGAGCGAAATTTTAATTTTTCGAGGAATAAACAAACAGTTAAATTTCATTCCTAAAATACATCTGTGTGGAACTTCTCTGAAACTAGTATCTGAATTTAAATACCTTGGTCATATTGTGAATGAACGCCTGGGTGATGATAGTGATATCGAGCGGGAGCGCAGGGCTCTGTCGGTTAGAGGCAATATGTTGGCCCGTAGGTTTGCACGGTGTTCGACACAGGTAAAATTAATATTATTTAAAGCCTATTGCCAGTCCTTTTACACGTGCAGCCTATGGGAGAACTATACGCGGCGGACATATAGCGCATTGCGTGTTCAGTACAATAATGTGCTGAGGGCTTTGTTGAGGAAGCCTCGATACTGCAGTGCATCGGCAATGTTTGCGGCTCGTGTAGACGAGTTCTATGCGATAATACGAAAGCGGACCGCGTCCGCAATGACAAGATTACTGAACAGCTCCAACAGTCTTCTCAGCATATTGGCGTTAAAGCTAGACGCTCCCCTCTGGAGGTCCTGGGATAGTGTACACGTAGCATCGAAGCGTAGCGTATACTGACTGTAGGAGTATAGTGTTGAGTTATTTGTAGAATTAAAAAAAAAAAATAATTAGAACGATGATTTCCATGAATTTTATTTTATTTAATTTCTTTAATAGTATTTTATGATTTTAATTATATTTGATTTGAATTTAATTTATATTTATTTGAATTGAATTTATATTTAATTTTAATAATTTTATGAATTTTGTGCATTTTATTAATTTTATTTTTCTGTATAATTTGAGATTGTTATGTTGAATACTAACTACGAGTACTATTATTACATTAGTTACTTAAGTTAAAATGTTACTAACACATAAGTGTTAGTAACATTTTAACTTAATTCCAACATAATCCATAAGGATGAATTATCTGAAATAAATTGATTTATTATTATTATTATTATTATTATTATTTGGAATAGTTGCCTGTGACAAAATGAGAGTGTTTTGGCTCAGAGGATGAGCGTTGTAATGACAAAGACGAGACCTCGAGTTCGATTCCCACAGGTGCCCGATTTTTTTTTCATTTGATTTTTTCAGTTTCCATTTATTTTTTTAATTCATTGCTTCAAAACAGAATTTCTTCAGAATTCGGATTTTTTTCTGTAAATTTTGTTTTATTGTTACAGACGGCAATGCGTTAGTGAGTTTATTCACTGTGCAACTAGCATTGATTTTTAACCGTGTTGTGAGTACGATTCTGGCTTTAAAAGTCATTTTTTGGCAATTTTTGGTCATTTTTTATGATTTTTTGAACTTCTTACGGCCATATCTCGAAAAAACGAGTTTTCCCAGATATATGCTATATACCAAATTTTAGCTCTAATTTGGGGCTACGAATGAGGAAATTTTCGAAAAAATCGTTGGCGCCGTTATCGAGAAAACGGCCGATCTGTCCCCGGCCAGTTGGCCATTTTTTGCCTTTTCACCAAAAATGTCACGCCAACAAATGTTTTCGCCATTAAAATGGACACTATTCAAAAGATAAGCTTGAGACCTTTCCAATGATGCCCAATTTGTCAATGTACGTCAACTGGTTTGGCCACAGTCCCTGTACGAAAAATGGCCATTTTTGGCCTTTCAAGGGCTGGCCACGGCCAACATGGCGGCCAAATCGAAATGTCGTAGAACAAAAAAGTCTTAGTTTTTGATGTAATTCAATCCCTGAAAGTTTGAACAAAATCAGTTGAAACTACGAATATACCCACACACAGACAAAGTAATCATCGATGGAGGCGCCAGTCAAAATTTTCAAAATGTCATATTTCATCAACCGGTGGTCGGATTTTGGCGTTTTTGGACTTGTTGAAAAGGTCTCGACAAGGACCTTTAGGAAAATCTTTTTCAAGGTGGAAATAAGTGATTTTATACTGGTGCGGAGCCAAAAACTAAATTTTAGTCTCATTTTTCAAACGGCCGTAGAGGTGAGGCGGTAGGTATATTGCTAAGTGTAAATGCATTTTCTGGGTCTATGGGCCAAGGGCTTTCTAAAAATACCACACTCATACCAGAAGGTCTCGTGTATAAAAAAAATCGATATTGCGCGTATATATACAGAGTTAGACTTTCAGCACTATGGGTGCTTTCGTCACTCTGAGCTAGCTAACGCCCGCTTTGATACTGTTAATCAGTCTGGTGAATTCACCAGTTTCATCCAGACTTCGTAAATGATAATTAGTTTTAGCTGTAAGCAAACAAACATCATTAAAAGATATAAAAAAAACATAAACTAGATTTTAAATGAAGTAATATTTCATTTATCGGGTCTTTTCTTTTCATAATTATAGGAACAGTACTAACGGTTTCTACGTTTTCATACCTTAGGTCTACTTTTCCGTTTAATTACATGTTGAGAAGTATTAGTCACTCCCTTCGGATCGTATTATCCCCCCCTCAAGTCAAAGTCAGTCAGATTTGATAATAAAAATCACGTATTTTTTTCTTTTTTTATATTATAGGATATTTACTAACTGCTTCTGCGTAAGTGAGCTAGAATCTTTACGTCTTAATAATAAAATGTTTTATTTTTTATAAAATGATTTTATAAATTAATAGATATATAATACTTATATGAAAGTACCTATCTAATGTAAAATAAATTAATTAATTATCATATGACAAAATAGTATTGAATTCTAAATTCGCCGAGGATCCTTTTTATATGCTGTCCCAAACAGCTTTTGAATAACACTTTGATATAAAGTACGTTGTAAGATTACTTTAATGTAACTGGGGATCCGCAACACAGATGACGCTATCAAATACCAGTTATCGTGAAACGAAAAGGTAAATTACGTCATAAAAATTTTAAAAAAAGCTTAAGAAAATTGTTTGTGGAAAGAGTAATCATGTTTTACGCTAATAGCGGAAATTATAGTAGCAATAATAATCTTATTTTTGTTTTATACTTATTTATTTATTTATTTATGAACCATTAACTTAATGAAAAACAGAAATATATAATAAAGAAATGTTCAAATGTTATATATAAATAAGGTGTGATTCTATATATTATATTGTTTCATATGTCATGAATTAACACAACTTAAAATAATAATTATTATTACATAAACTTCAAATGTAAAAGTCGGTTTTAAGGAAAAAGTAGTTTTAAAGTAGGTACATATTTATCAGGTTCAACTTAAGAAACAGCATAATTATTATTAATATCTAATTCTATAAATTATTTTATATATATTTTTATTAACGTCTGTATTTTTAACTTTTTAATATAAACACATATGTATATATTTATGTAATTTTATAATTTGGTATTTAAATTTATAATTTGGATTAAGGAAGGAATTACTATTTATATTTATAAGATGTGATGCTGTTGAAATAAAAACATTATTGATAAATACATATATGCTTAGGTTGTAATTGAATAGCTCGCAATACTTTGAACATGCAATACTTTGCAAAAATATTTTCTGATTGAGTACTTTGATGAAGACAAAATATAATTAACTGTTGTTCGTGAATTTCATTATAATCAAATTTGTGTTATATGCAAAAACAAACAAATAAATTTTGGAAATTTTATTGACGATATTAGTATTACATTTATATCCTGTGAAACAAAAATCGTACAAGTGTTGTTGCACTTATCTGAAAATAAATGAAATAAAGATTTAAAGTGGTTGTAACGTGATATTTGTCTTGAAATGTGGTGAAACATATATTTCAGAATGTCTATATGAAAATTAATTAATTTTTAAGGATTCGTTGTACCTTTAAAATAATCCTAGATTATATGCTCCCATACATCGGGCGCCAGTATATATGGTATTTTATTTAAAGGAAGGCTAGGTTAATATTCATACAACATAGTCAAGATAAAATAAGAAGATAAACGTACACTGCTCTCAAATCTGGTGAGAAAACTCGTTTGTTCTTTGTTACTCTATATTACAAAAAAATCGGGTGTTTGTCACGGTTTCACGTCTTAGTGTTAAACCCGCATGAAATAAAATAGCCCTATCCCCAAAAGGTTGGATGAATAAAAGTTATATGACAACCCATTGTGTGTGAATGATTAATTGAATGGACGGTAGTTTTGAAATCTCTTCTTTTTTCGGTTTTATGTAACTTTTAGGTTCATTATTTTTTATGGACATATCTCACCAGTATCAGGTTCAACCCCTGCCCTATGTTTTTTTTAGATTTCATATTTATTAAAATATTTTAATAAATATGCCTAAATAAGTTGAAAAATATTCTAAAATATATATTTGGTGGTGTCATCTTTTCAATGATATAGAAATTATAGTATTTTTTTATATTATGAATTTATAATTTAAATTTAATCACAATAAATTTACATTACTGATTAATAAAATTATGAGATACATGAAGTATCTGGAATTTCTATTTAATTTTTTTGACATTTATATTAAACTTAGTACCTTGTTGTATGATGTTTTTTTTGTTATTTTTATTTTTTATATATTTTTGCGACTCAACGTTATTTTATTTTGTACTTAATTTATTTGTTAAGCAATTACATTTTATTCTTACGTAAGTAATGAATGCAATAAGTTTCTATTTTATGAAAGTATTTTTACCGTTATTTTTTTATTAATATCGATGTGGCTATCTATGACTTTGAAAAAGTGGAAAATGTAGGTTATATTAAATTTTACCCTTTCATAAGAAAATGGTTCTAAGTAATAATGCAACCAACGTTTCGTTTTTATTTGACATAAAAATGGATAAAATAAAAAGTTAGGATATGGTTTCATTGTTCTCGGTAACATTTTAATGCTCTCCCTTTTTATAATTTGCCCATCGTTAAGGAAATCAGCATTGATAATAGAAAATATGTAACCAAAATATTGATTTAATAACGTATAATATAATATAGCATAAGTATTATCGGATCTTAGTTGAATAAAGGAAGTGCAGTGCACCTTTACGTTTCCTCGAGAATCTATCGTTACTAAATTATATTTTTTATTTTTAAATACAATATTTCTTTAAAAACAATTATTTTTAATAACATTTCTTTTTATTAGGATGTTTGAATATGCCGAAAAATTTAAAATAGTTTAGAATTATTCAAAAGTCCGTTGATTAAAGATATATTTATTATCAGCTGGTTTTGCAATCTTACAGAAATAGATAATTAATTAATAAGAAAATTTTATGTATACGCATGCATAAAAATTTAAGCGTTTGTTTGTTATTCCAAATGAATCGTTTTTCAATAAACTCATATGAAAATGAGTATATAAAAAAAAATCCGTTTTAAATTTTCAATATTTGCTAGTTTTACTTAAAAAAAAATATTCCGGGCGCATGAAATCACAGGGCAGGTAGTTATTAATTAAATTATTCAATTTTTTTTTACTGTAGCTATAATTGGTATTTTGTTTTGAAATGCTGTACATAATTTTTTTTCAATGTTGTTTTGTTATTATATATATCTCGAATACCAGGATGTTTTTAAAGTACAACATCACGCATTAGTAACGCAATTTTTTAATATCAGATTTACGACGTTTTATCTCTTCGAAATAAAGGGAACAGTACTCTCTGTTTCTACGTTCTATTAGCTTTGTAAGGAAGCTATAAATTTCATTTCTTAGGACTACTTATTCTCTTAATTACATGTTGAGAATTATTAGTCATTCCCTCCAGACTACTTTGGCCTCCCTCAAATCAAGGTCAGTCAGGTCTGATAATATCTATTTTTTTGTTTCTCTTTTTTCACATTATAGGATATTTATTAACTGCTTCTGCGTAAGTGAACAAGAATCTTTACATCTTCATAAGAAAATTAAAAATGTTTTTTATTGCTTAATTTTTTTACAAAACTCTGCGTTCATATAATTTTACAAATGTGATATTGATATTAATTTGGTATTAAAGTAGAGTGGCAAAATATATATTTAAGATATTATGGTGCATACAATAATGTTCAAATTAGTATTAGTTATAATTATACCTTTAGGTTATATGTGGATAGCTCATAATATTTTGAACTTGGTAATGTAATCAAAAATATCATTCTATTTATTTATTTACCTTATAGCCTTTTATATAGGGTAGCCAGAGACGACGGAGCGCCAAACGCTACGGTCCCTGCATACCTCTTTAGCCTCGGCTTCTTTATCTTTATTGCTCCAAAATCTACCCTATCATTATGACAATAAAACCCATTTTAATGGGATTTCGGTATTTATTTTAATGCAGTTCTGATGTATATAATGTTGGCACTCATTTGTGGATATTTAAACACCCTGCTTACCGGACACCGGTTATGAACAAAGCGCAGTGGGTTACTTAAAGTTATACGAGTTTAACAGACTTATACCATATTCATATTCATAAGGTATTGCAAGTGATTTAACTTTACATTAAAATTTACTAACAATAATAAGAATAATTTAGTGCGACTTAAGTAATATTAAGATTGTATATTTAGTTTCCTATTTATATGATGTAAATGTAAGAATACTTTTTCTAATTAATGTATAATTAATGAAGTATTCACTATAATTATGTTACGTAATAAAATAAATAGTTAAATTACTTAACTTGATCGCAGCATTATTATGTCACCTTTGTTCAACTAAGGTGTATACAAATACCTAAGGAATATAATAAGCGTTCTTACTATAACTATTTAGTTTAATATTTTAAATATGTATTACTTCGAGAACCTCGAGATTATATCGTACATATTTAGTATTCAAAAAAACTTCCAGATAATGTAGTATACATTTAGATTATAAAAAAAAACTCTACATTATATCGTATAAGTTTATTTATGCCATCTTAAGATGCATAAGAATACAAGGTTACCTTGAAAAATAAGATTATTTATGGCGAAAATCTACTCTTCTAACCGAAAATTTGGCATATAAATGCTAGCTGTCCCAAATCACACCATATTGCGGTCCCTTTGGTCAAGCGTGTTCTGCAAGTTAATGATATTTACTGATACAGGTACGACCTAAAGTTTACCACTATGTTATCGTTAACATTTTAATCAATAATGTATATTATATAGTATGTAAATACAATAGATGTGTTGTCTTAGTTGAAATCTATTTTATTGACAACTTGTATTATTCAAGTAATTCATCACATTACTGTCTTAAATAATTAAGTAATACTAATTTATTCCTAAAGTAATATACTAAAATATTTAGCCAGAATTAAAGTAATACAATTTTAGTAAGCACAACTTTGTTGCTTGTTGTAGTAAGGTATCCGCAAGTAAAGAAAATTTACCTACCTGGATTAGGAGTAGCCTCCGCAAAGACACGCTTGTACTGTTCAAAGAAAAATGTATTATATAATATATTACTCAGAATAGTTCATGGAGTTTAATAACAATAAAACATGTATGTAATAAATACATAAATTTTCGTAGTAAATATGAATATATAATATAATATACAAAAAAAAAAAAAAAAAAAAAAAAAACCGTCAACCGTCGTTGACATCTGACCAAATTTTTTTGACCTCTTAGTATTTTTGTAAATAAAACTTCCAGATAATGTAGTATACATTTAGATTATAAAAGAAACTCTACATTATATCGTATAAGTTTATTTATGCCATCTTAAGATGCATAAGAATACAAGGTTACCTTGAAAAATAAGATTATTTATGGCGAAAATCTACTCTTCTAACCGAAAATTTGGCATATAAATGCTAGCTGTCCCAAATCACACCATATTGCGGTCCCTTTGGTCAAGCGTGTTCTGCAAGTTAATGATATTTACTGATACAGGTACGACCTAAAGTTTACCACTATGTTATCGTTAACATTTTAATCAATAATGTATATTATATAGTATGTAAATACAATAGATGTGTTGTCTTAGTTGAAATCTATTTTATTGACAACTTGTATTATTCAAGTAATTCATCACATTACTGTCTTAAATAATTAAGTAATACTAATTTATTCCTAAAGTAATATACTAAAATATTTAGCCAGAATTAAAGTAATACAATTTTAGTAAGCACAACTTTGTTGCTTGTTGTAGTAAGGTATCCGCAAGTAAAGAAAATTTACCTACCTGGATTAGGAGTAGCCTCCGCAAAGACACGCTTGTACTGTTCAAAGAAAAATGTATTATATAATATATTACTCAGAATAGTTCATGGAGTTTAATAACAATAAAACATGTATGTAATAAATACATAAATTTTCGTAGTAAATATGAATATATAATATAATATACAAAAAAAAAAAAAAAAAAAAAAAAAACCGTCTACCGTCGTTGACATCTGACCAAATTTTTTTGACCTCTTAGTATTTTTGTAAATAAAAAATAGTAATAGTGCTGCAATTAAGTGTTATTTAAGACTATTAGTGAATTGCTGTCACCATCGGTACTGTGCAATATAATTTGACGAATAATTCGTTATATTAAGACTGTTACAGTGTTGTGAATTTATTGACTATCAGCTGTGAGATACAATATACCCACACAAAATTCTATGACATTGTTCTCGGTTTATGTGAGTGTTTAGTGATAATAATAATTATGATAATGATAGTTTATTTGACTTCCTCAAATATTTTATAAACGAAGTACATTAAACTAAAGTTAAACCTTTTATTAACATTATAATTATACAAAGATTGTGAATAGCTCCATCTAGTGGCCATCTTGAGTAACTGTCTATAATAAGAGTTTAATTGGAAATAACTTAAAGACCGTAAGAGAAATGGGAAAGAAGAAAGAAGAAAGTTTTTCATAAAAGACAATATGAAGGTCGCAATTTCGTTTATAACAAAATAAATTAAAATAATATTTACTCTGTGTATCGAATTAAGTTGAAATAGTAATTCAATAATTATGAATCATTTTTGACATTATTCAAGCCTCAATATTAATTTTAACTGTTATTATTGAATTGAATTGTATTGAATTAATTGTAATATATATATTGGTAATTGTTATTTGCATCTTTTGTAATTGTTTAATTGTTATTAATGAATGTATTGAAAATATTTAATTTATTATTGTTGTTAATGTTATTTAATTTTTTGTAATTGTAATGTTATTTATGTTGTATATTTTTTTGTAATTTAATATAATTATTTTTCCCAAGGAGGGTTGGCGTCAGGCAGGCGGCCGGCCGTAAAACAAATCCAAATCTTTAAAGCAGTATGGTAATACCGGTGCCACGCGAGAAGCTAGCCCGGGAACAAAGGGATGTAAAACTGAGATTTGGAAGTTGGAATGTTGGTACGATGACTGGAAGAGGAAGAGAAATTGCGGATGTGTTGAAAAGAAGACGAATAAATTTAGCATGTTTACAGGAAACGAAATGGAAGGGATCAAAAGCGAGAGAGATCGGTGAGGGATACAAGTTTTATTATTGCGGGAATGATGGAAAAAGGAATGGTGTTGGAATTATGCTTGATGAGAAATTAAAAGAGTGTGTGACGGGGGTGAACAGGGTGAGTGATAGAATCATTGCTGTAAAAATTATTTTTGAAGGTTTAATCATTAATGTATTAAGTGTGTATGCTCCTCAAACCGGATGTGATGATAGGATGAAAGAGAAGTTTTGGACGATTTTGATTCTGTGATGATGGATGTTCCGCACAATGAGCAAATATATGTAGGGGGTGATTTTAATGGGCATGTGGGATGTATGAATGATGGTTATGATAGAGTACATGGTGGTTGGGGTTTCGGTCACCGTAATGACGAGGGTGAGGCCTTGCTGGAGGCCGCGCTAGCCTTCGATTTGGCTATATCCAACATTTGGTTCAAAAAGAGGGAAGAACACCTAATTACATACAAAATTGGCCGCCATAAGACGCAGATAAATTATTTCTTAATAAGAAGAAATAAAATCAATTGCGTCAAAAACTGCAAGGTACTGCCGGGCGAAAGTGTAGTCTCACAGCATAGGCTCCTCATCATGGAAATTAAACATGTAGTGCGTACAAATATGTACAAGAAACGACCCCCACCTAAAATAAAATGGTATTTGTTAGAGAAGGAAGAATGTGCGAGTAAATTTAAAAAAAGGGTGACAGATAAAATTATAAATATGAGTAGTATAGAAGGAAAATTCTTGAACGATAGTTGGAACGAAATAGATGCATAAAAACTGTGGCAAAGGATGTATTAGGTGAAACGAAAGGAAAAAGTTTTATAAATAAGGAAACGTGGTGGTGGAATGGAGATGTGCAAAAGATTCTGAAAGAGAAGAAAGATACGTTTAAGCAATGGCAGGAAGTACCGGATGATAATGAAAGTATGAAAGAGAAGATAAAAATGTTATATAAAAGATGTAAGAAGAGAGCGAAAGTAGCGAAGTAGCGAAGTGCAAGAGGAGTTATATAGGTCGCTAGAGTTTCCTGCAGATCAAAAGGAACTCTACCGCATAACAAAGCGTAGGGAGAAGAATGATAGAGATGTCACACATGTAAAATGCATAAAAGATGATACTGGAAGGGTGTTGATGAGAGATGATGATATAAAGAAAAGATGGAAGGTATATTTTGAAACACTAATGAATGAAGAAAAGGATTGGAGTGGAGCTTTGAAAAACCAGCCGGTAAATAAAGGATTAGTGAAAGAAGTGACCGATGATGAAGTGAAAGCGGCTGTGCAAGGTATGAAGAATGGAAAAGCTGTAGGGCCGGATGCGATACCAGTGGAAGTATGGAAGGTTTTAAATGAATATGGGTATAAGTGGCTGGCTTTATTTTTCAATAAGTTGTTGCATGAAGAAATGATCCCTGATGAATGGTGCAATAGTGACCTAGTGCCCATATATAAAAATAAAGGTGACATACAAGACTGCAACAGTTATCGGGGTATAAAGCTCATGTCACATACTATGAAAGTGTGGGAGAAAGTGATAGAGAAAAGAATGCGAGACGAGAGTGATGTTTCGGAGAACCAGTTCGGTTTTATGCCTGGTCGGGGTACGACGGATGCTGTATTCGCTCTTCGTCAGTTGAGTGAGAAATACAGACGAGCCCATAAGAACCTGCACATAGTGTTCGTTGATCTCGAGAAGGCATACGACCGGGTTCCCCGTAATCTGATATGGAGGGCTTTGAAAGAGAAGGGTATACCTGGGAAGTATGTGGAGTTGGTTCGTGCAATGTACAGTCGATCTAGTACACAAATCCGGTCGGCCGCATGAAACACCGACAAGTTCAATGTGGCAGTAGGTCTGCATCAAGGGTCGGCTCTGAGTCCCTACCTCTTCTTGTTGATAATGGATGCTCTGACATTGGACATACAGGAAGAGGCACCCTGGTGCATGCTATTTGCTGATGATATTGTTCTTGTCGGCGAGGATGGAATTGAGATGCAGAGTAGACTGGTAAAATGGCAACAAAAGCTGGAGAGTGTCGGCCTGAAAGTAAGCAGAACAAAAACAGAGCACATGTTCTGCGATTTCGGCGGCGTCTCCGGTTTTGTAACTATTTTGTTCGATGGAGTACCGTTACCAGTCTGCTCGGAGTTTCGCTATCTTGGTTCTCTGATTCAAAGCGATGGCAATATTGACCGTGACGTAAAGCACAGAATCAACACGGGATGGATGAAATGGCGACAAGTCACTGGGACGACATGTGATGCCCGAATTCCCCTTAAACTAAAGGGGAGAATTCATGAAAACATCATTAGACCTGTCGTTATGTATGGGTCTGAGTGCTGGGCGATTTAGGTGATGGATGAAAAGCGTTTGCATGTAACGGAGATGCGAATGTTAAGAGGGATGTGTGGGGTGACAAGAAGGGATATAATAAGAAATGAGTATTTTATATAATTCTATTCTATATAGATATATATATATATATATATATATATATATATATATGTGAGGGTTTTGTTAATTTTGAAACTGATTCTGTATATTGCTTTAAATTTTTACTATCATAATATTATAGTTCGTTTTGTTTGTTTCTTTGATATATTTTATTTTTTATGTTGGTGTATGTTTGGATATAGATTTTATTATTATTATTATTATTGTCTTTATTTGATTTATCATAATAATGTTTGTATTATTGTTAGCTTTCATTTTCGCTCATCATATTGTAGTAATTATTATATTTGGTATGCCTGGGGTATATATCTTAATTTATTATTATATCTGTACACACTAAAAACTGTAAGAATTTTCGGAGAGGTCACTTATATTATAATGTGATAGATGTTTATGTCATATTGATTTACTTAAACAATGGGTTCGTTTGAACTCTCTATTTATTACCAAAACGTGCGTGGGCTTCGTACTAAGACTAGTACGTTCTTTAGTAACTTAATGTGCAATGATTATGACATTGTTTGTTTGAGCGAGACTTGGTTGATTCACGGAATTTACGACGCTGAATTATTTGATAGCCGTTACAACGTTTACAGATGTGATCGTGATTATATTACTAGGGGGGATCAGATGGGTGGAGGAGTGCTTATAGCAGTTAGACGTGGCTTCATAGTTGTTGAATCAAGAACTGTAGAATTTCCTGGTGCTGTTGCAGATGTTATACAGGTTACATTAAGGATTAGCAAGCTATCATCATCAGCTGTGTTGCAATTGTTTTGTTGCTATTTTCCTCATGGTCCTTGTCATTCTGATGCTTTGATTGAGTTTTTTGAATCCATTTCAAATTATTATTTGAATAAACCTTGCGATCACTTTTTAATACTGGGTGATTTTAACATTAGTAGTGCTAGGTGGAGCTGCTCTGACTGTTGTACTAATCAAATTTTAAATATGAATAATGATAATATCTCAGTTCAGTCACTTTACACTTTTCTGCAACTTACAGGCTTTAACCAATTTAATGTTGTTCCGAATATTAATGAAAGATTTCTTGATTTAGTGATTGCAGATGTAAACTGTTACGTTACCCATTGTCAGGAACCGTTGGTTGTTGAGGATTCTCATCATCCGGCTTTGCTTGTATCTCCCCGCTTTTTAAGTGTTCTGGAGTTGCGCCCTCCAAGTCGTTTTGTGTCTGTTTTTCGTGCTGCTGACTACGATGCCATAAATTTAGAATTGTCTACTATTGATTGGACTATGGTTTTGGATACATGTGATGTGGACGTAGCACTGAATAAATTCTACGAAGTAGTTAATTTAGTTATTCAAAAATATGTTCCAACGAAAAAGTGTAAAAGTGCACGATATCCTCCGTGGTATACTAAATCGCTCATGAAAATAATAAACGAGAAGTTAAAATTTCATAAAAAATGGAAAATATATGGGAGAGAGAGTGATTATAGCACTTTTAACCTTTTACGCGATCGTCAAAAACGTGTCCAGTCGGATTGTTATGATAAATATATCGAAAGGGCTGAAAGTAGTATCAAGCGTTGCACCAAGTTATTTTGGTCTTTTTTTAAGTCCAAAAAAGCCTCATCCGTTATTCCGGACATAATGTTTTCTGACGGAATTCAATCATCTAATGGTAGCGAAATCTGTCAGCTTTTTAATTCTCATTTTCAATCTGCCTTTGCATTTGACTCACCTTGTTATAGTGACAGTGATACTTTGCGGTTAAACCACAGCCGTGACACTCAAACAGTATCTATTGGTTCAGTTGATCTCTCCACTAAATTAGTCAGGAAATACTTGAAATGTTTGGATATTGGGAAAGGGAGTGGTCCTGATGGTGTCCCTCCGTTTTTTCTTAAATCTTGCTACAATAATTTGGATGTTCCTCTATCTATATTATTTAATATTTCTCTCCGTACAGGTAAAATGCCTAAAATATGGAAACAATCTTTCGTAGTACCTGTTTACAAAACCGGAGACAGACAGAATATACAGAATTATAGACCTATATCTAAACTAAGCACTATTGCAAAACTATTTGAAAAGATAATTTATGATCAGTTATATCCGGTTGTAAGACCATTGATCATTGATCAGCAGCATGGATTTATCGATGGTAGATCGACTGAAACAAACCTTTGTGAACTGACTCATCAACTTACAATGACAATGGATATGGGTGGGCAGGTGGATGTTGTGTACACGGACTTTTCAAAAGCCTTTGATAGGATTTCTCACGATCTGTTAGTCAGAAAACTTTGCGGTATTGGTATACACGGTGATTTGCTTCGTTGGCTTGAATCTTATTTGAGGGATCGCAGTCAAGCTGTTGCTGTTAAGGGTTTTTGTTCGTCATTTGTGCCCGTTACTTCCGGGGTACCCCAGGGCTCTCATCTAGGACCATTATTGTTTAATCTTTTTATCAATGACGTAACAGAATACATTCATAATTCTAGTGTTTTACTTTATGCTGACGATATGAAGGTTTTTAAGGTTATCGAATCTCATCAGGACTGCGTTTTGCTTCAGAACGATCTCGAAAACTTGGAGAATTACTGTAAGTATAACCTTTTAAAATTGAACATAAAAAAGTGTAGCGCTATAACATTTACAAGAAAGAGAAAGGCTATACCATTCGACTACAAATTACAGAATACCGTTTTGTCTAGAGTCTCTGAGATTCGAGATTTGGGTATTTTCTTGGATCAAAAGTTAAGTTATGCGTATCATATAGATTATGTAACATCTAAGGCCTATCGAATGCTTGGATTTATTCTTAGATCTACAAGGGAGTTTAAAGATTGCCGCACGCATATTCTACTTTTTAACGCTTATGTAAGGTCCCTCTTGGAATATGGTTCAACGGTTTGGAGCCCATTTTATAAAAAATATATAAATAAAATTGAAAAAATTCAATCAAAATTTTTAAAACATTTGCGATTTAGAGATGCCTGTTCCGACTATTCCAACAGTGAAGTTCTTGATAATGTTACCCCATTGAGTATACGTAGAGGCTTGAGAGATCAATTATTACTTTACAAAATTGTCCATAATCTTGTTGATTCTAAAAGCCTCCTTAGTAAAATTTTATTTGAATGTCCACGTCTTAGTTCAAGAAATCGACCATTATTTTTTGTACCTCGTTGTAGAAATGATTATGCCAAAAATGTGTTCTTGTTACGTGCGTGTAATAATTATAATAAACACTGTAAAACTTTAGACATATTCAACATGAAAATTAGTAATTATAAGAAAACTTTGTGTAAATTGTCATAGGCTCTAATATTTTAACTGTTTCATAGTTTTGCTTTCTGTTTTTATTTTTTGTATTTTTTGTATTGAGTTTCAATTATTTGTTTTAACTTTCTGTGGAAACTTAATTGATTTATGTTAAACATTTTGTAATTTTTTTTTATTGTATAGGTGCTATTATAATTGTATGTTTCCCAAATAAATAAATAAATAAAATAAATAAATATATATATATATATATATATATATATATATATATATAGCCAATTTCTATTCATTTGTAAATATTATACAACTATAATGATGCAGTAACGTGAGGTAAAATAACCCCAATAGAATTCAAAGTAGTCGATGTTATGGGAATAGAAAACAATAATACATAGAGATGGAGATGATAGACGCAAATGACATCATTAGGAGGGTCAAAGCATTGCTTCAAATGATTTTCTTTTCAAAGCGTGAAGGTACTATTACTGACATTATACGCTCATGAAACCTTAGCGCTATCCGGGATAATGTATATATTATAGTTGGGAACAGCTTTAACAAATACGACTTCCTAAAGATGTGGTGGGACCTGATAATTACATTACTTTTGACAAGACCTAAATTCATCTAATTGCTCTGTATCGGAACTTAAAAAAACAATTTTTAAAAGTTCACTGATATTTTTGCAATTGCTTAGGTTTGCATTTGATGATTTTCAGGCAACTCTTCCTTTTGAATGAATTTTTCACTGTTTAATCAGTATCTGTCTGTTTAATCTATTAGACTTGCTCCGATTTTTCATATATAGAAATTTCATGTTTAAATAAATATTATACCATTTAAATTTGAGTTTTTTACATAAGCTTATTTTTTTCTGATTTGACCAAATTAAAATTTTTCTTTTTTCTGCTTAAATTCTTAAAAATATGGAAAGTGTTGGTTAGTCGAAATCGTAATAAAGCATGAATTCAGTCAGATTATTTTATTGTCCAGTTACATAGTTATATTCAATATTTACAACATATTTCTTATTCATTATTATTATATCTTGTATATTATATTATATCATTCATCTTCCTGCCCTTATCCCATTTTGGGGTCGGCACAGTATGTTTTTTCCTTCCATGCTCTCCTGTTACTCGTCATCTCTGTGCACATTCCCTTCTTCTCCATATCGTCTTTCACGCAATCCATCCATCTTTTCTTCGGCCGTCCTCTACCTGTCCATCCCTCCACTACCATACCTAGCACTCTTTTGGTCACGTGCCTTTCATCCCTCCTCATAACATGCCCATACCATGACAGACGGCTACCTCTAACTTTTTCTGTCAATGGCGCTACTCCTAAGCTTCCCCTAATATACTCATTTCTTATTATATCCCTTCTTGTCACCCCACACATCCCTCTTAACATTCGCATCTCCGTTACATGCAAACGCTTTTCATCCATCACCTAAATCGCCCAGCACTCAGACCCATACATAACGACAGGTCTAATGATGTTTTCATGAATTCTCCCCTTTAGTTTAAGGGGAATTCGGGCATCACATGTCGTCCCAGTGACTTGTCGCCATTTCATCCATCCCGTGTTGATTCTGTGCTTTACGTCACGGTCAATATTGCCATCGCTTTGAATCAGAGAACCAAGATAGCGAAACTCCGAGCAGACTGGTAACGGTACTCCATCGAACAAAATAGTTACAAAACCGGAGACGCCGCCGAAATCGCAGAACATGTGCTCTGTTTTTGTTCTGCTTACTTTCAGGCCGACACTCTCCAGCTTTTGTTGCCATTTTACCAGTCTACTCTGCATCTCAATTCCATCCTCGCCGACAAGAACAATATCATCAGCAAATAGCATGCACCAGGGTGCCTCTTCCTGTATGTCCAATGTCAGAGCATCCATTATCAACAAGAAGAGGTAGGGACTCAGAGCCGACCCTTGATGCAGACCTACTGCCACATTGAACTTGTCGGTGTTTCATGCGGCCGACCGGATTTGTGTACTAGATCGACTGTACATTGCACGAACCAACTCCACATACTTCCCAGGTATACCCTTCTCTTTCAAAGCCCTCCATATCAGATTACGGGGAACCCGGTCGTATGCCTTCTCGAGATCAACGAACACTATGTGCAGGTTCTTATGGGCTCGTCTGTATTTCTCACTCAACTGACGAAGAGCGAATACAGCATCCGTCGTACCCCGACCAGGCATAAAACCGAACTGGTTCTCCGAAACATCACTCTCGTCTCGCATTCTTTTCTCTATCACTTTCTCCCACACTTTCATAGTATGTGACATGAGCTTTATACCCCGATAACTGTTGCAGTCTTGTATGTCACCTTTATTTTTATATATGGGCACTAGGTCACTATTGCACCATTCATCAGGGATCATTTCTTCATGCAACAACTTATTGAAAAATAAAGCCAGCCACTTATACCCATATTCATTTAAAACCTTCCATACTTCCACTGGTATCGCATCCGGCCCTACAGCTTTTCCATTCTTCATACCTTGCACAGCCGCTTTCACTTCATCATCGGTCACTTCTTTCACTAATCCTTTATTTACCGGCTGGTTTTTCAAAGCTCCACTCCAATCCTTTTCTTCATTCATTAGTGTTTCAAAATATACCTTCCATCTTTTCTTTATATCATCACCTCTCATCAACACCCTTCCAGTATCATCTTTTATGCATTTTACATGTATGACATCTCTATCATTCTTCTCCCTACGCTTTGTTATGCGGTAGAGTTCCTTTTGATCTGCAGGAAACTCTAGCGACCTATATAACTCCTCTTGCACTTCGCTACTTCGCTACTTTCGCTCTCTTCTTACATCTTTTATATAACATTTTTATCTTCTCTTTCATACTTCCATTATCATCCGGTACTTCCTGCCATTGCTTAAACGTATCTTTCTTCTCTTTCAGAATCTTTTGCACATCTCCATTCAGAATCCAAATCAGAAAAAAATAAGCTTATGTAAAAAACTCAAATTTAAATGGTATAATATTTATTTAAACATGAAATTTCTATATATGAAAAATCGGAGCAAGTCTAATAGATTAAACAGACAGATACTGATTAAACAGTGAAAAATTCATTCAAAAGGAAGAGTTGCCTGAAAATCATCAAATGCAAACCTAAGCAATTGCAAAAATATCAGTGAACTTTTAAAAATTGTTTTTTTAAGTTCCGATACAGAGCAATTAGATGAATTTAGGTCTTGTCAAAAGTAATGTAATTATCAGGTCCCACCACATCTTTAGGAAGTCGTATTTGTTAAAGCTGTTCCCAACTATAATATATACATTATCCCGGATAGCGCTAAGGTTTCATGAGCGTATAATGTCAGTAATAGTACCTTCACGCTTTGAAAAGAAAATCATTTGAAGCAATGCTTTGACCCTCCTAATGATGTCATTTGCGTCTATCATTTCCATCTCTATGTATTATTGTTTTCTATTCCCATAACATCGACTACTTTGAATTTTATTGGGGTTATTTTACCTCACGTTACTGCATCATTATAGTTGTATAATATTTACAAATGAATAAAAATTGGCTATATATATATATAACGTCATTTCGACAATGCCTTTGTTATAATTATATATATAAAAAAAAATTAAGTGTCTGTTCAAAACTTGCATAATCATCATAACGGCTTGTCTGTCTGTCTGTTTCTGCTAATTTCTGGACCATTCTTAACAGGACTTTCATTGCCGTTTGATGTTATAAGGAGTAAGTAAGAATTTAAGCTTCTTTTATTTAAAAATATACGAAGGAAGTCGTGGCCTTAGTTAGTTATAAAAATAAGTAAAAAATATTTTAAAAATGAAATTATTTTGTAGATACTATCAAACTAAACTAATTAAAATATATTAAGTATTCCATAAATCGTAGTCGCATTATAACTATATAAACTATGATAAAATCTTAGCACAGATATAAATATATATGCTAAGATTTTATCATATCATCATCTATCTGTCTAAAGACAATAACATGAAATTACAAAGCTTTTGTTACTTATTAGATGTAGTAAAATGAGTGAAACTATTGTTGATTATACTGCAACGTATCATTTAATTTGAATTCATGAACTGAAATTAATTCATAATATGTAATCATAAATTATTTCAAGTATATGATTATTACGACTATTAAGAGTATATTGTTTCAAAAGATATATTAAAATTAAAAATATCAACAAACAATATTATAGACCTTCTTTAGAAAAATGTAGTACACTGTTATGAAACTGTACATTGAAAACATAATGTCAGATATAGAGCTCTTAAACTTAGGTATCCAATTTGAATACGAGAGAGGTACATTATTAACACTAAAGATATATAATTTTGCTATGTATAAAAATACAAAAAAATACATTTCTTTTTAATCCCATTTTAAATCTCAATTATGAATATAACGGTAGTTTAAAGGATTAGTCACGACTAAACTTATAAATAAATTATTGAATGAATTTGATAATAATCAATGCATAACTTGTTTTTAATAATAAACAGGGCTGTACCTCAGAGGTAGCAGTCTCAAATCCTGCCCGAATTGATATTTTTTCATGTATATCTATAAAATAATATAAAGACTAAATTTTAATAGTCAATACCATATGTTTAAAAGTGATTTTCTAACAAACTAAGATAAAGTTATTTTCTACTTTTCTCTTTTAACAAAGATGATTCCAGTAACTTTTGCATAAAAACTTTTAATTATGATATATAGACATCGAACATCACAATTGTAATTAACTACATCGTTATAAAATTTTTGCGCTTTACTGAATTAAATTTAAAACAACCACTCTACGGCTTATTGAAAGATACTAAAGTGAATTTCTAGACAATATGTTAATTAAAATACATTTTTAATTGATTATTATATATATGCTAGACGTATTGTCTAAATCTACATAAACAAAACAAAATGTAGATATGTTAATGCTAAATTAAAAACACAATTAAAACTTATATGAAAGTTGAACGTTTCAAGTTTAAATATACTCATTTTTTAAACTATTTTAAAATATAAAACTGATTTATTATTCTGCTTATTATTATGGAGAGTTGATTTACAACATGATAATAACATTTCAATTCATTTTATGCAGAGTTTAAATTCATTTGTTTACCTTACGCCGACAACACTGACACCGACACGATGGTTGTCGTATTAGCGGTCATACATTTAAAATAATGAAACTTTACTGAAATACATATGATTTCGCATGAGTAATATTTTTGACAAAGTATAACTACTACAAAATATTAACTATAATTTATTTACTAGTTATCAGGATTACTTACACTACCGGTATTGTTATAATATAAATATGTAAAGTGGTGAAACAAAAAAGACATTATGAAATGACAAGACAATAAAAGAAAATGTTTTTTTATTTATAGTTTATGAGAAATAACATTTAAAATAAATTTTTTATGAATCTACTTGAATCTTTAATTAAATCTTTTTTAAAATTTAATATATAATGAAATTTAACTACTCGTATTTACAAAATAATATTGATGAGATGTAATTGAGAAAAGTAATATAAAATATATCCCAATAGTGAGCTCGTGTCATGATTTAAAAGTAGATAGATTTTATGTACGTCATTTTTATTTTTCGTTTCCAACAAAGAATAATTCAGGGTTCTTTTCTTTTAGTTATCTCTTTTACGAGCAAAGAGCTCTTGGATTCCAGTAATCCGAAGTACCAGCTCTCGGTTAATATACCGGCCACAGATAACGAGGTCTTTCGTTAAACTAGATATTGTTAGAGTATCATTTTGGCAACTTTCGTACTCCCACTCTAATCATTAGGTTTAGCTTTGCCAGTCCTTTATTTAAGCCTTCGTTGTAAGCATTATAAACTTTTTAGGTACTTAATTTATTATTATTCTAAAATAATAATATGTTAGTATGGGTAAAATTTTGTAAAATATAACAATTATATTTGTTAATAAATATTATGTTCCGTTTAAATAAACATTTGAATAAAATATATTTAATTTAAATTATGTATATAATTGCACGTTTGCTTTATTCTAAATAATATCTTATAGATATCAAAATTCAGTATAAATTAAAATTAATAAAATAATAACTTTATGGATGTTTATAAGTTTATAGTTAAAATTTAATATGTTATATAATAAATATAAAGCATATGAAATAATTAAATTTAGAGTATTATAGTATAAATTAGCTAGTTTCTTCCAGATCTCGTAAATAATAATAAGTTTTAGCTGTAACCAAAAATATTAAAAAATTAAAGATATTAAATAAAATAAATTAGAATTAAATTAAATATTATATCACATTTACGAGATCTTTTCTCTTCGAAATCTAGGGAGCACTACTTACTGTTTTTAAATTTCATTAGCTTCATAAGGAAGCTGTAAATTCTATTTCTTAGGGCCACTTTAGCCTTCCTCTAATTCAAATAAGATTATTTTTTTTCACATTATGGGATATTATCTCCTCATACATGAATGAATAAGAATTCGTACACCTTAACGCGAAAACCAATATTCTTTTATTATTTTACGTATATTCTGACTAAATTTGCGGACATTATACCTAAAGAAATCAAAATTGAAATTTTCCAACAAAGTATTGAATATTAAATTCTCCGAGAATCTTTATATTGATGTTCCAAACACCTTTTGAATAACACTTTGATGTAAAGTACGTTTTAACATTACTTTATGTAAATGCGGATCCGCAAAATAGACGACGCCTTCAAATAACAGCTATCGTGAAACGACAAGGTAAATTACGTCATAGACATTTTAATAAAAAATAAAAATATAGTTTGTGGAAGGAGTTATCATATTATATGGTGAAAGAGGAAATAACAGTAGAAATAATAACTTTCTTTGTGTTTTCTAATCTGTTGTATGTATAAATAAAGAGTAATTGTAATATTGCATAAAAGTTAAAATCAATAATAATAATTGTATCAACTTCAAATACCGGATTTTAAGATTTTAAGGAAACGTAGGTTCATAATTGTCAATTTTAATTTTAAGAACCGTAAAATAATAACTTTTATCTTATACAATAACCACCATTCTTTACATTTATTTTAATTAATGCCGGGTTCTTTTTCTTTTTATTATATACAAAATTAATATTTAATTGCTTTTTAAGGAGGATGTTTATATATATATTTCTAATATTACGGTATTATAATAATGTTGAAATAATAGCATTAGTGATAAATATACGTTTAGGTTAGGTTAGGTTAATCGCTCACAATACTTTGAACATGGTAATATAAGTAAAATATTTTCTGATTGAGTACTTCGATAAAGGTGAAATAAAGATTACCTTCGTCCATGAACTTCATTTCAATAAAATTCGTGATGAGTGCAAAGACAACAAATAAATTCTTTAAATTATATTAATAACATTATTTCTACATTTCTAGTTATGAAAAGATTACAATAAAGATTAATTGTATTTCAATAATATAAATATGTTAGTTCTTAAAATCGTTGTAAAATGTATATTTTAATATTTCTTAGACCTTAGTTTTAAAATGTTATTAATCCTTTCTGTTTTGTTTTTTTTTAAAAGTGATAATAAATTATTTTTTAGGATTTTCTGTTGCTCCAATTTATCGAGTGCCTGTATATATAGTATTTTATTTAAAGTAGTTAGTTCTTTTATTCATAAAAAAACAGTTAAGATAAAATAAAAAGATAAGCGCACTTTACCTACTCTGTTTTTAAATTTGGTAAGTAAACTTCGGTTGTTCTTTGTAATCACTCAATACCACAAAGGAAATTGGGTATTTGTCACTTTTTCGTATCTTATTTTTAAACCCGCATGATATAAAATAGCTCTCTCCCCAAAATTATGGCGTGAATAAAAGTAATATGACAACTCTTTTTTGTCTGACTGGTTAATTGAATACGGTTGTTTTATAATCTTTTATCTCTTCGTCATGTAATTTTTAGGTTAGTTTATAAATTTTTAAGTAGATACGAGTATACATATCTCACTAGTCTCAGCTTCGAGTAGTGCCCGCGTTCCTTTTTTACATTTTATATTTTCTTAAAAAATAATAAATATACCTGAACAAATTTAAAAACATTTTAAGACATTTTTTTGGTTATGTCATGTTCTATCGAAATTTATTTATTTATTTATTTAACTTCACGCCATATCCTTACGGAGTAGCCAGAGACGACGGGGCGCCAAACGCTATGGTCCCTGTATACCTATTTCGCATCAGCCACAGACATCAACCTCTTCATGCATGCCCTCCGGGGGGTCCTCATGCTTTTTACGTGACCTTCCTCCAGTATCATAGCTACTGTGTTTTCGAAGGTCACTCGAGGCCTTCCCATCTCTCTTACCGCTCACTTTTCCTGTATAAATCTTTTTTACCATTCTTTTCATTCACTCACACATCACTGATTCGTTCGACATGCCCAAACCACCTGAGTACGTTCTTCTTCATTCTCACCATGACATCGTCGCTAGTACCTGCCATTCTGTTGAACACATCATTGCGGAATCGGTCAGCTAGACTCACTCCGCATATCATGCGAAGAGATCGAATTTCCACAACATTCGTTTTTCTTACATTCTTCTTCTGTGTTACCCACGTTTGGCGGACCTATAACAGCGTCGGTAACAAAACCGTATTGTGTACAGCCAAACGTGTAGCTATGCTGACGTTTCGCCGTCGCAACAATGCAGCTAAAGCACCGTTGACTCTGTTACCGGCAGCAATACGCTTTCCACATCCATTTCGTATCTTCCGTCTCTGCTAAACATACTTCCCAAATTACAAACATTAATATGTAATACGAATTTATAGTCTTTATTTCAGCATAGAAAATTTACATAACTAAGGCTGTTTAACATATAAATATGAGATACATGAAATATCTCATTTTTTTATTTTTTCCGTTTTTCTTTGACAATTATATTAAACTTAGTACCTATTCAGATACATATACTCGTAACACTAAGAAGGTCTCTAAAAACCAAGTGTCTTATAGTGTTAAAACTGACGGTGTCAGTTATTGTTTCTGTTTGTATCTTCTGAATTCTATATTTTTGTGACTTAATATTATATATTAAAAAAATATCTTTTATTGTTATGTAAATAATAAATTAAATATTTTTTTATTTCTTTCTGTTTTTCTAATTTATAAAAGTATTTACACGGTTATTTTTGTTTATTAACATCGATATTGCTATGACTTTGAAAAGGTCGAAAATATAGGTTATATTCAAAAATGAGGTTCAAACACTGTACAGCGAACAAGCAATATCAACAAAGTACTTTGATTTGATACTGGAAGTGGACCAGAAGTGATTTGGTTTTATTATTTCTTTTCTGATTACTTAAGCTCAATAGAAAGTAAAATATAAGGTCCAGAGATGAGAGTTAATATTTTTGGATCGTCGGTTGCAACAGACTCATATTCAGTAAGCATTCAAATTAGTGGAAATACAAATATTGAATTACATCAATACGGAGATATAATAGAGCTTAAGCACTGAAAAGACAGCCTTAACTTTATTAAATATGACAATCCCAAACCAAATTAGAATTTTCATGAAACATTTATAGTAGTGATTTTACGGAATTTGGAAGTGCTGAAGATACATATCTCACTAAGACATTTATTTTATGTCCGCTTTAACAATTACACAGGCACACAAAAAAAAAAAAAAGTCATGAACCAGAAGGGAGACCCCATTATTCTTAGGTTTTTGGGATCGCTGAAACCGAATATGACAATAAAAACTAATTTTAAATGCCAGTTTTCCCGCTAGCACCCCCTTACTACCTCTTAAGTGGTGAAAATTGAAATTTTTGTATAAAATCAAGACAGATGTATATTTCTACGTTTTCTGGGATGCTGGAACTGAAAATGATAACTAAAAATAAATTCATGACCACTTTTACCCCCTTACCACCACTTACAGGGGGTGAAAATTTAAATTTTTCTATAAAATCAAGATAGATGTGTATTTCTACGTTTTTTAGGATGCTGGAACCGAAAATGACAACCAAAAGTGAATTTGATACCTCTTTTACTCAATACCACCCCCTCACAATAAATTCATGACCACTATTACCCCCTTACCACCCGAGCAAGAGAGAGAGTAACCTCAAACTAGTTTGATAAACATGTCACTTATTGTAAATCGTTAAAATTTCTTCATACATCTTGATTTTATACAAAATTGAAACCCCCATTAGGGATGGTTAGGGGGTAGTATTGAGAAAAAGAGGTATCAAATTCACTTTTGGTTGTCATTTTCGGTTCCAGCATCCTAAAAAACTTAGAAATACACATCTATCTTGATTTTATAGAAAAATTTAAATTTTCACCCTCTGTAAGGGGTGGTAAGGGGGTAATAGTGGTCATGAATTTATTTTGAGTTATCATTTTCGGTTCCAGCATCCCAAAAAACGTAGAAATATACATCTGTCTTGGTTTTATAGAAAAATTGAAATTTTCACCCCCTGTAAGGGATGGTAGGGGGAGATAGTGGTCATGAATTTATTTTTGGTTATCATGTTCGGTTTCAGCATCCCAAAATACGTAGAAATACACATCTATCTTGACTTTATAGAAAAATTTAAATTTTCACCCCCCGTAAGGGGTGGTAGGGGGTGATAGTGGTTATGAATTTATTTTTAATTATCATTTTCAGTTTCAGCATCCCAAAAAACATAGAAATAGACATCTATCTTGATTTTATACAAAAATTTCAATTTTCACCCCTTAAGAGGTAGTAAGGGGGTGCTAGCGGGAAAACTGGCATTTAAAATTAGTTTTTATTGTCATATTCGGTTTCAGCGATCCCAAAAACCTAAGAATAATGGGGTCTCCCCTCTGGTTCATGACTTTTTTTTTTTTTGTGTGCCTGTGTTATTTACAAAGCATTTCTTATAGGATTTCATAGCAAAAGTAACGGATAACACATACAAAATTAAACAAATTTGTTTGTAATTGAATTAAATATTTATTTTTTTATATAAAAGGGTTTTAGAACTGAGCTTCAATATTGTATTAGTTTAATTGCTTTAAATTGCTACATCATAAATGCAATATAGAACCGTGATAATTTACACTTAACTTGACTTATAATGGTTCTTGATTTAGCTATTTTTATTTCAAAAATTATATTTCATTTTAACGATTCGTGGGTACAGATTAATAACTATTAATAAAATCATTCAATACACTATAATTAAATTAGTTTGGAATTTTTATAATTTAGTAATCAATATATGTTTTAATAAATATTTTTTGTATTTGTATTGTATCATGTATAATACATATCAGGATACTTTAATGAAAGTGCATCTCTACTTATTTACATGATTTTCTAATTTTATACAAATATGTAATAACTATTTCAATACTATATTATTCTATTATTCAATGAATATTCATATCGACAAATGTTTTAATCAGGAAATTGTATTATAGCCATTCAATTAAATGATGCTTGTAAAGCTAATTTTAAAAAACATATAGGCGATTTCATATCATTTTATGTTTCGGCAAACCTCGATAATATTTAGTATATATTTATTGAAAACGAGAACATTATTAAATGACTTGTTAGTCATTGTCAAACAAAACATTGTTTTGATATATGTGTATTTTTTAATAAGCAGCTTATCATGTCAAGACAAATCAGCTCAAAGGGATGTTATTTATTGGTAAAAATTTATGTGATTATCTTACTGATTAACTGATAAAAAATTATTAAAACTAGATTTCTATATATTCCATTTTTGACAATTACAAATAAAAAATCTAACTTTGGTGGTATGTTTTCTATTTCAATCCATCGCGAACACTCTATGTAACTCAGGTGAACACTCACTCGGACACATGTCAATACATTTCTGGAGTTGTAACTGGAATTACATTTTTATATAAAAAATAGCAAAAAGTTATTTAATATTTTCTATGGTAAAAAAAAACTCGACATAAATATTACTTTATAATGTATGCCAATAAATTTTTTTTTTTATATCTACAAAATTTATTCAAATCCATACATTTTTTTTATTATAATAGTCAGTACAATTGTTTTTCTGTGAAAAGTACCGAATTGGCACGAATAAAACCATTATTTATGCTGATTCTGAAAGTTAGCAAACTTAGCTTTTGTGATTTTCATGAATAATATATTTACATTACAATAAACATAGATAACCTAAATATTTCAGTATATTGTTTTATTTTATCTTCAACATAATATATGAACGTCAATTAAACGATAAGAAGAAAAAAAATTTAATTAGCAAAGTTAACCATCAGTCATTCATGTTTTCATTCAAACCAAAATGAACTTTAAAATAGTTTCTTTTAAGGAATAAAATATTATGTAATTCAAAGTACAAATTATAGTCGAAAGGGGTTTTGTAATAATCTTTAATATGTAACATAAAACATAATAATTGACACAGTTGTTATTAATTAGTCTGAATTTGAATTTAAAATGAACATGTACATTTATATATATATTTATCAAAAATTCAATAATTATATTTTAGTACCGACTATTGTTATCAGGTTAATATATTTTTTTAAAAACATATAACAGTAAGGTTTAAATTTATTTTAAAAGATATAAAAATATAAGCTCTCTGTATATTTGTTTTAGTGACTTTGAGCGTTTATCTCTGGGCTGTTAGTCAAAACTCAAAAAAAAAATTAATGATAATGGTTAGTTTTATTTCTTTATTCAATCCTATTTTTATATTAAATAACTAATAATTGGTTTGTGGACTATAAATCTTCCTGAGCATTATGACAATATGAATTACCTCAAGAGGATTGTGGTACTTATTTTGAAACAATACTGATGGATATTATCTCGGCAGTCAGATTAGTGGACATTAAAACCCTGCATACCGGACAGCAGTTACGAACAAAGCACAGTAAGCTACTTAAAGTTATACAGAGTCATACGAGTTTAACAGGCTTATACCATTTTACATATTCATGCCCATGATTTAACATTACATTCAAATAGTTACCAACGTTTGAACTAACAATAATAAGAACTTTATAGATGACTTAAGAAGTATTGAGACTGTTCAATAATGACTGTTCATTTAGTTCCATTATATGTGGCTCTATAACCAAAAAAACACCTTTTAACCTTTTTTTAAATTAATTTATAACTAATGAAGTATTCACTATTATTTTGTTACATAATATATTGCTAAATAAGTTACTTAATTAAATTAATAATAAAATTTTGATTTCATACCCATTATATCATCTTCGTTGAATTAAGTTTAATAAAAATACCAAGAAATAAAAATAGCATATTTATTAAGTTAAAGGAGAATTTCCATATATATACTTAGTTAATTAAATTACTATGCTAGAAAATTATTAGTTTTGAAATGCAAGTTACTTGAACAGCGTTATTTACTTTACAATTACATCGTCGATTCTTGTACAATAATTGAAATATAAAATAGCATTTCGAAATAATAAATTGAACAATTACTTATTTACTTATTTTAAGCAAAACCGAAATACAAATATATTATTAATATCAAGTGTAGTCAGTAATCAATTTTTTTACAACTAATACAATGGCTATGGTAAATAGGCAGTATTACAGTAGAAACTGTCTTAAATAACTTTTTTTTTTTGTTCTAATGATGATAGAGCCGGTTAGCTCTCTCTCTCTCTCTCTCTCCATTCGTACCCTCTCCTTCAACCCTTCATTTTCCTTGAGTATCCTATTTATATTGTATAATTCATATTTGCATTCCAGGTAGACCTTCTAATTACTCCTAATCTTTAAAACATGAAATTGAATATGTGTTTAGATTGAGTGATGTGTCGTTTTTACAACAGAGTAAAGTTATCTATCATCTATGTTTTTATTATTTAAACAAATTTTATAACTAAAATTTACTTTAATATTTCTAAAATAAATCTTACATTTATGGATATAAATAAAATTAAAAAGTCGATATGTAATTTCAAATTAACAGCTTCTCACTGAAGAGTATATGCAGTACTTACAATTTTTAATTTATTTTTTCTGTGTGTCTTTTTGTTCCAGCTAATCTCGAATCTCTAAAATCTCCATTTTAAAAGAACATTTATTGGCGGATAACAGATTTTATAAGGAGTACTTAAGGCTACTTTTATTTCAACATAAAATGATGTAATACATTTTACTAAATTTACACATGCTTTGTTAAAAGCAAATGTTTTCAATTTTTTATTATACTCCTAAAACATCGATATTTAAGCTGAAAATCTTCTCGCGCAACCGAAAATGTGCCATATTAATGCTAGCCGTCCCAAATCCCAGGTCCCAGGTCCAGGACCATATTGCGGTCCCTTTGCTCAAGCGTGTTCAGCAAGTCAATGATGTTTACTGGTACAGGTATAACCTAAAGCTTACCACTTAGTAAAAACTAGTATTGTAATCAAAAATGTCAATTATATAGTATGTGTAATTGTTTATATAATAGATATATTTTATAAATTTAAGTCTATTTTATTGTTCATTTATATTTTGTTAATATATCATCATACTAATATCTAAAATATTTTACCAAAGCTCCTTTATTCTTAATATAATGTAATAAAATATTATACCAGAATTAAAGTTATAAAGTACTATTAAGCACAACTTTGTTGCTCGTTGTAGGAAGGTGTCGACAAGTCAAGAAAATTTACCTACATGTAGTAGTAGCCTACGCAAAGACATGCTCTTAATGTTCAAAGAAAGTGGATTATATATTAAATTAGTTAAATATATTAAATATATTAAATATTAAATGTGTAGTTAATCGGAATCATAATATATATATTGTCTGTAATTGTCAAAATTATACATTTTTGTTAATTACCAAAATGGGAATGATTTTAAACATTATTTTCATTACTCGCAATATAATATATATTTACAACATATAATACATATATTGACAATATCTATATATTGTAATGTCTATACATACATTCCATTTCATCATGGAAATGTAAAAAATATAAAAAAGAAATGTACAATTTCTAACACTTCGTTCATATTACAGATATATTCAAAAGTAATTTTACATATTTTACTCTAAATAAAAGATAATATTCGTGTTGATTGTTTTGTTTAAACACCTAGAGCGTCGCCAATCTATTCTTAATTAAATTGCCGATAAAAATCTTATCATCATTAATACTGTCATGAAACAATGATTTATCTTTAATATAAATATTATAGATATATATTATTTTACACTAAACTGTAAAAATAATTATGCGCAAATTATATTCCATTCTTTTACTAAGATTTTATTCTTAAACTTTGTTTTTGCATTACTTAAGTACTCTCCAATATAGATATAGATACGGAACAATTAGATGAGAGGAAAATACTATAGTCTTCAGTTACACCGCATCTGCAGGAAGTCATATTTATTAAAGCAATTCGGAAGTTTAAAATATATTTTATCCCGGATAACGCTAATGTTTAATGGGCGTGAATGGGGAATAATGTCGTTAATAGTATATTCACGCTTTGAAAAGAAAAACCTTTGAAGCAATGCTTTGACCCTCCTAATGATATCATTTACGTCTATCATTTCCATCTATATGTATTATTGTTGTCTATTCTCATAACTACGGTTGTATTAAATTCTATTGAAGTTAATTTACCTTGCGATATCGCATCATTATGATTTTATACTACTAATAAATGAAAAGAAATTATTTAGATATATTATATATGTTTATTGCCGTAATTTTAATAATGCCTTTGTTGCATCTATACATAAAATTTAAGTGTCTATTTGTAATTTCAGCTTTACAGTTTTTTACTAAATATATATTAAAGTATATACAGAGCTTACATAAAAAAATCAATTTTAAAAATTTTTGTCTGTGTGTTTATTTATTCCTGCTAATCTCTGAAATGGCTGGACTAATTTGGAGTAATTTAGGCTACTTTTAACCAACTAAGCAGTGGGCTTAAATTTGTTGGTCGGTTACATGGTTTTTATTTTTAGTATAAAAGAGTACTCAAGATGTGCCTTGACGCGATCGTTCATATATATCATACACAGACAGGAACTTCGAAAATACCAAGGCGACGTAGCAGATATCCTTCATTATGAACACATATAAAATGATGTTCTTCTTTATACCCGAGATATTATAGACACGCTGTTTCGCTTGGTTAAGATATCTGCATCTCCTTCAAAAACAACAAGGATGGCTGTGCCGTCTCCAGATGATAACGTTTAGGTTGGATAGAAATACCGTTGCTAATGATGTTACAATAGTCCACATTTAGTGTGAAACGGGGTGCCATTTTGTTGATTCGTTGTTTGCCCTCAGTAAACACAAAACGCATTCCTTGCCTGCCGACCTCTTGGGCACTCTTTTTGCCTCAAACGTAACTTTGAACAACCAAGGGAAGACATCGCCTACCATTCTGTGGCGTCACAGCTCAATGCCGTAATTATTTTTTCGGCAGATAAAATCCCACAGTGTTTATTTTCCTTGAACGTTCATAAGTTCAGTTCATTAATAAACCTCATGTACTATGAGGATCACCAGTTGATCAGGAAATATGGCTACAGCCATGGTCGGTTGGCTGTTGATCTTCTATTATATCTTACAGGCCATTAGGCAACGGTTCTTAAAAGCAAGAGAGGGACTCACTCAGTTAGTTTGGATATCGTGAAAGCTTTCGATCACGTTTAGCACAAGGGGCTTCCCGAGAGTTTATACAAGTGGAGCACCAGCTTTCTCACTCCTTAACCCTGTTCTTCTTGCACATCAATGACATCAATCAAGCATTGTAGATGCGGTATATTCCGGCCGTACAGGATTATCTCGAATAAACGTCAATAAATACCAAAAGAAACTTGTGACTTCTACACAGCAGGGATGGTCTCAGAATGGGGTGATCCTTTCGAGTCACAATTTGACTAATAATGGATAACTACACTGCTGTTCTAAAAACTCAACATGCCTTGGACATGCCAACAATTATGAAGAAGTTTGCTGATCTGGAATCCCAGTTGAAGACCTCAGCTCCTCGTAGCGGTAATCTTACTCTTCCACGGTTACAGGAAGATATCTCTTCTTTCAAGACGAATGTCAGTGACATCCTCAATCTTCTTCAGCAACAAATTGCAGATATTGCGCGCACAGTTGAAGCGGGTGAGATGAGACACCGCAGGAAGTATCTCCTGGTTAGCGGTGTTTCAGAGGATACCGAGTGTGATCTTGCTGAACACATAGCCAAACTTTTTTGTGATAAGCTTGGCTTATGCGGCTTTAAGCGCGATAAATTCAAGAGCTGTCATCATCTTGGCACACTAACTGATGGTAAATGTCGTCCTATACTCGTCCGTTTTTATGAACTATCTGACAAAGTTTCTCTGTGGAAGAAAAAGACTGCCTTTAAAGGCACTCCTCACGTCCTATCAGAGTTCCTGACCAAAAGCCGTCAATCCCTCTTCATAAGTGCGCATCAAAGATTCGGTATGAAGAACTGCTGGACTGCAGACGGCGTCATCTTCATCAAGCTGCCGAATGGGTCCAGGCATCGGATTCTTACCGAGGTAGACCTTACTGATTTATCTGAGATATCCATAGATGATTCCAACCAGCCTCACTTACCATCTTCGGGGATAGAACCTCAACCTGATACACGGTCAAAGTCGACACTTGTGTTGAGATATATCTTAATTGCTATATGTTTACTTTTAAATCTACTCTGTTTTCTAATTTGTTATGTTTTATTGTTATTGTTACGTTGTTCGACCTATAATGACTAAACATACTTGTAACCTTTTTTTTTTTTTTTTAATATTGTAATCATACCGGCAGGACGTGCAGTCAGAGCAGCTAAATATTGTACTTGTTATAAACTGTTTATACATTACATTAATACATTTTAGTATTTTTTTTTTCATATATTATTATTTTTATTATTATCATTATTATTATTATTGTTATTATTATAATTATTATTATATATCTACACATACTTATTTGTACGCATATTAAATATTTCTTAGTATGTCTAATAGTGACTCATTTCACTCGGCTTGTGAAAATATTATGTCCCATTCGAGTTTCGATTCATTTAGTGAACCTTATATACCCTTGGTGATTCCCTGAGCAAAGCATTGAACTACCTACCAAACTCCTTTAATGTTTGTCATTTAAATGCACAAAGTATTCCTTCACACTTTACTGATCTCCTAGATACCTTCTCACAAACATTATCTGTACACGCTATCCTTATTTCCGAGAGCTGGCTTAAGCCATCTCTAAACTCCACGTTCTACTCTTTGCCAGGGTATGTCTTGATTAGAAATGATCGCGTTGGTAAGGGTGGTGGTGGTGTTGCTGTGTATCTACGTAGTGACATCTCTTGTACTATTCTTGCTTTATCGCCGAATCCCTATACTGCAACGTGCGAGAACATTATTCTTGAAGTCATCTTGGGGGGAGTCAAAGTCTTGTTTGGAGTCGTATATTGTCCTCCATCCACTAATTATTTCTCTAGTCTTGAAAAAGTTCTGGAAGATTGTTGCTCAGGGTACACATACAATATCATTATGGCTGATTTTAATACAGACATCTGCAGAAATTCATCAAAAACAGCCAATCTTCTCAAAATATTTAATTCACTCAATCTGTCCCTTATTTCATCAAACCCTACACGTCATAATATTGACACTGATGATACATGTCTTGATTTAATGTTTACTTCCTCTATCGACCATGTCATGACTCACGGTCAGCTACTAGCTCCCGGGTTCTCTAGACATGATTTAATCTATCTGACCTAGAAAGTTAAACCTCCGAAGTAAAAACCGGTAACAGTTTGGTTGCGTAATTTTGCAAAGATTGACCTTCCTTCGTTACGAGCTGATGCTGAAAGCATTAGCTTCTCCTCTGTGACATCTGCATTGTCAGTAGATGACAAAGTCTCTGTTTTAAATAATATTACCCTGAAGTTATTTAATAAGCATGCGCCACTTAAACCGTTGAAACTTAAAATAAATATAAATATTATAAAGGTTTACACTAAGATTACGGTCTTTTCTATGTTGCTAAAATATCTGAAAATAAATGAGAAGAAACAACATATATTTTCAATTGATAAATAACATTGATTTATTTATTGTAGTAAAAATACTTTTTCAATTAGTAGGTACAGCAAACTTATTTATCGTTGTTCGTGCAAATGTTAATTCCCAGTGGAATAGCAACCTTTATCAAACCCTAGATTAATAAAACGTACAACTTTGGCTCTATATCGATTGAAAAAATTCAGAGTGGTCATACGTATTCTGAAATCTTTACAGATAAAAATTATTATATTCTTTTGATACTAAAATGCAAACTTTGTGAGGAAGTTATGTATGTTTATTTGTGTTTGGTAATTTTTTTAACAAAAACCTCTGAACAAATACGAATACTGAAATATGTATAAAATGTGAACAAATAAATATTTATAATATAATACAAATACGAAAGTTGGTTATGATATATATATATATATATAAATATTATTAATATATTGATTTTCAAAATTAATGTTTCCATTCCATTCAATTCCGATAGGGGATAAAATTACTTTTTACTGTATAACATTAAAATAATTATTTTAAAGTTATTACGGTATGAAAGTAAAGGCACGATACTAAAATAGTGCGATTATGCATATACATAGGTGGGGGAAGTCAGAAATATAGGCTGATAAAGCTTGCTGTTGAGGAATAAGTGACACTGCAGGCAGAGTATATATCTTATATGACGATTGCACTAAAAAAATGTAGCCTTATCTTATGCTTTCAATTATCATAATTATTAATAATTTTAAGAAAACATAAACATGTAAAATTAATTAAATAAAAAGTATCTAAACAAAAAATATTTTTATTTACAGATAAGTAAATTTATAAGTTTGAGACAGAATTTCTTAGAAAGTTATAATTAATTAAAAATTTTATAAGCTAGATATTTTAATAATTTATAACTTTGTAAACTGCCAGTGTTCATTTCAATTTCATAAAATAAAAATTATTAATCATTATAAATTATTGCCTATTAAAAACCGTTTAAAATAAAAATGTATTATAATAATAATAAAACAATATTTATTTTATGTAAACTTAAATATTTACGTAATAACGTATATATTACAAGATGTACAAATTCACAGAATATTTTACTTGAAGTTCATGATATTGCATATTGTTTCATCTAAATATTTCATATTTAGATGAAACTTGGCAAGCTTTAAAAATTTTTTATTAGCTTTTATAAAATACGTTTTAAATTGAATTAATTTTGAGGGTAATTATTAAACCATTGTTGTCAAGATGTTAGCACAAACATGTTTCCATTGATTTACTACACGTCGTGACTTGCGCTTAATTGTTTGCTAAACGCTTAATTGTTAACTAAATGCTAAAGCATTCTCTACCAGTCAACCAAAAAATAAAATACAGAAAACAAAGGGGCACAATAGAAAACAAACAAACAAATACCCACAACATTATGTAGATATTCTAAAAATCTTAAAAAATTATAAAATACATTTCTTTTAAATTATTTTAAGATATTTAACAAATAATAATTTACAATAATATAGCCTTATTTATGATATTACGAATGTTTGTTAATCCTCATATTTGTCATTAGGTGTAATGGATTGATAAAACATATGTAACGAAAAATATTTCGAATATAAATGTGGATTGCTATAGAAGGAGAAGGCAACCGAAGAAGGTGATGGAGTTGGTGAAAAGGAATATGGTGAAGAAGTTTGTTTTACTGAGATGACGTGTTATAGAAAAAGGAGGAAGGAATTGTATTGACCGGATAAGGGCATGGTAAGGGCATACTCGTATCGATGATAACATTTGTATATATTCGATTTTGAAATAAAATGTTCTCTCTCAGAAAAAATATAGAAAAGAAACTCATTCGTAGTCTCAAGAATTGGCTCACTATTGTTTTTGGATTATAAATTGTTCAATTTGTCCTAACTCTTGCATAATTTAATATAATGGCAGGTATATATTGATTTGGTTACAGAGTATTTATACGTTATTATCTACAATATGATATGTAAGAATATATTTAACTCAGTCATACTCAAACACACATAACGCTAAGCCAGCATCTTTATTACGGTACAGAAGAGTATAGTATTCAATATAAGTCTGAACTAACAAATCGTTATAGAAAGCAAATATGCTTACGAAATATTAATATCCGAAAATTAAGACACAATTGACGGTAGATAACAGAATAATCGACTAATCACTCGTCTTCTTATCGTCTGAAATACATATAACAAATATATGTAACTTCAAACCGTGAAACGAGTATATTTTAATAATATAATTGTTAGTTTAATATGCTTTGTTATATTTTTTGTTTGTCTGGTAACGTTACGATTATAAATATCATATGTTATTATTACTACTATAAACTATGTATATAAATAACTAACTGTCATGAAAAAACTGTTCTTGTTTTTTTTTTATATGCTGAAAAGAATATTCTAGTCAAGTTTTAAACATAATAATCATAATAGTTTGAAAATCTTATTATTTTAATTAACGTCCTAATAACACTCCATGTAGGAGAAACTTCGTGAAATTCATTCTTCGTTGACCTCTACTCGATAAAAAAACGAGAGAAATTCGTTTATAGCTGAACCGGCAAAAAGATTATTCTTAATAAATTTCAAGTCTTATAGTTTAAAAAATATCGTGATGTGTATATATATAGATAGAAATCGCTTATATATTAGGTATATAATAGAGACCAGTAGTTACAGAATATTCATCATTAAAACATATAATTTTGTGGTTTCACTAGTGAAAGTACTTGGAAGTAGCTTGGAAATGAAATTCAATTGTCTCCATTATCGCAATAGTATTAAGAGGTAAATATATCTATGGTGATATCTTTACAATATATTTAATTTTATATACATTACGGATATATTCAATATAATCTCATACTATGTTGTTGGACCCGTTCAATAATGGGACTGTGGCTACTCATACGAACAGGTGAATTTTCCTTTCCCGCCGTGTAGTATGTACAACGAGCAAAAAAGTTATTTTTCACTTTGTAGTGATTATATATACATTTCTTATTTTTAAGTTTAGTAGTAAAATATTAAGTTTGTATTGTAAATTGTATTCAAATAAATTTTTTAAATATATATGACAAGCATATAATTTAGATAATTAAAGACAATATTTTACATTTAGCCAACACCTTTTTATGATATATCTTTTAAAGTAAATGTAATTAATGATGCATTTTGATTTTCAATTATAATAATAACAAAAAAAAATATTATTCGATGATTTTATACCTGTAGTAAAACTTTAGGTCACACCTGTACCAGTAAACATCATTAACTTGCAGAACATGCTTGACCAAGGGACCGCAATATGGTGCGGGATTTTGGACGGTTACCGGTAAATGTTTCATATTTTATGTTATACGACATTTTTATGGTTCTAAAAACGGAACTAGATAACAAATTTAATACATTACTTTAACAAAATTAGATATGCTATATTAAAGTGACTATAAGCAAAATCTTTTTAAGTGATCTTGCCAAATATTTAAAGTTCGAGCCAAAACTTGGAATTAAAGTTTTGCAATAAGCAGACAACTGGTATCAAACTAACTTATCTTATAAACGCAGTTTCAAATATTGTTCATTTCTCGAGTAAGTATTTGATATTTACTCATTTACTTACCATATTTAAATGCTCGCCATGTCCTTTATAGCAACAGATCTAAAAATAGATTATATACAGATTAAGTAATTAAGTAATTAAGAAAATTAAGTAATTAAACCAAGGAATTTTGGTATCTGTAATATTCATAAAAAACCTAAAGCAATTTACATTTTTTTATTATAATCGTATATGTACCAAAGAAAAATATATGAAAAAAAAAAACCAGTATTTATAGCCGTTTTTATAAGCTTATCTCACTTTATGTAAATATTTTGTGGATTTGATTTTAATAATAGTCCGTTTTGTAATATTGGGATTGAAAATGTACAATCTAATTCATTATAATCAGATTTTAACCGCGTGGATAAAATAAAACTTGTAGATGCATATACAAACAAAGCATGAATACTACCACAATAAACATCACAATGCAGGACTGATTCAAACATTATTCACGTTACAAACTTGCTTGGAAGATTTGTATTTTATTTATTTCAGATCGCATGACTAACTGTTGTTATTTTCTTTTTAGAGCTAAATAAAGTTTACAGAACAACACAAAACAATATGACAAATTTTATTTCTTATAGTCTTTCTATAAACAATTTCGTATAATTCTTTTAAGGAATTTCTGTAGTAGTTCTTTTGTAAATTTAATTACACTGCGTAAAGGAATAATCAAATTCGATAAGCTGTATTGCAATGGCGTTTATAGAATAATATTTAAAACTATAAACTGTAGAGAACCATATAAGGTATTATAGATAACAAAAATTAATAAATTTCTTTTTAATAATGTCTATCTTCGCTGATGTCTTATTTAGATATATTTGTAAACTTTGAACGAATAATCGTCTTCTGTTAAAAACAGAAAAATATAAACATATTTTTTATTTTGTTAGTTAGTCTATAAAAAATCAAGTACTTGTAATAGCGCCATGTGTCTAGAAGTGACAATTATAATGTTGCATATTCTTAGTTTTATGCTCCACAAACAACACTTTCTAAAGTGATCACTTAATATATATTTATAAAAAACTTGTTTCTAAAGCCTTTTAATATATGGGAATATGTTAGTGATTGCTAGAAATTTATTATCATAATACGTTCACTCAAAACAGTCTTGTAATGTAATAGTGTAATACTACGTTATACATTATTGGTAATTAGAGTACCATGAAAATACAAAATATAATAGCATAATAAGTTTTATTCAAAATATATCGATATTACTAAATAATAAAATTTAAAATACAAAATATTTTAATATCTTTATACATTTTCTTCATATCTATCTATCTATCTATATTTTAAAATACCAAGTTTTTGTGATACGAGTAAGTAACATTTTCATTAAATTGTATGTATTGCAACAAATTTATTTTTAAGAAAATGCAAAAGTATGAAATAAATAATAAAATATCTTCTAAGAGATTTTATAGATGACAAGTATAATCCGCTTGGAGACCGCAGGTGAATATAACCGTATTTTGCGTGACAGCAATAAATAAATCCGATATCTGATAAACCTTTGATCAAAGAAAAAGGTATTTCTTATAACCAAGGAAAGCCTTAATCCTAAAGCTTACGATCGACTCTCAACTGACTGATTATATTCGATAAGAGTTCAATATTAAATAATTTTAACGTTTTATATATATTGTATTACCATCAAGTTGCAAAACAACTCCTTTGGCCTCAAAAACATTGATAAGGGATTAATTTTAATTCAATATAGTTTCCATAACATTGAAGAGGAATTTTTAAAAATAGAATATATAAATACTAAAAAACTCTCAACTATTTTTACAAAATAGTTAAATGTTATTTATTCTGTGTTGGTTAAGCATATTTCCCCAGACAATACATTGGTAATATACTCGTTTTGTTTATTCATGCCGTGCCGTCAGGGATCCGATGTCGACCGACGTCGGAAGTAATTAAAATCGAGACCGCGAATAAATAAAAAACAGCTGTTGCCGTTTGTATTTTGGACCATTAATTTTATGAGCCCATTTTAAATGTCTCTATGATTAATATCGTATCGGATGATCGAATATTGATTAAATAATATTGATTACGTAATCTTTCTTTAGTAATTACTATTAAGTTGCTAATAATATATTTTTTAATTTTATTTAAATCGATACCAGCATAGTTACATATTAAATAAACAGAAAATAAAACTAAATATGTAATGGAGTTACTCTTTTAATTCTAAATTTATAACTTTCATCGGTTGACTATCACTAATAAAAAACATTTAACTACAAATTGATTTGCGATCTAAATGTTCTATTGTAATCTCTGAAATGAAATACCTTAAATTATTATTTTGTGCTTTCATCTATTCAAAACCATAAATACTTATTAATTGTTCCATAATTCAACTAATGTTAAAGCTATTTCAATTAATTTAGTTAATTTTAATTCATTTTTACAATTTATTTATTTATATAGAATAGGTAATGGTTATGTAGTTTCTTAAGGCCAATTACAAGTTTCCACTGATAAATATAATCTAATACTATCTAATACTAACTTTTTAAAGCAAAAACTTAAATTTCAAACTTAAGCAAAAAAAAATATTATATGGTCATTTTATTTATATAACGAACCTAAAAAACTTTCCAAAATACATGGCATTTATTAACCTTTAACATACAATATACTCGTGTCGTACAAAATAAATCAATGTCAGCTTTTCTTACTAATGCATCGAAATTTCTACTGACCCTGATCATAAACAAATTTTTACCACAGTTACTATTTTCAAACGGTATGTCAAGTAGGAAAGGATTTCTAAAATACCTGTATTTGTACAAAGTCTTACAAATTCCGAACAGTCCATCTTGCCATTAGCCACTTTCTTCAAATTACATAAGTCAGCTGTTCCTCGGCGTATTAATGGAAGAAAATATGATTATACGTATTACGACAATCAGGCAAGAATATCTACGAAAGTGTAAATATAGCAAAAACCTTTTTTGTACGTTTTCTAAGACATTATAACACAGACTCCATATCTGGGCATATTCTTAGTTACTGCGACTATATGCACAGTACATTATTTATTTTTTATGGATGTTAAGTCAGCACACGATCTTAAAACAAACTCTAACGGTTTAGATACTCTGCTAACTATGGTATTCATATTTTCTGATCTACTTATATTATTTAATTATTTTCTATTACAGTCTAAAAACTGCCAAATATCAATTAATAAAGCTCTATCACTATCTACCTAATTCTGCACAAAGTTAGGTTTTATAAGTCATGAACTATTGACAGAAGATTAATGACGATAATATGAAGTTGCTATAGAAACAGGACTTGGGACTTTGCCAAAACTCCATAATAGATCCATGATTAGAAATTATTCACAAATATCCTTAGAAAATTATCAAAAAAGCAGAAATCGAAATAATATTTTAATAATAAAGTAACATTAAAAGAATTTGCGTATATATGTAAATAATTCAACTAAAACAACTCAAAATGAATGTTCAGAAACCATAGGCATAATCTGAAAGTTAAATTACTCATAAATTTAAAAAAAGTAGGTAAGTGTTATTTATATTTTCCACGTAAGTCAATCTCCAGACGCATTAAATACAAACTGTTTAGTTTTAATAGTTCTAAAATTATCTGTTAAACATTTAGGATCCAATACGATTTACAAATTTAAACTCGGGCAATCAAAATTCACTTTATTGGATATCGACCACACTTGTGTCTAAACAAATTTAACTTTATAACCCGCAATATATCGACGGAAATCTTCCAAAAATAGCTTGGACGATGCTAGTATAATTCAATACTATATTTGATTATCTATATACTTATAATAAATCTGTAGAGAGGTCAATTCTGTACATGAAATATATTTACAAAATAAGTAGCAGGGGGTGATTAGTGTTCGATACTGATGCCAAAAATGCAGTTAAAAAAATTTTTGTCTGTCTGTCTGTCTGTCTGTCTGTTTGTATGTTATTTATAGAAAAAAAAACTACTCGACGGATTTTAACGAAACTTAGTACAATTATTCTTTATACTCCTGGGCAGGTAATAGTATACTTTTCATCACACTACAATGAATAGGAGCAGAGCAGTGAAAGGAAATGTTGAGAAAATGGGAGAAGTTGCTTGATTTTTTAAGCTTCCGTCGCGTGTGCAGCCTTAATGGTTAGAGCTACATAGAAACTATGTATAACGGAAATATTCTACATAAAAATACACGAAAAATATTCCAAGACAGCATATATCTACCTTTTATAGTTAACTCACAATAACACGCATAACTCTCGATAGCTTAGCAGTTCGGAGATTTCTTATTATATTTGTTTACTTTTACGTTTATAAAACCAATAATGCTCACCATCATTCCTAATTAAAAAAAAAATAAACATTAGCACCAATTCTATAAAATAAGAATCATTGAAATCGGTATAGAAACACCAAACTTATACTTACTTACATGAAATACGCCAACAAGACATCGCGCGTGAATAGTGAATCAAGCTATAAGGATTATTTTTGCGTAACGGTTGCCGCGCTCGACGGGGCTCGCGGCGGCAGAGTATAAAAGGGGCGGGAGGCGAGCGCAAGCGTCATTCAATATTTGGCTGTTGATGCGTTCAGAGTGTTGAACTTTATTGACAGACAATAATTGTTATTTTATAAACCGTGCTTATCAGCGCGACTTTTTGTCTTTAAATAGTTTATTTTAATTTCTTTTGTTGTTATTTTCTAAATTAGTTTTAGTTTTGTTTAAATTCTTAACTATTAATAGTTCCTATTTTATTTCTTTTTAAGTAGATTTAGATTCGATTTTTAGATTAGATTATTGTTAGATTTTTTTAGATTATTGTTAGATTTTTAGTTACTGATAGGTTAGTTTTGGGCATTTTATGTTTAGTTTTTTTTGTATTGAGTAGATAAAAGCGTAGGTAGGTACTTTTATTAATTATAGTATTCATAGGTATTTTTTATTTATTTTTAAGTGAAGTAGGTATAGGTAGATATTGCCTACTATCTACCTATACTGCACACGTGTTTTAGCTTTATTTTCATTTCTTTTTTTTTTGTACCTAAGTTGTAGGTAGGTAGGTACATATTTCTTAGTTTAATTCTATTAGAATATTAGGTATTTAAGTTTAAATAGGCACTTAGATTTATATTTTTTTATTATATAGCAGCTGTACTTAGAACATCTAAGGTTTTTTTTGTATTAGCATAGGTACTTTGATTAATTACAGTAGTTGTAGGTATTTCTTATTATTCATTTTTAAGTGAAGTAGGTAAGTGTAGATAGTATTGCACACGCATTAAGTATAGCTTTATTTTCATTTTTTATTCTTTTGTAATTTGTAGGTACCTACGTACATATTTATAATTCGATTAGAATATTATTTTAGTTTTAATAGGCACTTAGATTTATATTCTATTTATTATATACTTAGCTATAGTTAGGACCTCTGACGTAAGTTTTTTGTTGGGTAACTAAATAGAATTTAAGTTACCGTCGATTAAAAATAAAATAAACGATGCCACCTAAAAAACGACCATCTTTATCTCGAACTTCGAGTCAAGCTAGGAGAATGAGAATGACGCGTTCTCAAGAATCGGAAGAGGAAAGAGCACATCGGTTAAACTCTATGAGAGTTAGTGCCTCAACATCTCGAGCTAATGAAAGCTCTCCAGAAAGAGAGATGCGATTAGCAGCTGAAAGAGCGAGACGAGCTACAACACGGGCTTCTCAAAGCTCTTCTCAACGAGAGCTAAGGCGTTCCATTGACCGGGAACAACATGCGTTATCCCGAGAAGCTGAAACTGCTTTACAACGAGAATTGCGACTCACAGCTGACCGCGAACGGCATACATTATCTCGCGAGTCTGAAACCTTCACTGAGAGGGAATTACGGCTTACAGCTGACCGCGAACGTCATATTTTATCTCGCGAGTCCGAAACCTTCACTGAGAGGGAATTACGGCTTACAGCTGACCACGAACGTCATATTTTATCTCGCGAGTCCGAAACCTTCACTGAGAGGGAATTACGGCTTACAGCTGATCGCGAACGTCATATTTTGTCTCGAGAATCTGAAACTTTTACTCAATATCAAGACCGTTTGACAAATGATAGGGCGCACCATAACATGATTCGATCTCTTGAAGATGAACATGAGCATGAACAACGACTAGAGTCGGGACGCGATTATTACAATTCTTTGAGACAAGAACAATTGATTACTTTATCTAATGAAAGATTAAGAATTGAAAATATTCGGTCGCTTGAAACAGAAGAACAGCGAGAGGCCCGTCTTACTGCAGATAGATTTCGACATGGTCTTAATGACTTAGATATACACTTGGTAGATCAATCTACAAATTCGGTGGCGTGGTCCGATAAATATAAAAGTGGGTTTGCTTATAACCTCACAATTGATTACAGATCATCTTCTGAAATAGGCGATATGAACGTAATATGTTCCTTTTGTAATGCTTCGAAGTGGAGGAAGGAGTCTGCTGGTTTCTGTTGTTCTGGAGGTAAAATAAATTTGCCTTCGTTCGAAGACCCACCGGAACCTTTAAAATCACTACTTTTAGGGGAACATTTGCAATCCAAACAGTTTTTAGATAATATTCGCACTTATAATAGTGCATTCCAAATGACATCCTTTGGTGCTAAACAAATCTCAGAAGGCCCTTTCATGCCTACTTTTAAGGTACAAGGTCAGGTTTACCATTTGATAGGGTCCCTTTTGCCTGAAGAACAACCTAAATTTCTTCAAATATATTTTGTATCCGATTACAACGAACAGTCGAATATAAGATATCAATATTTTCCGAATTTAAATACTGAACTCATTTCACAACTTCAGAACATGTTACATCAGGTTAATTCGTACGTATGCAGTTTTAAATCGGCATTAGAAGCCCTTTCTCAAGATGGTAATAACAATTATAAAATTGTTATAAATGCCGATAAGCGTCCAACTCAGGAACACCCTGGGCGTCATAACGTTCCATCCACGAATGAAGTTGCTGTAGTACTGGTCGACCAGGAATGTGATAGGCGTGATATCGTTATACGTTCCAGAGACAATCGTTTGCAACGTATTTTCGAAACCCACAGGGCTTACGACAGTTTGCAATATCCTATGATATACTGTCGAGGGGAAGATGGTTATAATTTCGCTGTATACCAAACCGATCCGCGCACAGGCGCACCTAATTATAATAAAAAGGTGTCATGCCTTCAATTTTATTGTTACCACCTGCAAGTGAGATGGAATAGATTGGTATACTTTCAACGTTTTCGTGGCTTATTTAATCAGTTTATTGTTGACATGTACGCAAAAATTGAAACCGAAAGATTAGTTTATATACGATCTAATCAAAGGCAGCTGCGCGCTGAAGAATACGTGCACCTTCGCGATGCCATGCAGCAAGATAACGATACTGTGAATATGGGTCGTTTAGTTATTTTACCCTCTTCTTTTACTGGTGGTCCACGCTACATGCATGAACGTACTCAAGACGCTTTTTGTTACGTAAGAAAATATGGACGTCCCGACTTATTTGTTACTGTAACTACCAATCCCAAGTGGGATGAAATCACTCGGGAGCTTCTTGAGGGTCAGGCACCGCATGACCGCCATGATATTATTGCAAGAGTGTTTCATTTAAAATTAAAATCAATTATAGATCTTCTTACCAAAGATAACATTTTTGGAGAAGTATTGTGTTATATGTATAGTGTTGAGTGGCAAAAACGCGGCTTACCTCACGCACATATCTTGCTTTGGTTAAAAGATAAGGTTCGACCTAATGATGTAGACAGATTAATCAGTGCTGAAATTCCAGATCCGACTGCAGATCCCCTGTTATACGACATTGTTAAAACTCATATGATACATGGTCCATGTGGTGCATTTAACGCAAATGCTCCTTGCATGCAAGACGGTCGTTGCACTAAAAGGTATCCAAAAGCATTAGTGGATGAAACTGTAACAGGACATGATGGATACCCATTATATCGTCGCCGTTCAAGAGACAATGGTGGTTTTACTGTTGAAAAGCGAATGTCTGGACAACAGGTTACTTTAGATAATAGGTGGGTCGTTCCGTATTCGCCTGTATTGTCCAGAGCATTTCAAGCTCACATAAATGTAGAAATGTGTAATAGTGTAGAGTCAATTAAATATATTTGTAAGTACATTAACAAGGGCAGTGACCAAGCTACGTTTGCGTTAAGAAATGAACATGATGAAGTTACTAGATTTCAGTCAGGCAGATATATCAGCTCTTCAGAAGCTGTGTGGCGGATCTTAAGTTTTAATATTCACGAAAGATATCCACCTGTGACCCATCTGGATGTTCATCTGGAAGGCGGTCAACGTATATATTTTAACGCCGAAAATGTTACAGAACGATTAGAGAACCCTAGACAAACAACTTTATTGGCATTCTTTCGACTTTGCCAAACTGATAATTTCGCAAAGTCTCTTTTGTATGAAGAAGTTCCATCGTATTATACCTACGATAAACAACGAGGTGTCTTTAACCGTAGACGCCGAGGCAGGCCTGTAGATGGCGAGACAGGTATTTTCAAAGAACATGTTCTTGGTAGAGTGTATACTGTTCATCCTAACAACGCAGAGTGTTTTTATTTGAGATTATTATTACATACAGTGCGAGGACCAACATCATTTATAGATTTGAGAAAAGTAGACGATGTTGTTTATCCAACTTATCATGCAGCTTGCCAAGCGCGTCATTTGCTTGAAAATGATCAACATTGGGATGACGCTTTAGCAGAATCCTGTGTTAGTGATAATCCACGACGGTTACGCCATTTATTTGTAACATTACTCACATTTTGTAATTTATCTGATCCTGTCCAATTATGGGAAAAATATAAAGAAAAATTTGCAGAAGACTTTCTTCGGAATTTATCTCACAATAATGAAGGCGCAACTAATGATAATTTTCGAGATCTGGCTATAAATCAGTGCTTATTAGCTCTTCAGGAAGACTTAACAGCAGTAGGCGGTAAATCACTTTGTGAATATGGTTTGCCAACGCCAACCTCAGTCGGAGAGGTTACCAATAGGGAATATTCCGCAGAGATTGGTTACAACCCAATGGAACTGCTGGTAACATTAGAAAACGGTGTCCCAATGATGACTGCAGAACAACGCTTAGTCTATGATCGCGTGTGCGAGAGTGTGCAGAATAATTTAGGAACAATATGGTTTTTAGATGCACCTGGAGGAACTGGGAAAACTTTTTTGACTAAATTAATATTAGCTTATGTTCGAAATCAGCGTAAAATCGCTCTTGCCGTGGCTTCATGAGGTATAGCTGCAACATTGCTACCAGGAGGTAAGACTGCTCACACTATGTTTAAAATACCAATTAATTTAGATCGCACGGAAAGTCCAACCTGTAGTATTTCAAGAAATAGCGACAAAGCTAAGGTATTGCGTGAGTGTAATTTAATCGTATGGGATGAATGTACGATGGCCCATCGAAAAGGAGTAGAAGCAGTAGACAGAACTCTAAGGGACATAAGACAAAATGATCGACCAATGGGCGGTATTACGGTTTTATTTTGTGGTGATTTCCGACAAACCTTACCGGTAATACCACGGGGAACCCGAGCTGATGAGATTAGGGCTTGCCTGAAAAGCTCTTATTTGTGGCGTGATATACAATCGGTGCATTTGACTATAAATATGCGAGTGAGAACTGGAGACAACGCAGATAATCGTGAATTTTCTGATACATTATTGAAGATTGGTGAAGGTACCTATCCACAACTACACCAAGGAAAACTTATTCTGACACCTGAGTTATGTTGTATAGTGCAATCCCAACAACATCTTATATCTTCGGTTTACGGTGACATAACAATTATATTAAATAGGGACAATTCTTGGCTTTGCGAAAGGTCCATTTTGACTCCTCGCAATGACCAGGCATCTGAAATTAATAATAAAATACTGTCTAATATACAGGGAGAAAGCAAAGTTTATAGTTCAATAAATAGAATGGTTGATGAACAAGAAGCCACTAATTACCCGATAGAATTTTTAAATTCTTTAAGTATGCCTGGACTACCTTCTCATATAATTTGTTTAAAAATTGGCATACCGATAATTCTGCTCCGAAATTTAAGACCACCTCAACTTTGCAATGGAACTCGGCTAAAAGTAACCCAGTTGCAACAAAATGTAATCGAGGCTCAAATTTTAACAGGTTGCGGTGCAGGAGAAACTGTCTTTATTCCCAGAATTCCCATAATACCAAATAATTTTCCATTCCAATTTAAAAGAACGCAATTCCCAGTATCGGTGTGCTATGCCATGACTATCAATAAAGCTCAAGGGCAGACTTTTCGTGTTGCTGGAGTAGATCTCGGTATTAGCTGTTTCTCGCATGGTCAATTATACGTCGCTCTTTCCCGGGTTAGCAATTCTAGGAATCTTTACGTTCACGTGCCGGACGGGTCGACTCTTAACATAGTCTACCCAGAAGCTTTGCGCTGAAACATTTTAATTTGATCTAAAAATATTAGCAATATATTATCTTAATAAAAAACAAGGAGTTACACGCTGACCGAGTCGTGGGTATAGCGTGGGTATATTATAATATTCTGCGGTTACTTATATTTTTCAACAGTTTTGTGGATTGGCATATTATATTACTATTGCCCTTCTAAAATACGAAAGTGAATCTGCCTGTTACGTCAAAACTATGAGGGAGGACATCTGCTAATTTTTTTTCGAAAAACGACGGAAACGCGGACGAAGTCGCGGGCAAAAGCTAGTACATTATATAAAATTAAATAATTGGATATGAAAACGAAATGTCAATAAATCTTTTCATCAAAGTACTAATTATTAATTTTGGAAAACTATAATTTATTGCTTTTAAAATATTTATTGTAGAATATTGTATAATAATTTGTGCAAAATTGCCTAATAATTTTTGATAATATTTGAAAAATAGGGTTATTGGTCTGAAATATTTTGAAACTAATTTAATGTAAGAAGTGATTCTTGATGGTAAATTAGTTTTATTTATCTCTTGTGTAAAAGTTAATATTGTTTTTCAATTAAGACTCTCCAAATTTAATAAGTTATGGCAATAACAATTCCTACTATTTAAAATATAACGCTCTTTTGGAAATACGAAAACCATAAATTCCGATCGTAAATATAAGTCGTTGTCTTTGGTAATAGTTTTCTCCCATGTTTAATTTACTTACTACTACTACTACTACTACTTATTTACTTCATAAATCTCTCTTTTAACCGTGTAACTCTATTTACACGGTTAAAAGAGATTCTAATCTAACACTTCATAGCAAAATTTAAGTAACATATTTTAACCTTATGTATTGAGGTGAATATTATTAAAATAATAATAAATGTTTTCACAAAAGATAAGATTTAGAAGATTTAAATTGTAGATTTTCTTTTGTTTGATAAACTTGCCTTGCTTTTGATTTAATATTGATAATGTTTAAATGTAATTGTATATTAAATGATATTGTTATTATAATATAAAATGATACACTGTCTTAATTTGTAACATCCTAAGGTTTTCGCCACTTTTTTGTCTGCAACATTCTGTTCCTATATTCATATCTTGAAATACGTCTAGCTCTCATTATTTTTGTAATGTCTGCGTTGTTCAAATTTTTTCCACATTTTAAAATACATATTTTCATTTGACGGTGATATGATATGATTTGATTAAGTTTGAAATTGCTCATATTTTAGACTAGCTAAAATGTTACTGTTTATGAGAATCTTCTTTAACGTTAGTTATTTTACATTATTCCCAAATATTTAATGAATAAAAGTATCATAGAATACTTAAATTATTATGTAATGTAATATTTCAACAATTATGTTAAACTAGTATTTCTAACTAGAAACTGACGAGGAGTATATAAACATTTAATATAAATAACAGAAATATATTAATTTTAATTACTTAGTAAAAATTAACAATGCTAAAATTACCCTTACCCCAAATTACTCTTTTTTAAAGGGATTTAGGGGCGAAAGTTCGTAAATATTTTGCCTACATAAAAAATACTATTAAACATTAAATTTTATAACCTATCTAGGCTACATCTTGATAAATCAGTCAACCAAAACAACTATTAACAATGTTACAAGTTTGAATATTTTTCAAATAAACTTGGATATAAAATTTTACATTTACTTATACAGCACTTATTTCGTATCAATCGTAACCGTTACAAACTCTCAAAGTTGTTCAAAGTTTATGAATTCAATCTAAAAATATTCCCCAGAGCGTCCCTTAAGGCGTTGTAAATAATAATAATGCTTAAATAAAGACCTCAATTTTCTGCGGGGCAGCAAAAGGCTCTCGTCAGAAGGGTGCTAACTCGGATATTACATTTTTAGTGAGTGACTTCATCTCACAGTAATGAAGCCTAATTTCCCGACGGAATATCTGCGGCCGGCTAACATATAAAATGCAAGAACTTTTGAAACGTCCACGCTTTATATTCGAATATACTCTTGCGCTATTTTAAATAAATAATGAGAATACGCTACGCTATTTTAACTTACCTTTATTTCTGAATCTCCAAAATATAGCTGTATTTTAATGATATTATGAGATGTAATAATTTAAACAAAATTTTATACAAATAAATCTAGATTATGTAGGAACAAAATATTACTACAATTTTAATTAATAAACTAAGATTATATAAAATAAAACAAAAATATATTTCCTTGTCAGCGAAATTATTAAAAAGAAAAATAAAATACTTATTAGCTGTTATTCAAAGATCGTAGCTAAAATTATTTTCATTACATATCAGACTCTATTAAAAAACTCTTACATCTGATAAACTATATATAAATTATAATCATTATTTTTGTCCTTTCTTTCATTTCTTTCCTTTATGATGTGGGTACATCAATCTTTATAATAAAAATTATGTAATTACAATTCGTTCTTAGAAATCTTACATCTTATGTGATAAATGTAACTTCCACAAAGCGTTATTAGAAGCGTTATAACAAAGTCACGACTGATTCATTGAATAAGACATCTCCGAGACAAACAATGCGTTAGTCCTTTAATTTATTACTCCGGAATGTCGCAATCGGAAGTGAGTATTCCTTTGTGTTTAAGTACGATGTCACCAAATCTTAGTCACTTTATGGCGAAAGATTTTTGTTTTATGAATATAGAAAACTCCGAGTCGTTAGAAGAGATTTATTTTACATTTTAATATGTTGTTATAAGCTTGTATTTAATATTTTGTATATTTTTGACATATTTTTTAATTACCACTCCTAGAAGAGAAAAATTTGAGTTAATTTAAGTTTATTTAACCGATTTAAATAAAACATACATTTATTCTTAAGTAAAAGTTTATTTTTGTACTCTTTTGGGTTCTATTCAATACTAAAGAGTCACAGTAATTATTTATTAAATGTATATTATTTATCTATCGTGAATATCATAACAACAACTGCAAAACAAACACTTGATATTATGTATGAACGCAATGGGCATAAAACGAAAATAATAATATAATAAGATATAGTAATAATAAAAGTACTTAAGTATATATTAGTTTGTATATGCTCAAAGTATAATTAATAGTTCGCGTAGTTTAGAGTAATTGTAAATTCTACTAATCCCGTGATACCGTGCTTTTTCTCTTTTTTTATTATTTTGTATGGTCAATAATTATTTTGTAGCATTAAGTTCAAATTTTTTAACCTTCTGGTCAATAAAGATAAAATAAATATATAAAATTATATATATACTGAAACAATGGTGGTATTGAAGATGATATGCAATCACAATAGCACAAAATAATGTTGTGTTCTTAGACTCACAATAAAATATATTTTTCCAGTGTAGGGTTGAAAGCTGTATATAATGTCATGATTGTGACATGGGTTGGTTGCTCATTTCATATAAAATGTTTGGTATATTTTGGTATATTTCGGTGATATAAAATGTAATAATCAGAAATAAAATATTTTTAGTTAACACTACCATTTCTTCTTATATTTTAATAAGCAGTCCTTACTTTATTTGTAAAATAGTGCAAGATTATAAATGCTTGTTAAATAGGTATTAAAATATAAAAATGATATTCCTTAGTTAATACTTAGAAATCAAGAAGGACATGAAATACAAACATAATAACTAACAAATACATAGTAATAATTACAATCAAATTCAATAGTTACTTCACTAGTAAGTAGATAAGGCTTACTAGTAAAAGTAATTTCCAGAAAATTTTTCAACTTCTTTTATTTGCACAGAATTATGTAGTTAATAAGATTAGCTAAGTTAATCAATTAAGTACACGTAGCGAATAAAAACCCAAGTGGTTTACTATGTAGGTACAAAACAGGTTTTTCAACTTTTTTTTATTAGAAATTTCCAGAAACTCAAGCAAAAATTCGCTTTACATTCTTCACCTAATTATACCTTTAGGGGCTTAATCCTTTGTTATCCCTTGCCAACCGAAAGTCCTGTGCAAATTTCATGTATTTTATAAACACTATATAATCACTGAATACCGAAATTCAAGTAGAAGAGTTATAACAGGACCTGAGGCAAAGAAATTTTATTAAATGCAGAGAATCTAAAATACCATAACAAACTGGTATAGGTCAGTTGGTATTTAGTATCGTTTTCAGATATCACGAAGTCAACTGCTTTTAGACTTAGTAACGAAAGCTGAATCCATTTAGTTTCGCAATACCCTTTGACGAGATAAGTACTTTCAAAAAGTCTATGTTTCGGTAAGGTTAGAAAATAATAAAAATAAAAAATTCAATTTTAATTCAAAAAATTTAATGAAAAAATTAAGTTAAAAATTACAAATAATACAATATTTTTATTATCTACCTATAAAATGTACTAATTTATAGATTAAAAAACTTTCTTCCAAATTAAATATATCTGTTTTGAAATTTTCATGAAATTTTATATATAATATATATTGTACGTATAAAAGTAAAAAAAAAACATTTTTATTAAAAATATTTTTTATAGAATTCAAGTTTTTCTCTGTCCGTACCAGGTCACTTGTAAAGTATAGCTTTTGAAACAGTCACGTTTTGAAAGAAAAACAAGGAAATGTTTGACTTCATTCGTTCATATGTTGCTTGTTTGTACAGCTTCTACTTCAGTGATATAGAACTCGTAACTCACAGCGGTAAACGTTGTAATTTCTACAACAAAGTTACAATAACAAATAGAATACCTAAAGTGTGTGAACTTTATTTTTAAAATATACTATATATCGTGAACAACAACTTGGATCTATACTTGCAGTATATACTGGTGGTACTGACTACTACTACATTTCATATTTTGCAATTACTATTTATAAATATATGATACATATTATAAGAGAGTAGGGATAGTATCAATATTAATTGAAAACATTAAAAAAATTTACCATGGTGTCTTTAATAAAGCATACATGTACATGTATTTACAGTTAGTGAAATTAAGTCTGACGATATTTGTTTGATCGCAACATGCAAAAATAGGATATTGATCGGAATGAATTAATTATACTATACATATGTTATATACTAAACATATAAAACATTTAAACATTGTTTTCGTTTTTATTCTCGTTTCTTTTGTATTCGATTTCTTATGTACTCCTTATTTTAGTTTTCAATAAAGTTTATTATTGCTTTTATTATTATATCAATCTCGAAAAAGATATTTTCATAAAAAGGTGACTTTCCAATAACAAAATATATTTAATTCTATATCAAAATCTTCTGAGTATGATGAAGACTATGTAATTCTATCAAGAATACCTAAGGGCCCTAAAATGTGTATAAATAAAAAAAAATTAAGATATATGCATAATTTTAAATAAAACTTATCAAAATATGAGGTGACCTAATCGGCTACAATTTATATAGAACAAGCGTTTTAGAGCTCTTTTACCGCTGTCATTATCTCGCCCGCTGTTTTAATTACCCTGTTTTTTGTACACAATGTAACGCATCATAAATCGCTGCTCCGATTAGCAAACAAAGAGAGGAAATGAAGATAATATTTTTTCTCTTTATCTTAGTTTTTGTTTTAAAATTAAACTTAAAGATATATATCTATTATATTATTTTTTATATTGTTCAACATTTTAGAGCTTGTATTAAATTATAATAGGAAAAATTACATATAACGCCATCTAGTCTCAAACCATATAAAGCTTGTTCTATGGTAACTAGACAATTGATAGACTTACATAAGCTTAGGTTTCTTTTTAACATACCTGTGCTAGATGTTTTTATCGTATGTATATTTTGCGGTGTCGGATTTAAACTAGAGATTATCACAATAGCCGACGTAGAACCACAGCGCCACTTGGTCATCAAATGTTAGGTGTCAATTATTGCCTGTCGCGACAACTGAAACTAATAATTGTAAAAACAATACTAATATACAGTTTAATTATTATACAGTTAAAAAGTAAATATGTAATCAGAGTTACATAATTTAAAGTATTCTTATTGAAATTACTACAGGATTTTGATTACACTACTTTCTATTTGAGATCTTCTGTGATCTCTCAGATCTAAACATTTGTCAAAGAAGCAATGTAAGCCATTTAAAGCGAAAATATTTTTTTTCTATTATTATTTCCATTAGCAAAATAAAAAACGTAATATATCAATTTATTTTTAATTGAAAGGCGATTGGGAAATCATTTACATTACGGAATTAAAATAGAATTTCTCTGAAAGGAAGTCAATTATTTTTTTTTATTAAAACCTAATATTAACTCTATAAATTCAATAATATTTTAAAAATAGTTTTGGAATATTTTTTTGTATAAGACCACAGGTGTGAAGTTACAACAAAACGTAATTATCCTTTAGAATTTTTTGTTCATACTTTAGGTTATAATCTCTATTAACCTAAATAAAAACATGCTTTATATAATATTAAGCTGAACCGTTAGCAATAAACCCAAATGTGCCTCACAAACATCTAGACTAATAGTTGTTGATAACATCGAGTAATCCAATAAAATATTATGGCTTTCCAACCAAACAATCGTAAAATAACGATAAAAAGCTACATAAAAAACAGTGAGCAGCCAACCAAAATAGAAATGAAGAGAATACAATTACTTCAGCACGTGAAAATCTCAGCTTTCATTTTGACGGTAGTGCCTTTTTTATGTAGATTATTCTTTAAAAGAACTAAATAGCGGTGTCTGGAAACGATTATTTGAAATGGATACGGGTATGAATAAAAACAAACTTTATGTATCTTGTCTACGGATAAAAGTAAACTTTTCATTATTATAACGAGTCCGCGAGCTAGCGAAAGGGGCGAGAAATTTAATGGTTTACGAAAAATATATATATATTTTGGACTTTATATTGTAGTTTTAAATGTATTTTATTTTTCTATGAAGATAAAATGTATTACTATTGAAAATAAAGATTCTATTTGTTATTATTAAAAAGAAAATAGCATATATACCTAATGTATTTCACTTAATCGCAGGTTATAATGCAAGGATGTGCCCTGATGTTTAATAATACCAGGCTATTTCTCAGTCAGATGGGCACTGTTATGATAAGGTATATACATTAATAACTATTAATCTATTGTGCCAAGGTCTATAATCTAGGGAACAGTGACCTAAGCTTTACTGCCTTTTTATTTCTTCATTATATTTTCAGTTATAGCACAGATCGCAGAGTCAAGGCGTTAGAGAATTCAGTGAAACGGTGTAAGGGCGACCGTTCTGTTAAAAGATATTTTAATAAATATGAAAATCCCTTTGTAGAGGTAACATAAATGCTAATGTTATGGGGGATTACACAATTATTTAAAAACAATATTGTGAATAAACGTAATGTTATTCGTGTTCTTTTGTACAAAAAACATGCTGTAAGTTTGATAGAAATATTTATACATAAATCATGTTTGATCAGTGTGTTGTTGTTATATATTTATAATTATTTATTATTTACTTCATATTGTAATATGTGGGACCTACTTACAAACAGATATAAAAACTAATTACTTATGATATAAAAAAACTGAAATATGGCTTGTATCACAATAAAAGATCATCGCTTTTTATATAATTCATATTAAAGTATATACGGTACTCAAAATATATTTTTTTATTTTTGTCTGTCTCTCTGCCTATCTGTCTTTTTGTTTCGACTAATCTCCAAATTGATTGAACTGATTTTACTAGGACTTTCACTAGACTGACATTATAAGAAGTAACTTAGGCAACTTTTATTTTTAAAACCATAATCAGCTAGTATTAATATAAAAATAACTAAATATTCATATTATTTTAATATTTTTATCACATCCATATTTCAACATAACACTAAATATATCTGTCTAAATTTGATAGTGTTAATACGGGTTTTTATTCAGTATAGGTTTTCTTTCATTACCAAAATAGAAAAATTACAATCGTCCACCAGTGAACCTAAAATAGTTATTATCGTCAAGTCAAGTCAAGTTAATAGTTATTATCGTTTAAGTTCAAGCCAAGGCTCATGAGTTTACGGCAACACGTTATTCATCCGTTATCTAATATCTGGATAACTGAAAATTGAAAATGTTTCATTTAAGCCTAGTGAGAGAAGCCTAAGCCTGTGACGACAAATAGAGTGAGCGGTTATGAAATATTGAGTCTATATTGGAACGTTTTGAGATAGATATTTTTGTTAAAACTCACACAACAAACAGTCAGTTTACAGTTAATACCAAGCAATATTTTTATGATGGATATTGTTTTTGTTAAAAGAGAATTCTATTAGTGTACATTTAAATATCTTCTTGGAAAATATATAAAATAATATCGTTTCTCTCTATCAAAGAATTTTCGTATTTTTTACTTCCAATTCTTTTTAATATTTGTTATTAATTTCTGCAAACAAAGCAAACTATAAATTATAATAATAAAATTTTATAGACAAAATAATGGATCTTATCTCTAGATTTGATGTTATTCTTATAAAAGAAAACATAAAGATCAAATAATAAGATCAGAACTAAATAATGTTCCAAAAAATTAAGACAAAAGTAATAGGCAAACTAATTAGTAACTTTGAAAGATAACCTTTTTAATAGGACATTGAACATTTTCTATTGAATAGGAACGCGAAAGCAGTAATTTGCAAATGTTCGTTAATTACATCATAGTTAAAGGATAATTAATTTTTGAGTTTTATCTACTTGTATAATCTTAAAATTGAGATTGTTCTCAACATTTATACAAAAAATTTAATAAATTTATTTAATATCTTTAAACACTGATTAAAAAAGTGAAAGTCATATTTGAAAATGAGAAATAAAGGACTGGAACTAAATATAAAAGGTCACTATAAGTTTGTCACTTTAAATTTTTTTTTGTCTTTTCGAACACTTTTTTAATATATATGTATGTTCATAAAAACAAAGCGTCGACCGTTCTCTGATAGAAAACATCCTATGTCACGTAATTAAAAACTAACAATCGCGGTAATACTTTAAAGATTTAAGTTTATTGTAAAGAATGAAGCATATCAATTTAAATAATTTTAACCATATGTCAGGTATAAATTTAAACGTCAGAGAAATTAAGATTAAAAGAAAAAAATATAAGGATATCAATTTTAACTTTAGTCACGATGAAAACAAAAAAATCAATATGTTTACAATAAGATTCCATACATGTTACTTAATCAATCTTTCTCAACCACAGTTAAGTACCCTATTTCATTAATCTTATCTAATATAAATTAGAATATCGGCCTCCGAAGTGGTATGTAACCAACCGCTTTGATATCTGTCATAATTGAATTATCTACTCCGCATTATTTGCAAACGAAAGCCTATTTGGGAAGGGACAGTGAGCTTTAGGGACAAAATTGATCTCATAGAGAGCGAATTTGTGAAGGATACTTAAATAGCAAATTCAATTCATCCACTTAAACAGTTTTTTATTTGGTGATACAAATATAGGTTTATAAACAAAAATATATATTGTAATGAAAACATATAAAATAGTTCTTCTTCTAGTTACTTTGAATAAAATTTTATTAAACGAGAAAAATATATTTCCAAATATGAGAATCTAATTATCTTATTATCCACGAAACATTATTTAAAAGTAAATGAAATATCTTCTAAATGAATAATGTTTTCCTCAGTAAAAAGTTGATCCTTAAATATTACCAATGATTCACTGTAATAGCTTTAAATAAATCTTGTCCTGTCTCTTGTCTCAACGCCCTGACAGAGCTATAAATATATTTACGAGGACACGTTTTAACATCCAGTCATTGCTATTTATAGGTTGACTTCATCACTTAAGACTACGCAATTATATAAAGTATTTTAGAAATAAAGTAGTGTGTATAAGCTTTGTGTTTTATTAGCAGTATATTATATAGATTTATATTTTTAAATACATATATACATAATAAAAAAAATCACTCATTTTAATATTGTATCAGATCCCATCAAGTAATACAGATAATGATTTATGTAATAATGAATAAATACCATATTATTTATTAGTAATTAATTATTATCATTTATAGTCAAAATCCTTAAAATAAGGATAAGAAAATTTAAATAACATGAGAGCGTCAAGCAAGAAAATATAGATCAATTACATCGCATTATTTATATTATAGTATATAAATATTTAACGTTATTTAATCATTTACTAATAATTAAATTTAGCCAGAGATAAACTATATATAACTTACTATAGATAACTTGGTACCACAAAACTCTATCCAAGCATGTAAAATATAGGTGATGCACTTTTTTAATTATCTTTTCCTATAACAAATATCAACATAAATATACAAATTATTATTGAATATTATATTTTTAGTATATTAAATATTAAAAAGCCATCTGTAACTGTTGGTAAATATAATACATATTCAAATCCCGCCCCACAAGATACACGAAGTGTGAAGCTCTGTACATATATTTTACGTGATTTAAGGTTACAATTTAATACGCTATTTGCCATAAATGCCTATTTAATAACAATTTTTATATGTTGTAAATGCTTCGAAATAAAAGGTTGTACAGGCAATATCAGAGCCCAGTCAATGTCGTGATTGATCGATAGCATTTTCTGAAAGGCACAAGACGTATGAGTTTTTTTGTATAATTAAGAATGACTAGTATAAAAATAGTTTTAACATTAGGTACATCCAACATGATCCATCTATACTATTCATTCTTAATTATACATGTCTAAAGATGTTTAAAAACTCAAAATTTAAGCTTTAATTTGTATTATTGAAAACATTAAATATTCATTTACATACAATATAAATATGTTTTAAATATTGTTTGTTGTCTATTAATCTGTAATTTTTATTGAAATTTCAAATATGACAAATTTATTTCAAATATGACAAATTTATATAAATTTATTTATGACAAATATATTTATTTATGAAAATATCATATCACATAAATGTGTATAAAATCTAAATGAGTGTTTTTATAGAGCTGACTTATGAATTTGAAGTTATATTTTCACAATGGAGAAAAATAAGCAATTTTATCATAAAAAACAGTACCTCTTTGGTGTCAGTTTCAGATATTAATCATAGCCTGAACTGCATTTTAAATTTAGCAACGATACCGTAAAAGTAACCGTTTACACCTCAATAGCCTATGCCAAACTAAACTCTTTTTCAAAAGACCATGCTTGGTACAGACAGCAAAATAATAATAAATAATTAATTATTTGAATATTTCAGTAATGTGTTTCGTAAGTAATAATGGGTAATAAATAATCAAATGAAGACTGAATAATTAAATAATGATAAGAAATTTTATTACATTTAACTATTGTAGTTGATTAACGTTGCTATACCAAATGTTAAAATTAACAGAATGGATAAATAAATGCTAATATCTCCGAATGCCGTTTTATTGAAAAAAAAAATAATTAAATGCGTTTTTCTTCTGTCGGTAACCGGTCACTTTATAACCATTGCATCTGACACTTTTGAATGCAAAAGTGAAACAAGATATTTTAATACTGGAGTGTTCATACATTGTGTTGTTATAGTTCTTAGTTCAGTTGTGTAAAGTCAAAAGTGTTCTCAATAACATTGAGTTACTATCGGTACTTATACAAAGTTGCCATATAAATTCTGAAAACAGAAAGGTATAAATAATAATAGATAATATATAATCTTCGTAGCAAATATTTTAAATTAGACACAAGTTTTTTTTTCTGTCTTCATGATTATATAAAAAAATGTTTACTAAAATAAAATAAAATAAGATTGAGTTTTTAAAGATATTATAGAAATGCGAGATATTTCTTTCTAGGAATGATGAATTCCTAATTTTATTATTTATATAATGGTTGATTTTTAAATACACTCTAGTTACCTAGATAGTCTGTTTTAAATTATTTAAATGATTATCCTTATTTTAACAGGCATAACGTCTTTATTTAAGTATCATATTGATATAACCAATATCTTTTTGTCCGCCAGATGATATCATTATAACGTTGTCAGACACATTTTCGTTCAATCAGATAAATAATATTTATTACGAATTGATATTCTTATTAATTGACTGAATCAACAAAATATGTATTGAATAAACAACTTACAATAAAAAGGACTTTGAACTTTCTTTGCAAAACTTCTCATATTATTCTTAGAAATATTTCTTCAATTTGGATAGAAAAAAAAATGTAGTAATATATTAACACAATGCTTCTGTCAGGTAATCGACACTCATACAGCTATAATAATCATACGAAAATGATCCCTTCCGATTCTTATATGACTGATAATCCCTTCCGATCCTTATGTGAAATCCTCTCCTGCTTTAGTACGTGTGAGTACTTTATACTACTCCTATGTGAGTACTTTATACATATTAGTGAACTATTAACCACATTATACAAATTATAATATAAAGAGTAAAGCAGAAATCTATTTTTTAAATACAGTTAGCCAAGATACATTCAATGAAAATCAAGAAATCCAACCTATCATATTTTGTTTTTTTTCGATGCATGCTGTTGCTATATCGCCCTATTCATTAAGAATAGCATTGCATTGTCAAATTATGTTACATTTTTTGGGAACTTACTTTGTTTCCACGACACACCGTTTGTTAATAGAATTTATAATAGCCTACGTCGATCCTGAAGATTCATCTAAATAGAATCAAATGGTATTATAGGTATGATAATAAATTGTTACCTTGCTGAAAAGAATGCTCGATTATTTTGAGCCCTAAATACTCGTATACTAGTTTATTTTTGCGGCTTGATTTATCTCGTCTCGTTGAGGGATAGGTGGCAGTTCTTTGTCTAATAACATATATATAGTTAAGATTTACTTTAAAATTATATTTAAATTTATTAATATATATTTATATATAATTTTAAAGTAAATTTACTTTAAAAAACTGACAAAGTTCGTTACTAATCCACCATAGCCTTTGCGCAATTTCTAATAGCGATCTTTTATTTATCGGCTTAAAATATCCTTTTACAATTTTAGTTGTGTGTAGAATACAAAAATAAATAAATGTTTTAAATTAGTTTTGTACCTCCGCATGTAATCTTTCTGAGCATTTCGTTTATACACGAAAAGCATTATTCAATTGTAAATTAATATAATATTTATAAATACAATATAGTTCTTTATATCTAAAATTTAACTTACTTGTCTTTGCTTACAGTATTTGTATTTATTTATATTTCTATTCTTTGTCTTCATTTTATTAAATACGGGGTTTAACATTTTATATTAATTTATATTAAAATGTTTATTTGATAAAGATATAAGTAAAATCACTAAACGGTTTTATAAAATAAGCTATAAAACATAAAATAATTATATTATAATATAAAAACCTATAATTTTGAGTATTATATATATCTAAAATGTATAAAATATATTAAATATATAAATTAATATATATATTATTTATTAATTGAGTCATTAACAATCAACAACATAACGCCAAGCGAGCTATCTATTAAAACTTATATTTTGTTAGTTCACAACATTTTCGATTCATAATAAAGGCAATTTGATTATAATTAATACGAGTTACCTGATTCCAAGTAGTAGCAATATGTTATGTTTTGTTATATAAGAGTGATGTGATATTAATGAAATATAGATTGAATAAAAAAAATATGTTTTGTGACATAAACCAGTAATACAAACTAGCAAAAGTTATTACAAAAAAAACAGTACCTCTTTGGTACCTCTAGATATATGTAAAATCACTAAACGGTTTTATAAAATAAGCTATAAAACATAAAATAATTATATTATAATATAAAAACCTATAATTTTGAGTATTATATATATCTAAAATGTATAAAATATATTAAATATATAAATTAATATATATATTATTTATTAATTGAGTCATTAACAATCAACAACATAACGCCAAGCGAGCTATCTATTAAAACTTATATTTTGTTAGTTCACAACATTTTCGATTCATAATAAAGGCAATTTGATTATAATTAATACGAGTTACCTGATTCCAAGTAGTAGCAATATGTTATGTTTTGTTATATAAGAGTGATGTGATATTAATGAAATATAGATTGAATAAAAAAAATATGTTTTGTGACATAAACCAGTAATACAAACTAGCAAAAGTTATTACAAAAAAAACAGTACCTCTTTGGTACCTCTAGATATATGTAAAATCACTAAACGGTTTTATAAAATAAGCTATAAAACATAAAATAATTATATTATAATATAAAAACCTATAATTTTGAGTATTATATATATCTAAAATGTATAAAATATATTAAATATATAAATTAATATATATATTATTTATTAATTGAGTCATTAACAATCAACAACATAACGCCAAGCGAGCTATCTATTAAAACTTATATTTTGTTAGTTCACAACATTTTCGATTCATAATAAAGGCAATTTGATTATAATTAATACGAGTTACCTGATTCCAAGTAGTAGCAATATGTTATGTTTTGTTATATAAGAGTGATGTGATATTAATGAAATATAGATTGAATAAAAAAAATATGTTTTGTGACATAAACCAGTAATACAAACTAGCAAAAGTTATTACAAAAAAAACAGTACCTCTTTGGTACCTCTAGATATATGTAAAATCACTAAACGGTTTTATAAAATAAGCTATAAAACATAAAATAATTATATTATAATATAAAAACCTATAATTTTGAGTATTATATATATCTAAAATGTATAAAATATATTAAATATATAAATTAATATATATATTATTTATTAATTGAGTCATTAACAATCAACAACATAACGCCAAGCGAGCTATCTATTAAAACTTATATTTTGTTAGTTCACAACATTTTCGATTCATAATAAAGGCAATTTGATTATAATTAATACGAGTTACCTGATTCCAAGTAGTAGCAATATGTTATGTTTTGTTATATAAGAGTGATGTGATATTAATGAAATATAGATTGAATAAAAAAAATATGTTTTGTGACATAAACCAGTAATACAAACTAGCAAAAGTTATTACAAAAAAAACAGTACCTCTTTGGTACCTCTAGATATATGTAAAATCACTAAACGGTTTTATAAAATAAGCTATAAAACATAAAATAATTATATTATAATATAAAAACCTATAATTTTGAGTATTATATATATCTAAAATGTATAAAATATATTAAATATATAAATTAATATATATATTATTTATTAATTGAGTCATTAACAATCAACAACATAACGCCAAGCGAGCTATCTATTAAAACTTATATTTTGTTAGTTCACAACATTTTCGATTCATAATAAAGGCAATTTGATTATAATTAATACGAGTTACCTGATTCCAAGTAGTAGCAATATGTTATGTTTTGTTATATAAGAGTGATGTGATATTAATGAAATATAGATTGAATAAAAAAAATATGTTTTGTGACATAAACCAGTAATACAAACTAGCAAAAGTTATTACAACAATAATATAATATATGTTAATTATATATGAAAATTAAAAACAAGAAATGACTGTCGGTTGTGTGTCTATCGAAAAAGAACTCATACTATATTTTAATACCTGTTTTCTTAGACAATCACAATAGTAACCCTATAATTATAATTTTAATACCCTATAATTATTTAAAAATTCAACTCCACAAAGTTCGTAATAATGAGAATGATTTAATTTTTACTGAAGAAATACAAATTATAAAAAATAATAAAATAATAATTTTAAGAAATTAATTCATACTTCGATAAAGTTTATTCCTAATTTCCATATGTCTTAGGTAGAGACTATTTTTACATATTTATTATTATATACTATCTTTCGCATTATATCAAAAATATATAGGAAAATATATCTAGAAACAAGAAAATATAGACATGGTAAATTTGTATGGCCTACAATAATAATAATAATGTAATATATCAATAAACCATAATTAATCCTACATGTTCATAGAGATAATAGAGAAACTAAAAATCTCAAACTGGTAAATAAGAAAAATATAGTTTTATTATATTATTATTTATGCATATAGGGATTTTAGGGTCTCTAGTCTATGAAGAGCGACAATACCGCACGTATTTCGTATTATAAATTTTCATGACTAAATAACTTACATAATTAAATTTAAAACTTTGCCGTAAAATGTTGTAAAATTTTCAACTCTTCAATGTGACGCCATTATTAATAATGCAAAAGTTGGATCGTTCTATAAGGTTATGTCTTAACTACAAATGACTTCTTTAATTTTATAAATATACGTATGGTCTGATTTAATATGTCTATTATATTAATTTACTTAGAATATTTTGAATAATTTTACCATAAGTAATATTGATTTGAGGTAAGGTGTTAAACATTTCACTTAATTGTTCTCTTGCAAAGTGCCTTTACGATTGCAAAAGAAGCTCGTTCTAAATAAATAATAATAACATAAAGTAATCGTAAATAATACTTAATATTGCGAAAAATACAAATGAAATAATTACACCTCCAAGGAGCCTTTGCAGAAACGAACTAATTAGTACTTGGCGGGTGTAGGGATGGAGATCTACGAGTATGATCTATTAATTTTTAAATCAACAAAAACACTGTTTTTCTATGATTTCTATTAATGAATCGAATATATAAATCGATCGTAAGATTTAACATCAATGTTCATTTTTTATATTTTTATTTCAATGGAAAGACAATCACACTGTTAAAATTCTACATTTATTAACAACTATAGTTGACATGTTGTACTTTTTCGTCCTCACTGTAAGTTACAGGCACTGTTTCGGACATCTAAAAACCTTGACGAACGAAGTCTATTCAAATTTCCTTCTGGTTGTAGTAATCGTTAATTACTAGCTGAAATGTCAATATCAATAAAAAAATCTTTGATTTAGAAACGGCTTATAGCGTACGTCTTAATTTGGCGTCCGTACATTACAGGAAAAAGTATTTAACAGTTAAGATATTCGTATAGTTCTACTATCGACCTAGAAATCGATCATAAGATCTATAAAGATGACAAACAACTACCTTTGTTTGAAAATAATATTCTTTGTTCAGTGTGAACAAAATCCATTCGAATATCCAATATCTACATAACTACTAGATTTCGGAAGACGATACGATATCCTTCTCCGTTGCCATCACCCGCTCATGAGTAGGGACTCTGAATTGGTTGAAAATAAGTTCCTGTTAGTAAGTTAAATTTCTAATTAATTAAAGTGATTATAGCGTTTAAATATACATAATAGTAAATACGAATTATTTTAGTTTATATGGAAATAAAACACGTGTAACCAAAAGGAATATAATTTCTGCAAAACTTCCGTATGTCTTTAGAAATTATATGAGCGATTAAAAATATTTTCACTACATTGTTGATGATAAACTTAATTGATATATTTAAATATCTGAAATAAATATATATCCTTTAATTAGAATAAAGAAAAATTCACAATAATACTGCATTGTTGTGAATTCCTATTTAATATAAAGTAATTTGTACATTTACTAAAAATGGTACTGTAGGTTACCGTGCTAGTCTTAAATCTATACATGAAGATAGATATCAAATATATGGACCAACTTATTAACACCTTATAAAATTAACAGATATTTGGAACATAGAACATTCTTTCCACAAGGCTACTGTAAGTTTTAGTATTAACGGTAAACAAGTCATAAAGTCTAAAATACTACTATAAACAGGCCTGCTTCTTCATTCGGTTTTTCTTAGCTCGTCGGTTGCAATTACTTAAGCAAACCGCTGGTAGCTTACAATAATAAGATGTTTTATAAAAAAACAGATTTTTACTGGACAACGTATTTTTATCAAAAAGTTAAAATAATATTCAAATTTAAGTATTAATAATGTCAATTTTATGCATTAATAGAATAAACAAAAATATTTTTTCGTCAGGATTTAGATGACATAATTACCTACACTAATTAAAATAGTAAAGCGTTTTTTGGTGGTAATATTTTTTTTATAAACCAGCATTTTAAATTCACAAGCTACTTTTAGAAGTCTTTTTGAGTTTTATATTCCGAGTGTCGTCAATTCCATTTTTTGTGCTTAAATATTGAAATCTAATTGGTTTACAGTTTTTAATATTAACTACTTTAATGTAGGATTATAATAACAAAATTAACAATTTAAAATTAAAAATTTATTATTTTGAGGTTTTTTTTGGTTTCTTTTTAGTCTGCTATTTAAAAGATAAATAGTCATTTCCGATATTTAAAAATATCGATTAAGTTCAGGATCATCAGTATAAGTGTTAAGACGGCCCTCGTGTCATTTCAAAAGATATACCGAGTTTTTATGAATAACATATTCTTTTTGATCCTACGTGTTTCATTTTTCACGTGTTGTATTTCAACTATGTATCTATACAATTATATTCATAGTAATTATTCAGTTTGTTGTAAATTATAATAATTTTAAACATATTCGGAGTTGTTTTCTTGAGCGGGTTATAGCGATAGGGTAGAATAGATATTGTGCAGATCTTTGTCTATTGTGTTTGAAATACAAGCAGCTGTATTCGACTTTAATACTATTAATTACCGGTTTCAAGGTCTATAAAAGCTTCAAATCAATATAAGGCATAACATAATTATTATTCTTTAATTAAGAGTAGTTTGAGCTTGTCCATAGATAAGAGTTATTTAGTTGTATTGCCTTGAATCAGGGAACTAGAAATGACGTATTTTGTTATTTTTTTACAAGAACTATACAGGACAAAAGATAAATATAGCCATCGATATGATAAAGGCGCTGAAAGGCGCCATATTTGTATCTAAAGATTTATTTATGTTTAAAATACATAAAATAAGAAATTTATCAATATTTTCTTTAAAATACATCAATATACGTTGTGCTGAATAATACATTTAAAAATATCATAAATAATATTAGAATCCTATTATTTGCTTATTACGGAGTGTCGTTATTTCATTTATTTCGTTTAAACTTGTATTCAGATTCAATTCATCTTATAATACAGAACAATAAAATATAATAATTAAATGAAGAAAATATTTTAATTTAACAAATAAGACGTCAAAGTTTTAAAAGTGTTTAATTGCGTTTAAAAGTATTTTGTCTAATTTGATTTTTTTTCTGAAGTATTCATTATACCCACCAAAAATATTTTCAAATCAATCAAAATATTTAAATATTAAGAAATAATTCAGCTTTCTCGCATTAAATGTTTGCGTAAATTATTTATTAGTAAAAACATATGGCTATTAAACAAAGATTTATTGTTTTGATCTCTAGGACCTACCGCTGTGACACTACCAATGATGTATTCCCTTCTTTACACTGACTAATATTTATAAGAAATATAAATAAAAAAGGAGACAGGGACTAAATAATAGAGGGAAAAACAAAGTGTTATCCGTCTGTAACATGACTAAATAACAGCCTAATGATACATGACTGCTGTGTGTGTGATTACAAAACAAGAAGTAATATGTCAAATTCTGTATAGGTTTTAAAGGATATTCATATTTTTGATTGATTATGTTCTAAATATGACAAGGGCGACCATTGTTTATCTATTTTAAATTATTCTATGTGTAAAAAATAAGTTAACTCACCTAATTTTTAGTTCTTTTAGATAAAAAAACAACTTAATATTATGTGCAAATAATATAAAAAGTCAGTTTGTTTTAGTTCCGATCGGCGATGGACAGGTGCTAATGAGACGTGGTTAACGAGCCATTTGCATTCCGTAAGCCTAAAGCTACAACACTTTAGAGAACGGTCTTTTTAGTAAACGGTATCTTAAAATAGGAGGCTAGAGTTCTCTCCTGAGAAGGAGCATAACTCTTCATAGATATTATAATTATTAAAAAAAAGCCGTTGATAGCATTAAGTAACTTTCATTTGCATAACTTTTATATGCATATGAATGTTACTTTTCATATGCAGACTGCAGTTTGTAGGCCAACTACCACATTCGATAATTGTAAAAACAAGTAGCCACTTAACAATTCATACTATATAACCACCAGACTTTCTCACAATAATGTATACATTTTTGAAATTTTTTTTGAAATTTTCAGCGTTAATATTTATTTGAAAATCTGCCCGTGTATACTTTTCATTGCACGTGACTGTACTCTAAATATAATACCCCTGTAATATCGTATTAACCAATTACAAAAGTTTATCCATTTTCAAGACAAAAATACGTAATTGAAAACAAATATTATTCCTTTCCCCTTTTTAATATACTCGTATCTACGTAACGTAAGCAACTAAAGTTCATGATATTAATTTTAATCATAAAAAAATATTTGATTGTAATTACTGTTATGATATTTCTAAGTTAAAGTTCATTTCTTTTTTATAAAAACAAAAAAAAAACATTTGCACAAAGATTTAACAAGCAAATTTTTAATAATTAGCAAACAATTATATTTGAAATATATCAATACTCAGTGAATAGTTTACCATGAATTCCAACTTCAGTAGAATTAAAAATCGCTAGCAACAGGAAGGCAACGTCGACGCTGGCAATAATTAAGCACACGTAACAAAAAACATTATCTGCATAATTACTTTAGTATAAGCAGTTCCAGAGATACGCGCTTTAAAAAAAAACAACTTTGCTATTTTAGTACGGGTAAGTTGAAAGTAGTAAAACAAATGTGAATCTATTATATATGATTTATATGTGTATTATTTTATATTTATTAACATATTAATTTACAATAGAACAAATGGTGGGAATGTGGTCAGCGAGAATGAAAACTAAATTATCCAGAATGTAGAATGTGTCCGCAATATTACATACTCGTATGTTGGATTAATAACACGGAACGCTCATGGTGCATATTACAACTACTATGTACGATTATGTATTTTACTACCCGTATTATAAATAGTACTATTAATAAGGTTGAACTCAGATTTAGGTATATTATACAATAACATTTACTTAAACTGCAAGTTTTATCGGGATTTCGCAATTTTTTATAAACGAGACAAAATTTAGAAGTTATTGGTAAATATAGAAGGTATTCATGTCTTATAATTATATTTTAGTTGTTTTTATATATTTAAAAATATAAAAATAAATATGATAGTCGTTTGAAAGTTAAATAAGTTCCAGATATTTTATTTGATAACACACTCAAATATATAGTATAGCGAAATAGTAAAAGTCACGAGTTTGTTTGTTTATGCCAAAAGTAAAAAGTGAAAAGGGTCATGAAAATTACTAACTAAAATAAACTTGTGTCATCTTTTTGAATAAAAATATGATTAATATGTTGAAATATATTAAAATTTTGAGTAGGTTATTTTTAAATGACTACTCGAAAGCCTATGCAATTGTTATCAAATTACAATAAAAAATAGCGTTGATAGTTTTCAGTATTGATTTAGTATTTTTTTTTATTCTATGAATATTGAATTATCTTAAATATATTTAACTTTTACAAATCTTGCAGTTTAAACTAATTACGTTAATTCCTCATATAAGAAAGTTATAACAAAAAAATTAAATACATAATCCTTATACATATACGGAATGGTTTGAACGGGAAGGACTCAACCTGAGACTTAAAGTGAAATACCTAGCTGTCAAAAGTTGGAATTGTATTAATTAAGCACGTTGAGCTACTCGTATGTTACTCAACATTCTTATGTGTCAGATTAGATATCTATGGAAGACACGGTTATGTGTCTATTTTATTAACTATGACGATATTCATTTACAGTAAATAAAGGAATTTGTATCGACGTTAAAATAAAACACGTCAAAATGCGTCATTCGAAAAAATGTTAAAATAGTTTTTATAGTTTCTTAGACTCACCTAACGTATCTGTTTATTTTTCGACAAGCTTTTTAATATTATAATACATTGTCAAAACAACACAGCTTCCTCAATAGAAAAAAAGAATAATTGCAGCCGATTTCACACTACCATTCATCTTCTCACAGCACCCTACAGCTAAAGTTTTATGAGGCATGAACTATGTGCGTAAGATAAATGAACTAACTTCACATTAGGCTGGCGTTGACGTAGGACTCGGCTCTGTGCCAGATACCAGTAGTGGAGGATAATCCATTCAGTTTTTGCAAATGATCTTGTAATATAACTCTTTATTCTATATTTTTTATAAAAAATAACTTTCATATTTAAATTTTTATTATCATCTGTGGACAATTTGCGCTCCTTGGATATTTTATTAATAGTAAATTATTATTATATTTTTAATAATGCTGAATTTTTTGGTGTAGTAATGTCACAGCAGAGCAGCAGCTATTTTTTTAAGAATTATTTTTATTAAGTATTGTTTTATTTCTTATTTCTATATATATATATATATTAATAAAATTTAAGTGTTTGTTTGTAGTTCGAAATTAACGGCTTTACTTTAAATGCAAATAAATAACAAAGGCTAGTTACAACCAAAACTCAATTTGTAAATAGTTTCTCTGTCTGTGTGTTTATACCTACTAATGTCTAAAACGGCTAGGCCGGTTTTACAAGAGTTTCGTTGACAGTTGGATGTTATAAGGAGTAACTGGGACTACTTATATTTTAAAAACCGTTTTCTTCGCGACGGAAGTCATGAATTCTATTGACTTAAATTCAAAGTACTCATGAAGATAGGAACGAAATATGAGCGTGTCAGCTAGTAATTTAAAAAAAACCTTCATTGAATGGCGTTGTTATTTTGTTGTTATTTATTTTATTAGTTATAAGTGCTCGTAAAGTTACTGAAAATTACCATAATTTAGAGTATGTTTAGAAAAAGATACATTTCTATAATAATTGTATTTAAATTAGTTGAATATTAATCAGTTATGAAAGGTGACAATACAGATTTCAAATACCAAATATTAACGTATTAACTTCAGCAATTAATCATTGATTTATGTGTGTCAAACGAATGGGATTTATTCTTAATTTAATGTATTGCTTATGTAGTAATTACAAAAATATTGTTATGTATTATTTCTGCTCTTCTTTACGCCAATTCCATAACTTCATATCCTTTCTATGGAGTCGTTTTTCTAATTGAGAAAATATAAACCCATATTAACACCATAAAATAAAATTTACGGAAGTACGGAATAAAACATTTTTAGTAATTTATTAATAATTATGGAGATATAAGTTATTTCCCAACAAACTAATATTTTATTAATAAATCTTATAAAATTATAAATATGAATAAAATATAACCATTGCGGTTTTTATTAAAACAGAATGTTACATTATCTTGTATAACATTATTATTACAGAGAATTTATTTTATATATTTGCAACTATCACTAGAGGAGGCTGAAGGGTTGGTATTAAGTAAACTGCTACAAATAAATATCAACATACTTACTGACTTGTCATCTCTCAGCTTTAGGTATAAATATTTCACACATGTTTATTTATTCTATGAGTTATTTCACAAAAGTACATGTAGTACATAGGTTAGGTTTTTGTATATATATTTTACTGTTTAAAGTTAAAATAACTAATTAGCTAATTGTAAATAGCAGTTCACCAACAAGTGATTAGTGGTAATTATTATTGATTAATAATTCTAGCCTTTTTTTGGTAATACGCTTTGATAGAATTCTAATATGCTTTCAAATATCAATTACAACTATGAGTCAGTAGTCAATACTATAACGATATCAACTAATAAGGAAATTTAAAAATATCAATAAAGTTAGTTATAAATTATCCTACATATACTATTTGAACCAGATGAACTGGTGTCTGGAGTTTCATTAGTGCAATGTTTGACTATTTCAATTTAAAAAAATATGGCTTTCATTTCACAAAATAGTAATTTTATTTGAGTGGTCATAATAAGAAGAATAATTAATTAATTAATTAATTAATCTTGCTTGCTTTATGCATTCTCTTTCTATGTCAAATATATTAGTAACTTAAGTAATTTATTACTCTTATTCACTTATATTATAGCAACAAATAGTTATTGTTATAAATGTGATATTTTGTACATTAACTGCTTGCTTGTAATATTTATTTTATTTCAGAGATGTAATTGTTTCTGATGTAGTTGATTTAGTTTCTATTTATTACAAATAAAAATATATGTTATTTGAAGAAATATTAATTCATAACATTAATGGTATATTTTAAGAAGCATTTACCGAAACTACAGTTTCTTCCTTCTCCAACGTTGAAAACTTCTAACATTTATCGCATAATTTTACAATTTTCTTCCTTTCAAGGGAACTCGTTAATTTTAATTACAACATCGTATTTGCACTTTTATCTGAATGGTTTTAAAGGGTTACATAAATAACTCTTACTAGGCTGATTTGAAAATATATTTAGAGAGTACAAAGAATATTTAAGAAAAATAAATCCAATAAAATAAAACACTTTTAAATTTAATAAATTACTTTTAAAATATTGACATCTTATGTTTGAATGAAAAATATTTATTGTATTTAATTCTTATATTTTATTATTCGGTATTATAATATGAAATGAATCTTAATACAGGTCATAGGTTATACCAAAATAAATACACCAACTTATAAGCTGTGCACTATAGTGTCTTAAGAAAATACTTATCTCCCTATGGAGAACTGCTATACACTTAATAGATAAGATCATAAATAAAGTGTAAGGAAATCTTACTTAACCCTAAACATATAAATGATCTTTATTGTTAAATTAAGTCGCAATAAACCTCCTGTAATTTGTTTGTGGTTTACTCTGTTTGGCTTGGCTTGGCTTGGCTTGGCTTTTACGATTCTCAATGATGTTAGCAATACCTCATTGAACAGGAAAGTATTCCAAATCCACTCTATACTGTAATCGTTGAAATATAATTTAGGACGATGGTTTGACTTTGAATTTATATATTTTTATTATTAATTTCGTCAATTACTTTTGGTTTTCAATTACACTTATTAAAAATAATTTAAAAGCTTTTCGAAATCTGTGGTTGTGACTGTATTTCTTTATAAAAAATTAATCATATATATATGAAATTTGGTAAATAGAGTAAATTACATTTTAAATGAAAAAAACATGTGGTATAAAGTTTTACGACTGAATGAAGGTTGTGTCTCTTATATAGCAGAGAAAATATTTTTTTCATAATGACAATTAAAATACTCCGTAATGAGCGAAAAATATGATTTTAATATTAATTATGATATTTTTGAATAATTAATTTAAATATATTAATTTGAATATAAGAAAATATAAGTAATTTTCATTATTTAACGGTAGAAATCTTTGAATATTAAAAAATCTTTAGATATAAATATCCAGATAAATTTGCCTCAGAAGCAATTTGTATAAAGTTCCAAAATAATAGTAGAGGTGGAATGTTTTTATTTCATTCGGTGTCCTAGTCCTGGCAATAATTTTTTCTTCATCGTGTTTTTCACGTCGATTGTTATCTTCATCTTTTGTTACAACTCACTTCTATTTGTACATATAGATTTATTCAATCTAAGTTAAGTTTTACGGATCTCATATTGTCTTTTACTTAATTTATCTTGGAATAATCTGCTGACAAAATGTATAATTTTACTTCTATAGAATAATAAAATACCATGGACATTGTTATATTATTGCCTGATATGTAAAAAATAATACAATTGAAAAAAATCGTTGTACCAAAATAACAAAAAGAGTCTATTCTAGTTCTCTGATTTAAGACCTGACAAGTGATTATCACTTACCCATTTACAATCTCAAACTATTCTAAATTTAAGCATTCAAAATAATAATAATTATGTTATGCCTTATATTGATTAGATATTATCGGCCTGAAAACCGGTCCTTAATAGTATTAAAATCATATACATATGCTTATATTTCAAACACGATAGAGTTAGTTCAGTGTGCACAAAATCCATTCCAATCCATTAGTGACAAAGATCTGCACAATATCTCAGAAGACGACACGGTATCTACAGCCCGAATTTTATTAAAATTATTATTAGTTATACAGGAAAAGTGAGAGATAAGAGAGAAAGGGGGAGACCTCGAGTGACCTTCGAAAACACAGTATCTATGATACTGGAGGAAGGTCACGTAAAAAGCATGAGGATTCCCCGGGCACGTATGAAGAGGTTGATGTCTGTGGCCGAGGCGAAAGAGGTATGCAGGGACCGTAGCGTTTGGCGCTCCGTCGTCTCTGTCTACCCCGCAAGGGATATGGCGTGAAGGTAAATAAATTAATTAATTAATTGCAACAAAATTAAATATATGTAATAGTTACTATAAATCCCTATAGTTTAAATGTGACATGTGATAAGTGAAACAGGAATTATCAAAAAGAATCTGTAAAAATTGGGTCAATCTTTCGAAATGATACGAGTGCCATCTTAACACTTACATTGATGATCCTCAACTTATTTGATATTTTGAAATACCGGAAATGACAATTCCTCTTTTAAATAGCAGACTAATACAAATGCAATGCATAACAACACAGTATTGAGTATAATTCAATGTTGAATAGTAAATTATACATTAACTGAAAATAGTACTATAGGCTAAACAAGCACTCGAACACTCTGTAAGTATTAAACCTACACATGCGTACAGGTATCAAACATATAGACTAAATGATTACTCACAACACCACCGGCAATACAACAATTGATAAATACATCGTATGTTTTTATTGATATTAAACAAATGAACAGACTTTACCAACGAATAATTTTTAGTCATGACTTAAAATAATATTCAAATTTGAGTATTAATAATGTCAATTTTATACATTTATAGAATTAAAAATATCTTTTACTCAGATTGGAGATGATATAATAAGGTATAAACCAATTAAAATAGTGAAGCGTAGTATGGAGGAAGTATTAAAATTTTATCAACAACAGCATTTGAAATTCACAAGTGGCTTTTAGAAAATTCTTTTTGAATTATATATTTCCAGTGTCGTCAATGAAATTTTTATGTCTAAATTTTAAATATTAGTAATTGGCTCAACCGCCTTAGACATTAGACGAATCAAACAAACAGAAAAAGAAAATAAAACAAAACATAAATGCCCTATATACTACCACATTCATTGAGTGAAAAGCAGTTTGTTTGAAATTACAAACATACACTTCAATTTTCAGTTATAAAAACGTATTAACTTTAACTATGCCTAATTATATATTAACCCCATTTGTTTCCACGTAATATATATAGTTACAATTTTGAATGTCACTGTAGGACATCAAAGCAAGTAACGTACATTTTATAACAAAATGAATTGTTACCTGAAAAACACTAGGACAGTTAATTTATAATAATAATACGCTCATTGGTTGATACGATTGGCGGAGCTATTATTCAATCTTAAGGATGGAAAGAAAGAATGAAAGGATGAACACAGCCTTTCACATTCAATTATATCTTTTTTACTAAAAAGAAAAAGGTGGTACTAAGGTGAGAAAAGTGTGCTATTAATACATTATCGCTGTTTTCATCTTTTAGAAGTCTTCAACTGGCACACATAGCACCTAACGTAAATAAAGTCCAAAACCGAAGTCATTACTAAATGTCTAACTTTAGCTATTATGTGGGTAGATAGGAGCGTGTAGCTTTAAACTTTATCCAATAGAGATCTTCATATACCTTAAATGCCCTCATGAAACACTATCCATTTAGACTCACTTAATTGTTTAGAATGTATTTTATGACATGAACTTAATTAAGTTATATAATAGAAAATAAATTAAGAATGATTTAATTGTGTTATATAGTTTGCAAGTTTTAAGAGAGTTACTATTATTATTTGAAAAAAAAAATATTTTACTTTAAATATAAAAATTTAAACAAATATAAATTTAATTAAAATTTATCTAGCAAACTTTTTAATATTCTTTTTTCAAGTGAAAATTCTTTAGAATTGTAATTATTTTAAACTCGATGTAACGAATAAATGCGTCACAATAAGTTAACAAACATATAAATTTATAGGTGAGAACGAGATAGAAGACATATTGCCCACTGCTGTTATGGTGACATCTATTGCTCAACCTTTAAACTGAAGTGAGCCAAATATTGAAGTTGTTATATTTTAAAACTTATGATAGATGACATTGATACTTCTGTAAAATTTTTAGTTGAGCGAAGATTTTTAATATAATATAAGCAACTTTATATAAAAATACAAATAATTTATTTTAAAGTATTAAATATGTTTTAAGCTTGGTAGAAAATGATAAACCTTACATTTATCCTTATACTCCTGATATCTCTATATCCATCTCGATCTCTTGGAGGCTTCTTTTCAAAGGTTTCACTTCAGCCGTGTGTGAATTGAGTTTTACTACGATATAGGAATCTTTTCTTGGAAAGAGGTATGAATACTGTAATACATATTTTCAAAGTAATATTTCTAATTAATTGATAATTTAAAGTACATTTTCCAGTATTCATTACAATTTTTTTATATCTTTAGCTTCAAACTTGCCCTAATATATATAAAAACTTTATAAATAATATCATGCTGAAACCGCTAGATATAAACCAAAATGTGCCTCATTAACATTTAGATTCTAACCTAATAGTTGTTGATCAAATCGAGTAATCCAATAAAATATTTTGTCTTTCCACCCAAAAAGTCGTAAAACAACAATAAAAACTACACAAAAACCACAAAATAGCGAGCAGCTAACCAAAATAAAAAGGAAGGGAACACAATTACTTCAGCACGTGAAAATCTCAGCTTTCATTTTGACGTAGCCTTTTTTATGTAAATTATACTTTAAAATAACTAAATAGGTGTCAGAAAACGGATATTTCTATGAATAAAAACAAATTTTATATATCATGTCTACAGATAAAAGTAGACTTTTCATTACTCTAAAGAGTTCGTGAGCTAGCGAAATGGACGAAGACCTTAATGGTTTACGAAAAACATACATAATTGTTGAACTTTAAACTGCAGTTTTAAATGTATTCTATTTTTCTATGTCGATGTCATGTCTTAATGTTTTTAATATAAATTCGATGTGTTTTTAAAGACCTTTATTTAAAATTGCTAAAAATGTATTTAAGGAGAAAGTAATATTTGTATAAAATAAACATTTCACTACTTTTTAACAGGTTATAAGGACTACCGATACCGGACAGTTTCTTTTAATCAGATAGGTACTGTAATTATAAGGTATATAAATTCATATATCTTCCACATAGTGGAAATTAAGAGTGAACTAAGCATAACTGCCTTTTTATTTCTTCATTATAAAATATATTATTTTAGCGCAGATCGCAGAGTCAAGACGTTAGAAAATTCAGTGAAAGGCGCAAAGACCGTTTATTTGTCAGTCCTTTTATATGTTATTAGTTATTTGTCATTCTTTCATGTCATATTAGTTATTTGTCACGACAGTCTGTCTGTTCCGTATAAACTCTGAAGTAACTAGACTGATTTTAATATGACTATCTAATGATTACTTTAAACTACTTTTATTTTAAAAAACATTTAGCACGCGATCAAAGTCGTGGGCACAGATAGTATAATATAAAAATAACTGAAATAGTCATATAATATAACACTAAATATGCTTCTCTAATACTTATTTTACGGTGTTAACAAGATTTTTTATTAAATACGTTTTTCTTGTACTAAACATTCATCTAGACTATAATATAGCCCAAGAACCAAACTCCAAAGAGTTTTATCCAGTCGACATTTTATCCATGCGTCATCTGATCTTAATAACAATTGAAAATGTTACAGTTAAGCTCAATGAGAGAAGCCTAAGCCTGTGACGACAAACAGAGCCAGCGGTTATGAAATATTGAGTCTTATTGGAACGTTTTGATGCATAGATATTGAGTTTTGTTAAAACTCACACAAAAAAAGAATTTACAATACCATCGCAATATGTAACTGGGATAAAATGTTTGTTTAAAATTTATTATTCTGTATTACTAACAATACCATATACTTTAGATGATTTTATAAGTATATAAAAAGGATTTTATTTTGGACGTAAAGTAGGAAATTTGTAACAAACATAGTATAAAAAAAGATTAAACTTGAATAGACAAAACAACGGTCTCTTCATAGATTATATTGTACTAAAACAAGGTAATCAGGATTAAATAATGTCCCAAAAGAAACAAAGAATAGACAAGAACAATAGAAATTAGCATAACCTTTAGTAACTTTTAATCTTGATATTTGAAAGAGTTCAATAATACATTGAAAGTATTTCTTGTGAATCGACATTGAAAAACATGAATTTTTTTATTATGTTACATACATAGTTAAAAGATAATTAATTAATTTAGATTTTTTTATATAATTACATAAAATTGAGACTGTTTTCAACATCTACACACAACACTTGATTAAAATAACTGGAAATATATTCTTTAACACTAAATGAATAAACGAATATAATTTCATATTTGTAAATTGTGAAGTAAAGTATTGGAACTAAAAAGAACGTTTCAGTATTTATTATACAGCCTTTTTTACATTCTTCTTTTATTTCGATTAGTGTTTAATGTTTTATAATTAATTAAAATCTGACACTGGAACCGTTCGAACTTGAAAAATAACAGTGGAAAATTTTAAAACAAAGCGTGAATCGAAAAACTTGCATATGACGTCATATATCACGTAAAGTTAAGTTTATCGGGAAATGTAAAAAATAAAGCAATTAAAGTTAAATACTGAGTTTATGTCGTGTATAAGTTTAAACGTCAGATACATTCGGTTTAAAACCCGAAGGTATTTAACCTTTGATTATATTAACGACAAAAACTTTATTAATTATTATATTTACATTAAATATGTTGAAAATAAGCAATAGTAAAATTTTATATACATAACTTAAATATTAATTCCCAGTCAAATAACCTATTCCATTAATTTAATCTAATATAAACTACAATTCAGGACGCCGAAGTGGTATGTAACCAACCGCTTTGATATTTATCATAATTGAATTATCTACCCCGTATTATTCACAAAACGAAAGCCTTTTTAGGAAGGGACAGTGAGCTTTAAGGACAAAATTGATATCATATGAAACCGCATTTGTGCAAAAGAATGTTTTGAAAGCAAACTCGAATCGACTATATGAAATTTTTATTTTAAATTGGTTACAATAAATAAGTATAGACATTGTAAGAATTGTTAAGTTTGTATCAAAACGTATAATAATATTAAAAGAGCATGTAAGAGCATGTTTTGTTTTAATTACTCTAATTTAGGTTAGATTAAACAGAAAACTATGTCTATAAATATCAGTATATAATTATCGTACTAGCCACTAAACAATATAATAACAAGTAAACGAGGAATATTATTCTAAATTAATAATATTTTCCTCAGTTAAACGTTGATCCTTAAAAATTACCAATGATTCGCTGTAATAAATTATTTGTCTATTGTCTCAACGTCTTGACAGAGTAATAATTATATTTACGTGGACACCTTTTAACATCCAGTCATTGCTATTTATAGGTTTAATTCATTATAACTTTAGACTTAATAACTTTATATAGTATTTTAGAAGTAAAAATAGGCCCTCCTGTCACTTCCATTTGACGTACTGTTTTTTGTTTTTTTTTTAAGTGATCACTGGTATAGATTTAAAGTGGAAAATATAAAAATAAATAAATAAAAATAAGTATCATTTTATTAATATTTCAAATATGATCAATTCATAAATACACATATAGAAAAATGTCTATAAAATGGAAATAAGTGTTTTTATAAAACTGGCGTTAAAGTTAATTTTTCGCCAATAAAAAAGTAAAAGAAGTATAAGCATAAAAGTCGGTATCTCTTTGTTGTCAGTTTCAGGTTCTAATCACAGACTAAACTGAATTTGAAACTGCAACTTTGCTGTAAAAGTAAGCGTTTACACTTCAATAGCCTTTGGCAAACTAAAATCTTTTACAAAATACTTGGTACTGTACCCATGTTTATGTACAACAAATATTTATAAGTAATTTATAGAATGAAATTTGTAATAATAATTACATATAACTGATTTAATTTATTGATGAACGAAACGACAATAAGTGTTAAAATTAACACATGTAATAAATATGTATTTTTGTCTCTAACTACCGTTTTAAGTAAATATTTTTCGGTTTTAGTATATATTTTGTTTGGATTTTATTTAAAACATTTTTTATTCTGTCGGTAAATGGTCATTTTATAGATTTTGCATCTGACACTTTTGAATGAATGAATGCCAGTTTTCCCGCTAGCACCCCCTTACTACCTCTTAAGGGGTGAAAATTGAAATTGTTGTAAAAAATCAAGATAGATGTGTCTTTCTACGTTTTTTGGGATGCTGAAACCGAAAATGATAACTAAAAATAAATTCATGACCACTATCACCCCCTACCATCCCTTACAGGGGGTGAAAATTTCATTTTTTTCTATAAAATCAAGACAGATGTATATTTCTACGTTTTTTGGTATAATGAAACCGAAAATGACAACCAAAAGTGAATTTGATAGCTCTTTTACTCAATACCACCCCCTAACTACTCCTAACGGGGGGGGGGGGGGTTAGTTTCAATTTTGTATAAAATCAAGATGTATGAAGAAATTTTGACGATTTACAGTAAATGTTTAACCTAACATGTTTATCAAACTAGTTTGAAGTTAGTCTTAGCTCTTATATTAGAAATTCAAATGCTTTATCGATCAGAAGTATCTGATATATATTCATGATTTAATTCTATTCTTAGCGTAACCCAGGAACAACGGCGTGGACGTAGTAGATTTCTGTTCCCTTTTGGAGTGCTGGATTAAAGTGAGTCCCCTTGCCTCTCACTATTCAGCGTCTACCTGTTTCTACGATAACGAACTCTCTTGTTGTCAAAAGTTCTTCTAAGTGGTTGCCTTTTATTGGTTCTTTTCTGTTCTGGCAAATCTCTTTTTAAATTCCAACAGTAGTCTGCTAACATATTGACATCCCATTTACCCTGATAGCGCTGTTCCATTGTCTTAAGATCCTGTCTGATGGAACCTTTCACCTTGCTCCTCACTATAGTCTCCTAAATTGGCCGAAAAATAGTAACCTTTCTATTTCGGAGGCATAGAATTAGGTTCAGCATCTGTTAAGCGTTTTACAAGACTGCCGGATGGATAACAGTATAAACAGAATTAAATAGAAAACAAAAAATGAAACAACTTGTTAAGAATAGGACAAAAATCATGATTCAGTCTTAGTATCATAATAACAAATATATGCATACAATAAGGTTACCATATACTTTATAATCTTTTTTTCTCTCAGCATCTTGAAAAACATAGAAATTCACATATTTTCGGTTCCAGCATCCTAAAAAACGTAGAAATACACATCTATCTTGATTTTATAGAAAAATTGAAATTTTCACCCCCTTTAAGGGGTAGTAAGGGGGTGATAGAGGTCATGAATTTATTTTCAGTTATCATTTTCGGTTCCAGCATCCCAAAAAACGTAGAAATATATATCTATCTTGATTTTATAGAAAAATTGAAATTTTCACCCCCTGTAAGGGGTATTAGGGGGTGATAGTGGTCATAAATTTATTTTTAGTTATCATTTTCGGTTTCAGCATCCCAAGAAACGTAGAAATACACATCAGTCTTGATTTTATAGAAAAAAATTAAATTTTCACCCCCTGTAAGGGATGGTAGGGGGTGATAGTGGTCATGAATTTATTTTTAGTTATCATTTTCGGTTTCAGCATCCCAAAAAACGTAGAAAGACACATCTATCTTGATTTTTTACAACAATTACAATTTTCACCCCTTAAGAGGTAGTAAGGGGGTGCTAGCGGGAAAACTGGCATTTAAAATTAGTTTTTATTGTCATATTCGGTTTCAGCGATCCCAAAAACCTAGGAATAATGGGGTCTCCCCTCTGGTTCATGACGTTTTTTTTTTTTTGTGTGCCTGTGTTATTATCCTTACTTTAACAGGCATAACGTCCTTATTTAAGTATCATATTGACATAGCCAATATCTTTTTGTCCGCCAGATGATATCATTATAACGTTGTCAGAAACATTTTCGTTCAATCAGATAAATAATATTTATTACGAATTGATATTCTTATTAATTGACTGAATCAACAAAATACGTATTGAATAAACAACTTACAATAAAAAGGACTTTGAACTTTCTTTGCAAAACTTCTCATATTATTCTTAGAAATATTTCTTCAATTTGGATAGAAAAAAAAATGTAGTAATATATTAACACAATGCTTCTGTCAGGTAATCGACACTCATACAGCTATAATAATCATACGAAAATGATCCCTTCCGATTCTTATATGACTGGTAATCCCTTCCGCTCCTTATGTGAAATCCTCTCCTGCTTTAGATATGTGAGTACTTTATACATATTAGTGAACTATTAACCACATTATACAAATTATAATATAAAGAGTAAAGCAGAAATCTATTTTTTAAATACAGTTAGCCAAGATACATTAAATGAAAATCAAGAAATCCAACCTATCATATTTTGTTTTTTTTCGATGCATGCTGTTGCTATATCGCCCTATTTATTAAGAATAGCATTGCATTGTCAAATTATGTTACATTTTTTGGGAACTTACTTTCCACGACACACCGTTTGTTAATAGAATTTATAATAGCCTACGTCGATCCTGAAGATTCATCTAAATAGAATCAAATGGTATTATAGGTATGATAATAAATTGTTACCTTGCTGAAAAGAATGCTCGATTATTTTGACCCCTAAATACTCGTATACTAATTTATTTTTGCGGCTTGATTTATCTCGTCTCGTTGAGGGATAGGTGGCAGTTCTTTGTCTAATAACATATATATAGTTAAGATTTACTTTAAAATTATATTTAAATTTATTAATATATATTTATATATAATTTTAAAGTAAATTTACTTTAAAAAACTGACAAAGTTCGTTACTAATCCACCATAGCCTTTGCGCAATTTCCAATAGCGATTTTTTATTTATCGGCTTAAAGTATCCTTTTACCATTTTAGTGGTGTGTAGAATAAAAAATAAATAAATGTTTTAAATTATAACAGTTATATGTATTTATTTATGTTTGTATACGTTGTCTAGATTTTATTAAATACGTTATTTAAAATTTTATTTCTATTTAATTTGAGATGTTTCTTTGATAAAGATATATCTAAAATCACTAAAATAAAATATAATAATAATATAATAATAAGCTATAAAACAAAAAATAATATATATAACAATATTATAATATAAAAACCTATAATTTTGAGTATTATATATATTTAAAATGTATCAAATATATAAATTAATATATATATTATTTAATAATTTAGCCATTTCAAAATAATACACATTACATAACTTTTTGTAACAACATAACGCCAAGCGAGCTATCTATTAAAACTTATACTTTGTTAGTTCTCAACATTCTCGATTCATAATAAAGGCAATTTGATTATAATTAATACGAGTTACCTGATTCCAAGTAGTAGCAATATGTCGCTCCTTAAATACAAAAACACCACAAGTCAAAATATGCAAATTATACAGGAGCGGCATTTGAAAAAATAATTTGGATTATTTTATAATTTATGTGTAATCGATGTGTATTACGTAAACTTTTTAGGTATCAAAAGATGCGTAATTAAATAAACTTTTTTTGTATAAAATAATTTTAACCATACCTGAAATAGGCTCTTGAAAAAATGCAAATAAGTTACTTTAGTTTATAGACTTTGACTTCGAGAACATTAAAATTCTAAAAACTAAACCACCATAATTAGGAAATTTTGAGTTTTGTTTTCAGTAATCAACCTCATAAAACGTCAATTTATGAAAAAAAAAATGGTATAATATTTTACTACATTAGTAAACTTGCTAAGGGAAAACAAATATTGTAGTCTTATTATGAGATCGTCAATGAAGTCTAAAATTAAAATTACCAACTAAAGGTACGAGTAATAAATTTAGGTTAAAAACAAACAAATCTTTTCACCTAAAAAAAACATAGACGCATAAACTTCTTGCACATAATTAACAAAACAAACATAAAGATTGTTGAAAAAATAAATACACATCTGGTAAAAGTTAACAGCTCTCAGTTACAACAATGTAGTACCTACTCGTACTTATAATTATTTAATAACAACTAAAAAATAAGTATACTTTAATAATTAACATTTTAAAGCTATAATCACGATCAAATCAGACTTACGAGTATAGGTAGGATTTTACCACAAACGAAACAAAACTAGACTAATTTCTTCGTTATAGGACTTAAACATATGGTTTGTACATAAATACTCTATTAGGTTACTTACTGAAAATCCGTATTAGGTTACTTATCAGAGGTGTGTAGAATGAAGTTCAATAACGAAAAATACTTAATATTAATCTGTTTAGACACTCCTAAATAATTTATCAATTAAACGAAATTAGTGATCTATAAAGAGTCGTATCCAATTAATGTCTCCTAGTTAAATAAAACTTTTTTTCGCCACTGAGCTACGTAAAAAACACTATTCCTTTGCTACTATTGAAATAATATACTAAGGCTTAGTTGTTCAACTTGGTCCATAACATTACGTTTAAGACACAGAGGTAACTTTATCTTTAAATAGCAGTTACAATTTTTATAACATAAGGCACCTAAGGAGTAAGAAACCTCCAAGATTATTTATTTAATGATCTACACTAATCACAACCGTATAAAATATATGAACGTAGTATAAATAGTGTTGTTAAAAAATTATTTTTATAAAACGATTACTTAAAACTATATCGAGCGTAATACTTGCAAAGGTATAAATAAAATTAAAACTAATACATTGAAAATCAATTCCCACTAGAAACTTATGCACTTATTTAGAGATTAGGATAAAAATATACATAAAATCTTTACAGATACACGACGTTTTTTTGGATTAGCTTTAAAATGCCTTGCTTCTTTTCTTCAGGTACTAGCTACTACCACTACTAGCTTTGCAGTATAAAGTTGGTTGAGAGTCAAATTATTATCAAGTTCTGCCTTCAATTTTCTCAACGTAGATACCAACCTAAACTCTTCCTTTTCGTAGGATGTTTTGAAGAAAAATATGCCATTGCTTACTTTATCCACCGTCATAACCTTTATAACAATTCATTTAAATTTATTGCCATCGTCATCTTTATTGTAGTTTCCTGTACACAGAGGTTTAAGGTCAAAAAGATTATCATGTGTCAGTTCTTAAACAGTATAAGGCTTTCCAGTTTTCTTTGCTGTTTTAATTAAAGTGATGTATTGGTCTGGAACGTAAATTGGAGATGATTTCAATGCTCTCGTAATGTTACGTTGGATGACAGAATGAACGCAGTCTCCTCCGTTTTGGGTGTGCCCTTTTATTAGCAACTTATGAGCTCTTGATGTTCGGCAATTCTTGAGACGCATATTGGTACCTTGCTAACATGAATTTGTTCTTTTGTTGGCCTTAGCAATTTTTGCTATAAAAATCATTTTATATTTCAAAATATGTTACTCAAACATAAAGAATAGGGAAATAATTCTAATTATTTTTTGCCAAACTAACTTAGTTTAAAATATGGTAGTATTATTGCATACAAAAATGAGAGAATATAGCAGATAAATAAGTGCAAAACTAACCGATTTCGGAATATGGTACTTTAGCATAAAGAAATAAAGAAAATTATTGTAATATTTTTTTTCTAAACTACCTTATTTTAAAATATAGTAGTATTGAACTTAAAAATGAGAAAAAATGTTCAATTTATAAATTCAAAACTAACCTATTTTGAAATATTGTACTATTGCACATAAAAATGATAAGATATTAAGCCGTATGTGATCTGCAATACGAATATATTTTTGAATATGGCACTTATGAATAAATAACTTCATCTGTCTTTTAGCAGTATTTTGGAATGTTGTAGTTTTTCACAAGAAAATACATCTGTTCGTTCTGAATGACTGTTGACAACTGATAATGTGTTACTTTTGCACGGAACTCAGTCACATAAACGGTACAAAACAAAACTAACGTTTGTGCGTTTGCGGGTGTTTTTGATCATAAAACAACGGGTGTTTTAGCAAAATAATAAAGTTTCATCGTTTTGGAAACATTCTATGCAATAAAACAATTTTTGATATTTTTTGAAATGTGTGGCTTTTGTATTTAAGGAGCGATGTTATGTTTTGTTATATAAGAGTCAGATGATATTAATGAAATATAGATTGAATAAAAAAAATATTTTTTGTAACATAAACCAGTAATACAAACTAGCAAAAGTTATTATAACAATAATATAATACACATTAATTATATATTAAAATTAAAAACAAGAAATGACTTTCGGTTGTGTGTCTATCGAAGAAGAACTCATACTATATTTTAAAAACTGTTTTTTTAGACAATTACAATAGTAACCCTACAATTATAATTTTAATACCCTATAACAATAATTTCTAATTATTTTAAAAATCAACTCTACAAAGTTCGTTATACTAAGAATGATTTAATTGTATTGTATAAAAACTATACAAATTATATACAATTATAAAATAATAATTTTAAGAAATTAATTCATAATCATCATCATTAATGTTTCTTTCTAATTTCCATGTGTCTTATCTAGAGACTATCTTTACATTTTTATTATTATTGACTATCTTTCACATTATATAAAAAATATATAGGAAAATATATCTAGAAACAAGAAAATATAGACATGGTAAATTTGTATGGCCTACAATAATAATAATAATGTAATATATCAATAAACCATAATTAATCCTACATGTTCATAGAGATAAGAGAGAAACTAAAAATCTCAAAATGTAATTAAAAAATATAATAAAAAAAATATAATTTTATTGTATTATTATATATGTATATGATAAAATCCCTATATGCATAATATCTAGTCTCTGAAGAGCGACAATAGCGCACGTATTTCATATTATAAATTTTCATGACTAAATAACTTACATAATTAAATTTAAAACATTGCCGTAAAATGTTGTAAAATTTCAACTCTTCAACGTGACGCCATTATTAATAACGCAAAAGTTGGATCGTTCTATAAGGTTATGTCATAACTACAAATGACTTCTTTAATTTTATAAAGATACATATTATCTGATTTAATATGTCTATTATATTAACTTACTTTGAATGTTTTGAATATTTTTACCATAAGTAATAATGACGTGAGATAAGTTGTTAAACATTTGCTTAAATGTTCTCTTGCAAAGTGCCTTTACCATTTCAAAAGAAGTTCGTTCTAAATAAATAATAATAACACAAATGAAATAATTACACCTTCAAGGAGCCTTTTGCGGAAACGAAATAATTAGTACTTGGCGGGTGTAGGGACGGAGATCAATGATCTATTAATCAATGATCTTTTCCACCGGTGACGCTGTCATGGCCAGTAGGGCTAACAGCAGAGACACAAAAAAAAAATATATTTATTGTCAAAATATATTTCTTAAGCCGATCGATCCCAATGGAAGTCTTAATTTTAGATGATTTTCCTCACGTCATCGTCCTCACTGTAAGTTACAGACAGTATTTCGGCCACCTAAATATCTTGACGAATGACGTAGGTGTTTTCAAGATTATTTTATTTAGAAACGGCTTATAGCGTACGTTTTAATAAAGTATCCGTACTTTACAGGAAAAAGTTTTTAATAGTTTAAATATTGGTTTAGTTTTACTATCGGCCTAGAAACCGATCATAACATCTATAAAGATAATAAAAAACTGCCTTTATTTGTAAAACAATATTCTTAGTTCAGGGAGAACAAAATCCACTGTAACATTTATGGATGAAGATCTGCGCAAGATTTTGAAAGACGATACAATATTCTACTCCGTCGCCATCACCCGCTCATGAGTAGTGACTCTGAGTTGGTTAAAAACAAGTTCGTGTTAGTAAGTTAAATTTCTAATTAATTAAAGTAATTATTAAATTAAGCGTTTAAATATACATAATAGTAATTACGAATTCTTTTAGTTTATATGGAAATAGAACACCTGTAACCAAAAGAAATATAATTTCCGCAAAACTTCCGTATATCTTCAGAAGTATTTAGAGCGATTAGAAATATCTTCACTACACTGTTGATGATAAACTTTATTGATATATTTAAATATCTGAAATAACTATATTTCCTTTAATAAGAATTAAGAAAAATTCACAATAATACTGCATTTTTATGAATTTTTCTTTAATATAAAGTAAGTTGTACATTGACTAAAAATGGTATTGTAGGTTACAGTGCTAGTCTTAAATCTATATATGAAGGTAGATATCAAATATATGGACCAACTTATTAACACCTTATAAAATTAACAGATACTTGGAACATAGAACATTCTTTCCACAAGGCTACTGTAAGTTTTAGTATTAACGGTAAACAAGTCATAAAATCTAAAATACAGGCCTGCTGGTGTAATTATTCAGTTTGTTGTAAATTATAATAATTTTAAACATATTCGGAGTTGTTTTCTTGAGCGGGTTGTAGCGATAGGGTAGAATAGATATTGTGCAGATCTTTGTCTATTGTGTTTGAAATACAAGCAGCTGTATTCGACTTTAATACTATTAATTACCGGTTGCAAGGTCTATAAAAGCTTCAAATTAATATAAGGCATAACATAATTATTATTCTTTAATTCAGAGTAGTTTGAGCTTGTCAATAGATTAGAGATATTTAGTTGTATTGTCTTGAATCAGGGAACTAGAAATGACGTATTTTGTTATTTTATTACAAGAACTAGACAGGACAAAAGATGAAAATAGCCATCGATATGATAAAGGCGCTGAAAGGCGCTATATTTGTATCTAAAGATTTATTTTTATTTAAAATACATAAAATAAGAAATTAATCAATATTTTCTTTAAAATACATCAATATACGTTGCGCTGAATGATATATTTAAAAATATCCTAAATAATATTAGAATCCTATTTTTTGCTTATTACGGTGTGTCGTTATTTCATTCATTTCGTTTAAACTTGTATTCAGATTCAATTCATATTATAATACATAACAATAAGATATAATAATCAAATGCAGAAAATATTTTAATTTAAACAAATAAGACGTCAAAGTTTTAAAAGTGTTTAATTGCGTATAAAAGTATTTTGTCTAATTTGATTTTTTTTCTGAAGTATTCATTATACCCACCAAAAATATTTTCAAATCAATCAAAATATTTAAATATTAAGAAATAATTCAGATTTCTCTCATTAAATGTTGGCGTACATTATTTATAAGTAAAACATATATATGGCTATTAAACAAAGATTTCTTGGTCGGTTTGGAAAATGATATATCACTTTGATCTCAAGGACCGACCGCTGTGACACTACCAATGATGTATTCCCTTCTTTACACTGACTAAGATTTATAAGCAATAGAAGTACAATTTCGCGATTTGTAAGTAAAGTTATATTTATATAATTTATGTTAAAAAAAAGAGACAGGGACTAGATAATAGTGGGAAAAACAAAAGTGTTATCCGTCTGTAACATGACTAAGTAACAGCTTAATGATACATGACTGCTGTGTGTGTGATTACAAAACAAGAAGTAATATGTGAAATTCTGTATAGGTTTTAAATACCAAGGATATTCATATTTTTGATTGATTATGTTCTAAATATGACAAGGGAGACCACGGTTTAACTATTTTAAATTATACTATGTGTAACAAATAAGTTAACTCACCTAATTTTTAGTTCTTTTAGATAAATAACAACTTAATATTATGTGCAAATAATATAATAAGTCAGTTTGTTTTAGTTCCGATCGGCGATGGACAGGTGCTAATGAGACGTGGTTAACGAGCCATCTGCATTCCGTAAGCCTAAAGCTACAACATTTTAGAGAACGGTCTCTTTAGTAAACGATATCTTAAAATAAGAGGCTAGAAAGGAGAGAAGGAGCATAACTCTTCATAGATATTATAATTATTAAAAAAAGCCGTTGATAGCATTAAGTAACTTTCATTTGCATAACTTTTATAAGCATACGAAAGTAACTTTTCATATGCAAACTGCAGTTTGTAGGCCAACTACCACATTCGATAGGCACCTTTTAAAACTTTTTGTAAAATATTGAACCAAAATTATAAAGCACGTCACACTAGGTATTATATTAAATTATAATTAAAATAAATAAATTGCAAAAATACATTATAATATTTGTTTGGAGTTTACCTAAACAAAAAAGATATTATACTCGTATATCATATTTTACCTAGTGTTGTTTGTCTACTCTACTTATAGTTTTTTTTTGCATTATTAACGCTTGATTTAATATAATTGTTTTTAACATGCTTTTACTTATTCTATTGGGGTATTTTTAAACAATCCGTTAATGTCCCGCACAAAAATTCAAATTATTCGTTGGTCAAAAATTCTTTTATTTTATAGTGTAGTGTAAAAGTTTTCCATCAATATAGAAAACTTTTAGACTTTTAGTTTTAGTTGTTTAGTCCTTTTTTGATTTTGATGAAGTAGAAATACAAAAATATATTATCCAATGTTTTGTTGGAAAATCATATCATACCGAATCCCTTAACTAAACGATGGCGGGCATTCGATTAAGTTTTAACATTCGAAAAAAAATAAGCTCACCTGAATATTTTTTAATAATTTTTCCTCCATTAACGATTTTTTTTTCGTTTATAGATATATAACACATTTAAATCACATAACTTTCAAGTTAAACTATCATATGTAAAATATACCGTTATTAATGTTAAATTACGCTATCCTTTATTAAAACATGGTTTCATATACATGTCGGGTGATACATCTCCCTGACTATACAAGCAGATTATGTATAGTAAATGTCATATCTCTTGAATACATACACTATGGTTTGATCAAGAGCTTTAATCTATTGAAGGCTTTGTATGTCGTCTATCCGAGAATAAAACTTGATAATGAAATATCTATTTTGAAGGTCAATCTATTCAGATGCATTTATAATAAGTACGTTTTAAAATATAAAGAACACTAATAATATATTTTTTTTATGAGTTAAAATTAAAAAATATTCAACTGAAACGTTTTAATGCAGAAATTGTATATTTTTTAATTTCAATCAAAAGCATCCCCAAATTCTTTAAAGTCCATATCAAGAGTTATAGAATATAAAATTGCATTTACGGATAAATATGCTAAGAGGACAATGCTCAGTTCTAGATTTTATTAAACTCGAATCTTTAATTTGTCTTGTAAAATGTGACTTTCTTCTATTCTTTTAGTTTTAGCATGGTTCTGAACAAAATTCGGTAAAGAATAGAATTCTTAATTTGCTTTCCATTTATTTATTCCGATAATAAATTTTCTCCAATTCGCATTGTAATATGTTATAGTAGCAATTATTAATCTACCTGTATTATTAATATCAGGTGTTGCAAAAAAAAGTGCTTTATAGGGTGTTAGATTTATTATAATTATATATTTAATATTAAATATGTTTTTCTTATTAAAAGCAATAAATTAAGAAACGAGTTGAAATTGAATAATATTTATTTATCACATTACTACACATATACTAACAAAAAGTGACAGGAGTACAGACGTGTTTCGTTGTTCTCATAAATAAAAATCTAAAACAGTGTTAAAAGTTTTTTAAAAGACAATATTAATGCAGTTATAGTTTTTTTTAACTACTTTCCATAACTTTTAGTGATTGTATTAACTTTTCTACGAGTGAAGTGCGGATAAAAGAACAAAATAGTTGGTGTTTTTGTGCATAACTAGTTATTGACGGTACCTCGACATAAACTGTACAGTAACTACCATCTCATTAAATATCACCCATCATCGACTCAACTAATGTTAAAACTTTAACCACTCATTTGATTAGTGTGACGTCTCAAACATCTGGTGTAGCGGTCAACGCTGTGAACTGCAAAGCTTATAGAAACTAGTTTTCTCGGGTTCGAAACTCACCGGGCTAACTCAAGTTTAAGATATTTTATTATTTCTACCTAATCGATTTCTTCTATTAATCATAATCAGTGCATATTTTTACATATTTTTAAATAATTAATATTATTTTTATAATAGAAGAATATAATAAACATGGGTTTTACATGCAAAAAATGCAATCTTAATATTGCAGTATCCCATAAAAGAATTAAATGTACTTTATGCTCACAACTGTACCATACTGAATGTGTTAAGTTGACTAAGGAATTGCCATCGCTTAGATCTAATTGGAAATGCCCAAACTGTACACAAAATAAAACACCTTCAACATCTTCTGCATCTGAATCTTCAACACCTGTAGAACAAGGGTTTAAGAATTATACAAGTATAGTCTCCGACCACACTCTTAAAACCTCTGAGTTTTTAATTCATTTTGAATCCATTCTTGAAGAAAAACTCAAGCCAATGGTTGAAACGATTTTAAAGGAAATAAAAGCTACCTTTTTAGCCGAAATAAAGAGGGAGATTGGAGTTGAGTTTAAAGTGCTGGAAGAATCCTATAACAAACTACATACTGTTTGTGAAAACTTAGAAGAAAAGTGTACGTCATTCGCAACTAAACTTTTATCGAGCGAACGCCAGATAATAGATTTGCAAGATCAAATAAATAATCAACAGCAATGGTCTAGAATGTCAAACATAGAAATCGTAGGCCTACCGGAAGTGTCCAGAGAGTCACCCATTGCCACTATAATTAAGATAGCCAAACATGCTGGCGTGGACATAAATTCTGATCAAATTGAATTTGCGTCCCGTGTACAACCACTGAACAATAAATCGGGCCGACCAAAAACACTTGTCGCAAAAATAAGAAGCCGTGACATAAAAGACCGTATACTATCGGGTTTAAGAAATTCAAGAGGTATAAACACGCAGGATATAGGACATAGTGGCCCACAACGTAAATTTTTTGTCAACGAGCATTTAACACCGCAAAATAAACAATTGTTGAAGAAGGTTAAAACTCTAGCACTGGACAAAGCGTATAAATTCGTCTGGGTTAGAAACTGCAGAATTTTTTTAAGAAAAAACGAAGAATCTCCTGCCTTATCTGTAAACAACGAAAAAGATTTAGGAAAAATTATTTAATTCCAATTATAATTATTTATACGTTGTTTTTGTTGTTGTCAGAACATAATTTTCTTAAAAATGTCACTTATTTTAGCCGTACGTATGCAAGGGGCTCACTATTTTTACGAGAAAGCTACACACTACTATACATACTCACCATCATTAAATACACACACTTATTGCCTTACAGCTTAACTTACTCATATAATACCGTACCACTACTAAATCCTAATAATAATAATAATAATATGTCTATTTTTAAAATAAAACACCTTTATTTCTATATCTGGCCTTATATATACATTTATAACAAAAACTATATATTTTCATTCGCATATATGTTTATTATAATTAAATATTTAAAATATTATACCACATTTAAGGCTCTACAAAATGACTAGTTCACTAAACTTATTTTATCAAAACGTAAGAGGTTTACGTACCAAAACCGAGGACATACGCTTAAACATACTAAGAAATGACTTTGATATCATTCTTATTACCGAAACATGGCTAACGGAAGGGTTTTATGATAATGAGTTATGTGATGATAGGTATACAGTTTTTCGTTGTGACAGAAACTCTAATACTTCTAATAAACTAACCGGAGGTGGAGTCATGATATGTTCTAAAAATTCGTTGCAAGCACAAGAAACACCTAACTGGTGTAGTAACGAGGTTGAAAATGTCTGGATAACTATACCTGCTAAGAACTGTCGTAATGATAAAGACCTTCATATTGGAGTATTTTATATTCCACCAGATGCTCTGCAAGCATCCCGTCTTTTTCACGTGCAAAGTTCTCTATTAAAAATAATGTCTATGAGACCAAATGATTCCTATATCATCTCGGGTGACTTTAATCTGACAAACGTAGGTTGGACTGATGTTGGGCCACTTCAATCAAACCAAGGATCGACATTGTTACAGAACTCAACAACTGAATTAATAAACACCTGTAGTCTCTTCAATTTAACACAATATAATAAGGTAAAAAACTGTAGTAATAAATCATTGGATCTAATTTTTAGCAATTTTTTAATCTGTGTACAGAGGTCTGATCAAAATTTAGTTTCTGAGGATAAATACCATCCTAGCCTAAAAATAGATGCTTCAGATTTTATGTTAAAAGACCTTAAAATTCGACCAACCAGAAATTATAATTTTTGCCGTGCTGATTATAGTACCATAAACACAGAGCTGGAATTAATTAATTGGACAGATGTTTTGGGTGGCAACTCTATCGATGAAATAACACAATCATTTTATGAAAAAATTTACGAAATTATTGACAAGTATATTCCATTAGTTAGTGTTAGCTATTCTAAAACTTACCCGGTATGGTATAGTAAATCATTGAAACATATTATAAAAGATAAACTCATCGCTCATGAAAAATGGAAGTTGTTTCGAAACCCAAGAGATTACGATGAGTTTTCATTGTTAAGAAATAGACAAAAAAAAATTCAAAACAAATGTTATAACATTTTTAAAACAAATATACAAAATAATATAAAAAAAGATCCTAAAAATTTTTGGTGGCATCAACAAACATTAAGAAAAAGAAGGAATAAATATCCATATTCAATGACACTACAAGACAAACCGTATGAAGATATTGAACAAATTTGCTCAGGATTTAATCAGTTCTTCGAGCAAGTTTTCTCAAAACCATCATCCAGTTACTCTGACTTGCATCTGCCACCCAATAAAAGCGATGATTTTATAAGTAATATACATTTAACGACTGACTTTGTTTTGAAAACAATTAAGAAAATCAAAATTACGAAGGGTGCAGGAAGTGATCGCATACCATCAATATTTTATAGTAAATGTGCTACCAATCTTGCCGGACCTTTATGCATACTTTTTAACAAGTCCTTGAATAATTTCTCAAGTTATCCAACTAAATGGAAAGAGGCATTAATAGTACCAATACATAAAGGTGGAGCCAGAAATAAAATAGAAAATTACAGACCTATATCTATACTGAACTCAATAAGTAAAATTTTTGAAAAAGTAATCCATCACTTTATTTCACCTGTCATATATAAAAACATACCGCCGGAACAACATGGATTTATTAAAAAACGTTCAACAGTTACTAATTTGTCTGTTTTCTCTAACTATGTTAGAAAGTCTATGGATCAGCGATTACAAGTTGACGTGATTTACACAGATTTTGAAAAAGCATTTGATCGGGTCGATCACATGATTTTACTATCAAAACTTCAAGTACTTGGCATCCATGGCGACCTATTTCGATGGTTTAAGTCGTACGTTAAAATGAGAAGGCAAGCAGTTATAATAGGAAGTGCTCGTAGTACTTTTATTGAAGTATCGTCTGGAGTGCCTCAGGGTTCTATTTTAGGCCCTTTACTTTACAACTCATATATATATGACATTGTAACTTGTATTGAATACTCGCGATGTTTAATGTTTGCCGATGATAAAAAAGTTTTTCTTGCAGTAAAATCTCTTAATGACTGTAAAAAGATCCAAAAAGATTTAAATAGCCTTTTTGAATACTATAAACGCAATAGAATAATTATTAATATCAAAAAGTGCCAGCAAATAACCTTCAGCCGAAAACGTAACAAAATTGAATATATATACCAAATTAATGGCAACTCGTTAAAATCAGTTGATTCTATTAAAGATCTTGGAATCCAATTAGATTCCAAATTTACAATGAGTGAGCACATTGACTTAATCATAAATAAAGCATACCAGCAGCTTGGTTTTGTAAAACGTACATGTCGAACTTTTCGTGACGTAAATTGTATTAAAGTCATCTATTTTGTTTACGTGCGTAGCATTTTAGAGTACGCTTGCAGCATTTGGTCACCACATCAGGTTATATACTCAGAAAAACTAGAGAATATTCAAAAGAAATTTATTAAATTCTTAAGCTTTTTAGATTTCAGATCTTTTCCTTCTTATTCTGTTGCATGCAATTATTACAAAATTGATTCTCTTTCTGTTCGTCGCCGTCATTGCGATGTATTGTTGTTGCATGCTATATTGTCCGGAGATATCGATTGCACTGAGTTATTATCTGAATTGAGTTTTCGAGTACCTAGCCACCGTACAAGGCACACCGAATTATTTGATATACCATGCGCAAATACAGGTTATGCCCAAAATTCGATTGTCCATCGTATGACCTCTACGTATAATAAATTTTATTCACATATCGATTTTTTTAATATATCTATATCAGCTTTAAGGAAACACATAAAACAAACTAAATATTAAATTATATTATCTCAGATACACATAAATTCATTCTTGCAGCACATCAACACACACACACACATCAACACTTTCACACATTACATCCACACTTACACTCACTCCCTTAAGTAGCTTTTACAACCAAAATTTTGAAAATTTTGATTTTTTTCCCCTTTATTCGATTTAATTATCAATTGCTTGAACTTTAACACTGTTTTTATTTTTGTTTTTATTTTTCTTTTTCTTTTCATAGTATTGTTAATTAGTGTAATCCTTTTTTGGTCCTATTTTATGAAAATATTATTTACTGTAACTTTGAAATTATGTATGCACTGTTGGATTACCCAAGAAATAAATAAATAAATAAATAAATAAATAAATTACTTTTTTAATATATTTTTCAACTATGATATTATTACTAAAATGTATTAATTTAACAATTATTGTTACATATCATAACAACTTACAATGTCTCTCTTAGCCGGTAATGCATATCTGGAGAGAGAATTTCAAACAAATCCCACATTATTTATATTCTCTGGTATTTTACTCTAAGATGTAATTATTACAGATTTCACTGTCACTTATTGTTTCCACCTGAACGTCCGAATCATTCATCTATGTATCTACCTGCATGTACTCTAAATATAATACCCCTGTAATATCGTATTAACCAATTACAAAAGTTTATCCATTTTCAAGACAAAAAATACGTAATTGAAAACAAATATTATTCCTTTCCCCTTATTAATATACTCGTATCTACGTAACGTAAGCAACTAAAGTTCATGATATTAATTTTAAACATAAAAAAATATTTTGATTGTAATCACTTTTATGTATACCCCTAAGTTAAAGTTCATTTCTTTTTTTTAAAAACAAAAAAAAACATTTGCATAAAGATTTAACAAGCAAATTTTTAATAATCAGCAAACAATTAAATTTGAAATATATCAATACTCAGTGAATAGTTTACCATGAATTCCAACTTCATTAGAATTAAAAATCGATAGCAACAGGAAGGCAACGCCGACGCTAGCAATAATTATGTGACATTCGGGGAGATTTCGGGAAATAACAAATGGGCACTTAACATTTTGATTATTTTCACACGTAACAAAAAACATTATCTGCATAATTACTTTAGTATAAGCAGTTCTAGAGATACGCGCTTTAAAAAAAACAACTTTGCTATTTTAATACGGGTAACTTGGAATTAGTTAAACATATGTGAATCTATTACATATTATTTATATGTATATTATTTTATATTTATTAACATATAAATGTACAATAGAACAAGTGATAGGGATGTGGTCAGCGAGAATGAAAACTAAATTATCTAGAATGTGGAATGTGTCCGCAATATTACATACTCGTATGTGGATAAATAACCCGGAACGCACATGGTGCATGTTACAACTACTATGTACGATTATGTATTTTACTTCCCGTATGATAAATTGTACCTATGAATAAGGTTGAACTCAGATTTAGGTATATTATACAATAACAATTACTTAAACTGCAAGTTTTATCGGGATTTCGCAAATCTTTATAAACGAGACAAAATTTAGAAGTTATTGGTAAATATAGAAGGTATTCATGTCTTATAATTATATTTTAGTATTTTTTATATATTTAAAAATATAAAAAAAAATTTATAGTCGTTTGAAAGTTAAATAAGTTGCAGCTATTTTTATTTGATAACACACTCAAATATATAGTATAGCGAAATAGTAAAAGTCACGAGTTTCTTTGCTATGCTAAAAGTAAAAAGTGAAAACGGTCATGAAAATTACGAAATAAAATAAATTTGTCTCATCTTTTTAAATAAAAATATGATGAATATGTTGAAATAAATTAAAATTTTGAGTAGGTTACTTTTAAATGACTACTCGAAAGCCTATGCAATTGTTATCAAATTACAATAAAAAATAGCGTTGATAGTTTTCAGTATTGATTTAGTATTTTTTTTTTATTCTATGAATATTGAATTATCTTAAATATATTTAACTTTTACAAGTCTTGTAGTTTAAACTAATTTCGTTGATTCCTCATGTAAGAAAGTTAAATACATAATTCTTATACATATGGTTTTAAAGGGAAGGACTCAACCTGAGACTTAAAGTGAAATACCTAGCTGTCAAAGTTGGAATTGTGTTAATTAAGCTTGTTGAGGTACTCGTATGATACTCAACATGCTCATGTGTCAGATTAGATATGTATGGGAGATACGGTTATGTGTCTGTTTTATTAACTATGACGATATTCATTTACAGTAAATATAGGAATCTGTATCGACGTTAAAATTAAACACCGTTAAAGCATTTGAGAATGAAGTCTAAAATGCATCAATAGGAAAAATGGTAAAAAAGTTTTTTTTTTATATTTAACTCAACTAACTTGACTGTTTATTATTTAACAAGCTTTTTATTATTATAATAAAGGTCATTGGGCACAATCCAACCCGGTCGCGGACATTAATGTGATAATGGTATAAAATGAAAGTGTATATTTTCCCTTAATATTATATGATGTTACTTTATTTGGAATCCATGGGAGAAAAAAGATTGAAGCTAAAACATATTGTTAAAATGTCGTATTTTTAGAGTCTACTGGATATGCTATCGTTCTGTTAATAAACTACAAAAAAATCTGAGGAAAGACGCCACACGTGGTCATAACGGCAGGTAAATCTTCGTTCTCTCTCTTTCACACACATAATGACATTTCACTCGTTGCGCTAACGCATTGTTTCCTCCGGTATGTTACACTTTGCAGTCCTTCGTTGTCTTTCGTGGTGATCTGTGCGTTTACCAGTTATATTTTGTCGACTACATAAGCAGATTTACTGGACCTGATTATTTGCCTTTGATATGGATAGACGTAATACTTGTGTTACATGTAACAGATCCGTGTTATGTCGGAGAAAACACATACTTACCGAATTGTTTTTCGAAAATTATCGGAATCACGCAGTGTTATTGCTACAAGAAATAATACCACGCGAGGTAAGTGTTGTATTAATATGCTTTATTTGTCTATCTTAAATACATACGTATTTTACTTAAACAAATAAAGACATCGTTTTATTTAAGTTAGCGACCAGCGAGAGTATAAAATAGTCTTCAGAGTGTTGCCCCCGCTTTTATCCAAAAACCTTTAATACTATAGATGTGGGTTTTTGTCAGTATTTCTACTTTGTTATATGATTCAAATGACAAGACGAAAATTTTGCCTATGTACACTTAATTGTTAGTGAATAGTTATATAGTAATGTTAGTTATTGTTCTATTAAATAGGTACAAAAGGATTTTGCCGAATTGTATGCCCCGCGTGATGAAATCGGCAGGTATGTTCATTCCCTCTCTCTCGTACATAGTCGAGTATTTTTGCACGTGCGCATTGTTTCCTTTGTTTAATGTTTTATTACAATCCTTCGTCGTTTTTATTTGTGATTTGTAATAATAATACAAAATCTTCCCTTACCTTACCTTCCCTATGTCCTTATGTAGTTGGCAGCGGATAGCTATATTGTGAAAAAGCAGTCTTGTTGATGATAAGCATTAATCATTGTTATATTTTAACTTATTTCAGATTCCTTTTGATGGTACAAGATCAATATGTCATCCATGCTGGCAAAGATTTGATCGCGCTGTGCACAATCAAAATGCACAAGATCAACTTGATCAAGGAACAGCAGTCGAAGGTCAAGATTTACTAACTATTCCTGGATATTTACGAGCATCGAACACTGCACGACGCTGCATATTACAAAACTGCAGGAACATTGCAACACGAGGTGTACCATTTTATGCCAGATTTTATCTTCTTCATAATCATAATTGAGCGAAGCGAACGAAGTGAGCGGAGCGTTTTACTGGAGACTTTTTGCATTCTTTGTCACGAATTGCCTCGAAAACTACTCGACGGAAAATTATGAAACTTTGCAATCAAAAAGACACATATTAGGTGATGGTTTTAAAAAAAAATTTTTGAAAAATGTCCTCAAAAAAATATTTTTTTTTAATATCACGTCAAAAAACTGATAACCCATTGAAGTCAATGGGAAACGATAAGTCAATACACTGGGCTCGCTTCGCTCAATATGCAAACGGCATCCGAGATTTTGCAAGCGCAGCGAGTCGAAATTGAGGGTTTATTGGCGCCCCTTGTTTATATGTACCTGATCTAGCGCGAGCTTGCCAGCCTCATATAATGACAAATGATTGGGACCTGCTTTTGAATGATCAGATAACACACGAAAACTTTAATAGTGCACACGTGCTAGACCTAATAAATCTATACAAATGGGGATACGAGCATCAAAACTTTTTTAATTTTGAAAATATTGAAGAATTTGATGACGACGAGCTGCATTTTTGGACGTCTTTAACTAAAATTCAGTTTAATACTATTTTACACCAAACTCCATCTCTTCGTGTCAGATCTGAATTTCCTGCCACCGTTTTAGGGGTTTATTTAGTAAAAATAAGAACCGGTGAATCAGATGAGCGATTAGCATCAAAATTCAGTATGTCTAGACGAACATTTGAGAGAAAGCTGCAAATAGCAAGACAGTGCTTAACTGAAGATTTCATGCCACAGCATCTGGGCTTGAATCACGTAACTCGAGATGATGTAATTGCCAGAAATCTTTCGATCCCGAATCATATTTTTGGTGGTAACCAAAATGAAAATGGAATTTTCGTGATGGACGGCACGTACTTATATGTACAAAAAAGTGCCATTTTTTTATTCCAAAGAAAAACATATAGTCTTCACAAATTCCGAAACTTAGTTAAACCTTTTTTGGTTGTTTGCACCGATGGCTATATAAAAGATGTTATGGGGCCATATCCAGCGACAACGTCAGATGCCTCAATCGTTCGTCATCTGTTACAGAATGAAGCATCCCCTTGGCATTGGTTTTTAAGAGTTAACGACGTTTTTATACTGGATCGTGGATTTCGCGATGCAATTCCTTTAATTGAAGAATGTGGTTATGTTCCACATATGCCACTTCCAGAGCAAGAGGAGAACAATTGACAACGATAGATGCCAATAAGTCACGATTAATAACAATGTGTCGATGGGTAACTGAGGCCCTAAATGGCCGTTTTAAAAAAGATTACAAAATATTTCGACATACTTATTTTAATGTAGCAATGCGAAATATGATGGCGGATTTCAAAATCACGGCAGCAATTATAAACACTATTAGGCGTCCGTATGAAGATAGTGTATACGTCGAGCAGTTTATTAACATTATAAACGACAACATGAATAGAGAAAATCAACTGTCATTGAAAATAATGTGTCATTGAAAATAATATAAATCGACAAAGAGTTTCATTTATGCCATTAGATGGAAACAATCCAGATTTAAGAGATTTCCCACAATTAACCTACGAAAAATTAATATTATTCACTTTAGGCAGTTATCATTTAAGACTGGCCAGGTCGTATTGCCATGAACACATGAGACCAAATGGTGTCTACTTAATCGAACTCTACCGACACCTAGGCTTAATTAACAATAATATATTGATAAGAGGACGACTCCAGTCGCGACATGTCAGAGCGCGACAATACTGCACATATATTGTAATAAACCCAGCGAGACAAGGAAGACAAAGTTTTGTAGACTACTACTGTTCGTGTATACACAGCCGCCGTACCGTCGGGAGCTGCGCGCATATTGCCAGTATTATTTATTTTTTATCTTGGGCTAGGCAACAACAGCAAATCAATGCCCCTACCGGATTTTTAGATCAAATCACAATTGATATTGATCACGCTGAATAAATAATTTAAAACATGAAATGTTTTTTTTTTTTCGAAATTCCCACAACCCACAACATAGCGACCCTTACCATAATAAACTAGAGGCTTTTATCAATATAATCTCACAATTTCATTTCTGTCCGCCATGGGTTTTTTTCTCATACAATTTGCCCATTGACCTTTACCAAAAAAACTTTTACCAAAAACACCGCTTTCACAATAGAAAAGAAGAATAATTGCATCCTATTTCACACTACCATTCATCTTCTCACAACACCCTAGAGCTAAAGTTTTATGAGGCATGAACTATGTGCGTAAGATAAATGAACTAACTTCACATTAGGCTGGCGTTGACGTAAAACTCGGCTCTCTGCCAGATACCAGTAGTCGAAGATAATCCATTCAGTTTTTGCAAATAATCTTGAAATATTCTCGTAACTCTTTAATCTATATTTGTTATAAAAAATACCTTTAATATTTTAAATATTATTATCATCTTTGGACAATTTGCACTGCTTGGATATTTTATTCATAATAAATTATTATTATATTTTTAATAATGATGGACTTTTTGGTGTAGTAACGTCACAGCAGAGCAGCAGCCTATTTTTTAAAGAATTTAGTCTTATTAAGTATTGTTTTATTTTTTATTTCTATATTTATCTATATAAAATGTAAGTGTCTGTTTGTAATTCGAAATTAACAGCTTTACTTTAAATGCAAATAAGTAACAAAGGCTAGTTACAACCAAAACTCAATTTGTAAATAGTTTCTCTGTCTGTGTGTTTATTTATGCTGAATATCCTGAAAATTGACTTCAAGGGGCTTGAAATGACTTATTACGCCTCGCATGCGGTGGCTATTTCTATAAATTAAGGTTCAGTCAAAAGACTAAAATGATTCAAACTGACAAGACAAATTTAATAGAATGCTCTCTCCGGCCCTTATTATTTTCTAATGATTGTAACAGATAAAAATTAGAGCACAGAAGGAAATTAAAAATTTTCAATAATATTTTTTCACCCTTGATATTAATGTAACAATAAGAGAGGAGCTGGGAAAAGGCCTTTTCTAAGTTAATGTTCGTTATACACAGGTAAAATTATTACACTATTATTTTTTATCTGACAAAAGCTACAGTTTATGTTCTGTGTTTTATGGAATATTATAATATTTATAAAGACATCAGAATATAAAAAGAATAATAGCTACAGAAATTAAAGAAAAACAACGTTGATAATTGATTAAGTATTTATTTATTTTGTCCTTGTTTTTTAAAGTCTGAGACGTCTTTTTGTAACAGTTATACTGAGATTCTTTTTAAAAAATCTGAAGGGATCTAAAAGAGTAGAAAACAGATACTCTCTTTCTTACCCGCACGGCATGACAATCCATTTTTCTCCAATATTCCGAAATACCCAGGGTCTGCTTATTGATTTAACCTAATTTGAGATGTTACCAGCTCTCCGATTATCCTACTAATGTCTAAAACGGCTAGGCCGGTTTTACAAGAGTATCGTTGACAGTTAAATGTTATAAGGAGTAACTGGGACTAATTATATATAAACAACCGTTTTCTTCGCGACGGAAGCCACGGAAACCGTGAATTAATAAATACAGGGTGGGTCAAGAATTTTTGCAAATAGCAACACTTGATTTCTCCAAAACCGTGAGAGCAAGGGGCGCGCGGGTGGCGGGGAATTGTGCGTCGTTTAATGCAATTTTAGTCACGATGGAGCGCTTCACGGGACAACAGTGTGATTTTTGCGTAAAACAATTTTATAAAAAACAACGATTCCTACGTGTCTGTACGACGCCTCTTTAGAGTTGAATACGGATTGCAACGTGTAAGTAAGTGTCAAAATGTTAATTTAATTAAAGCTTGGCTTGGGCGAATATTAAACAAACTGGGCGACCACGTTCAAGAAGAAGCGAAGAGAACATTCGGGAGGTTGAAATTTCTGTAAGGGACGATCCAGAATCATCTACGCGTAAGCGGTCGGCGGCTCTTGCTATACCAAGAACTAGTCTGCGGCGAATCTTGCATTTGGACCTTAAGCTGCGCCCATATAAGCTTCAAATTGTACAGGAGATGAAACTAAACGATTACATTCAACGCAAGTTATTTGCTGACACTATACTGGAGCGATTCTCTAGCCTTGAAAATGTATTGTTTACGGACGAGGCCCATTTTCACATTAATGGTAAATAAACATAATTGTCGATATTGGAGCACGGAAAACCCTCACTATAAACATCAAAAGCCTCTTCATTCACCAAAAACGACAGTGTGGGCTGCCATATCCGCAAAGGCCATAATCGGTCCATACTTCTTTGAAAATTATCAAGGAAATAACGTAACTGTGAACTCAGTGGAATACGTGAAAATGTTGCGAGAGCTTTTGACACCACAGTTGCATGAATTTGAAGGATACAATAGCCGGATTTGGATGCAACAAGATGGAGCAACATGCCATACATCAAACGTGACTTTACCGGTGGTCAAAGAAATGTTTCCTAACAAATTGATTTCTCGCAGAGGTGATATCCCATGGCCTCCCAGAAGCCCGGACCTTACACCTTGCGATTTTTTCTTGTGGGGATATCTGAAGAGTCGAGTATACCTTAATAAACCGACGACCATATCCCAATTAAAAGAAAACATCCACGAGGAGATAGCCGCGATTCCTCGCAGCATGTGTCAACGAGTTTTCCAAAGTTTACGTAGTCGATTGCAGGAGTGCCAACGACGAGACGGAGCACATCTCGACGATGTCATTTTTAAAAAATAATAAATGATAATTACGTTAAATAAATCATAAACAAAATAACATTTGTACTTTTATTTCTAGACATGTTTCAAAAGTGCAAAAATTTTTGGCCCACCCTGTATAAAAAAGACTTCTCGTAATCCACTAATCTATTGGCGTAAATTCAAAGCACTCATGAAGTTAGGAACGAAATATGAGCGTGTCTGCTAGTAATGTAAAAAAAGAACCTTAATTGAATTGCGTTATTTTGTTATGTTATTTATTTTATAAGATATTAGTACTCGTAAAGTTACCGAATTGCAATTATTTAGAGTATGTTTAGAAAAAGATACATTTCTATAATACTTATATTTAAATTAGTTGAATATTAATCAGTTATGAAGGGTGACAATACAGATTTGAAATATCAAATATTAACGTATTAACTTATGCAATTAATCATTGATTTATGTGTGTCAAACGAATGGTAGTGTGTGTACTGAATTTATTCTTAATTTAATGTATTGCTTATGTATTAATTACAAAAATATTTGCTTTCTGCTCTTCTTACGCCCAATTCTATAACTTCATATCCTTTCTATTGAGTAATTTTCAAAAATATATTGTTTTTCTAATTGAGAAAATATAAACCCATATTAACACCATAAAATAAAATTTACGGAAGTACGGAATAACACATCTTTAGTAATTTATTAATAATTATGGTGATATAAGGTATTTTACAACAAACTAATATTTTATTAATAAACCTTATAAAATTATAAATATGATGTAGGCGATTAAAATACAACGATTGCGGATTTTTTATTAAAATGAAATGTTACATTTTCGTGTATAACATTATTATTACAGATAATTTATTTTATATATTTGCAAATATCACAAGAGGAGGCTGAAGAGTTGGTATTAAGTAAACTGCTACAAATAAATATCAACATACTTACTGACATCTCATCTCTCAGCTTTAGGTGTAGATATTTCACACGAGTTTATTTATTCTTTGATTCATTATACAAAAGTACATGTAGTACATAGGTTAGGTTTTTGTATATATTTATATTTTTACTGTTTAAAGTTTAAATAATTAATTAGGTAATTGTAAATAGCAGTTCTCCAAAGAACAAGTGGTTAGTGGTTATTATTATTAATTAATTATTCTAGCCTTCTTTTGGTAATACGCTTTGATAGAATTCTAATTTGTTTTCAAATATCAATTACAACTATGACTCAGTAGTCAATGCTATAACAATATCAATTAATAAGGAAGTTAAAAAAATTCAATAAAGTAAGTTATAAATTATCCTACATACACTATTTAAACCAGATGAACTGGTGTCTGGAGTTTCAGTAGTGCAAAGTTTGACTATTTTAATTTTAAAAAAATATGGCTTTTAATTTCATAAAATTATTTTGTTTGAGTGGTCATAATAAGAAGAATAATTAATAATAATCTTGCTTGCTTTGTGCATTCTCTTTCTATGTCAAAAATATTAGTAACTTAAGTAATTTATTACTCTAATTCACTTATATTATAGCAACAAATAGTTATTGTTATGTGATATTTTGTACATTAACTACTTGCTTGTAATAATTATTATATTTCATAGATGTAATTGTTGATGAATTAGTTTGTATCTATTACAAATAAAAATATATGTTATTTGATGAAATATTAATTCATAACATTAATGATATATTTTAAGAAGCGATAACCGAAACTACAGTTTCATCCTTCTCCAACGTTGAAAACTCCCAACATTTATCGCATAATTTTACAATTTTCTTCCTTTCAAGGGAACTCGTTAATTTTAATTACAACATCGTATTTGCACTTTTATCTGGATGTTTTTAAAGGGTTACATCAATAACCCTTACTAGGCTGATTTGAAAAAATATTTAGTAGCAACAAAGAATATTTAAGAAAAAAATTCAAATTAAATTGAAATTATATTGAATCTTAATACAGGCGATAGGCTGAACCAAAATAAAAGCGCAAATTTAGTGTTTTAAGAAAATTCTTATATCCATAGCGGCAAGTGCTACATACTGCTTAATTGATAAGTTCATAAATTAAGTGTAAGGAAATCTTATTTAAGCCTAAAGATATAAATGATCTTCATTGTTAAATAAAGTCACAGTAAAACTCCTGTAATTTATTTGTGGTTTACTCTGGAGGCTTTTACGATTCTCAATGATGTTAACAATACCTCATTGAACAGGAAAGTATTCCAAATCCACTCTTTACTGTAATCGTTGAAATGTAATTTAGGACGATGGTTTGACTTTGAATTTATATATTATTTATATATTTGTATTATTATTTTCGTCATTTACTTTTAGTTCTCAATTATGTATATTTATTTTTAAAGTTTTTAGAAATCTGTGATTGTGACTGTATTTCTTTATAAAAAATTAATCATTTATATATATATATATATATATATATAATAAAATAAAAGAAACACCAGAGTTTTGTAAATCATTAGCACATTATAATATTAACAAATATTTTGTAGCATAAAATAAATTTAGTATAAAATTCTCTCCACCAAGCTACTTCAAGTTTTAGTATCTACGGCTATAAAGTCTTTTAAAAATATGACAAAAGACAGGCCTGCTTAGCTGCTTTCTTCTGTTTTTCTTGGCTTGTCGATGGCAATTACTTAAGCAAACCGCCAGTAGTTTACATTAACAAGATGTTTTATAAAGAACAGACTTTACCAACTAATAATTTTTATTCATGACTTAAAATAATATTCAAATTTGAGTATTAATAATGACAATTTCATACATTTATAGAATATAAAAATATCTTTTGCTCAGATTCGGGACGATATAATAAGGTAGAAACCAATTAAAACAGTGAAGCGCAGTATGTAGGAAGTATTAAAATTTTATCAACACGAGCATTTGAAATTTACAAGCAGCTTTTAGAAAATTCTTTTTGAATTCCATATTTCCAGAGTCGTCAATTTTATTTTTGTGCTTAAATTTTGAATAGTAAAAATTGGTCCAACCGTTTTATAGATTAGCTAAATTAAACAGACAGACACTTTTGTTTTTTAAATATATGAAGTGCCCTATATACTAACATATGCATTTAATGAAAAACCGTTTATTTGAAATTACAAACATACAATTAAATTTTATTTAATGTATAGATACATACAAACTTCATCAATTATAAAAAACATATTAACCCCATTTGTTTCCACGTAATATATATAGGTACAATTTTGAATGTCAGTGTAGAACATCATAGCAAGTAACATACATTTTATAACAAAATGAATTGTGACCTGAAAAACACCAGGACAGTTAATTTATAATAATAATACGCTTATTTGTTGATAAGATTGGCGGAGCTATTACGAATATTAGCCTCGTATTAGCCTTCTGAAAAGACTGCAATTTTAATTTAACATTATCGCTGTTTCCATCTTTAAGAAGTATTCAACTAACACACACAGAATCTATTGTAAATAAAGGACAAAACCGAAGTGATTACTAAATGTCTAACTTTAGCTATTATGTGGGTAGATAGGAGCGTGTAGCTTTAAACTTTATCCAATAGAGATCTTCATATACCTTAAGTGTCCTCATGAAACACTATCCATTTAGACGTACTTAATTGTTTAGAATGTATTTTATGACATGAACTTGATTAAGTTATATTGTAAAATAAAAATAAGAATGATCTAAGTGTATTACATAGTTTGTAAATTTTAAGGGAATTACTATTATTATTTAAAAAAACTTGTTATTTAACTTTAAACTAGGTCACGCAAGCGGGGTCGTGAGCTGAGCTAACTTTTGCTCTGTGCACGGCAGGCTATTTACTACGATGTTTTTTAGCTTAATCCTTACAAACGCTACGAGAGTTAAATGGAAATATAGGATATTATCAATAAATCATTTGCCAAACATGTCAAGCTTGATATTCGTTTCAGGTCTTTAAATGGAAAATTTTCTACAGAATTGCTCATAACACCCTTCTTTTCGTAATGGCATCACGCTGAAACAATCAGGTGCTCTGCGATATTATTGATACAGAAGAAAGCCACTTAAGTTTAATTCGCTATGGAGAGTTGTGAATTTGACTCCATTCCAAAAATAATCAATGATATCTTCATAATATTCAGTTTTCCTCATCAGCACGTAGCTGCCGCTATTCGTGTTAAATATAAATCTAGCACCTCTAGTTTTGTTAAAATGGGGGGAGAAAATAGAAGAGAAGTATTATCAGGTATCCTGCAATTTTGCAATTCCCGTAACTGGGATGAAAATCAACATAGGAATAAGTATTTAATGATTTATTTGTGGAGCAATTATATTGAGGGACACAGTCGAATAATAAATTCAAGTAGGAAGATAATGAACAAAAAGAATTGTAAAACAAAAATTACTATCTATAATTCAAATTATTTTAAAGTTTACTGCTGAAGTGAAACCATACTGTTCATTTCGATTCTCCTATCTGTCCAATCATGATGAGCATTAACTCTCATGAACCGTTCCAGTAAGAAAGCGTCGAGCACTTTCTGACGTCTTACACGAAAGTCTTTAAAGCTTGTTGCTGTTTCCCGTCGGATAATGATTATTTGCAGATCTGCAAATCGTTGAGGAAGTACAGTTGCCATCGTTTGAATTTCTTGTTCAACCTTTAAAATATGTCCTGCATAACAAAACTGTCCAAGCCCACCGCTTGCCCTGAGCCGATACACTCGCATAATTGGTTGTCTGCGTGCAATGAGTATAGTTGCGATCTGTGTCAGCCCTTGTAATTGTGGTGGCACTGCCCCAGGATCCATAAAATTTTTTGCGGTGAACATTCCTGTTGTTCGAATGGAACAGCGTGCAGAGCAAGTATAGGGAAATGTTGCTTCTTTTAAATTGGTTCTTGAACATTTAGAACAGGAAACGTAGCCCAATTTTTCTAATTCTTTATTGAATCGACGCTTTTTTTCTGCAATATAAGAAAGCGTGATATGTATGGCTGCACTATCTCGATACTGCTGTGAACGGACAGTAGTTGCTGTGTATCGCGATGTGCCACTTGCACGCCGTCTGCCTCTTCCTCTGCCTCGTCCACGTTCCATTTTATGATAATGGGATGATATAATAAGATTGAGCAATAATTAAATGGAAGCTTGATGAAACTCGGTGAAATGTATAGCAAGTGAATATAAAATATTAAATTGGGATAGCAAAATGAAAAATAAAATCGAAAGAAAATATTCGGACGGAACCTTGCCTGTTCGAAGTCTCACACGCAACTAAAGCGTTCTTTCAGTTGTTCCTTCTATTTTGCTATTATCTATAAACCTTTTTATAATTATTATTATTAGTGTGCTTCAAGCTCAATGTGAACTGCATTCTGACGAATTTATAGTCAGTTCTGCTCTGTATGAGAGTAGTTACAAACTTTCTTAGATTTCAATCCACTCGTAATTCGTGCATCGAGCAGGCGCGCGCTGGTGAGTCACTGATCGAACTAAATTAGTTCTGTTAATTGTTCAGGATCTGTCGAATGAAATTATCCGAAATTTTGCACAGTCATAAAGCAATGTGGCATCAAACACCATGCCGAGTTTCGAAACTGTGGTACGCGTAGTTTCTGAGCTAGCACGTAAATTGTCCTATACTGAATTAGTAAAATTATACTGAATTTAGAATTACAATTTTTTCTAAATTAAATATATGCTTGGCGCCTTATGCTCGCAATCGTTGTGGCGAGTTTCGTTAATGTAGCTCGAATAGTTTTTAAGAACAGAGAGTTCGCATTTTTTGCGATCTGTCCAGTAAAGAGCTTCGCTTCGCTCAGCTCAATAATAAAATTTTAACAAATTTAAATTTAAATCAAATTTGTACAACAAACATTTTATTAACATTTGAAGTGAAACTTATTTAGAATTGTAATTATTTCAAAATCGATGTAACGAATAAATGCGTTACAATATATAAACAAACACATAAATGTATAGGAAAGAATGAGATAGAAGACATATTGCCCGCTGCTGTTATGGTGCCATCTATTGCTCAACCTTTGAACTACACTGAGGTAAGTATTGAAGTTGTTATATTTTAAAACTTATGATAGATGGTACTGATGCTTTTTAAAATTATTAGTTGAGTTAAGATGTTTAATATAATATAAGCAAATTTAAATAAACATACAAATATTTTAGTTTAACGTATTTAATATGTTTAAAGCTTGGTAGAAAATGATAATCCTTACATTTATCCTAATACTCCTGATATCTCTATATCCATCTCAATCTCTTGGAGGCTTCTTTTTAGAAGATTAACTTCTGCCTTGTGTGAATTGCATATTACTAAGATATATGAACCTTTTCTTGGAAAGAGGTATGAATACTGTAATATATATGTTCAAAATAATATTTCTATTTTATTGATAAATTAAAGTACATTTGCAAGTATTTATTAGTATTATTTAATATCTTTAGCTTCAAGCTTGCCCTCAAATATATAAAAACATAATATAATATCATGCTGAAACCGCTAGATATAAACCCAAATGTGCCTCATTAACATTTAAATTCTAGACTAATAGTTGTTGATAAAATCGAATGAAATACTATGAATAACAACAAATTTATTGTATCATGTCTACAGATAAAAGTAAACTTTTCATTACTATAACGAGTTCGTGAGCTAGCGAAAGGGACGAAGACCTTAATGGTTTACAAAAATCAAATATAATTGTTGAACTTTAAACTGCAGTTTTAAATGTATTCTATTTTGCTATGTAGATGTCATGTCTTAATGTTTTTAATATAAATTCGATGTGCTTTTAAAGATCTTTATTTAAAATTGCTAAAAATATATTTAAGGAGAAAGTAATATTTGTACAAAATAAACACTTCAATACTTTTTCGCAGGTTATAAGGACTTTAATAATACCGGGCAGTTTCTTAATCAGATGGGTACTGTAATTATAAGGTATATAAACTCATATATTATCTTCCACGTAGTGGAAATTAAGATTGAACTAAGCATAACTGCCTTTTTATTTCTTCATTATAAAATATTTTATTTTATCGCAGATCGCAGAGTCAAGACGTTAGAAAATTCAGTGAAAAGGTGCAAAGACCGTTTATTTATACAGGTTTACCTGTCGATCTCTTTGTTCCAAATAATCTCTGAAATACTGGACTGATTGTATTAGGACTATAACGAGAAACTTAAACTACTTATATTTTTAAAAACATTTACCATGCGAACGAACGTATGGTAGTAATAAAAAAAAACGAAATAGTCATATTACATAAAACTAAATATGCTTCTCTAATACTTATTTTATGATGTTAATAAGAGTTTTTATTAAATTTGGGTTACTAGTATTAAACAATCATCTAGACTATAATATCGTCAAAGATCCAAGCTACAAACAGATTATGACATTTTATCCATGCGTCATCTGTTCTTAATGACAATTGAAAATGTTACAGTTAAGCTCAATGAGAGAAGCCTAAGCCTGTGATGACAAACAGAGCGGTTATGAAATATTGAGTCTATATTGAAACGTTTTGAGATGCGTAGATATTGAATTTTGTTACAACTCACACAAAAAAGAATTTACAATAATAACGTAATATTTAACTTGGATAAAATGTTTATTGAAAGTGTTTTCTTTTCTACTGACAATAGAATATATTGATGGTGATATTTTAAACGTAAACTGGTAAAAAATTTGTAGCAAAAAAAGTATAAAAAATAATAAAAATGAATAGACAAGATAATGGTCTCTTCATAGATTGTATTGTACTAAAATAAGGTAATCATAATTAAATAATGTCCAAAAAAACAAAGAATAGACAAGAACAATAGAAATTAGCATAAACTTAAGTAACTTTTACCTTTGAAAATTGAAACAGTTCAATAATAGATTGAAAGTATTTCTTGTGAATCTGCATTGAAAAACATAAATTTATGTATTATGTTACATAGTTAAAAGATAATTAATTAATTTAGATTTTTTTATATAATTACATAAAATTCAAGCTGTTCTCAACATCTACACATAACACTTGATTGAAATAAATGGGTATATATTTTTAGCACTGAATAAATTAACAAAAATAATTTCATATTTGTAGAATAAGAAATAAAGTACTGGAACTAAATAGAACATTGCAGTATTTATTATACAGCCTTTTTCGCATTCTTCTTTTATTTCGATCAGTATTAAAAATTTTATAATTAATTAAAATCTAACACTGGAATCATTCGAGCTTGAAAAACACCGGTGGAAAATTTTAAAACAAAGCGTGAATCGTTCACTTGCATATGACGTCATATATCACGTAACTAAAAGGTAGCGTTCGATGTATCATGTTAAACATTAAGTTTATCGGGAAATGTAAAGAATAAAGCAATTTCTTTATTTATTTATTTAATTAATTCTTCATTGCACAATACATAAAATAATGCACAAAAGGCGGGCTTAATGCCACAAAGACATTCTCTACCAACCTTAGAATATACATGAGAGAACATTGGTAGGCGTGCAAAAAAAAAAACACAAAAAAGCTAAAAATAAAATAAAATCCACAAATATAACTACAATCATATAATATAATAACAAATACAATACATTATAATAATACTATATTATATATATTACTATACTATATATATACTATATTATATATATATATATATATATATATATATATATATATATATATATATATATATATGACGGCGCGTTGATTGAAGTTTATTTTAAAATATAAGTTACGCAATTATATTACTTGATTCTGTAATGGATTGTTATAAAAAATATTAAAATATGAGCGGATAATCCCGAATAGGGTAGTAGGTGTCGACACTGGTAATGGCGGTTGTCATGGAGTTGACAGCTGTTTGCAAGAAGTGCACATTTGCTAACCTATTGGCTCTAAATCCCGTTTAATCTTATTGATTGTGTAATATTTTGTTAAACAGTTTTAAAAGAATTAATAATAACGTTTTGAAGAATACGAGTGTACTTCTATTTTTAATTCCTATCGTTACAACGCCCATTATGAACAATAACAGCCAAGACCGCTATGAGGTTTCTCCCGACGCTCTTACATCAGAAGTGGGATTACCAGCGACGAATAAGGAACAGAATAGAGGTCAGAACGTTAATTTTTCTCTAAATAACGAGTGTGAACGTTGGAAATATCTCTTTGAAGTGCAACAACAGAATATGATGGAATTAATTCGCACTATACGAGAACCATTTGTATCTAGTACTAAAATAACATTACCCGAGTTTAACCCTGATACTCCTGAGTACGACGCTCGAGCGTGGTGTGAAACCGTGGACATATGCTTACAAGAAAAACCTATTTCCGGCAGTGATTTAGTAATCACTATGAGCAAGGCACTCAAGGGAACGGCGTCAGCATGGCTTGCGCAATCTACTTTTACCGGTATTACGTGGCCGCAATTAAAAGATCTCTTCTTAGCTAGATTTGATACTATTGAGACACCAGCTGCGAACTTATGGCGACTACTCAATAGTAGTCCAAGGGAAGGAGAGTGTTTATCTGCGTTTGCCGGGCGATTTATGAGCACTATATTAGCAAGATGGAAGTCTTTATCGAAAGAACAGATTGCGATCGCGCTTACTTTAGCACATACTTCAAAAATTGAGTCACGATTGTAAAGAATAGCATTTACTACTGAGATTGACACTCGTAATAAATTGCAACAGGAACTTATGGCTTTCGGCTTTAGAAAAAGAGGACCCCCGACTAGTGAGAAGACTACTCCGACTGAATTAAAGAAGCCGCGTACAGATAATGCACAGCGATGCTATAACTGTGGCAAGCCGGGTCACGTATCTCCGGAATGTCGAGGAAATAGTAGTCGTGACAGCAATACTACTACACAATTTGAGATTTCAGATACTACCTCCTCTCAGCATTCGAAGGACGCTAGCTCGCAGAAGAAGACAATTACTCCAACATGCTTCAAGTGTGGGGAACGAGGCCACATCGCGCCCCGTTGCCACAGTGCGGATGTCAAGGCCAGCGATGCACGAACTGAACGACGAGTGAATGTCTGATCCATCCAACCTGCCATTGATAAACTTTTAGATGAAACCGGTGAGAAGTTTTCATTTTGCTTTGACTCAGGTGCCGAATACTCGTTAATAAAACGAGTTCTATCTGATAGATTTCTAGGTAAACGGCAGTATGATGCAGTATTATTGTTAGGAATAAGTAATGCGCTTCTTAATTGTAACGTCCAAATTCTTTCTACAGTTTCAATTCAATTACTATTTCATGTGGTGCCCGATTCGTGTATTTCAAATGATATAATGATCAGGAGGGATCTACTTTCATTAGGGTTTTCAATAGAGATTTTTGAAAATAATCTTATCCTTAAAAATAATAGGGCCGTTTCTATTTGTGACATAGGTACAAAGGAAAACAAATTCGAAAGTATAGATTGTGGTGACGTCATCATTCCATCACGGACAGTAGGCGAGGGTATTAAACGTTTACAGATAGTTCTTAAAGCGTTAACTGATTCAGGATTTTCGTTGAACATAAAGAAATATAGATTCCTTAAAACTTCTATCCCATAGCATACCATTCACATAGATGCCAAAGAGTATGTTTTTGTATCAATAGACGCCTTTACTAAATACGTGATATTGTATCATACACGCAATATAGACACAAATAGTGCCATTAAGGCATTAAAATTCAATGTGTCTTTGTTTGGTGCCCCTACATGCGTTATAGCTGACCAGGGTCGATGTTTTGCTGGAAAAGAGTTTAGGGACTTTTGCAATGCATACAACATTAACCTACATCTTATAGCTACCGGTACAAATCGTGCAAATGAGCAAGTAGAACGTGTCACGTCCACATTAAAGAATATGTTAACTGCTGTCGAGGTAGATAATAATAAGTCATGGCAAGCTGCACTGCCTGATATACAGCTATCCATCAACTGTATTATGATTAGGGTTATAAAAGCGAGTCCTTTAGAATTGTTAATAGGAAAGGTTGCTAGGCTCCCAAACTTAATGACATTAGAAACAGATGACATAGAAGTTGATTTAAATCTTATAAGAGAGCAATCGACACGAGCAATAGAAGCTAATGCTTTTTCGGAGAAAGTAAGGTTTGATAAAAGTAAAGCAAAATTAAAAAAGTTTGAAGTAGGTGATTATGTGCTACTTGAAAACCACAACCATAACAAAACCAAACTTGACCCAAAATTTAAAGGCCCTTTTAAAGTAGTTGAGCTGTTGGATGGTAACAGTAAATTTACTTCGGGCCCTTAATTCTAATAGTAGTAGTAGTATAGTACAACTAAGTACGCACACGACCGTGTACGGGCGAATGTTATGTTCCATTAGAGTTGAGTGGTGGACTAGAGATTCCAATCCAGTCAGAATGTGCCGATGACGGCCATGGTAAGTAATTACATAACCTGTGCATCCTACTTTTTAGTCTACGAGACAATGGGTAGCCTGTGTGGCATCTGGCCTGTGTGGCATCTGGCCTGTGTGGCATCTGGCCTGTGTGGCATGAACTGGCCTGTGTGGCATGGACTAGCCTGTGTGGCAAAGACTGGCCTGTGTGGCAAAGACTGGCCTGTGTGGCAAAGACTGGCCTGTGTGGCAAAGACTGGCCTGTGTGGCAAAGACTGGCCTGTGTGGCAACGACTGGCCTGTGTGGCAACGACTGGCCTGTGTGGCAACGACTAACCTGTGTGGCAGAAAACTGCCTGTGTAGCAAATGACCTACGTAGCATTAACTGATGTATGTGACATATGTCATACGTTGAGTGTGACTTTTACCAAATATTTAATACTATTAAAAAAAAATGTAATCGCTGTAAGTTGTATGACATGAAGAAATAAGAATATTGTGTGGTCAGGAAGACCGATCGTGATATAGTATAAAGCGCTATATTTATTGTCCACAGATGAGAATGGTACACACGAGGACGTGTGACAATGCAGGACGGCCGTGACGGCGCGTTGATTGAAGTTTATTTTAAAATATAAGTTACGCAATTATATTACTTGATTCTGTAATGGATTGTTATAAAAAATATTAAAATATGAGCGGATAATCCCGAATAGGGTAGTAGGTGTCGACACTGGTAATGGCGGTTGTCATGGAGTTGACAGCTGTTTGCAAGAAGTGCACATTTGCTAACCTATTGGCTCTAAATCCCGTTTAATCTTATTGATTGTGTAATATTTTGTTAAACAGTTTTAAAAGAATTAATAATAACGTTTTGGAGAATACGAGTGTACTTCTATTTTTAATTCCTATCGTTACAACGCCCATTATGAACAATAACAGCCAAGACCGCTATGAGGTTTCTCCCGACGCTCTTACATATATATATATATATATATATTAATGTATATAATAATAAAATATATATAATTTATACATACATGCAACACATAAAAATTATAAATTATTCATTGAAACAAAGTTGTTTTACTTGGCGTTTGAATGAGTCACGAGACGGCGCTTTTCGTATATGTTCCGGTAACTCGTTCCAAAGTCTGACGGCAGTTAGAGCAAATGAGTTGGATAAGAAACTAGTCCGATGAATAGGAGTGTGGAGCAGTAAATTGCTAGAAGAACGAAGTAATCTGTCATATACATCTGCTAAGAAGGAGAAATTGCATTTTAAATATGTAGGAGTAGAAGAATTGAACAAATTCGAGTAAAGGAGACACAAAATTCGAACATTTCTTCGTTTACGAATTGGCAACCACTTAAGTTTTGATCTATAGTCGGAGACATGATCAAACTTACAGAGTCCGAAAATAAAGCGGATACCGTATTAAGGAGGCGATCTTATTTATTTAGGAGGATTTCATTCGCATCGACATAGCACACATCAGCATAGTCAAGGATTGGTAGTAGGAGCATGTTAACCACCTGAATTTTTGCTCTATAGGGTAGAAAGTTTTTTAGCCTTAATAGTGGGTGAAATGTCTTATAAAATTTACGAGATAGTTCTTTAACCTGATAATGCCAACTAAGAGAACTGTCCAGAAAAAATCCTAAATTTTTTACTTACGAAGAGAATGGTATTATGTTGTTGTTATAAATCACGTTCGGTAAAGAATTCAATTCAAGTTAAATACTGAGAGTATGTCGCGTATAAGTTTAAACGTCAGATACATTCGCTTTAAAACCCGAAGGTACTTAACCTTTAATTATATTCACGACAAAAACTTTATTAATTATTAAATTTACATTAAATATGTTGAAAATAAGCAATAGTAAAATTTTATATACATAACTTAAACAATAATTTCCAGTCAAATATCCTATTCCATTAATCTAATCTAATATAAACTACAATTCAGGACGCCGAATTGGTATGTAACCAACCGCTTTGATATCTGTCATAATTGAATTATCTACCCCTTATTATTCGCAAAACGAAAGCCTGTTTAGGAAGGGACAGTGAGCTTTAGGGACAAAATTGATGTCATACGAAACCGCAATTGTGAAGAATGTTTAGACGGCAAAATCGAATCGACTACATGGAAATATTTATTTTGATATGGTGACAAAAACATAAGTATGGACAAAGTGAGAATTGTTAAATTTGTTTCCTAAAAATATATAAAATCAAAACATATAATAACATTAAAAGCTGTAAGAGCATGTTTTGTTTTAATTACTCTATAAATATATTACTGCCCCAAACAATATAATAACAAGTAAATGAAATGTCTTCTAAATGAATATTACTTAATTATTACCAATTATTCACTGTAATAAATTATCTCTCTCTTGTCTCAACGTCTTGACAGAGTTATAATTATATTTACGTGGACACCTTTTAACATCCAGTCATTACTATTTATAGGTTTAATTCATCATAACTTTAGACTTTATAACATTATACAGTATTTTAGAATTAAAAAAGTCTAGTGTTGTTTTAGCAGTATGAATTCGTATTTATATTCTTAAGTACATATATAAATAATTGTAAAAAGCTTTTCATCTTGTAAGGCAAGACATTAGTAGTTGTAGTAGACGAAGTTTCAACGTTGTATGCATCGCAACCAAGATCTTAATATTTATTTAAGCAAGCTGTATAAAAGTATCATTTTCTTAATATTTCAAATATGATAAATTCATAAATACACATATATAAAAATGTCTATAAAATGGAAATAAGTGTTTTTATAAAACTATAAAGTTAATTTTTCGCCAATAAAAAAGTCGGTACCTCTTTGTTGTCAGTTTCAGATACTAATCACGGACTAAATTGAATTTGAAACTGCAACTTTGCTGTAAAAGTAAGCGCTTACCCTTCAATAGCCTTTGGAAAACTAAAATCTTTTACAAAATACTTGGTACTGTGACCATATTTATGTACAACATAATATTAATAAGTAATTTATAAAATGAAAGTTGTTATAATAATTACAAATGAATGATTTAATTTATTGATGAACGAAACGATAATAAATGTTAAAGTTAATATATATAATAAATAAGTAGTCATGTCTCTAACTACCGTTTTAAGTAAATATTATTCGGTTTAGGTATATATTTTTTTGTTTGGATTTTATTTAAAACATTTTTTATTCTGTCGTTAAATGGTCATTTTATAGATTTTGCATCTGACACTTTTGAAAGCAAAAGTGAGAACACGTTATTTTAAAGTAAAGTTAGAAATTTCCAGAAATCGTTGAATTGAAATCGTAACTATTGCAAAGTTGTGATATAGAATCTGAAATATTAATGCATAAACATAATTATATAATATATATTTATTTTGCTGAATATTTGGTATTGTTACTATGAATCCCTATAGTTCAAATGTAACTCGTTAAAATGAAACAAGTATCGTCCAAAAGAATATATTATCCATAAAAACTCGTTCTGTCTTTTGAAATGATACAAGGGCCATCTTACATGATCCTGAACTTCATTGATATCTTTAAATATCGGTAATGTCCATTAATCTTTTAAATAACAGACTAAAAAAGAATGCGTTATGCATTCTTTTGTATTGAGTATAATTCAGTGTTGAATATAAAGTAATTTATACATTAACTGATAATAGTACTATAGGGCACTCCGTAAGCCTTAAACCTACACATGCGTACAGGTATCAAACATATAGACTGAATGATTACTCACACCAACACCGGAAATACAATAATTGATAAATACAGCATATGTTTTTAATTATATTAAACAATTTTGAGAACAATTAAATAAAAAGAACACCAGAGTTTTGTAAATTATTAACACATTATTATATTAATAGATATTTTGTACCATAAAATAAATTTAGTATAAAATTCTCTCCGCAAAGCTACTTCAAGTTTTAGTATTTACGGCTATAAAGTCTCTTAAAAAGATAAGAGAAGACAGACCGGCTTCGGTGCTTTCTTCGGCTTTTCTTAGCTTGTCGGTTGCAATTACTTACGCAAACCACTGGTAGTTTACAATGATAAGATATAAAATAATATATTACCAACATATAATTTTTATACATGACTTAAAATAATATTCAACTGTGAGTATTAATTAATAATGATAATTTTATACATTTATGGAATATAAAAATATCTTTTACTCAGGTTATAGATGATATAATAAAGAATAAAACAATTAAAATAGTGAAACGCATGATGGAGGCAGTTTTAAAATTTTATTAACAACAGCATTTGAAATTCACAACCAGCTTTTAGAAAATTCTTTTTGAATTCCATATTTCCAGAGTCGTCAATTTTATTTTTGTGCTTAAATATTGAATATTAAAAATTGGTCCAACCGTTTTATAGATTATCTAAATTAAACAGACAGACCATTTTGTTTTTTTAAATATATGAAGTGCCCTATATACTAACATATGCATTTAGTGAAAAGTTTTATAGTGTTTATTTGAAATTACAAACATACACTTCAATTTTATTTATGTCTGGATACATAAAAACTTCATCATGTTATAAAAAACATATACACTTTATTAAGGCCTAATTTTTAATCCCTTTTATTTCCACGTAATATATAGGTACCATTTTGGTTCGCTGTCACTGTAGGACGTCATCGCAAATAACTTAAATTTTATAACACACCAGGACAGATCATTTATAATAATAATACGTTTATTAGTTGATACGATTGGCGGAGTTATTTTTCATATCATAAGAGTGAATACAGGATTTCACATTCTATTAGAATTTAGTTCAATAACCGAGCGAAAAGAATGAAATTTATATATTATAGCTGTTTCCATCTGTCAGAAGTCTTCAACTAGCACACATAGTATCTATCGTAAATAAAGGACAAAACCAAAGTGATTACTAAATGTCCAACTTTAACTATTATGTGGGTAGATAGGAGCGTGTAGCTTTAAACTTTATCCAATAGAGATCTTCATATATCTTAAGTGTCCTCATGAAACACTATCCATTTAGACTTACTAAATTGTTTAGAATTTATTTGATGACATAAATTCGGTTAAGTTATATACCTGTAATAGAAAAAATAATAAGAATTATTTAAGTGTGTTACATAGTTTGTAAGTTTAAAGAGAGTTACTATTATTTAATAAACTTTTTATAAATCGTTAAAATTTTATTAGAGATTTGTCTATCAGACATTTTATTTACATTTTTTGAAGTGAAATTTCTTTAGAATTGTCGTTATTTGAAACTCGATGTAACAAATAGATGCGTTACAATAACAAACAATCACTTAAATGCTTAGGAAAGAATGAGATAGAAGATATATTACCCACTGCTCTTATGGTGCCATCTATTGCTCAGCCTTTGAACTAAAGTGAGGTAAATATTGCAGTTATATGTAACTTATGATAGATGGTACTGATGCTTTCTAAAATTGTTAGTTGAGCTAAGATTTTTAATACAATATGAGCAACTTTATATAAAAAATAGAATAGAGATAAATAGAGGTAGAAAATGATAAACCTTACATTTATCCTCATACTCTTGATAGTCTCTCTATATCCATCTCAATATCTCGGAGCCTTCTTTTCAGAAGTTTCCATTCTATTGTGTGTTAATTACATATTGCTACGATATATGGTTTTTTCTTGGAAAGAGGTATGAATACTATAAATATATTTTCAAAATAATTTTTCTAATTAATTGATAATTTAAAGTACATTTGCAAATATTTACTAGTTTTAATTAATACGAGTATCTTTAGCTTCTAGCTTGTCCTAATATATATAAAAACATTACATAATATCATGCTGAAACTGCTAGATATAAACTCAAATGTGCCTCATTTACTTTTAGATTCTAGACTAATAGTTGTTGATAAAATCGAGTAATCCAATAAAATATTTTGTCTTTCCAACCAAAAAGTCGTAAAACTACACAAAAAACAGCGAGCAGCCAACCAAAATAAAAATGAAAGGAACACAATTACTTCAGCACGTGAAAATCTCAACTTTCACCTTGACGTAGCCGTAGCCATGTTAATTATTCTTTAAAATAACTAAATAGGTGTCTGAAAACGGTTATTTGAAATGGATATTGCTATGAATAAAAACAAATTGTATCTATCATGTCTACAGATAAAAGTAAACTTTTCATTACAATAACGAGTTCGTGAGCTAGCGAAAGAGACAAAGAACTTAATGATTTACGAAAAACATATATAATTGTTGAACTTTAAACTGCAGTTTTAAATGTATTCTATTTTTCTATGTAGATGTCATGTCTTAATGTTTTTAATATAAATTCGATGTGTTTTTAAAGACCTTTATTTAAAATTGCTAAAAATATATTTAAGGAAAAAGTAATATTTGTACAAAATAAATACTTCACTACTTTTTCGCAGGTTATAAGGACTTTAATAATACCGGGCAGTTTCTTAATCAGATAGGTACTGTAATTATAAGGTTTATAAACTCATATATCTTCCATATAGTGGAAATTAAAAGTGAACTAAGCATAACTGCCATTTTATTTCTTCATTATAAAATATTTTATTTTAGCGCAGACCGCACAGTCAAGACGTTAGAAAATTCAGTGAAAAGGTGCAAAGACTGTTTATTTATACAGGTTTACCTGTCGATCTGTTTGTTCCGGATAATCTCTGAAATACTGGACTGATTGTAATAGGACTATAACGACAAACTTAAACTACTTATATTTTTAAAAACATTTACCATGCGAACGATGTCGTGGGCACAAATAGTGTAGTATAGTGGTAATATAAAAATAACCGAAATAGTCATATAACATAACACTGATGTTATGTTGATGTTAATAAGAGTTTTCATTAAATTTGGGTTACTAGTATTAAGCAATCATCTAGACTATAATATCGTCAAAGATCTAAGCTACAAAACAGATTATGACATTTTATCCATGCGTCATCTGATCTTAATAACAATTGAAAATGTTGCAATTTAGCTCAATGAGAGAAGCCTAAGCCTGTGACGACAAACAGAACCAGCAATTATGAAATATTGAGTCTTATCGGAACGCTTTGATGCATAGATATTGAGTTTTGTTAAAACTCACACAAAAAAAGAATTTACAATACCATCGCAATATGTAACGGGGATAAAATGTTTGTTTAAAGTGCATTATTCTGTTCTACTGACAATACAATATACTTTAGATGACTTTATAGGTATATAAAAGGATGATATTTTGGACGTATACTAGGCAATTTGTAGCAAATATCATATTAAAAAAGATTAAATTTGAATAGACAAAATAATGGCCTCTTCATAGATTGTATTGTACTAAGACAAGGAATAATGTCCCAAAAAAAAACAAAGACAATAAAAATGAGAATAAACTTCAGTAACTTCTACCTTTGAAATTTGAAAGAGTTCAATAATAGATTGAAAGTATTTCTTGTGAATCTGAATTGGAAAACCGTGAATATTTTATGACATAGTTAAGAGGTAATTTAGATTTTTTAATATTATTACTTAAAATATTGTTCTCAACATCTACACATAACACTTAATTAAAATAAATGGGAATATATTTTTTAGCACTGAATAAATTAACAAAAATAATTTCATATTGTTAGAATGCGAAATAAAGTACTGGAACTAAATAGAACGTTACAGTATTTATTTCCTATTCTTCTTATATTTCGATCAGTATTTAAAGTTTTATAATTAATTACAATCTGATACTGGTATCATTCGAGCTTCAAAAACACCGGTGGAAAATTTTAAAACAAAGCGTGAATCGTTCACTTGCATATGACGTCATATATCACGTAACTAAAAGGTAGCGTTCGATGTATCATGTTGAACATTAAGTTTATCGGGAAATGTAAAGAATAAAGCAATTCAAGTTAAATACTGAGTGTATGTCGGTATAAGTTTAAACGTCAGATACATTCGGTTTAAAACCCGAAGGTACTAAACCTTTTATTATATTCACGACAAAAACTTTATTAATTATTATATTTACATTAAATATGTTGAAAATAAGCAATAGTAAAATTTTATATACATAACTTAAACAGTCATTCCCAGTCAAATACCCTATTCCATTAATCTAATCTAATATAAACTACAATTCAGGGCGCAGAAGTGGTACGTAACCAACCGCTTTGATATCTGTCATAATTGAATTATTCGCAAAACGAAAGCCTGTTTAGGAAGGGACAGCGAGCTTTAGGGACAAAATTGATCTCATACGAAACCGCATTTCTAAAGAATGTTTAAAAAGTAAATTCGAATCGACTATATGGAAATATCGATTTTGATTTGGAGACAAAAAAAAGTAGAGACATTGTTTAAATTGTTAAGTATATTTGTTTTCTAAAAATATAATCTAAACATATAATAACATTAAAAGCTGTAAGAGCATGTTTTGTTTTAATTACTCTATAATTATATTACTGCCCCAAACATTATAATAACAAGTAAATGAAATGTCTTCTAAATGAATAATCCTTAAATATTACCAATGATTCACTGTAATAAATTATCTGTCTCTTGTCTCAACATCTTGACAGAGTAATAATTATATTTACGTGGACACCTTTTAACATCCAGTCATTGCTATTTATAGGTTTAATTCATCATAACTTTAGACTTAATAACATTATACAGTATTTTAGAATTAAAAAAGTCTAGTGTCGTTTTAGCAGTATGAATTCGTATATATATTTTCTTAAGGACATATATAAATAATTGTAAAAAGCTTTTCATCTTGTAGGACAAGACATTAAGAACGAACATAAAGACGTTTAGAAAATAAACATTGATGAATTGCAATACATATATAAGATAAATGTTCAAAGTTAAATAAAAATTGTATCCATCGAAATTGCTTTAAAATAATTAAAATATTTTTTGTATTAATAATAACTATTGATACATTTTGATTAAGATAAAATTAACTTAATCTGTTTTACTTTTATAGTATTTTGTAAATTTCTAAAGAAAAATATTTATTATTTTTTAATAAAGAAGCAAATAAGTCAATCAAAGTTTTTTCATTTACTTTATCATAAAGGCCATTTAACAGTTGAGGATCTAAACGGTGGTGGACGACTTTGTAAATGTATAAATCTATAATTACTACTAATATATAATTATTAGATCATAATATATAGAAACAGTTTCTACAACAGTTCGTTTTTATCACTTAATGTAAGAGACGAAGCTTCTTAGCATTCCATGGATTCACCGTGTCGGTGCCGAGCCCATCGCGTTCCAAGAAGAGGAGCGCAAACAATGCCTGGGACTTGCGACCCTGGTGTAGGTTATTAATAATATAAAGTTGTATTCCTAATATATATTTTTTACTTACACTTATGTCTAGAAAGATTTGAACGACCAATGTAATATACTTTACACAATATTTGTTTTAAGCCGCATAAGCGGTAGGTTGCGACACCCAAATCTTGCATGTTAGGCCGCGTACGCCACTGTACAAGTAAGGATTCATACGTTGTCTATATATGGCAGAAGCCGCACAGTTGAAGTTTCAACGTTGTATGCGTCGCGACCAAAATCTTAATATTAATTTAAACAAGCTGTATAAAAGCATCATTTTATTAATATTAGAAATATGATAAATTCATAAATACACATATATAAAAATGTATATAAAATAGAAAAAAGTGTTTTTACAAAGCTAGCGTTTAAGTTATTTTTACGCCAATAAAAAAATAAAAGAAGTATAAGCATAAAAGTCGGTATCTCTTTGTTGTCAGTTTCAGGTTCTAATCACAGACTAAACTGAATTTGAAACTGCAACTTTGCTGTAAAAGTAAGCGTTTACACTTCAATAACCTTTGGAAAACTAAAATCTTTTACAAAATACTTGATACTGTACCCATGTTTATGTACAACATAATAATAATAAGTAATTTATAAAATGAAAGTTGTAATAATAATTACATACGAGTACAACTGATTTAATTTATTGATGAACGAAACGATAATAAATTTTAAAATTAACACATATGATAAATAAGTAGTTATGTCTCTAACTACCTTCTTAAGTAAGTAGTATTAGGTTTAAGTTAATTTTTTTTATCTGAACTTTATTTAAAACATTTTTTATTCTGTCGGTTAGTAGTCATTTCATAGTTTTTGCGTCTGAATCTTTTAAATGCAAAAGTGAACACAAGATATTTTAAAGTACAGTTAGAAAATTCCCGAAAACATTGAATTGAAATCGTAACTACATCAAAGTTGCAATATATGCTCTGAAATACTAATGCATAAATAATATTATATAATATATATATATATATATAAATGTAATTTTCTTTGGTGATAATTTATATTTCGACATTTACGACTTTTAAGAGTCGAAGATTGTTTCTGTCCACATACATCTTAAATATTGTTACAACAGCTTATATAATTATCTAAGTACAAATAATTCCAGGTTATTTTCGTTAGATAAAGCATTTAGTTTATAAATTCATGATTATACATAGGAAATATTTGTATTTACCGGTATGTATTATTTTCTGTCTGCATAAAGAAATATCTTTTCTTTAAATAATTTCAAATACCTATTCAGCTAGTATTTAAAATTAGTATCAAAGGACATTATATTTCAAATTCAAAAGTATATGTTCTGTATACATACACTTTACACACGGAAACATAATACTACAAGTTTCTGATACACCAATAGTTAGTTAAAATATTTTCAATGTACTTATAATAAACATAATACTAAGATTACGTTTAATATACTAAGAAATACTAAGAAATCCAAAAAAACAAACAAAATGTTTTCTAAAATATTATATTCCTAATATAAGTTTCTTCGGACAAAATCGTAGTAATTTTATATATATATTTAGATAAAATTTTAATTTTACGATGATATATTTCTTTCTAGTAATAGTTAATTTCTGTTATCTTTTTTTATACTAACGGTTTACTTTAAAAAAATTTAATATATAATATATTATTTTCACTGGCATAATATTCCTTATTATATATAGTACGAGTATCATATTGCCATTGTCAATCTATCCGCCGGACGATCGTCATTATTACGTTGTTAGACACGATTTATTTCATTAAAAGAAATATATATTTATTTTTATTAACTGAATTGAATAAAATTTACGAAGCATATATTAAAAATGTATATAAAACTTTGAATAAAAAAGAAAAAAGTAACGGGATATGATCACCACTACTTTTCATATTATTCTTGCAATACTTTAATCCAACCATTTTACTTTAAACTGTATTTTTTATAACCGCTACTTATTGGATGAAAAATAGAATGTAATAATAATAATAAAATAATATGTTAACAGAACACTTCTGTGGACCCAATTATAATATTCATGATAAAAATCGATAGTCCTTTCCGATCCTTCTTCCCTGACATCCTCTCCTGTTATAATATAAAACAATTATTAGTCAACTGTTAATAACATTATAAAGGAGAGAGAGAAATAAAGGATAAACCAATAACATATACATTATCCAAAAATATTACGTATTTGGTTATAAGAAGATCCAAAAATCCAACAAATAATACAACAAAACAATACAAACTCTCATCTTTTAATACAAAATGTTATAAGTAATCTAACGTGTAAGATGATACGAATGCAATGTGGTGAACGGAAACAAATCGTAAAATCAAAACTATTATGTACTATATAACCTACAGTATTCGTGCGCTTTATTCTATTTCGCGTAGGAGAGAGATAGGAGGTAGAAAAATATTTTAAAATATTAATCCTAGTGGTTCCTTGTCCCAATATGATCCCGATAGCGATTGTGCATTTTTTTCAGCAGTTATCTTCTATCGCCTAATAATATCCTTTTAGATATTTAGTGGTGTGCAAAATACCATACCGATATTGCCTCTACAATTTGTTTTGATGCCTCCAAACATAAGCTTCATATTTAAATTACGAACAGAATAAAACGAATCATTCAGAATTTATAACGAAATAATAAACTATTAAATTTGTATCGCCGAATATGATCCCTCTCGGTTTTTCAATTATACACGAAAATTATTAATGAATTGTTAAATTAATAAAACATTTATAGTCTTGAATATAATAAAAATATAGTTACTTAACTGTATCGACTAATAATTATATGCATTTATTTATGTATATTTTATTTGCCTAGTTTTTATAAAATTAGGATAAAAGAAATATAAAAAGACAACTGCTGTAAGGCTTTTTTATTTCTTTTAGATGAACTTATAGAATTTTAAGTTAAATATTTTATATTTATTTACTTTGAAACCTTTATTTGAAATTATATAACATAGGCAATAACCAAAGAGTTTTACGTATGTATATTATATTGTAAAATAACTCTTTAATAAAATAGAAAATGATGTTCCTAAATATTTGAATATCATTTAATATAGAAATTGTATTATTAGATGTGTATATTATTAATGTATATAATGTTTTGTAATAAATAAATATATAATTTGAGTTATTTTCTATTTAGTAATATTGAAAATTAGGGCTTCAACGTATTGTTACTATATCTATAAGAAATATAGCATTTGTTAGTTTAGAACATTCTCGATCTATAATATAATACTTTAATTATAATTATTACAAGTTACCCGATATCGAGTAGATGAGAAGAACAAATATTGACAAAATTAAACGTAAAAAATATACTTAACTTTGTTTAAATTATGATTGTACAATTTCTTATAAGAATTCCTTAGATAAAATGACACTGATTTATACAGGCCCACAGTCTCCCATAAATGATATATTGTCTATCCATTTAATGAATTATTATTTTTGGCAAAAAGAAATATATATGTTGAGACAAATAAATAAATAAATGCGTTAGAAGGCACAAGTGTTAGTCAATAAAGAATTCGGAATTTTCTATTGCATTCGCAAGTGCAACGTTTTTGGCTAGAATTGATAAGAATTAATTTATATTATTTGATGTATAATAAATATTACATTGCCTAATAATATAAACATTACATTGAGACTTAGCGAATAAAGGAAGGGAAGGGGCGAAAAAATATGGAGGCTACCGTTCTTCCGCCTTTCTCATATTTAATAAAAACAAATTATAATAGCAAATTCAAGCCTTTCTCCTCCCATGATACTATAGTAAGGTTACAGCAAAGTAGCAACAGCAGTATAGTTATTTTTTTGTATTGTGTAATTTGTTATTTCTATTCTTTAATATAAGAAAGTTTTCCCGTGATCTATTAACGTACTTTTTAGCCTGTTGGAATTAAAGTTATCATTTATAATCGTGCTTTCATGATGTGAATATTTATGAAGAAAAGAAAGAAATGGCGTGTCAGCGGCGTAGCGTGGCTAGTAATGTAAAAAAACATTTAAATCGTATTCTTTTGAATTGAATTGGGTTGTTAATTATTGTGTTTTTTATCATATAATTACTATTACTAATGGTCGCCAAATGGCCGAAATTTAGAATATATATAAAGGTTTGGAAAAAGATATACTTTTATAATCATTATACATAAGAAATTAGATTATTAATTAGTTATGTCAGGTGACAACCTCCTCTGCAGCAAGTTACATATTTGATAATGACATAAGCAATTAATATTGAAATTGATTTGTGTGTGTTACACGCAAGGTAGTGTGTGTACTGTATTTCTATAAATTTAATGTATTTTTAGCTTTACAAAAGTATAAGCTCTTCGCACTTCTTTTCCTAATAAACGTTAACTGTGCCAAATTACATACTCCTTATTTCTGGTAACTTTCTTAAAAAGGAGTACAAAAATTTTATTTCATAACTATTATTATTATAAATGTTTATATTTACAAACCTTCTGAAAGCATGATAAAACTAGTAGTTTGTAATAACAAGCTTAGTGAGGCATCCTCCACTAAGCTGCAGCTTAATTATGGAATCTTACAATATTAATAATTGATTAATAACAATATAATATTTCTGAAAATTTATTTTTTTATTAACAAATCATATAAACATGTAAATGTGATGTAGAAGATTAAAGAATACGACTATTTCCGTTACCTTCATATAAAAAAAGGTAATATTACGCAAACAATGGAAGTACTATCATAATATCAAATATAATTTATTTTATATATCACGAGAAGACCCTGAAGAATTGGTACTGAGTAAATATAAATAAATATCAACATAAACATACTTACTAACTTCTCATCTCTCAGCTTTAAGTTATATTTCACACGTATTTGTTTCAAGAGTTATTCTACAAAAAATAAATAGTAAATAGATTACTGTTTAAAATTAAATCTTTTAATTACTTGTAAGTATCATACAAAACTAGTGGCTTGGTCAGTTATTCTGGCCGGCTTTTGGTATTACGCTTTAACTGAATTCTGATTTGTTCTTAAATATCAAATATATCTAGGATTTAGTAGGCATTACCATAAAAAAATGAAATTTATAAGAAAGGTAAAAGAATTTTTATATAGACCTACTCATTGATAACGTGGAACCGGTGCCGTCTCATGCAATGCAGTGCAATGTAATGCAATGTTTGCCTATTTAAAATTAAAAAACTTTATAACTTTGAGTTTCATAAACGCAATATAGACAAATATACAAAATGTGTTATTTTGAATTTGGTTTGTTTTAAATTATTATTTTATTTCATAGATGTGATTGCTCTGAAGCAGATGTTTTAGTTTGAACTTAGCTATTTATATCATAATTGAAAGTAATATATTATTAAGAAGAAAGATTAAGTGGTATATTTTAAAAGGCGTAAACTTAACTAGAGCTCCTTCCTTCTCTAACGTTGAAATGTTTTGACATTTATCGTATAATTTTGCAATTTTCTTCCTTTCAAGGGAACACGTTAACATTATTCACAACGTTGTATCTACAATTTTATATCAACGTTTTTCAAGGGTTACATCAATTGCCATTTTTAGGCTGTTGTAGAAATATATTTCTATAGGTGATTATAATCAAAACTTCAGAAAGTTTTTTAATAAAGATAAAATACTTTTAAGTAATATAAAACACTTGACGATTTATTCTTAAAGTTATTGATATTTTTTTTAACTTAATTTAAACTTTTTATTTTTATGTAAGTCATAGGCTGAACCAAACCAAACCAAACCAAAATAAATACACCATCTTTAGTGTCTTTAAAATATTCTTATCTCCAAGCGACAAGTGCTATATATACACTGTTTACGAATAGAGTAATAAATTGTAATAGGATATCCTATCTGAGCCAGAAGTTATAAATGATATTCATTGTTAAACAACAACAACAACACTCCTTTAATTAATTTATTTTTTTAAGTTTCAAGAAATAAATCTGTGATTGTGACTGCATCTTTATAAAAAAATCCAGTTATATTTGAAATTGATCAAATTCCATTAAAAATAATAAAATTTATGGAATCAAGATTTTTTTTTAATTTCTTAGGATTTACTAACAAAATAAAAATTACTTTTTTTAGAAATATTTTTTTTAATTTTTCGAGATAAATTTAACTAATTGGCATAAAGTTTCTAAATAAAAGAAATGAGTTAAAGTTAAGTATCTTCGTTTTTTTCTACAAATTATTTATTCAACCTAACTCATTTAAACCAACTTTAGAATTTTAAATTATAATTATTCTTAATTGAGCTACTAATAAAATATATTTTGACCATTTCCTCTAGATTTTCCTTCTTATGAAACATCAAACACTAGTTCCACGTTTCCGAAGGTAAAAAGTCAATATCATAGATACTTTTTCGACCGAGGGCCGAGAACAAGCTGTAAATATTTTATGTTTAACAAGTTGCTGAATAATGGGATTAATAACTTCATAGAAGTAATATTTCTTAATTAATGTAATTAATAAGTTTTATATGATCCTATTATCGCACTGCTACATTCAAGAGGCATCTTTTATATTATATAAAGCTTCGAATCAAAATTGTACCGAAGGTGAAAGTATGTATTATATTTTTTTAATAAAAAATACAAAAACAATATTTTTGGAGTTACACAAACAGATACAGTAATTATATGATTATATTAATAATAATAGTAATATAACAAAAGGTAATCCTTTTGTTGTTTACCCATTGTACTGTTTTCACTTAAGACGTTATTAAGTTTTAACATTACGTCTGTTTGACAATTAAATATATTCAAAGGAATATTACATACAATATTATACATTTCTTAATTTATTTAAATCATCTTCACAGCACTTTAAATACAATAATAGAGACGTTCGCACTTTACGCGATATTGGAATAATTTTATGCCTAATGACTCTCACCAGAATCTTGTCTTCAAGTAAAGTGCTTTTATGTCTACTTTACCAAGTAAGCATAGAAGCACTTTATTACTATGTGCATAAGTCTTTATAATTTTTAATGCCTTGTTTATACAATCATTATCACATAGAGTTATATTACATTTTTTTTAGATAACGTACACTAAGAATTCAATAAAAAAGAATACTGAACGTTTTAGAATATAAAATGCGATAGTTTAAAAATGTACACAGCTTTTTTATTTTGCATTTTTTATCTCCACTTTATACTTTTTACTTGTCTAGAAAAATAAAAACCATATTTGTAGTGTTAGAAATATTTTATTTGATAACACATTTTAACATTGTGTAGCCAAATAGTAAAAGTCGTGACGGTTTGTTTGATTTCTAAAAGGGTTGGATCATGGATATTGCTAAGAAAATATTATAAGATAAACAATGTATGTTCATGTTTTAGTCGTCTTTTTTAATAAAAACATGATTTCTGTATTACATAAATTTTGCAATAATATGTTAGAAAAAAATTAACTTTTAGATTAAAAGTAATCGAACTCAATTTAAAAAAAAAACTTAAAAAACTTACAGTATCGATTTAGTAAATTTTATTTTTATATTTTTTTAATTTAAATTATCTTAAATTTATAGAAATATTCTGGTTTAAAACAACTGTTTATTCTTTATAAAATGATTGTTTAATAAAAATGTTATTATATAATTTTTTAACATATATGAGATGAAATGACAGGATTAACAGGATAGCTATATATCGCTACCTGTCCTATGACAGGACAGAACTTGAACTATAACCTTAGATGAAATCCGGAGTAATTCAAAGTTTACAGGTTCGAGTCCTGCTAAATATGATTAATAAGGCGATCTATGCTTATGTATTAGTTTAGGTAAATATGTAAGGTGTGCTTATGTGTCTCTGTTATTAGTTTTATTATGTTTGAGATTATAATAAATAGAGAAATCTCTATTGACATTAAAATTTAATATCTGAAAAAAAAATTACTAATAAAATTATTTTCTTTTTCCTTAACAAGCTCTTGTTTATTATAAAACTTTAAGAAACAAAATAACAGATCTAAATTATGCAAAAGAATAAAAGCAGTCGATTTCACACTATCATCCATCTTCTCACAGCACCCTGGAGTTAAGGTTTTATGAGGCATGAACTATTGGCCTAAGATAAATGGACTAACTTCACATTAGGCTGGCGTTGACGTAGGACTTGGCTCTCTGCCTGGCACCAATATTGGAGGATAATCCATTCAGTTTTTGCATGATTTAGAAATATAATGCTTCATTCATATTTGGTTTTCTTTACATTTTTCATGATATTTTTTTTGGTATAAGATATACTCTATTTTGTAGCAAAATTGTTAAAACTCTTTGAACACTTATTTTTTTTATCTAACTCTTACATGCTGCATTCTATTCTTACTGAATAGAAGAGTTAATCACGTTAATAGTTTTTTTTATGTTAAATAGTTAATTACTGAAATTAATGAATTTGCAGAATACTTTTTAATTGTAAAAGCTAATAAAACAAGGTTTCAGCCTATATAACAAAATACTACGCCCTTGAAATTAGTATAAATAAAACTTTGAAAATTTAGAATATGGTAAAATATTAAAAATATAACCTAGAAAGATATGGCAGAAACAAATAATCATGTTTCGTTAATATTTTAGTTTATGGATTGGCTAATATTTCTATTTGTAAATTAAAAAAATATTTTACATCTAAATACCTTATATTTACTATTTACAAATGATGCGACTATTTTTAGGATTTCTTATACTGAAATTCCGATAACAGTCAAGCGTAATTAAAATTTTTAATTATCTCATGCAATCACCGAATTCAGTTATAATGAGAGTTGCTATGCAAGCTTAACTATGGTGCACGTAGCGCTGCGCTTGATTGCGCTAGTCTTATCAGTAGAGTGTAAGACCTGACTGATTCAATTAATTACTGAGGTATAACTTAAGGGACAATTAACGTGCGTTCAATGGCTCGACTTATTTATTTTAGTTATTTTCATAATATTTTGTCTTAAGGTGTTGTATTATGGGCCAATGCTGCCGAAATTAATTCTATATTTATTTAACAAACAAGAGCTGTACGGATTACTTATAAATTAAGAGCTAGAGATTACTTAAGGGGTATTTTAAAAGAAATTGGTTTTCTTAATGTAAATAATTATGTATTCGAAAAAAAATGTCGTGTTTAGTTTTTTATAAGAAAGTTTTTCTATTTCGTTGATCATAAATTAACTTAGAGAAAATTAAGTGCTTAGATAATACAAATGTTAGTTTATATTATACAATTTTAATACTTACGTCTATCATATTCCTTCAAAGCCAAACAGAACCATAAAACTTTTATATCGTATAAAGGAAACAAATTATAGGTATTTTTTATATATATTTTTATTGTATTGCAAATATAAACAACAAATATATCGGGCTATTTAAAATGCCATTTATCGGAATACACTCGAACCAATTTTGACAGTTGTCATTCTAGCGGATTGTCAGATAAGGGGCAGCGAGGCGGCTTGCGGTCATGTTTCATTTTTGAAATGCAACCGTCAGCGTACTATGCGCACTACGAATCGCTCTTTATCAAACAACAATATTACTGTAAAATAAAAAAATACAATATATTTTGCACTTACTTTAAGTACCTTTCAAGGAAAGTCAAAATAGTTTATCATGTCAGAGACCTTTTGATTGAACTTCAAACTTGTCTAAACTCTGTTAACATTTTGTTAATATTATATTAAAACAATTATCATATTGACAAAGTACTTTCAGTTAAAACCCCAAGACTTCAAAAGTGATTTTTTTTATTTTTGTTTTATAAGTAAGCTATATTTTTATAGTTAAGTTATATTTCTATGATTTTTTTTTTATTATATCTAAGAAAAATAACAAGGTTTTGGCATCCTTTAAAAGAGATGAAATAAATAAGCATTGACGGTTTGCGGAAGTAGATAATAATTGCTTACAATAATATTATCGTTTCGCATAAGGAGATCTTAAGACATATCTTTCCGTGGGAGCCTTTCAAAAGAGGATTCGAGTTTATGATATAATTATCGTTTGTCTTAAAAAAAGATGTTTTGTAAATATTATTATGGACAATTATGTTACGACCTTTCTTGACAATTACAATAAACTTAGAATTATATCATAAGTGATAATCTTTGTTTACTCTTGCCTTTTAAATAGAAAAGAATGACTAAAATATCTATGTAACTTATAAATAGAGATCGACATAAAAGGGAAACGAGGTATCTAATAAGAAATCTTAGACGCAATTCAATTCTTTACAATCCATCTTACTATATTGATTTCAACATTTGTAAAACAACATTTGTATGAATAGACGTATATATTTTTAAAATGGTTACCTATATAAAAAAAATCATTTTTAGGCATTATTAACGTTAGATCCGTTCAATTGTGCTTAAATGTTTTAAAAATGTTAATGTGGCAACACTTTGTCAAAAGTTTTGGAGTCAAATTCTCTTTATTTGTTAAAATGAATTTATATTAAAACATTTCACAGTCAAAGAAATACAAAGAAAACACAAAAACACATGAGAATGTGTTTTGTTTTGTTAAAAGAGATCCTATAATTTTTTTTGCAATGCTTTAGACTACATTAAATATAAATAATTCTTTCCTAATACAAAAACCTTAACTAAAAATTTTGAGAAGACTATACATGTATAAATTCTTAAATATATAACTTACCTTGTTAAAAATATCTGAATAAGATACAAAAAAATAAACTAGTCTTTGTAATTAATCAATAGATAAATACTTTAAGAGATTTTTACTATTACTTTATAATTATTAAATATCGTTATCAAGGAAATAATACCTAGTCTATTCCGAAAATTGAGACATGAGAAATAGTATGAATATGAAATATCTATATTTATTACTTTTCAAAATCTTTATTTCCAACTTTTGCACCTGCACCTTTGGATGAATCAGCTGTACAAACATTTAAAAAACATCTCTTGCGATAGATCAAAAAATAGCCGTCAAAAATTTTTGGTCGGCCTCGTCTGTGGTGTAAAATTTTCACCCACGAAGCATTTTTTTTAAACTGGGAAAAACAAAATCAATCGCACGGCGCTAGATCTGGACTGTACGGAGGATGGGGCAACATTTGTAACCGAAAATATAAAATAGTCAATGCTCCATTGCATGGATTACTACTCCATCAGAGGATCGTTGCTATGTTTTTGTGTTATCTCAATAACCACTGGTTTTGTGGATTAATGCAGTTGTCAATCGGCCCAGACCAGGGTTCTCCCGACCAATTTAAATTCACGGAACCAATAAATAAGTTTTGCTAACGTACACACACCAAGAGTATCTTGTAAGTTTTTATAAAATTCTTCTTTCTGTGTCTAACCATCGTTCCCAAAGAGATTTTTTTAAGTTTTATCTTCAATTTTATAATACTTTCGATCGGAAAAGCAAAGATTTACTTTCTCTTCATCGCGATTCTGTCTTTGACTCAAAGATTTCAATGGAATTCAATTTCTATTGCAAGAATTTATTAATAGCTGCCCGCTTTTAAGTTATATTGATTATTTGGTTTAATAAAAATTTACTAGGTTTGTAAACCATTTAGTTATAATTAAATCATAATCTTTTTTAATTAGGTATTTAATGATAAAGAAATAATGTTTTATTATTTGAGTATTTGGTGGTTTAGTATTTATATTTTATGTATCATATTCAAAACTCAGAGACAATGTTTTTTTTTTTCAATTTGGTTTATTACATTAAATTCATTTCAATGAAATGCCAAATTATAATGGTTCCAAAGAATGTACGTCATTGAATACCGACAAACTACTTCTTAGTGCTAACGTGATATAAGTAAAATTTTAAATATTTTGGAGTAGTGGTTGATAAATCCTATCTTATGTTAGACATTATCTTGTAATCTAATGCAGATACAGATTTTGGGAAAGGGGAAGCAATTGATGTTCTCCGGTGTTAAGAAAGTTAGCAAATAAATACTGGAACTAGACCATTTTTTGTTATATACAAAACTCTATTCGCAATTTCGGAATAAGCATTCACTGTTATAAATTGATAAATGAAATAGTTATTTTTACTTTAGTAAATTTTCTCAATTTTCTCAAGAGAAAATCATATATCCGCACCTGGTACTGTAACAATTTTAAATATGTAAAATTAAATAAATCTCAAAAAACAGAAAAAAAGAGAAAATGTTTAATTCACAATACTATTTATTAATTGAATTAGTTGTCAAGTAATGTTCAAAATAATAATCTTATTTCGAATTTTTATAAAATAATTAACATTATTATGAAGTATAAAGTATTTCCTCATTTTACATTGATATTAGTACTTACATTTACAATTTGGTTTCGAGATAAATTTATTGTTTTCATAAATATATAATATTTTTTTTTAATTAAAAGCATCGACACTAAAAGAAATTAAATAAAACATCTATGTAACTAAATCTAATTCATAAAAAATTCTCACACATTCCGGTTATACGATGAGTTTTGCTATAACATGTACATGAGCAATTTGCCTGCTGCCTTGATATCTGTATAGGTTAATTACTATTATTATGTTCTATTCCTACAAGCAAGGGATTATATTACAACAACCAACAATATATCCAAGTTATAGTAGAATATCTTATTCAATATATATTAGAACTATTGAATGTATATAGAATATTTTACTCATTACAGACAATTTCTTTACTTATATTAAAAGAAGATATATATGATAAGGTAGAAATGATACCTGGTGACTGGTTCTTAACTACAAAATCAAACTATTAGACGATAAATTAATAATTTAATATGAGATGACTTATTATTTATTATTATTCCTATATTAGGAAACCATAAGTTGTGTCAAAAATAAAATAATTTGTAAAACTTTTACAGAGATTCTGGCATTCATACTTCATTTTTAATGAAATTAACAATATCTTAGCAATTTCTATTTAAAATACGAATTTAATCTTAATACCACTCGATATTTATATTCAATTTATCACGGAACTGCGGAGCTTCATTATTTCATTAAAATTTCATATTAATGAGGTCGCTATCAGATTGGAATAAATTAATTGTAATTGGTTTTACACTAGACGTGTCAAATCTTTATTATTGTCAATTATAATGTTCATTGAAACACTAAAAAATGGAAATATTTTGTGTGTTTATTTTATAATAACTCTAACTCAATAGTCTAACCGATAAGATTGCTCGTAATCTATCAATCAGTAGTCAAACTGAACGTCAAATTTTCTCTATTAAGATTGTAGTTCAGAAGTATTAAATTTATTTTCGACTTTTCTGGAGGCTTCTTCAAAATCTATTCTTCCTATAAAAGCTACAAATACCTGTAACTGTACCTGTTATATGATAAATAAGGAAATATTTTTTTTGTTACACTTGTTAAAAGTAGTAACATAATAAAATATTAAAGGGGTAAAAACTTTATATATATTTAAGAAAAAATTAATATGTTTTCAGTACATGACACAACAATCAAAAAAAGCTTATTAGTACAGTTAACATAAACGATGATTTCACTCAATATTTGTATTTATCAGTTTTTTTCAGTGATTTCGATGGTTTATGATTTGAGTTTATGAGGTCGGAAGGGAAACCAGAGAAAAGTGTCTAGAAAAAATATTCGGCTAATCAAGTTAACAAAAAAACTTTGTAATTCAATAGAGAGTGTGAATTCAGTCTGCTATGACCTGAGGTAAGCATTTTAGTTATTTCTGTTACGGAGTTAACAATTCAATTCTACGCTATGCAGCGTAACATTGAATAGTTGACGAGAAATTTGCTTATTGTAGTAAAGTATAGACAATCAAATATATTGAGTAATAACTCATAATATCCTTCATTTTTATGCAGGTTTGAGATTGATTCAAATTTCATTTATCCTATCAAATATTATTATTAATATATACTAATATGATAATAATGATAAGATATATAAATGATAAATAGTAATATGATATTATAATATCATATAGCCGTTTATCATTTAAAACATTGGTTTGCTTACTAAAGGTATCATTCATTAAGATGGAAGAAAAGCAAAACTTTTTGATACCTGATTTCAAGAAATTGAAGTTACTAACATAGTTAATGATTTTTAATTAAAAGATAATGATAACTATCTCTGTCTCTTTCTCATTCTAGCTTATAAAAAGTGCACGTCAACTTGTCTAGACATCAAATCCCATGAAAATAAAATTAAATATAAATTTTTTCACTGTTAAAGACCACTATAAGAAAGATTATTTAAATCTAGACATAAAGCACAAATGTACATAATTTATAAAGATTGCGGTTAACACGTTTCGAATCGACACTTTAGAATGATGGTTTTTCTCGTTCTACTTTTTAGCGATTACCGTTGAATGTGTAAAGTAGTTCTTTTACTGAAACAGTTTATACAGTGATATAATTATATATAATTTAATAAAAAAATATTTTTGCGCCTAATATATATATAGTTTTTATTATTATCATATTGTTCAGTAATGTTAATTTATAAAAAAATATGCAAGCATCGATCATTGTATTACTGCAATGCTAGGTGTATTGGCCAAGAGCTTGCAACTATTTTTGTTTATATTTTTTGCTTTATATATATTACAAATTCAGGAAAAACATGTTTAGAAATATAATTTGAATAACTAAGTTTATGGAATATGCAACAATATATTTTTCAAACACTTATTGAAATTAGTCAAGCTTGACAATGAAAAATATTACATTACTAAGAACACAAGTTATTTTGCTAATAGCAATTCTAAATAAATAAAAGATACGTGTCATAAACTAACAATCAAAGGAATGGAGGTTTTAGAGGTGGTAAAACGTTTATAGTGCTCATTGTGCAATAACTTTATTGGAATAAATATGAGATCATAACCCTCAAGAAGATTATTTCAACCTATTTTAGTTATAGATCATAGAATACTATATTTGAGCAGTTTTACTGTTTATTTTAAAGGATTGTTTGATCTTGCTGGGTATTAGTGTCTATATATTTCTGGTCTATTAACCAATAAAGTTTTTTAAAATATTGAATTCATGACGTGTAGTTGGATACTTTGTATATATAGATATATTGTTTATCGAAAACAAGAAATACTTGATAACTATGATTTCAGTGAGGATAACCCCACTGATATTTTTATAGTAGTCCACTAATAATGTCTACGAATAACAAGTTGTATTAATTACATTTAATTACAGAAATATCTACTGAGTACAACTTCATAGTTGTATGTTGTAGTTCTTTTTGTTGTGTTGTTGACAGTTTGAAGACGTATTTACTGCAACATTGTCACAAGCCAATTCTCAACGAAGTAAGGGCGTAACCTCTAAGGGTCCAGTTTTGGATATTAGTGTCACCATAGTTGTTGTACTATTGGCTCTTTAAGTGCATGGTTAATGCACTGCTAATTAGATCGACGTTAATGATTTTCATGATCATTAAACATGACGGTATCCAGTATTTGCCCTTCATTACGAATCCAACCAAATACAACTTAATATACGGCTAGTATTTTTTTATATAAAACATTCTAATATTACCAATAAACCTATAAAAAATTACATACTAGTAAATTACATACAACCTTCAATTATTCAAGAAAAATTATAAACTTGAGTAATGAATTACCTACATTTTAGTATTTTATAGGTAGTTGAAACTTAGCTCGTAAATACTAGGCAAACTACATTTGAGATTACTTTGTATTCAACTGTTTCTCTCGTGGAATCGAACGAAAGAACACCTGAAATTTGATTTACAACCAATTTATTTAGTATAAGGGTTTTTAAATATTTTTAACAAACAAAAAAATGAAATGTTTAATAAGCTTAACTATTGTGTTTTCATTTTAAACGAAATCTCGCTTCTAGAAAATAATTCTGAAATGATACCAATGAATTAATATATATTTATTATATTAGATTACTAGAACTAGAACTTTATATATAAATAACAAATAGTTTATATTAAATTTATTACGACAACTGCTAGTGTTAAACATTGTAAGTTTAAGGTATCGTTCCCTAGATGGCGTAATGACAAAATTAAAAGGCGCAAGCGTCTTGTTCTCAACGCGACTATATAATCAATCTATCACTATATAATCAAGGCAATCAGTTGGTAAGAGCTGCCAAACGGCAATTCATTCATAATAAAATATTAAGCTCTTCCGCAGCAGTTACATGGAAGTTTTTTGGAACATTAGGTGTTACTCAGTCTACCAAAGTCTCTGCTCTCTCTTCTTTCTCATCCAACGAGTTAAATCGTCATTTTTCTACAGTCCCTACGTTTAACATTAATGTAAAATCTCAAACTATTTCATTTATATCTTCCTTGCAAAACTCTAAAACTGACTCATTTTCCTTTTCTTTAGTTTCTGAGGACGAAATTAAAAGAACTATACTGTCAATTAAATCAAATGCTGTTGGTGATGACGATATTAGCCGATTTATGATTGTGACATTGCTGGATGTAATTCTGTCTTCCTTAACCCATATCATTAACTTTTCATTATCTTACGGTATTTTTCCTAAAATCTGGAGAAGAGCCAGAATCCTTCCAATACCGAAAGTTCCCAATCCCACGACTTGTAATGAATTCCGTCCTATTTCTATACTCCCATACCTATCAAAAGTTCTTGAAGCAATTGTCCAAAAACAACTCTCTAATTTTGTTTCGAAGAATAATCTTCTTAGCGATTTTCAGTCTGGCTTTCGTCCTGGCCACAGCACGTGCACAGCATTACTAAAAGTCACTGAAGATATCAGAGATGCGATGGACCATGGCCGTTTAACTGTGTTAGTGTTAATTGATTTTTCGAACGCCTTTAACACTGTTGACCATGATATACTCATCGCACTCTTAACTCACTTAAACATTTCGTCCAAAGAGCTAAATTGGTTCTCTTCATACCTTCGGGAACGCCAGCAGGCTGTTTGCATTGACAATACTTTGTCTGACTGGTGCAACTTGGCAGCTGGGGTCCCGCATGGTGGTATTCTCTCCCCACTTCTGTTTTCGTTATTCATTAATTTCATCACTATTAATCTTTCTTCCTCTTACCATCTGTATGCTGACGATCTGCAAATATATTCTCATGCAAAGCTGGAATGCATTGATTCAGCTATCACTGCCATTAACAATGACCTGCAGCACATTCTCGATTGGTGTTCAAAATTTGGCATTAAAGTAAATCCAAATAAATGTCAGGCAATTGTTATTGGTAGCAAACATGGGCTCTCTAAGTTTGATAGTTGTAATACGCCACCAGTTATGTATAACAATATTATAATACCTTTCACGCCTTCAGTCAAGAACCTGGGTCTGTATATTGACAACACGCTTAGTTGGAACGTCCACATAGTCGAATTATGCCGAAAAATAACTTTTTCACTACGATCTCTTTATCGGCATAAACACTTTTTACCCATTCGGACCAAAACTCTGTTAGTGCAGACCCTAATCCTTCCGCTCATTGACTACGCTGATGTATGCTGCTCTAATATTTCAGAATCTAATTTAGATAAATTGGACCGTCTTCTTAACGTATTTAATCTCCGAAAATTTGACCACATCTCTCAGTACCGCTCTAAGCCTTAATGGCTACCTATCCGCGAAAGAAGACGATCCAGAACTTTATATCAGCTATTCTCTATCCTGAATGATCCAGCTTCTCCTCGATACTTGAAATGTAAATTTCAGCTATTGAGGTCAACTCACGATTTACATCTTCGGTCAGATTCTAATCTTAGCTTATTTGTACCTTCGCACCATACTGGCTTTCTTTCTAACTCTTTCACAGTACACGCTATTAAACTCTGGAACGGCCTCCCTGATGTGCTTCGACGTGCCCCGAATAAACTTGTATTTAAAAAGCGTATCCGTAGATATCTACACCAGAAAATAACATAACCATTCTTGAAACTTTTTTTATAATTATTATTGCGCAGTGATATTTATACCAATATTGGCATAACATTTTTCTTATTTTTATATATATGTCGCCGCATCTTTATTACAAATGTTGAAGGTGGTTTCGATCGGCGGGTAGGCTTGGATTTCTAAAAGTTTCTTTGATGTTTGCACTGATATGTAAATATAAAAGATCAGTGCAATAGTTTAAATAATAGTAACTTTATTACTATAAATTAGTTTTAATTTAAAAATCAAGTTATATCATAAATAAGCTCTGTTTAAATATTTTGGTTTGAAAGTTGTTTTGTGTGGCGCCATCTTATTATTCATTGTATCATTACATGTCACTACTTATTTTTAATTGTTTTAGTTTAGCTATCAGTTTATGTTTTTAGGGTTATTCTTTTAGATAAATTATTTAATTACGATTACTGAAATATCTTTTGTATTTAATCATGGTTTACTTGAGTAATTTATTTTGTCAAGTTGATAAATTTAAATGTGTGCAGCGCCTCTAGTGTCATATTGGAGAACTAATGAACTCCAACCAATCACTGCTAAGCAAAGAGGGGCGGCACACGTTTAAATAGACCGCTCAGCGTATCATGGGCACCTTTTTGTTCGAGCGCCCGGCTGGTGAGGTTACCTTTGTAATCATTTATTTATTTTCTATTATATTGTGTGTGGTTGAAAGATTATTTATTTGTTTTATTTTCTGTCAATTTGTTTTGTCATTTAATGGTGTTTATTTTCAGGTGATTAATTATTAGTGATTTCAATCTTGTAAGACCAAGTAAAATAATAATAGTTGTTCTTTTGTTTCTTTTGTTTAAATCACTTCACTTCGCAGTTGTGTTAGTTAGTTAGTAGTTGTTAGTTAAAGTTAAAAGTTTATTAATAATGGATAAGGCTATTACTGGAACCGATGGTTCCGAAAGAATCAACGGTTCCGGGGTTTTTAAAAATATTAATGTGGGGTCTAATCTGATATCAGAAGTGGGATCGCTCCGGCGATCCCTTTCTGCCGGTCATATAATTTCAGATCCTGACTTTGTGGCACCATGTCTGCCACATACAGTAATTCCAGCACAACAAGCTAACCACGCAGGCCTGTTGCCAAATGCATCTAACGTGGAGGCTCCAGGTGTTGTGCTAGTCTCGCAGGCTGGTTGTGAAGAAATATCTTCAGGTGTTTCTCGACAGAGGGTCCACGCGATGGAATCCCCTCATCATAGTAACACCCCAATAGATAATGTGACAATGCAACAGTCGTTGTCGGGTAATGTACCTCCACAGTTCTTTCTTCAGATGATGACTATGATGCAGAACATGAGTGAAAGATTACTGCAGAAGCCAAGTGAGAAAGTAAAAATAACGGACATATTTTTGCCCTCTTTTGATCCTGATGGCAGTGTTGGTGTTCGCGAATGGTGCCATCACATTTCCACAGCAGTAAGTACATATCAACTCAATGACTATGACGTGCGTATGAAGGTCAGCAGTTTGCTGAAAGGAAGAGCCCGTATGTGGGCAGATAATTGGTTGGTAACCACGTCTACTTGGAAGGAGTTACAAGAAACCATAATCGCTACCTTTGAACCCGAAAACCGCTACTCTCGTGACATCCTTAAAAGGGAGCATGTATACAGTCCCCACAAGGATATCGCGGGTTCTTCTCTCTCACGGGTGGATGCTATGGAGGCGCATTACTAAGGATAAATTAGACAATAGTGACGCAGTTGAGGCAGTCATCGGGATGGTAAGCGATGAACGGCTTAGAATTGAATTGATGAATGTAAGGGCCAAGACGGTACCTGAACTTATCTCGGTAGCCTCATCCATAAGGTTAAAGCGACCGTCTCAACTGTCTCAACCAATTTCCAATGGCCCTCTCTAAAAGCGACCCAAATACTATGGCAATGACAAATATTGTAATATTTGCGCAAAGTTTGGACATATTTCTCAATATTGTCGTTACAGGAAGGTGAATAATTCTCAACCAAGGACTAATAATGCGCCAGTTGTATCCCCAAGCACGCCTACTACAAGCTCAAATAGTGCAGGTAAGTCTTGTACTTTTTGTTTCAAGCCTGGTCATACAATTGAAACCTGTTATCGACGAGAAAATCAAATAACACCTAAGATCAACTTGGTGTCTGACGGTAAGAGCAACTTAAATACGATGCGGATTCGCGTGGGTACAGTAGATTTTGATTCTGTTTTTGACAGTGGAGCAGAATGTTCCGTAATTCGAGAGACAATTGCAAATAAGATTCCAGGACGTAGACAGCAAGCTGTTAACTACTAACGCGGTTTAGGTCCCGTCCCCGTAATTTCCACGAATACTTTAACAGCTATATGCGTTATTAATAATTTCAATGTAGAAATAATGTTCTATATTTTACCCGACCTTGAAATGACTGTAGATGTTTTAATTGGGGCAGACTTGTTACGCAATACTGGCCTAAGTGTAGTTGTTTCTAAGGATAATGCAATCTTGATATCTCAGCCCCGAGTGATGCATTTCCAGTCGAATAATTCAGCTTTCGACCACCTAGATCACGATTTGACTGAACAGGCTGAGATCGATCAACTGGTAACACTACTGAATCGATATTCATACCTTTTTACTCAAGGGTTCGCTAAAACTCGTGTGACTACGGGCGACCTTGAAATCCGTTTAAAAAACCCTAATAAATATGTAGAACGTAGGCCATACCGACTGAGTCCCGTTGAACGCCAAAAGGTTAAGGTTATTATCTCGGAGTTAATCGATAATAACATTATAAGGGAAAGTAGGTCCCCTTACTCCAGTCCCATAATTTTGGTTAAAAAGAAAAATGGGGATGATAGGATGTGCATAGATTACCGGGAACTTAATTCCAATACAATACGCGACCATTATCCATTGCCTTTAATTGGAGACCAGATAGACCAGTTGGCAGGTGGGAAATACTTCTCTTCGTTTGATATGGCGTCTGGTTTTCACCAAATCCCCATTTCTCCCGATTCGATTGAGAAAACTGCATTCATTACCCCAGACGGATTATATGAATATTTGACCATGCCATTCGGACTATGTAATGCACCTGCTGTATATCAGAGGTGTATTAATCGCGCGCTAGGACCTCTTCTTAATTCAGGTAGTGCTAATAATGGCACAAATGACAGCGTTGCCCAAGTCTACATTGATGACGTCATCACTAAGTGTCGTGACTTCTCCTCTGGTCTTTCTTTTCTCGAAAGAATTCTAATTGCTTTACGGGATTCTGGGTTTTCCATTAATGTAGAAAAATGCTCCTTTTTCAAGAAATCTATCGAATACCTTGGAAATGTTATCGAAGAGGGTAGGGTCCGTCCAAGTCCCAAAAAGGTTGAAGCGCTTTTGAAAGCCCCTGTTCCCACATCTGTTAAACAGGTTCGCCAATTTAATGGTCTAGCGGGATATTTTCGTCGGTTCATTCCAGACTTCGCTCGTACAATGGTACCTTTGTACAACTTAACAAAACAAGGTGTCAAATGGTCATGGACTAATATACACGAAGAGGTTCGTCAAAAAGTCATCCATTACTTAACTTCTAGTCCTATACTTACTATTTTTAGAGAAGGTGATCCTGTTGAACTGCATACCGATGCCAGCAGTCTTGGTTTTGGAGCTGTACTGGTGCAAGCTATCAACGGCCGGCAACATGTGGTTGCCTACTTCAGCATGCGGACGACTGATACCGAAAGCAGGTATCACTCCTATGAACTCGAGACCCTAGCAGTGGTGAGAGCAGTTAAACATTTCAGACACTACCTATATGGGCGGAAGTTCAAGGTAGTCACTGATTGCAACGCATTAAAGGCCTCTGAACATAAACGAGATCTTCTGCCAAGGATATACAGATGGTGGGCTTATTTACAAAATTTTGAATTTGACATAGAATACAGGAAAGGGGAACGAATGCAGCACGCAGATTTCTTCAGTAGAAACTCTAACTCTCTTACTGTAAACATCATGACAAGAAACCTGGACTGGCTTAATGTGGAACAGTATCGTGATCCCCAGCTCAGATCAATTGTGGAGTCTCTACATAAAGGTGAATCTGTGCCTGGGTATGTACTCGAAAATAATCTTTTGAAACGTGAAAGGCAAGACCCCGTATACGGCAGCCAACGACTTATTTTAGTTCCCAAATCATTCCAATGGAGTTTAATAAATACTTTTCATGCATCTCTTAAGCAACCCGGGTTGGGAGAAGACGTTAAGTAAAATCAGAGAAACTTACTACTTTGATAAAATGAACACTGTCATCCGAGATTTTGTAGATAATTGTGTCGTTTGCCGAACATCCAAACAATCTTCAGGCGCAACGCAGGTGGAACTTCATTCTATTCCTAAACCAACGACCCCGTTCGAAGTTATTCACATGGATATCACCGGTAAGCTCGGGACTTCACAAGACCAAGTATACGTCGTTGTCACAGTGGACGCCTATACCAAGTATGTTTTACTTCGCCATGCAAATGATAAGAGCCAGCACAGTTCTCTGGGAGCCTTAAAGCAGGTGATACACTTATTTGGAACCCCAAAACAGATAGTAGTGGACGGTGGTCGTGAGTTTCTTGGCGAGTTTAAAAGCTATTGTGATCATTTTGGAATAGAGATACACTCAATTGCACCAGGAAGTAGTCGAGCTAATGGACAAGTTGAGCGTGTTATGGCTACTTTGAAGAACGGTCTTATCATGATTAAAAATTATGAAGTTCCAGATTGGTATACAGCTCTAGACAGTCTGCAATTGGCACTGAATTGTACTATGCATAAAACAACTGGCATCGCTCCTCTAACATTACTTACCCGTCGTCAGAACTGCGTACCTCCAGAATTGCTGAACTTGGTAGATCTAAATAACCATACTATTGACTTTGAAGCAGTCGGACGACATATTCAACGAAGGATGGTCGAGGCAGCACAAAAAGACAAGATACGATTTGACAGAGGTAGAGCCAAGATACAAAGATTCCAAAGAGGTGACTTTGTACTGATTAAAAACAACCCACGAAATCAGACCTCACTTGATCTCAAGTTTAGTCAGCCTTATGAAATCTATCGAGTGTTGGAGAATGATCGATATCTTGTTAAGAAAGTGGTCGGCCATCACGGGCGTCCCCGAAAAGTAGCGCATGATCAGTTACGAAGAGCCCCGCAACCAAGTCGTGGTGACAACGCAGAAGAACCCGTGTCGCCGACAGACGAACAGGAGGCAGGACCATCTGGAGTAAAAATTAATACACCACAGCTACCTATAGAAACCTTGTCAGACGTCTAACTCACGATCAGTGCTTGTTGATGTGACTAGTAATTATGTTAAAAGATGCTTTTGGCGTGCGGATCCGACCCATAACAATTTAATTGTTGTAGGCGGGTGGAGACGTCCTATAACAACATAAAAATATTGAAAAAAAAAAAATAAAATAAAAAAATAAATAAATAAATAATTAAAAAAAAATTGCTATGAAAGTTATTAAATGTTGTAGACGGGTGGAGACGTCTATGGCATAATCATATTAATGTTATGTGTGTTCGTGTGATGCCCCAAAGCCAGCTAAAGATGTTATGTTTCGTTTCGGCGACTCGTAACCAAACAATTTGAAAGTCGCAGTATAGTACCTATTTCATATCGTGAAATGTTACTTTACTGGGATTAATATTTTTACCAACAAACTGGTTTCATAGATAATTGCTGGTTGTTTGTCACGTGGAGAGACAAACTATAGCTATAATTTTATCAACATCATTATACCTAGGTTTACTGTGGAGGTACCTAGACGTACAAGATTATTATATTTTGATGGCGGTGCAGGGCACGCACCGCTTATCAGTATGGCCGTGTCGCCGCATCTTTATTACAAATGTTGAAGGTGGTTTCGATCGGCGGGTAGGCTTGGATTTCTAAAAGTTTCTTTGATGTTTGCACTGATATGTAAATATAAAAGATCAGTGCAATAGTTTAAATAATAGTAACTTTATTACTATAAATTAGTTTTAATTTAAAAATCAAGTTATATCATAAATAAGCTCTGTTTAAATATTTTGGTTTGAAAGTTGTTTTGTGTGGCGCCATCTTATTATTCATTGTATCATTACATGTCACTACTTATTTTTAATTGTTTTAGTTTAGCTATCAGTTTATGTTTTTAGGGTTATTCTTTTAGATAAATTATTTAATTACGATTACTGAAATATCTTTTGTATTTAATCATGGTTTACTTGAGTAATTTATTTTGTCAAGTTGATAAATTTAAATGTGTGCAGCGCCTCTAGTGTCATATTGGAGAACTAATGAACTCCAACCAATCACTGCTAAGCAAAGAGGGGCGGCACACGTTTAAATAGACCGCTCAGCGTATCATGGGCACCTTTTTGTTCGAGCGCCCGGCTGGTGAGGTTACCTTTGTAATCATTTATTTTTTTTCTATATATTGTGTGTGGTTGAAAGATTATTTATTTGTTTTATTTTCTGTCAATTTGTTTTGTCATTTAATGGTGTTTATTTTCAGGTGATTAATTATTAGTGATTTCAATCTTGTAAGACCAAGTAAAATAATAATAGTTGTTCTTTTGTTTCTTTTGTTTAAATCACTTCACTTCGCAGTTGTGTTAGTTAGTTAGTAGTTGTTAGTTAAAAATAAAAGTTTATTAATAATGGATAAGGCTATTACTGGAACCGATGGTTCCGAAAGAATCAACGGTTCCGGGGTTTTTAAAAATATTAATGTGGGGTCTAATCTGATATATACATCATCGTCTCACTATCGCCCTATGAATGTATGTATGTATATGTATGTATCTTTTTATATATTTAATATGTTTATACGTATTCATATAATATATTTATATGTAGTGCAAGTATATATATATATATATATATATATATATATATATATATCCATATATGTATTGATTGTTATTTACATAAGTTGTGTGTATTCGTTTGTTTGTTTTCTATTGTACCCCTTGTTTGTTTTTCTGTATTTTATATTTCGGTTGACTGGTAGAGAATGCTGTAGCATTAAGTCCGCCATTTGTATAATTTTGTTGTACAATAAAGTTTTTAAATAAAATAAAAATAAAATAAATATATAAGGCCATTGAAGTTGTACGATTTTTGATCTCGAATATAGTACCATAGATCAGGCGAAAGTGGTTTCGCCTACCCAACATTCACCCAACATTCCTTCACCTCGATTAGTGCGGGTGAGAAATTGTTAATTGGTCCTTCGTAGCCGGGATCTTTTAGTTCATCGGTTCAATCTTGAACCGAAACCCGTACTCACAGTGGATCGCTGTGGCAAAGGTACGGGTCTATATGCGCCGACAGAGTATTGGCTCTGTGGCATCAGCAGAGCAGTGCAGCAGTGGCATCAGCAGTGCAGCAGCAGTGGCATCAGCAGTGCATCAGTGATATCAACAGTGCATCAGTGATATCGGAAAGTTCGTTGTGAGTGGCTGCAGAGGGCGCTGCGATCTTTGGCAAGTTCAACGTAAGTGAAGATAGAGGGCGCGCAACAAGTGAGTGTGTGAAGTGACAAATCGTGAGTACAATTAGACAATATTAATTTCAAGAAAGTAGAAGTAATTTGAACCTTATTTTTAGTAAAAAATAAACTAAGAAGAATTTTGTGAAATTGGACTTAGAAAATTTTAAGTGTAGTTTGTAGTAATCTGTAAGTTTATGTAGTTTTAATGTAATACATGCTAGGTAGGACTTAGAATAGTTTTATAAAAACCGGTAAGACGGGGAACTTATGCCCGATTTTCCACCGAATGTGTAAAGTTAAAATACTTGTAAAATTTTTTGAAATAGTTTAACACTTAGAATAATTTTGTTGATTTCCGAAGTACTTAAAATATTTTTTGTTGTTTGTAGTTTTAGTTTTTTTTGGTTTATTAGTCTCTAGCCGAATTTAGTGCTTAGCTAAATAGTTAGTAGTAGTAGTAGTAGTGGTTGTTAGTAAAATACCAGCTCAGATTATATCAAATATTTAATCACGAAACAATATATAAGAAAATAACAAAAAATGGAAGGCATAATAAATGTTATTAAAAATACAAAAGATGTTATACAGAAAGGTTTAACAAATTTTAAAAAGAGTCCAAAGGAAAGATTAACATTAGAGTACATTGAAACTAGACAAGAGTTATTAGAACAAGATTGGACAAGGTTTAAAGATATTTATTCTAAACTTTACGAATGTTATAGTAATATAAGGTTATTCTTATTGTTATGGATGAGTTACTGTTTCACAGAAACAGGTATAACTTGATCCCAATATTACAAGAACAGAGATAAAGTTCATAAAGTGCTATGACAGTTAAAAACTATATAAAATCATATAACTTCATTAATGACTTTACTTTTGTATCCATTTTGTAACAGTGATATCCAAAGAATTAAAAATATTCAAGATTTCTAACCTTCGGTTTGTAAGATGCTTAAAATATAAACAACGAATCGCGATAAATAATATTATCTACTATGCGGCCTTACGAAATAGAAAAAATAAATACGCAAAGATTTTTTGACGATCCATATTGCCATTGTTTCTTTCGTTTTAGATGTTTTTTATGTTTTTTGTTTACATCCACATATCCTTTTATTTTTAAGAAGAGTATATTGTCTTTGGTAATATTAAATGACGTCAAACTTCGTGGAGTGATTTGCATATAAGAAGTCACATCAGTCACAGGAACTGCGCAGTTATTGGGATTATTGGAAGGGATACAAACCGGTAGGACGCCATTTCTTTAACCGTTTGCAATATTTCACGAATTTCTTGCGGAAGATGTTATAGTAATCTGTCCTAATCTTCGTTATTCGGTCCGTCTGAATCAGTATTTTCATCCTACGGATTAGGTAAAATCGCAGATAATAGTTTTTGCTTTAACATCCGTTGTTACGGTGCAGCCACGATATTTCCAATCAATGGATTCTGTTGAGGATAAATCAGTAAGCAGTTTAGTGATGAGAAATTATACGACTTATTGCAATTGTTACATGGCACTTCTGAATTTTCTTTTTGTGAAAATTTTGCCACATTTTGCAGACGTCGTAATATGCGCAGGAAGGCGTTAAATGATCAGTTACGTCTCGTTACACTGTCCCAGAGAGCGGTGAATTATGAATATTCATTAGACCCATACACCATATTAATTACAACAAGCTGGTGTGGATGAATTGCATATTGATAAAAAGACAACATGTCTTTTTTATGCAAACAGCAGTATATATGCAAAATCTGACTGTGGCCGAAACATTTGGTAGTAAAAGTCGTTATGAACTATGGATGATCTGTAAACCACATGAAAGCCCTGTCTCAATATTCAATAACACCATTTTGTCAGACAAATAGGTAAAATATCAAAATATAATATGCTAATATATGAAACATTGTATTAAAAATTTATCATGTAATATTTTTATTTCAAGGTAAAGCCTTTTTTACAAACAACTCTTTTGTTTAGATCTCAATTTTTATTTCGAACAATAATTAACTTTCTATCGCCAAAAATCCAAAAATGTGTTTTGATAAATAATATTTTTACAACGAAACAATTACTTTATTTTCCATGTGCTTCTGCACATGGAAAATAAAGTAATTGTAAATATTTTAATAATTATAACGTTAGCCTTATTAATTGGTATAAAAAACATAATGTAACATATGGCAAGGTGTTTTTCCTTATTCTACTTATATATTTATTTCAAACTGGCTCACATAATATGTTTATTGAGATTTAATAAAAACTATGTATTTTAAGAGTTTCAATCTCAATCTATACATATTATAAATAAAATGGAAGCATCTGTATGTAAATCCAAATTAAAAGCTTCTCATCAAATGCATATGAAAGGAGTAACTTTTGCTACTTTTATTTTTGGGTACAGCTAGTCTTGAATAAATTTCGAAAGAACTTAACGTTAACCAAGACTGGATCGACACCTACAAACTCTGGATATCTCCACGGTGCGCGACGTTATCCCAGCGGTTTTGAAGGATTACAGAAAAGGGAATTTAGAAATTGGATACGTTTATAGATATATTGCTACAAGACAATATTATATATGTATTCATTTATGTGATTTTTAGTGAGCTTTTTATCGAATGTTGATAGCATTAAATATTATTACCCATATTAGTAAGGTTCTAGAGAGTTTGAAGATTTTTACATATATTTAGTCAATGACACCAAGTGTTTTCATAATATTTATGTGGTTTTGATCTCGCTCTTTTTGCCTTGGCGATAAAATCAAAACCAAAATGTTCCATCCCAGTTCTATCCTGTTCTGCAACAATTTCCTTAGACATCTGTAGAAAATTACTTGTATTTTTTTAAATTAGAACTTTATAATATATTTATATATTTATACAGTGTTTGAACCGCCTTTCAATTAAATAATTCTGATTCACCTGGATTCTCAAGTCGACACTAATATTGGTTTTTTCGGAGATGTTCTGTAAAATTTTTTTTCAATAAGTTTTATTTAGAGTTCGTTGAAAATTCATTTTCATTTATAATTATGTTATACCGCTTATCCGCTATACATATGTATGTGTCGCCGAAACAAGAGGATTTTCTTTACTGAATAAACAAAAATGATTAGATTCAGCGGTTATTAGTACAGAACTTACTTAAAATTACAATAATAAACAGTTTTTATCCCTCTGTGTAAAGTGAAATAAAACAGTAAAGTAACAAATGACATCCAGAGATGGCGCTGTAATGGCTGTTAAAATAATTAAACTAAAAAAAAATAATTATTAAATTGTTTCATAACTAAACAACATTAATAGTAATAATTATTATATAAATGTTGCAAGAAACATAGTATTTTGTTAAGAATTGACTCTAGATGGCGTTAAAAAGACTAAGCAAACTACATGTATAATGACGATCCATTAATTTTTATTAAAATTAATTATGATGATTTTATACTAAACAATGTATTTTGCATATAAATATATTCAGTATGTAATATTGCATTAAATAGATTATATAATCTGTAGTAAAATTAAAATATTTCTTGTATTTTGAAAAATGATATTTTGTTATTGAAATAATTTTTACTTAGTAGTTTATTCTATTGTTAATCTTGTCATGATATACAGAGTGGGGTTGTTTATCACTTAGTATTACAGATTACGCTATAGAAGCTGCATGATTCGCATTTGATCTGTCTACTTAAAAGTATTTATTATATTCTAATAGTTTCCTTCTTATATTTAACGTGGAACAAAATAATTGTGCTAACGGATTAGAGTCAACATGTTTAGTTAGTTGTTGTTGATTTTATGATTTTTGGTATTGCGGTCCATCCAACAAATAGAAATTGTAAGTGACTGTGGTTTGTTGGATTGTTTTAGGTAATGCTTACAAACCAATGTGAAATGGATAATGGATTTCTCTTCGCTCTTTTAGTCTATCTAATATAATATTATGTTAATTTCTTAGTTGCATATTATTTTGCCACACTTTTTGTTTTCTACATTACAATTAGTATTTATTGTTGTTACAAATTATTATTTCGAAAAAAGACTGTATTTTTTAAGCAAGGAGACAATTAAAAGTATCACGATAAAAATATTATTGTATTTAGAGTTTTTTATTTTTTATTTTTTATTTCTTATATTTTAATTTTAGTCCTTTACCTATTTGTATTGTATTGAATTATATAAAAGGCGTAAAGTCATCCGTTTTCGCTTGATCATGTCTTTTGAGGAAGAATTTACCCAATTTCCAAGAAAAAGCCGATATTTATGTTCAAAGTGTCGAAAATTGTTTGTTAAGATATATACATTGGCTGCTCCAGAAGATATTATAGAATAACATCAATATAAATATATACGGTTTTAATAAGAAAAATATGAAGTAACATGTACAATATGATATAAATGATATTATACTATACATTACATGTTATACATTATATATTATTATATATTAATATACATTATTATACATATAATACATTACGTATTTATAGTCTCTCTTCGATTACATAATCAATATCTTAGAATTCAAATCAATACGTTATAAGGGATCCGTTGAAACCATCTCGTTTAATATAAAATGTGTAAATAATATTGCATAATTTATTGGTCCAATGAAAGTAATCATTGAAAATAATGTTTATTTCTTGTCGCAGTGGAAAATGAGCTGTCCAAAACGTGGTGATGCTATGATCCGTCGGATCAAAGATATCTCCGATAGCAAGAAAATATAATAATTACAATAAGGGCAATTGAAAATCGTATTCCACGAGCTCTCCATAGTATATTGCGAACTCAATTAATATTTTAAATTAAAACTGTAATATTATACAAAATAAATTACAAATATATTATATGTATCTGATACAATTCAACATAGTTTATAGTTTTTTTTATTAAAGTATATTTGTTAATAATTTTGCACTAGATATATATTATTAATCTTATTTTTTCGAAATTTAGTATATTTATAAAGGTTTGGAAAAAGATATACATTTATAATCATTATGTCAGGCGACAACCACCTCTGTACCAAGTTACATATTTGATAATGACGTAAGCAATTAATATAGAAATTGATTTGTGTGTGTTATACACAAGGTAGTGTGTACTGTATTTTTATAAATTTTATGTATTTTTAACTTTACAAAAGTATAAGCTCTTCGCACTTTTTTCCTTATAAACTTAACTATGCCAAATTACATACTCCTCATTTCTGGTAACTTTTTTAAACAGGATTACAAAATTTTTACTTCATAACTATTATTATTATAAATGTTTATATTTACAAACATTCTGAGAGCATGATAAAACTAGTAGTTTGTCATAACAAGCTTAGTGAGGCATCCTCCACTAAGCTGCAGCTTAATTATGGAATCTTACATTATTAATAATTGATTAATATTTCTGAACATTATATTTTTATTAAAAAATCATATAAACATGTAAATGTGATGTAGAAGATTAAAAGAATACGACTATTTCCGTTATAGACAAATATTCTAAATGTGTTGTTTTGGATCTGGTTTGTTTTAAATTATTATTTTATTTCATAGATATGGTTGTCTCTGAAGTAAATGTTTTAGTTTGAACTTAGTTATTTATTATAATTAAAAGTAATATATTATTTGAAGAAAGGTGGTATATTTTAAAAGACATAAACCTAACCAGAGTTACATCCTTCTCTAAAGTTAAAAAGTTTCAACATTTATTGTATAATTTTGTAATTTTCTTCTTTACAAAGGAACACGTTAACATTAACTACATTATTATATTTGCAATTTTATATCAATGTTTTTTCAAGGGTTACATCAATTACCATTTTTAGGCTGTTGTAGAAATATATTTGGTGATTATAATCAAAACTTCAGAAAGTTTTTTAATAAAGATAAAGTACTTTTAAGTAATATAAAACACTTGACGACTTATTCTTAAAGTTATTGATTTATTTTTTTACTTAATTTAAACTTTTTATTTTTATGTAAGTCATAGGCTGAACCAAAATAAATACACCATCTTATAGTGTCTTTAAAATATTCTTATCTCCAAGCGACAAGTGCTATATATACACTGTTTACGAATAGAATAATAAATTGTAATAGGATATCCTATCTGAGCCAGAAGTTATAAATGATATTCATTGTTAAACAACAACAACAACAACACTCCTTTCATTAATTAATTTTTTTAAGTTTCAAGAAATAAATCTGTGATTGTGTGATCTTTATAAAAAAATCCATTTATATTTGAAATTGATCAAATTCCATTAAAAAAGTTTCTAAATAAAAGTAAAGAGTTCAAGTGTAAACTTTATTTGGGGTGATATTTTTTTTCTTCAGTTCTTTGTCATGTTGATTGTTACGAGTATCTTCGTTTTTTTCTACAAATTATTTATTCAACCTAGCTCATTTAAACCAACTTTAGAATTTTAAATTATAATTATTCTTAATTGAGCTACTAAAAAAATATGTTTTGACCATTTCCTCTTGATTTTCCTTCTTATGAAACATCAAACACTAGTTCCACGTTTCCGAAGGTAAAAAGTCAATATCATAGATACTTTTTCGACCGAGGGCCGAGAACAAGCGGTAAATCCTTTTATGTTTAACAAGTTGCTGAATAATGGTATTAATAACTTCATAGAAGTAATATTTCTTAATTAATGTAATTAATAAGTTTTATATGATCCTATTATCGCACTGCTACATTCAAGAGGCATCTTTTATATTATATAAAGCTTCGAATCAAAATTGTACCGAAGGTGAAAGTATGTATTATATTTTTTTAATAAAAAATACAAAAACAATATTTTTGGAGTTACACAAACAGATAACTGTTATATGATAATATTAATATATTAATAATAATAATAAAACAAAAGGTAATCCTTTTGTTGTTTACCCATTATACTGTTTGCACTTATGACGCTATTAAGTTTTAACATTACGTCTGTTTGACAATTGAATATATTCAAAGGAATATTACATACTATATTACATACACACATACATTTCCTAATTTATTTAAATCATCTTCACAGCACTTTAAATACAATAATTGAGACGTTCGCACTTTACGCGATATTGGAATAATTTTATGCCTAATGACTCTCACCAGAACCTTGGCTTCAAGTAAAGTGCTTTTATGTCTACTTTACAAAGTAAGCATAGAAGCACTTTATTACTATGTGCATAAGTCTTTATAATTTTTAATGCCTTGTTTATATAATCATTATCACACAGAGTTATATTAAATTTTTTTTAGATAACGTACACTAAGAATTCAATAAAAAAGAATACTGAACGTTTTAGAATATAAAATGCGATAGTTTAAAAATGTACACAGCTTTTTTATTTTGCATTTTTTATCTCCACTTTATATTTTTTACTGGTCTAGAAAAATAAAAACCATATTTGTAGTGTTAGAAATATTTTATTTGATAACACATTTTAACATTGTGTAGCCAAATAGTAAAACTCGTGACGGTTTGTTTGATTTCTAAAAGGGTTGGATCATGGATATTGCTAAGAAAATATTATAAGACAAACAATGTATGTTCATGTTTTAGTCGTCTTTTTTTAATAAAAACATGATTTCTGTATTACATAAATTTTGCAATAATATGTTAGAAAAAAATTAACTTTTAGAGTAAAAGTCATCGAACTCAATTAAAAAAAAAACTTAAAAAACTTACAGTATCGATTTAGTAAATTTTATTTTTATATTTTTTTAATTTAAATTATCTTAAATTAATAAAAATATTCTGGTTTAAAACAACTGTTTATTCTTTATAAAATGATTGTATAATAAAAATGTTATTATATAAATTTTTAACATATATGAGATGGAATGACAGGACTAACAGGATAGCTATCTATCGCTACCTGTCCTGTGACAGGACAGAACTCGACCTGTAACCTTAGATGAAATCCCGAGTAATTCAAAGTTTACAGGTTCAGTCCTGCTAAATATGATTAACAAAGCGATCTATGCTTATGTATTAGTTTAGGTAAATATGTAAGGTGTGCTTATGTGTCTCTGTTATTAGTTTTATTATGTTTGAGATTATAATAAATAGAGAAATCTCTATTGACAAAAATACTAATAAAATTATTTTATTTTTGCTTTAACAAGCTCTTTTTTATTATAAAACTTTAAGAAACAAAATAACAGGTCTAAATTATGCAAAAGAATAAAAGCAGTCGATTTCACACTATCATTCATCTTCTCACAGCACCCTGGAGTTAAAGTTTTATGAGGCATGAACTATTGGCCTAAGATAAATGGACTAACTTCACATTAGGCTGGCGTTGACGTAGGACTTGGCTCTCTGCCTGGCACCAATATTGGAGGATAATCCATTCAGTTTTTGCATGATTTAGAAATATAATGCTTCATTCATATTTGGTTTTCTTTACATTTTTCATGATATTTTTTTTGGTATAAGATATACTCTATTTTGTAGCAAAATTGTTAAAACTCTTTGAACACTTATTTTTTTTATCTAACTCTTACATGCTGCATTCTATTCTTACTGAATAGAAGAGTTAATCACGTTAATAGTTTTTTTTATGTTAAATAGTTAATTACTGAAATTAATGAATTTGCAGAATACTTTTTAATTGTAAAAGCTAATAAAACAAGGTTTCAGCCTATATAACAAAATACTACGCCCTTGAAATTAGTATAAATAAAACTTTGAAAATTTTGAATGTGTTAAAATATTAAAAATATAACCTAGAAAGATATGTCAGAAACAAATAATGATGTTTCGTTAATAGTTTAGTTTATGGATTGGCTAATATTTCTATTTGTAAATTAAAAAAATATTTTACATCTAAATACCTTATTTTTACTATTTACAAATGATGCGACTATTTTTAGGACTTCTTATACTGAAATTCCGATAACAGTCAAGCGTAATTTAAATTCTTAATTATCTCATGCAATCGCCGAATTCAGTTATAATGAGAGTTGCTATGCAAGCTTAACTATGGTGCACGTAGCGCTGCGCTTGATCTTATAGCCTCTTAACTAAATCGAAGAGTCCAAACAAATTATGTACATAATTCTATATCGGTTGGTTCTCACCTAAAGTTGGGCATTCTACACCTATCTATTTCTGATCCCTTTTTATTTTTACTTTATATTAATGACTTGTCCTTTTTCATAAAATATCTATGGGATATTTTACTTTTTGATGATGACACCTCCCTTTATTAGTTCCAAATGAATAATTTAGTTTTCCCAATGTAATAAGTCAAAATTGTAACTGGTTTCTTATCAGTAGAGTGTAAGACCTGGCTGATTCAATTAATTACTTAGGTATAACTTAAGGGACAATTAACGTGCGTTCAATGGCTCGACTTATTTATTTTAGTTATTTTCATAGTATTTTGTCTTAAGGTGTTGTATTATGGGCCAGTGCTGCCGAAATTAATTCTATATTTATTTAACAAACAAGAGCTGTGCGGATTATTTATAAATTAAAAGCTAGAGATTCCTTAAGGGGTATTTTTAAAGAAATTGGTATTCTTAATGTAAATGATTATGTATTCGAAAAAAAATGTCCTGTTTAGTTTTTATAAGAAAGTTTTTCTATTTCGTTGATCAAAAATTAATATAGACTAAATTATTCAACCTAATTAAGCGCTTTCTTAATACAAATGTTAGTTTATACAATTTGAATACTTACGTCTACCATATTCCTTCAAAGCAAACAGAACCATAAAACTTTTATATCGTATAAAAGAAACAAAATTTTTTATAATTTTTTTATATATTTTTTATTGTATTGCAAATATAAACAACAAAAATATATCGGGGCATTTAAAATGCCATTTAACAGAATACACTCGAACCAATTTTGACAGTTGTCATTCTAGCGGATTGTCAGATAAGTGGCAGCGAGGCGGCTTGCGGTCATGTTTCATTTTTGAAATGCAACCGTCAGCGTACTATGCTCACTACGAATCGCTCTATATCAAGCAACAATATTACTGTAAAATAAAAAAAAAACAATACATTTTGCACTTACTTCAGGTACCTTTCAAGGAAAGTCAAGATATTTTATTAGTTATAGTTCAGAGGCCTTTTGATTGAACTTCAAACTTGTCTGAATTCTGTTAACATTTTGTTAACATTATATCAAAACAATTATAATATTGACAAAGTACTTTCAATTAAAACCCCAAGGCTTCAAACGTAATTATCAATTGTTTTTTTTTTTATTTTTGTTTTATAAGTAAGCTATATTTTTATAGTTAAGTTATATTTTTATGATTTTGTTTTAAATTATTTCTTTGAAAAATAACAAGGTTTTGACATCTTTAAAAATAAATAAATAAATAAGCATTGACGGTTTGCGTAAGTAGATAATAATTGCTTACAATAACTTTCCGTGGGAGCATTTCAAAAGAGTATTCGAGTTTAGGATATAATAAACATAATTTGTTTTAAAAAAGATGTTATGTAAATATTATTATTGACAATTATGTTACGACCTTTCTTGACAATTACAATAAACTTGGGATTATATAATAAGTGATAATTTTTGTTAACTTCTTGCCTTTTAAATAGAAAAGAATGAATAAAATATCTATGTAACTTATAAATCGAGATCAACATAAAAGGGAAACGAGGTATGTTATAAGAAATCTTATACGCAATTCAATTCTTTACAATGCACCTTACTACATTGATTTTAACATTTGTAAAAGATTTTTTAAGTATAAATAGGCGTATATATTTTAAAAATGGTTACCTACAAAAAAAAACATTTTTAAGCATTATTAACGTTAGATCCGTTCGATTGTGCTTAAATATTTTTAAAATGTTACTGTGGCAACACTTTGTCACCATTTTTGGATTCAAATTCTCTTAATTTTTTTTATGAATTTATAAATATAAAACATTTATTTCACAGTCAAAGAAATACAAAGAAAACACAAAAACTCATGAGAATGTGTTTGTTTTTATGGATAATTTCTTAAATATATAACTTACCTTGTTAAAAATATCTGGATAAGATAGAAAAAAACAAACTAGTTTTTGTAATTAATCAATAGATAAATATTTTAAGAGATTTTTACTATTATTCTATAATTATTAAATATCGTTATCAAGGAAATAGTACCTAGTCTGTTCCGAAAATTGAGACATGAGAAATAGTATGAATATGAAATATCTATGTTTATTACTTTTCAAAATATTTATCTCCAACTTTTGCACCTGTACCTTTGAATGTATCAGCTGTACAAACATTTAAAAAACATCTCTTACGATATATCGAAAAATAGTCGTCGAAATTTTTCGTCGGCCTCGTCTGTGGTGTAAAATTTTTACCCACCAAGAATTTTTTTCAAACTGGGAAAAACAAAATAAATCGCACGGAGCTAAATCTGGACTGTACGGAGGATGGAATAACATTTGTACAACCGAAAATATCAAATAATCAATGCTCCGAACATCCATTGCATGGATTACTACTCCATGAGAGGATCGTTGCTTTGTTTTTGTGTTATCTCAATAACCACTGATGACGTTTCGTGAATTAATGCAGTTGTCAATTGGCCAGGCCCAGAGATCTTCCGACCACTTTAAATTTCACGGAATTAATAAATAAGTGTTGCTAACGTACGCACACCCAGAGTATCTTGTAAGTTTTTATAAAATTCCTTTTGCTGTGTCTAACCATCGTTCCTAAAGAGATTTTTTATAGTTTTATTTTCAGTTTTATAATACTTTCGATCGGAAAAGCAAAGATTTACTTTCTCTTCCTCGCGATTCTTTCTTTGACTCAAAGATTTCAATGGAATTCAATTTCTATTGAAAGAATTTATTAATAGCGACCTGCCTGCTTTTAAGTTATATTGATTATTTTGTTTAATAAAAAAAAACTCGTTTTATATAAACCATTTAGTATACTAAATTGTAATTTAATTCAATCAGGTATTTAATAATAAAGAATTAATGTTTTATTATTTAAGGATGGTTTAGTATTTATATTTTATGTATCATATTCAAAGCTCAGAGACAATGCTTTTTTTCAATTTGGTTTATTACATTAAATTCATTGCAATGAAGTGCCAAATTATAATAGTTCCAAATAATGTACGTCATTGAATACAAACAAACTACTTCTTAATGCTAACGTGATATAAGTAAAATTTTAAATATTTTGGAGCAGTGGTTGGTAAATCATATCTTATGTTAGACATTATCTTGTAATCTGAAGCAGATACAGATTTGGGGAGAGGGGAAGCAATTGATGTACTATCTTCTCCGGTGTTAAGAAAGTTAGCAAATAAATATTGGAACTAGACCACTTTTTGTTATATGAAAAACTCTATTCGCAATTTCGGAATACGCATTCATATAAATTGATATATGAAATAGTTACATTTTAATTTTAGTAAAAAAAATATCTTGAAACGATTTTGACAAAATATGTTTAAAATCACATAAAAATATTTTCTCAAGAGCAAATTATATATCCGCTCCTGGTACTGTAACAATTTTAAAAATGTAAAATCAAATAAATCTCAAAAAACAAAAAAAAAGAGGAAATGTTTAATTCACAATACTATTTATTAATTAAATTACTTGTCTAGTAATGTTCAAAATAATAAACTTATTTTGAATTTTTATAAAATAATTAACATTATTATGAAGTATAAAGTATTTCCTCATTTTACATTGATATTGGTACTTACATTTAGAAATTGGTTTCGAAGTAAATTTATTGTTTTCATAAATATATAATAAAATTTTCATAAGAGCATCGACAATAAAAAAATTAAATAAAACATCTATGCAACTGAATCTAATTCATAAAAAATTCTCACACATTCGGGTTATACGATGAGATTTGCATATAACATGTATATGAGCAATTTGCCTGCTGCCTTGATATCTGTATAGGTTAATTACTATTATTATGTTCTATTCCTACAAGCAAGGGATTATATTACAACAACCAACAATATATCCAAGTTATAGTAGAATATCTTATACAATATCTTATATTAGAACTATTGTTGGTAGTTGTAACCAAGTAACAACATAATATTTTAATTCTATATAAAAAATACTGTTTCACCTTTTTTACTCATTAAAGACAATTTCTTTACTTATATTAAAAAAAGATATATAATAAAGTAGAAATGATACACGATGACTGGTTCTTCACTACAAAATCAAATTATTAGACGATAAATTAGTAACTTAATATAAGAAGAAGACTTATTAAATAATAAGTCTTCTTATATTAAGTTATTAATTTATATATATATTATAATAAATATTATTATTCCTATATTAGGAAACCATAAGTTATGTCAAAAATAAAATAATTTGTAATAGGTACAACTTTTACAGAGATTCATTCATACTTCATTTTTAATGAAATTAACAATATCTTAGCAATTTCAAGACGACTTTCATCTTAATATCATTCGATGTCTATATTCAATTTATCACGGAACTGCGGAGCTTCATTATTTCATTAAAATTTCATATTAATGAGGTCGCTATCAGATTGGAATAAATTAATTGTAATTGGTTTTACAATAGACGTGTCAAATCTTTATTATTGTCAATTATAATGTACATTGAAACATTAAAAAATGGAATAGTAAAATGTTTTTTCTGTTTATAGTTTTAAACATATATATTTTTACGGAAATTATATCTGTCATCTTTTTGCGGTGGCAAAAATATATAAAGATAATTGAATGAAGTATTTTTAGGCAAAATATAAAACATGCAAGCTCCCGTCTCTGCTTTGCATCAGTGAAGAGCGGTAGAAAAAAACTAAACTCTATTCTTCCTACAAAAGCTACAAATACCTATAACCTACAACAACAAAAAAAATACAGTCTACCTGTTGTACGATACATAAGGAAATATTTTTTTTGTTATGCTTGTTACTTGTAGTAATATAATATAATAAAATAGTAAAGAGGTAAAAACATAATAAATATTTAAGAAAAAATAAATATACATGACACAATAATCAAAAATGATGATGATTTCACTCAATATTTGTATTTATCAGTTTATACAGTGATTTCGATGGTTTATGATTTGAGTTTGTAAGGTAGGATAAGGGAAGCCATACAAAATAGTATAGCTATAAAGCAATGATAAGTTAACGATACATTGTCTAGAAAAAATATTCGGCTAATCAAGTTAACAAAAAAACTTTGTAATTCAATAGAGTGTGAGTTCAGTCTGCTTCATAGCAGATGTAATATTGATTTTATATATACCATTAATTTCATCCGTAAGCACCAAATTACTTTTTACTTGAATTTTGCCCATTATTAATTAAATTAATCCCAAAAAGACTTTTTAAAATGATGAATAGATATTTTAAATAATTCTCCTGCTATATCGGATCAAGGTCATAGAGACAAACGAACAGACGGACGACATCAAAACAACAACTGTTATCACATATCTCCCGTTTGATACAGAAGGTATAAAAAAAAGCACAGAGAGGTAGAGTCGGGTCGCCGTCATAGCTCGTAGAGTATGTATTGAGGTAATGCTTACCTCAGGTCATCCTGAGGTAAGCATTTTAGTAATTTCCGTTACGAAGTTAACAATTCAATTCTACGCTATGCAGCGTAGCATTGAATAGTTGACGAGAAATTTGCTTTTTATCGTAAGGTATAGACAATTAAATATAATGAGTAATAACTCATAATATCTTTCATTCTTATGCAAGTTTGAGAGTGATTCGAATATCATTTATCCTATCATTATTATTATTAATATATACTAATATAATAATAATAATAGGATATATAAATGATAAATAATAATATGATATTATAATATCATATTACCATTTATCATTTAAAACATTGGTTTGCTTACTAAAGGTATCAATTATTAAGGTGGAAGCGAAAAGCAAAAGTGTTTGATAGCTAATTTGAAGAAATTAAAGTTATTAACATAGTTATGATTTTAAATTAAAAAGATAATGATAACTATCTCTGTCTCTTTTTTATACCAGCGTATAAAAAGAGCAACGTAACCTTGTCCAGAAATCAAATCCCATGAAAATGAAATTTAATATAATTTTTTTCACTGTTAAATAAATACCACTATAATAAAGATTATTTAAATCTAGACATAAATCACAAATGTATATAATTTATAAAGATTGCGGTTAACACATTTCGAATCGACACTTTAGAATGATGGTTTTTCTCGTTCTACTTTTTAGCAAATACCGTTGAATCTGTAAAGTATTTTAAAGTGTTCTTTTATTGAAACAGTATATACAGTGATATAATTATATATAATTTAAAAGAAAAATATTTTAGCGCCTAATTTATATATACTTTTTATTACTATCATATTGTTCAAAATGTTCATTATAATAATATATAATGTTCATTATAATAATATAATACAAGCATCGATCATTGTGTTACTGCAATGCTAGGTGTATTGGCCAAGAACTTGCAACTATTTTTGTTTTTATTTTTTGCTTTATATTAATACAAATTCAGAAAAAAAAAGTTTAGAAATGTAATTTGAATAACTAAGTTTATGGAATATGCAACAATATATTTTTCAAACACTTATTGAAATTAGTCTAGCTTGACAATGAAAACTATTACATTACTAATAAAACAAGGTATATTGCTAATACCCATTCTAAATAAATAAAATATACGTGTCATAAAATAACAATCAAAGGAATGGAGGTCTTAGTGGTGGTAAAACGTTTATAGAGCTCATTGTGCAATAATTTTATTGGAACAAATATGAGATCATAACCCTCAGGAGGATTATTTCAACCTATTTTATTTATAGATCATAGAATACTGTATTTGAGCAGTTTTACTGTTTATTTTAAAGGATTGATTGATCTTATTGGGTTTTATTATGTTTATGTGTTTCTGGTCTATTAACCAATAAAGTTTCTTCAAAAAAGAGTGTAAACATAAAATACATCCTTTAAGTAATTTTGTATACATGTAATTTTGTTAGTAATTTTCTATATATGTAAGTATGAATATTTGTTGTCAATCTGTATTGTGTTGTGTTATGAGTACAACTATGACCACACCAGACAGTTTGTAGGCGTATTTACTGTAAGATAGTCACAAGCAAACATTTACAACTATTTGCTCTTTATCATTATTTGTGAAACTATTAAACGATATATATTGTAGATAGATTTATCATTATTTAAGTATAAACAAATATGTATGCTTGCAATTCATAAATTTAGATTTCAAGTTTTACTCTAGCTGTCATGTAATCAAATCAAATATTTTAAAAAAAACTGCAATATATTATTAAAACTTGATTCTTAAATAACAAAACATCTTTGCATTTATTTGTTCTTTGTTTAAACTGAGAGGATATCTGAAAATTATATCTATTTAGAATCTTATAAAGGTTTTATAGAACTATTTGGAAAAACGTCGAGTAGGAAGAGTGTTCCATTTGTGTCTACACATTTTAATGTTTAAATGGTTTCTTAACATTAGAAACTACGTCACCTTTAGAACACGAAAATAATCGAGTTATTCGCTTATCCTTTATAGAAAAAAATAAAATTATATTACCATAAAACAACACAAGAACTGAGATATACATAGTAGATAAACAGTTTATGTTGGTTTTTGAGGATTTTTTATTGCAGTATGTATAAAAAAGTTAGGTGATTTGTCCTTCTTCGTGATCTTTCCACATCTTTGCAACTCATAAGTTATGTATAAACATATGTTGGAAATAACTTGTTTATATAATTTTGAATCCTGTGTTGATGGAGGTAAGGAAAACTTGGTTCTGAATTATTATGAAATAAGCCTTTAACTTATTTTTAAATTGATATAAAAAATATGTTACATAATAAAACTTGTTGGATAACGTCATGTTTAATGATTGTAGGTAGGTACCTACAATCATTAAACATGACGTTATCCAGTGTTCGCTCTTCATTACTAATTCGAAGAAATACAACTTAATTCACAAAAACACCTCTAGTATTTTAATGTATAAAAAAAAATATTACCAGTAAGCCTACAAAAAATAACATACTAGTTAATTACATACAACCTTCAGATATTCAAGAAAAATTATAAAGTTGAGTAATGATTTACCTACATTTTAGTATTTTATAGGTAGTTGAAACTCAGCTCGTAAATAACAGCCAACCTTCATCTGAGGTTCATCTTCATCTGTATTCAATTGTTACTCTCGTGGAATCGAACGAAAGAACACCTGAAATTTGATTTACAACCAATTTATTTGATATAAGGGTTTTTACATTTTTTTAACAAACAAAATAATTAATTATTTAATAAGCCTAACTATTGTGTTTTTATTTTAAGGGGGTATTCTACTCTAGAGGCCCGAATTTCGAGCATTTTTTGACGGTGAATAAAAAAAAAGCTATTGATATTTTTACCATCCATTTTTTTATCATTTATTTATTTATATATTAAGAGCACACAAAATAAATTTTAAAAAAATAATAATAATTTTCATGGAATTATGCGTCCTTGAAGTGGAGGGGGAAAACAAAAGGCAGTGTCCTCGTCGTCACGATTTCTACCCTTGTGGTCATCTGAAAAAAAAAACGATGACAAATTCTTAATTAATATGAATGTCATTATCGCATGAAGCAGAAAAAAAGGGAAAAATTTATTTTTTCATAAAATGGCGGCTTCTCAAAAATTGAGGTCGATTTTTCACTAATTTTTAAGCTTTCTCGAATTGTTTACACATATTAAAAAATTGAAATTTCCAGTTTATCGAGCTTCATGCGATAGTGATATATTAAAAGAATATTCATGATAAACTTCAAGCAAATCAATTCATTAGAACTTGAGATATCATGCCCACCGTATTGAAAGAAGTAGTTTCGAGAAAAACACGTTTAAAGTTTTACGTTATAGTTTCTGGCAGCATAACTGATAGAATAGTACATATAACTTACGTTCTGTTAATCTGCTATCCCAGCTTCATACAATGGACCTTCCTCTACTTCATATTGACTGTTTTCAGCAGTTCTCTCCTCATAACGAGCATAAATCTTCTTCCAGAATATGTTGATTTCCAGTAAACCTCCGTTTTCTTGATCTGTCTGGACGATATTTGCTGTTTCTCCTACTTTTTCGATCCATATTAAAAACACTAACAAAATACTCACTTGAAATTTAAATTAAAAGAGTTCACAAAGAATTTTTCACTTTTTCGTACGTCTTAACAGCTTCGAGGTTAACATGAAACTAACTCAAACTAAAAGCAAATTAAATAAAGATATTTTTAGAAATGGGCTAAATGTACTATAATGGGAAATATCATTTCTAAGAAAAAGGGAGAGTTAGTCATACTCAGGTAGCCCGAGCGTGCACTTGCCTATTGTTACAGTCGTCCCCGCTCAAACCAGTCTCGCTGTCGCGCCACTAAAAGAGTTGTAACTTCGAAAATAATTCGAATTTTGAAAAATCCTTTTAGGGAGATATTTTTGAATACTTAAACTATCGAGTTTTGAAAAAAAAAAATTTTAGATTTTTTCAAATTTCTAGACTAGAATACTTAAGCGAAATGTAGCTTCTAGAAAATAATTCTTAAATGATACCAATTAATTAATTTAAATTTATTATGTAAGATTACCAGAGCTAGAAATTTATATATAAATAGACAAATAGTTTATACTAAATATTTTACAACTACTGCTAGTAGTATAACGTTATTCTTATTGTTATGGATCAGTTGCATTTTCACAGAAACAGGGATAACTTCATCCCAATATTTCAAGAACAGGGATAAAGTTCATAAAATGTTATGACAGATCAAAACTATATAAAATTATATAACTTCATTAATTACTATGCTTTTGTATTCATTTTGTAACAGTGATATCCAAAGAATTAAAAATATTCAAGATTTCTAACCCTAGGTTTGTAAGAAACTTATAATATAATCATCAAACCGCGATAAATAATATTATCTACAGAACGTCCTCACGAAAAGGAAAAAATAAATACGCAAAGGTTTTATGACGATCCATATTGCCATTGTTTCTTTGATTTTAGTTTTAGTTTAGTTTTAGTTTCTTTGTTTCTATTATTTTACGTTTTTTGTTTACATCCACATATTCTTTTATTTTTAAAAAGAATATATTGCTTCAGATAATATTAAATTATGTCGAACTTCATGCATTAATTTGCATATAAGAAGTCACATCAGTCACAGCAGCTGCGCAGTCATTGGGATCATTGGAAGGGAAACAAAGCAGCCCCCGTGGGTAGGTTTCTTTAACCGTTTGCCTTATTTGATGAAATTTCTTGCAGAAAATGTATTAGTAATTTGTCCTGGTCTACGTTATTCGGTTCGTCTAAATCAGTATCTTCTTCCTACGGGTAAGGAAAAAACACAGATAATCGTTTTGCTTTACCACTCGTTGTTGCGGTGCAGTTACAACATTTTCAATCAATGAAATCTGTTAAGGATAGATCAGTAAGCAGTTCAGTCGATAAGGACACACGGGAGCCATGACATCACTTATTGCATTCAGTTACGTGTTCAGTTACGTGTCGTTAGACTGTAGCATTGAGCGGTTAACTGTGAATGATACATCAAAAGATCAAAAATAAATATATATATATATATATATATATATATATATATATATATATATATATATATATATATATATATATATATATATATATATATATATATATATATATATATATATATATATATATATATATATATATTTCACCATATAAAGTCCAACAGACTGGTGTAGATAACAGATAGTTTTTTTATGCAAACTGCAGTGTATATGCAGAATCTGACTGTGGTCGAGACATTTGGTACTAAAATTCGTTATGAACTATGGATGATCTGTAAACCAGATAAAAGCCCTGTCTGAATATTCAATAACAACATTCTATCAGGCAACTGGAAAAATAAGGTAAAATACCAATATATGAAACATTTTAATTGAAATTTATCATGTAATATTTTTATTTCAAAGTAAAGCCTTTTTTTCGAACAACTTTTTTATTTAGATCTTTTTTTTTCGAACATTAAATAACGTTCTATCGGCAAAAATCCAAAAATGTATTATGGTAAAAAATATTTTTAAAACAAAACATTTTCATTTTCCGTTTTTAGTATAACTGTAGAATGCAGAATATTTTAATAATTATAACGTTAGCGTAAGCTTATTAAACGATATAAAAGACATTACAGACAAACAGACAGACAAGAAGTTACATTATAAGATGTAACATATAGCAAGGTGTTTTTTCTTATTCCACTTAGATATTTATTTCAAATTGGCTCACATAATATGTATATTGAGATTTATTAAAAACTATTTATTTTAAGAGTTTCACTCCAATCTATACATATAAATAAAATTGAAGCATCAGTAAGTAAATCCCAATTAAAAGCTTCTCATTAAATGCATATAAAGTATATAGGGTACTAACAAAAATAAAAGTTCTGTTTGATTTTATTAAGACTTTCGTTGTCGGATACCCGGTGTTATAAGGAGTCACTTATGCTACTTTTATTTTTGGGTACAGCTAGTCTTGAAATAATTTTCTAAAGAACATAACGTTAGCAAAGACTGGACCTACAACCTACCTAAACCTACAACCTCTGGATATCTCCACGATGCGCGACGATGTCCCAGCGGTTTGAAGGATTACAAATAAGAGAATTTAGAAAGTGAATACATTTATCGACATATTGCTACAAGATAATATTATATTTGTATTAGTTTATATAATTTTAGAGAGCTTTTTATCAAATGTTAATAGAATAAGAAAATTATTATATTTCATAACATTATATAATTTACAATAATCAAATTCTCCTTTTTTTTATGAAATAAAACAATGCGGATATTAAAATTGTTCCGACATATTGCTATCCACCATATTAGTAAAGTTCTAGATTAGTTTGAAGGTTTTGACGTCAATTTAGTCAATGACATCAAGTATTTTTATAATATTTTTGTGGTTTTGATCTCGCACTTTTTATATTAGCGATGAAATGAAAACAAAAATGTTTCGTCAAAGTTCTATCCGGTTCTGTCCCAGTTTCCCTCGACGTCTATAGAAAATTACTTGTATTTTTTTATTAGAACTTTATTATATATTTATACATTTAAACAGTCTTTCAACAGCCTTCAAATTAGATAATTTTGATTTACCTGGATTCTAATTTTGCACTAATAGTGTCCTTATTACGGAGAAGAGAAAAGATCTTTCTTTTGAAGAGTGTTGGTAGATTTGGGTTAAAAAATAAAACTATTAAAAGTTTTACAATGAATTTGATTTAGAATTGGTTGATAATTAAATCGCTTATCTACTGAACGCATGTATGTGTCGCCGAAACGACAGGATGTTCATTACAGCATGAACAAAAATGATTAGATTCAGCGGTTGTTAGTACAGAACTAACTTAAAATTACAATGACTAAAAGTTTTTATCCCTCTCTGTAAAGTAAAATAAAACATTAAAGTAAGATATTACATCCAGAGATGGCGCTGCAATGGCTATTAAAATACTTAAACTAAACAACATTAATAATTTTTATTATTTAATAAATGTTTCAAGAAACATAATATTTTATTAATAATTGACTCTAGATGGCGTTAAGGAGACTATGTGTAATTTATATTTTATGCTAAAAAATGTTTAATTTAGCATATTCAGAATGTAATATTGTATAAAACAGATTGTATAATCTATAATAAAATTAAAATATTTCTTGTATTTTAAAAGATTATAGTTTTAATGAAAATAATGTTTAATTAGTAGTTAATTTCATTGTGAATCTTGTCACATAAAAAATGGGTTTATTTATCACTTAGTATTAAAGACTACGCTATCAAAGCTGCATGATTCGCATTTGATCTTTACTCTTAAAAGTGTTTATTACATTCTAATAGTTTCGTTCATGTACATGTATGTTATACTTATGATAACTTTACATTTAAGGTTTAAAAATATCCAGCTTTTACTCGTTTGCTGTTATAATCAAAAATAAGCGAAGTATGTATCACAGCAGCACCATGAATGTTTGTTTTCATAAACGACAAAAACCAACAACTTTTATGAAATTTTAATTAGGCTGCCTTTTGTTATACACTAATATTTATTTAATGAAAAGGTTATAATCACATTGATTATTATCGGTACGATTATATTACAACGTTTAATATATAACTTTACTCGTCAATGTTTAATGTATATGTTTGAATACCCTCATACCCTACTTATTTGAATACCCTCGTTAACTTATATGTAACAAAATCATGACGTGACATAATTAAGCAGCCTATCCTATCGGTGCCTCAGTCATCTATTTGTTTATTGATCTTGCTTGTTTGTATTGAAATAAGTGCTTCTTACCCTGTATTTCAACATATTTGCAAAATATTAAATTAATCATAAAAAGATGTACTTAATAATATCCCAGAAATTTATTTATTATGAAAACGATTTATTAAAGTTATTTCATTCAGCGGATCCAATATTTTAAATAACATCTTGTTATTATAAATAAATTGAAACAGCTCACCCATATCGATATTAGTTTGATATGAATTAAAGATGATACAATTTAAACTTCGACGCTGTCATGGCCAATAGGATTATCAGAACAAACATAACACAAAAAAATGCAATTTAGTAATAACACTTAGAATTCATTCTTACATTTTATTTACTATTCAATTAAGGTCGCACTAAAGTAATATTAGTCATCATATAATTATAATAATTTAATTAACTTTAATAAGACCAAGGTGTTTCCCTGAAGCGTCACGCCGATGGAGGCTTCAAAATTGAAATTACTGAAACGTTGTTAATAGAAATTGATTAATGTTCGTCGGCGCGTTTAATTAAACTATATATTCTTCCTTGAAGATATAATTTTATTTTATTATTTTGGAAAGAGAAACAGAAATATGTTTATTTATTGTTTACAATACAATTACAATTTAAATTATTGTTTTCAAAGCTATAATTAAACAACTGAATTGCATATTTATTTAATTACAAAAAAAGTTTTGAAAAAACAGTATTTGTAACTCCATAATTGATGCTAAAATTAAAATAAATCTTGTAGTTGTTATAATTTAACGAGATTATTTTATATTTATAGTTTTCATTATTTTTAAAATCCATTGGAATGAATTGGAATAATATCACAAGTAATTAAGGAACACAATATTAAAAAAAACATTCATTTCTCATTATATATAAATATTAACTTTACTTTTACTAGTCAGGTTCATTGTAAAAACTTTATGTAAAGCATGTACAAAGCTTTTATTTAATTATCGATTTTAAAGATGTTGTGCAGTAATAAATATTCTTTACTTTTTTACCTTTAATATCAAATGTACTTTAATCACAATAACAAAAGGTGACATTCCTATGTAAGTCTGACAGTCACCGCGAGAAAGGCGAACAGTTAAGAGTTAGTCCCGAGTTATTGAATTATTTTGTAGAATAAAAGTCAACTTTTTAGTTACAGACATAAACTAATAACTTATCTGATTACTTAAAAAGTTATTTTTTTCATACACAATTGTTAATGATTTTAAATAAATTAAAATAAATTTTACTTCATGATTTTTTCTTTTAAAATACATTGACCTATTAATGTTACGTTCGTAGTCACTTAAAATTGCCAGAATTTCTGACTGCACGCAATAAACTATGAATATTTAAACTAGTGCAATGATAATTGTCCCAATTTAAAATCAGATTAAATTTCTATAACGTGTAAATTTATATTGCAAATTATAAATTTACTTTAAAATAGTTAAGCTGAACAGATAACCCGCATATAATATTGAAAAATTTAATGTCAACAACAACAAACTTTCAAAAATTCCGCCACATTACATAACGGGAACGCATTCCAATACACAGTATCTCATAGGTGATGTGGAAATCTGTGTATTCATGACTGGTATTATATTTCTCAACTTAAAATTAAAGAAAAAAACACTAAATATAAAATAAAAATTAAACATTTTGTCAATACAAGAAGTCTAAGTTCAAATCCAAAGTATTAGTGTGTGTGTGTGTGTGGGCGGGAATAAGCTAGTAGTATTATATCACCATAGATTTACTTGATTGCTGACCTGAATTGGAACTTGTACAAACTTGTAAGCTGGTTGAACTAATCTGGCCCAAAATAGTAAAAGTTATAAATCTCGTAACCGCTGCGGTTTGATCCCCGATGATAGATTGGATAAGTCTTGATTCTATATTAACTTCTTAGTTCATAAACCACATTTGTGTTTAAAATTAAACTAAAACTAATTTTCAAAGCGGTTTTACTTACCTTTACTTATCAATGATTATTTAAGATAGTAAATTTTAATTATAAGTAAACTATCTTTTAACTTTATTTGTTGCCTGTAGTTCGCAATGTTTTGTGTTATGTTATGCTTCAACTAAACTTTTTTATTTTTGGTGATGGTGATTGTTACGATGACATTGTGTATAATGTTTATAATATGTATATAGTAACTGTGTAAATTTATTACACAAAAATATGATGTAATAAATGAATAAGATTTATTTTGTGTTTTTCTCTATAGTTACATTATTTAATTCTATTGCTGTATAGAAATTAATTTCTATATAATTGATTTTTTTCAAAGATAAACTACATAGACAGCTAAACTACTACTACAGCTATCTATGAGATATTTTTTCTAGAAAATCGTCCAATCTCAGAATAACAATAACATTAAATATTTGAAATTGTATTAATATGAAGTGATGTTATTTTTTTTGTTATTTCTAGCTCAGCAGCGATACGATTTACGTTTTGTAAATATATAAATAAGTGACTGGGCTTTCTTGGCTTCTTGCTAGGCTTCCTTCCAATTACCTATAGTTTTCACTACAACTTCTCTTTTAATATTAATAGATGTACTATTTATAAATATCAAAGTGCGACAGAGCCGTATGTTATTGAGTATAATACAATAATTACATATTATGTAAAAATACACAAAATTTTGTGCTACCTTTCGTAAATAACAATATATGCAGTCCCATAAACTCAAACGTGCATATAAACAAGAATTCCTCGTTTAATATTATAGAGTATCCAAATAAAGTGAAGTTTGTTTTATAGACAAATACCGTTAGTTTGGGAATTTTATTAAAATAAAAATAATATAAAAATTATTATATTTCTTAAGGAACTAATAGACTAGACAATATTATTTTTTTCTAAGATTATTAAAATAAAATGGTACAGGTTGTATTCTAGTTTAAGTTATAAATATAAATTACATTTTAAACCCCGTATTAACTAATCTGAGAAATATCTGTTTGGCCTATAAGTGTAACAGAGATTATTTAAGTCTAAGAAGTATATTCTTAAGACATCAAATTAATGTATATGAGATATATTTTGGCATGTGTACCTTCAAAAAAGGTGTAGGTATACTCCCTCCTACTAGACTAGCAATTACGAATGTTGAAAGAGTTCGTGGGCGGCGGTGATCACTTATCGTCGGTGATCCGACGTAGATCGTAATCCAAAGATTCACATTTTGCCCTAGTCTATCAAAAATTTAAAAAACTCTTATTAGACTTATAAGACTTATAAGACTGAATCTTATAAGTATAGCTGTGACAAGGCTTTTATATTGCTATAGCTGTTAAAATATTCATGGTTTGTTCATGTTATATTCCTTGCTTCCTTGATTCATTGATAACTTCTCAGAACTGTGTGTTGACAAGTAACTTTTTTAATGCTGTAGTTCTAGATCTGCTAGTAATTTTAAAAAGATGGAAACATTAATTTTAATGGACTTGTTATTTACTAAACACTTAATCTACTTAGGGATTTCTATAACATTAAATAAGTTCACAATATAACAAATCTCAAAAAACAATTGTATAAAAATGACAGATTCCAAATTATAAATAAGCAAAATATTTTGCTTTTTTATAATTAATGTACCAGTATTTATGGCCAGACAAAAATTTTTCTTTGTTTCGAACAATATTATACCGTCAGTTTTCCCATTTCAAAATGCAAATAGAATGTATCGCTCTAGTTCTTCATGAATGCTATGAAAATAGCTTTAAACGAATTAAACATTCATCGGTACAATGTAAAATTTCATATATTTTTAAAGTATCAAACATTTTGGAAAGCTATTTACTATAACTAACAATTGTTCCAATTATTTAGAATTTTTAATATTTGAATGAAATGATAATTTAATTAGATTAATTTAATTTACTAAAGAAATCCAGAGTAGATACAGAAGTTTCCATATCATATTAATTTAAAACTTATGTTTAATTATTTACTACGTTATGAATATTCATTGTCATAGTTACAAGGAAACTCAAAAATGTATAATGTATATGTCTTTACGTGTATAATATTAATCAAAGACTATTTGTTATAATAGACCTGTCCCTTCTGTAAGACACACCGTATAATAATACAATTTATATTTTGAAAGTATTATAATGTTAATGATGAATGGGATAATTAATCTCTTAATTAAAAATAAAAGCATTCGATAGTACAGAACGTCTTATCTTTAATAGCACTATAGATAAAACCATGCTAAATGTTTTCGTATATCTCTCCACCAGATGTCACACTATGCATTATTAAAGTAGTGTGGTTAGTTATAGATCATAGCATAATACTATACTATTTTAGTTATAGGTCATAGAATACTATATTTGAGCAGTTTTACTGTTTATTTTTAAAGGATTGTTTGATTTGGGTGGATTATGTAGTATGTCTATATATCTCTGGTCTACTAACCAATCAAGTTTCTTCAAATATGACAATTTATGACATACAGTGGGTTACTTATTTCACGTAAAAAGCAGGAGGACCCCCCGGAGGGCATGTACGAAGAGGTTAATGTCTGTGGTCGAGGCGAAAGAGGTATGCAGGGACCGTAGCGTTTGGCGCTCCGTCATCTATGGCTACCCCGTAAGGGATATGGCGTGAAACTAAGTAAAGTACAGTGGGATACATTGTTTACCAAAAACAACAAATACTTGATAACTATGACTTCAGTGAGGGTAAACTCACTGATATTTCTATATCAGCCCACAAATTAATAATATCTACGAATAACACCTTTTATTAATTACATTTAATAACAGAAATATCTACTGAGTACAACTATAACCACACCAGACAGTTTGAAGGCATATTTACTGCAAGATTGTCACAAGCCAATTCTCTACGAAGTAAGGGCGTTACCTCGTAGACTGTCCAGTTCTAGATATTAGTGCCACCATAGTTGTCGATAGTGTTGCCTTTACTCGTCGAAGTAAAGGTATTTATATATATATATAAACTATCCTTATAAATAAATAGACAAATAGTTTATATAAAATTTATTACAACAACAGCCACTACTATTATAAGGTTATTCTTTTTGATATGGATCAGTTACATTTTTACAGAAATAGGGATAACTTGATCCCAACATTTCAAGATCAAGGATAGAGTTCATATAAAATTATTGAAGCTAAAAATTAGATAAAATCATATAACTTCATTAATTACTTTATTTTAACAGTGATATCCAAAGAGTGTATAATTTTCAAGATTTCTAACCCTCGGTTTGTAAGAAGCCTATAATATATATAGTCGAACCGCGATAAATAATATTATCTACTGTACGTCTTTACGAAATGGATAAAATAAATACGCAAAGGTTTTATGACGATCCATATTGCCATTGTTTCTTTATTTTAGATGATTTTTATGTTTTTTGTTTACATCTGCATATCCATTTATTTTTAAGAAGAGTATATTGTCTTTGGTAATATTAAATGACGTCAAACTTCGTGCAGTGATTTGCATGTAAGAAGTCACATCAGTCACATCAGCTGTGCAGTCATTGGGATCATTGGAAGGGAAACAAACCTCTAGAACGCCGTTTCTGTTACCGTTTGCCATATTTGATGAAGTTCTTTCAGAAGATGTATTAGTAATTTGTCCTGGTCTACGTTATTCGGTCCCTCTAAATCAATATCTTCATCCTACGGGTAAGGTAAAATCACAGATAATGTTTTGCTTTATCACTCGTTGTTGCGGTGCAGTTACGACATTTTCAATCAATGAAATCTGTTAAGGATAGATCAGTAAACAGTTCAGTCGATAAGGACACACAGGAGCCATGACATCACTTATTGCATTTGTTGCATTGCACTCTTGACAATTTCGCCAACCTGCACATTTCATCATATGCGCAGGTAGACGTTAAATGTTCAGTTACGTCTCGTTACACTGTCCCATTGAGCGGTGAATTATGAATGATTAATTGGTAGAACAATACACCATATTAAGTACAAGAAGCTGGTGTGGATGAATTGCACATTGATAAAAAGACAACATGGCTTTTTTATGCAAACAGCAGGGAATATGTAGAATCTGACTGTGGTCGAGACATTTGGTAGTAAAATTCGTTATGAACCATCGATGGTCTGTAAACCAGATAAAGGCCCCGTCTGAATATTCAATAACAACATTCTATCAGGCAACTGAAAAAAATAGATAAAATACCAATATATGAAATATTTTAATAGAAATTTATCATGTAATATTTTTGTTTCAAAGTAAAGCCTTTTTTTCAAACAACCTTTTTGTTTAGATCTTTTTTTTTCGAACAATAAATAACGTTCTATGGGCAAAAATCCAAAAATATATTATAATAAAAAATATTTTTACAACAAAACATTTTCATTTTCCGTTTTTAGTATAGCTGTGCAATACAGAATATTTTAGTAATTATAACGTTAGCGTAAGCTTATTAAACGATATAAAAGACATTACAGACAAACAGACAGACAAGAAGTTACATTATGATGTAACATATAGCAAGGTGTTTTTTCTTATTCCACTTACATTTTTTTTTTCAAACTGGCTCACATAATATGTTTATTGAGATTTAATAAAAACTATTTATTTTAAGAGTTTTACTCCAATCTATACATATAAATAAAATTGAAGCATCTGTATGTAAATCCAAATTAAAAGCTTCTCATTAAATGCATATGAAGTATATAGGGTACTAACAAAAATAAAAGTTCTGTTTGATTTTATTAAGACTTTCGTTGTCGGATACCCGGTGTTATAAGGAGTCACTTATGCTACTTTTATTTTTGGGTACAGCTAGTCTTGAAATAATTTTCTAAAGAACATAACGTTAGCAAAGACTGGACCTACAACCTACCTAAACCTACAACCTCTGGATATCTCCACGATGCGCGACGATGTCCCAGCGGTTTGAAGGATTACAAATAAGAGAATTTAGAAAGTGAATACATTTATCGACATATTGCTACAAGATAATATTATATTTGTATTAGTTTATGTAATTTTAGAGAGCTTTTTATCAAATGTTAATAGAATAAGAAAATTATTATATTTCATAACATTATATAATTTACAATAATCAAATTCTCCTTTTTTTTATGAAATAAAACAATGCGGATATTAAAATTGTTCCGACATATTGCTATCCACCATATTAGTAAAGTTCTAGATTAGTTTGAAGGTTTTGACGTCAATTTAGTCAATGACATCAAGTATTTTTATAATATTTTTGTGGTTTTGATCTCGCACTTTTTATATTAGCGATGAAATGAAAACAAAAATGTTCCGTCAAAGTTCTATCCGGTTCTGTCCCAGTTTCCTTCGACGTCTATAGAAAATTACTTGTATTTTTTTATTAGAAATTTATTATATATTTATACATTTAAACAGTCTTTCAACAGCCTTTAAATTAGATAATTTTGATTTACCTGGATTCTAATTTTGCACTAATATTGTCCTTATTACGGAGAAGAGAAAAGATCCTTCTTTTGAAGAGGGTTGGTAGATTTGGGTTAAAAAATAAAACTATTAAAAGTTTTACAATGAATTTGATTTAGAATTGGTTGATAATTAAATCGCTTATCTACTGAACGCATGTATGTGTCGCCGAAACGACAGGATTTTCATTACAGCATGAACAAAAATGATTAGATTCAGCGGTTGTTAGTACAGAACTAACTTAAAATTACAATGACTAAAAGTTTTTATCCCTCTCTGTAAAGTAAAATAAAACATTAAAGTAACATATTACATCCAGAGATGGCGCTGCAATGGCTGTTAAAATACTTAAACTAAACAACATTAATAATTATTATTATTTAATAAATGTTTCAAGAAACATAATATTTTATTAATAATTAACTCTAGGTGGCGTTAAGGAGACTATGTGTAATTTATATTTTATGCTAAAAAATGTTTAATTTAGCATATTCAGAATGTAATATTGTATAAAACAGATTGTATAATCTATAATAAAATTAAAATATTTCTTGTATTTTAAAAGATTATAGTTTTAATGAAAATAATGTTTAATTAGTAGTTAATTTCATTGTGAATCTTGTCACATAAAAAATGGGTTTATTTATCACTTAGTATTAAAGACTACGCTATCAAAGCTGCATGATTCGCATTTGATCTTTACTCTTAAAAGTGTTTATTACATTCTAATAGTTTCGTTCATGTACTTAACATGTAACAACATAAGTGTGACAACGGATTAGCGCTGACATGTATATGGTTTGTTAATTGTTGTCATTTCATGATTTTGGGGTATATAGTTTGCAATCCATCCTAAAAAATAAAAAGTGTAAGTGACTATGGTTTGCTGGATCGTTTTAGGTAATGCTTACAAACCAATGTGTAATGGATAATGGATTTTATTTTGCCATAGTTTTTGTTTTTTAAATTACAATTAGTATTTATTGTTGTTAGAAATTAATATTTCAAAAGCAAATATTTTTTTATGCAAAGAGACAATTAAAATTATCATAATAATATAATTGTAAATTTTTAGAGTTTTTCATTCTTTCTAGTCTCTTTATTTTTCTTTCTTCTACTTTTATTTCAGTCCTTAACTTATATGTATTGTATTGAATTATATAAAAGGCGTAAAGTCATCCATTTCGCCTGATCATGTCTTTTGAGGAAGAATTTGCCCAATTTCCAAGAAAAAGACGATATTTATGTTCAAAGTGTCGAAAATTGTTTGTTAAGATATTTTATAAGGGCTCATATTTAGTATTATATACATTGGCTGCTCCAGAAGATATTATAGAATAATATAAATATAAATAAAAAGAGATTTTAAGAAGAAAAAATATGAAGTAACGTATACAGTGTGATATAAATGATATTATACCTACTATACATTACATTTTATACATTATTATACATATAATATATTACGTATTTATAGTCTCTCTTCGATTACATAATCAATATCTTAGAATTCAAATCAATACGTTATAAGGGATCCGTTGAAACCATCTCGTTAAATATAAAATGTGTAAATAATATTGTATAATTTATTGGTTCAATGAAAGTAATTGAAAATAATGTTTATTCTTGTCTCAGTGGAAAATGAGCTGTCCAAAATGTGGTGATGCTGCAATCCGTTGGATCAAAGATATTTCCAATAGCAAGAAAATATAATAATTATAATAAGGGCAATTGAAAATCGTATTCCACGAGCTCTTCATAGTACATTGCGAACTCAATTAATATTTTAAATTAAAACTGTAATATTATACAAAATAAGTTACAAATACGTTATATGTATCTGATACAATTCAACATAGTCTATAGTTTTTTATTAAACTATATTTATTAATAATGTTGCACTAGATATATATTATTAATCTTATTTTCTCTGAAAGTAGTATAATATTATATACTAAGTAATCTGAGCAGTCTGATGCATTGTATTGATGGGAAAAACCGGGTAACATTAAGACAGCATCGAGATAATGGGGACACAAACATAGCGCCTTCAGACAATTTTCACATTAGGCGAAACAAAAACCAGGAGATATCATAGTATATATGTAATACTTATGATAACTTTATATTTAAGGTGTAAAATTATGCAGTTATTACTCTTTTGCTGTTATACTAAAAAATAAGCGAAGTATATATCACAGCAACACCATGTATGTTTGTTTTCGTAAACGACAAAACCAACAACTTTTATGAAATTTTAATTAGGCTGCCTTTTCTTATACTCTAATATTTATTTAATGAAAAGGTTATAATCACATCGACTATTGTCGGTACGATTATATTACAACGTTTAATATATAACTTTACTCGTCAATGTTTAATATTATATATGTTTGAATACCCTCATACCCTACTTATTTGAATACCCTCGTTAACTTACATGTAACAAAATCATGACGTGACATAATTAAGCAGCCTATCCTATCGGTGCCTCAGTCATCTATTTGTTTATTGATCTTGTTCGTATTGAAATAAGTGCTTCTTACCTTGAATTTCAACATATTTGCATAATATTAAGTTATGTACTTAATAATATCCCTGAAATTTATTTAATATGAAAACGAATAAATATATGATTTATTAAAGTTACTTCATTCATCGGATCCCTTATTTTAAATAAAATCTTGTTTTTAATTATACATAAATTGAAACAGCTCACCCATATCGATTTTTGTTTTCTTTGAATTAGAGATGATATAATTTAAACTTCGACGCTGTCATGGCCAGTAGGATTATCAGAAGAAACATAACACAAAAAAATGCAATTGAGTAATAACACTTAGAATTCATTCTTACATTTTATTTACTATTCAATTAAGGTCGCACTAAAGTAATATTAGTCATCATATAATTATAATAATTTAATTAACTTTAATAAGACCAAGGTGTTTCCCTGAAGCGTCACGCCGATGGAGGCTTCAAAATTGAAATTACTGAAACGTTGTTAATAGAAATTGATTAATGTTCGTCGGCGCGTTTAATTAAACTATATATTCTTCCTTGAAGATATAATTTTATTTTATTATTTTGGAAAGAGAAACAGAAATATGTTTATTTATTGTTTACAATACAATTACAATTTAAATTATTGTTTTCAAAGCTATAATTAAACAACTGAATTGCATATTTATTTAATTACAAAAAAAGTTTTGAAAAAACAGTATTTGTAACTCCATAATTGATGCTAAAATTAAAATAAATCTTGTAGTTGTTATAATTTAACGAGATTATTTTATATTTATAGTTTTCATTATTTTTAAAATCCATTGGAATGAATTGGAATAATATCACAAGTAATTAAGGAACACAATATTAAAAAAAACATTCATTTCTCATTATATATAAATATTAACTTTACTTTTACTAGTCAGGTTCATTGTAAAAACTTTATGTAAAGCATGTACAAAGCTTTTATTTAATTATCGATTTTAAAGATGTTGTGCAGTAATAAATATTATTTACTTTTTTACCTTTAATAACAAATGTACTTTAATCACAATAACAAAAGGTGACATTCCTATGTAAGTCTGACAGTCACCGCGAGAAAGGCGAACAGTTAAGAGTTAATCCGAGTTACTGAATCATTTTGTAGAATAAAAGTCAACTTTTTAGTTACAGACATAAACTAATAACTTATCTGCTTACTTAAAAAGTTTTTTTTTCACACACAATCGTGAATGATTTTAAATAAATTAAAATAAATTAAATTTGATGCTATATTTCGTTTAAAATACATTGACCTATTAATGTTACGTTCGTAGTCACGTAAAATAGCCAGAATTTCTGACTGCACGCAATAAACTATGAATATTTAAACTAGTGCAAAGATAATTGTCCCAATTTAAAATCGGATTAAATTTCTGTAACGTGTTAATTTATATTGCAAATTATAAATTTACTTTAAAATAGTTAAGCTGAATAGATAACCCGTATATAATATTGAAAAATTTAATGTTAACAACAACAAACATACATTTATTTGTGTAGTTATTATAATCTACTTTATTTAGTTTATAAGAAAAAATTCTCAATTGGATTTTAAACCGTAAGCTGAAAGATTTGATCTCCTTTCGTAATAGAAAAAATTCTTCTGTTTAATCATTATTTTACAACCATTCCAATTCCATGCTATAAAAAATTTTATATCGAGCTCAAAAATATTTTTTTGTACTATATTATGCTTGCTAAACAAAAACACAAAAATAGAAGTTACGATTACGTAACTGAAATGTTTAAGGCTTGTAACATTAATTCTTTGTCTTTATTTTATCAGTTTTATCATTCAGTTAATTTTAGGTACATTTATTTTAATATTATTTGCTTGTTCGGTATCACATAACTTATATTAATTATCATCAAACTATATAGTCTTAACTAATATGGCGTGTCTCGTAAAGCCCTCACTGAGCGTTATTATTGTTACACTTCAAAATTATGGTGGCAACAAAATTTTACACTGAAATGAAACATACTTATTTTAAACGTCACCTCCATTTTAAAGGCAGTCTTTCGTGTAACTAATTACCTCCTTCATGATTACTGTCCCGTCATATGCGCTTTGGTTCTTATAAAAACCAAAGCCAATAATATAATTATGTTTCAACGTGAATATTAGATTTTCTTAGTTATATTATATGATGGCAATTTTTTCGTGGTGTAAGGTCTACTGGAAATTCCGACACATTACATAACGGGAACGCATTCCGATACACTGTACCTCATAGGTGATGTGGAAATCTGTGTATTCACTGACTGGTATTATATTTCTCTACTTAAAATTAAAGAAAGAAACACTGAATATAAAATAAAAATTAAACATTTTGTCAATACAAGAAGTCTAAGTTCAAATCCAAAGTATTAGTGTGCCTGGCGAAGCGGGCGGGAATAAGCTAGTAGTATTATATCACCATAGATTTACTTGATTGCTGTATTCACTGACTGGTATTATATTTCTCTACTTAAAATTAAAGAAAAAAACACTGAATATAAAATAAAAATTAAACATTTTGTCAATACAAGAAGTCTAAGTTCAAATCCAAAGTATTAGTGTGCCTGGCGAAGCGGGCGGGAATAAGCTAGTAGTATTATATCACCATAGATTTACTTGATTGCTGTATTCACTGACTGGTATTATATTTCTCTACTTAAAATTAAAGAAAAAAACACTGAATATAAAATAAAAATTAAACATTTTGTCAATACAAGAAGTCTAAGTTCAAATCCAAAGTATTAGTGTGCCTGGCGAAGCGGGCGGGAATAAGCTAGTAGTATTATATCACCATAGATTTACTTGATTGCTGTATTCACTGACTGGTATTATATTTCTCTACTTAAAATTAAAGAAAAAAACACTGAATATAAAATAAAAATTAAACATTTTGTCAATACAAGAAGTCTAAGTTCAAATCCAAAGTATTAGTGTGCCCAGCGAAGCGGGCGGGAATAAGCTAGTAGTATTATATCACCATAGATTTACTTGATTGCTGACCTGAATTGGAACTTGTACAAACTTGTAAACTGGTTGAACTAATCTGGCCCAAAATAGTAAAGGTTATAAATCTCGTAACCGCTGCGGTTTGGTCCCCGATGATAGATTGGATAAGTCTTGATTCTATATTAACTTCTTAGTTCATAAACCACATTTGTGTTGAAAATTAAACTAAAACTAATTTTTAAAGCGGTTTTACTTACCTTTACTTATCAATGATTATTAAGATAGTAAATTTTAATTATAAGTAAACTATCTTTTAATTTTATTTGTTGCCTGTAATTCGCAATGTTTTGTGTTATGTTATGCTTCAACTAAACTTTTTTATTTTTGGTGATGGTGGTTATTACGATGTCTTTGTGTATATTGTTTATAATATATATATAGTAACTGTGTAAATTTATTACACAATAAATATTATGTAATAAATGAATAAGATTTATTTTTGTGTTTTTCTCTATAGTTACATTATTTAATATTATTGCTGTATAGAAATTAATTTATATATAATTGATTTTTTTCAAAGATAAACTACATAGACAGCTAAACTACTACTACAGCTATCTATGAGATATTTTTTCTAGAAAATCGTCCAATCTCAGAATAACAATAACATTAAATATTTGAAATTGTATTAATATGAAGTGATGTTATTTTTTTTTGTTATTTCTAGCTCAGCAGCGATACGATTTACGTTTTGTAAATATATAAATAAGTGACTGGGCTTTCTTGGCTTCTTGCTAGGCTTCCTTCCAATTACCTATAGTGAAATACAATTTCTCGTTTAATATTAATAGATGTACTATTTACAAACATCAAAGTGCGACAGAGTCGTAAGTTATTGAATATAATACAATAATTACATATTATGTAAAAATACCCAAAATTTTGTGCTACCTTTCGTAAATAACAATATATGCAGTCTCATAAACTCAAACGTGCATATAAATAAGAGTTCCTCGTTTAATATTATAGGGTATCCAAATAAAGTGAAGTTTGTTTTATAGACAAATACCGTTAGTTTGGGAATTTTATTAAAATAAAAATAATATAAAAATTATTATATTTCTTAAGAAACTAATAGACTAGGCAATATTATTTTTTTCTAAGATTATTAATATAAAATGGTACAGGTTATATTCTAGTTTAAGTTATAAATATTTACATTTTAAACCCCGTATTAACTAATCTGAGAAATATCTGTTTGGCCTATAAGTGTAACAGATATTATTTAAGTCTAAGAAGTATATTCTTAAGACATCAAATTAATGTATATGAGATATATTTTGGCATGGGTACCTTCAAAAAAGGTGTAGGTATACTCCCTCCTACTAGACTAGCAATTCTCTTACGAATGTTGAAAGAGTTCGTGGGCGGCGGTGATCACTTATCGTCGGTGATCTTCACATTTTGCCCTAGTCTATCAAAAATATAGAAAACTCTTATTTATAAAACTGAATCTTATAACTATAGCTGTGACAAGGCTTTTATATTGCTATAGCTGTTATAATTTAAAAATATTCATGGTTTGTTCATGTTATTATATTTTGCTTGCTTGATTCATTGATAACTTCTCAGAACGGTGTGTTGACAAGAAACTTTTTTAATGCTGTAGTTCCAGATCTGCTAGTAATTTTAAATAGATGGAAACATTAATTTTAATGGACTTGTTATTTACTAAACACTTAATCTACTTACTTAGGGATTTCTATAACATTAAATAAGTTCACAATATAACAAATCTCAAAAAACAATTGTATAAAAATGACAGATTCCCAATTCAAAAGTAATATTTTGCTTATTTATAATTAATGTACCAGTATTTATGGCGAGACAAAATTTTTTATTTGTTTCGAACAATATTATACCGTCAGTTTTCCCATTTCAAAATGCAAATAGAATATATCGCTCCAGTTCTTCATGAATGCTATGAAAATAACTTTAAACGAATTAAACATTCATCGGTACAATGTAAAATTTCATATATTTTTAAAGTATCAAACATTTTGGAAAGCTATTTACTATAACTAACAATTATTCCAATTATTTAGAATTTCTAATATTTGAATGAAATGATAATTTAATTAGATTAATTTAATTTACTAAAGAAAACCAGAGTAGATACAGAAGTTACCATTTCATATTGTTTTAAAACTTATGTTTAATTATTTACTACGTTATGAATATTCATTGTCATAGTTACAAGGAAACTCAAAAATGTATAATGTATTTTATATGTCTTTACGTGTATAATATTAATCAAAGACTATTTGTTATAATAGACCTGTCCCTTCTGTAAGACACACCGTATAATAATACAATTTATATTTTGAAAGTATTATAATCAAGCAGTATTAAGGGCTGCGTTTCAAATGATGAATGAGATAGTTAATCTCTTAATTAAAAATAAAAGAATTCGATAGTACAGAACGTCTTATCTTTAATAGCACTATAGATAAAACCATGCTAAATGTTTTCGTATATCTCTCCACCAGATGTCACACTATGCATTATTAAAGTAGTGTGGTTAGTTATAGATCATAGAATACTATATTTGAGCAGTTTTATTGTTTATTTTTAAGGGATTGTTTGATTTGGCTGTGTTATATAGTATGTCTATATATCTCTATCTAACCAATCAAGTTTCTTCAAAGATGACAATTCATGACATACAGAAGGATACATTGTTTACCGAAAACAATAAATACTTGATAACTATGACTTCAACGAGTGTAAACTCACTGATATTTCTATATCCGTCCACAAATTAATAATATCTACGAATAACACTTTTTATTAATTACATTTAATTACAGAAATATCTACTGAGTACAACTATAACCACACCAGACAGTTTGAAGGCATATTTACTGCAAGATTGTCACAAGCCAATTCTCTACGAAGTAAGGGCGAGACCTCGTAGACTGTCCAGTTCCACCATATTATATTAGTGCCACCATAGTTGTCGGTAGTGTTGCCTTTACTCGTCGGAGTAAAGGCATTTATATATATAAACTATTTACTTTCTTTAAGTGCATGGTAAAGATCTCAAGAAAAAAAAAAAATTATTCCGCTTGTTAATTTTGTTTAACTATTTGTGAAACTATTAGACCAACATTGATGATTCTTTTACGGTTATATGCCAATGTATAAAATATTTTTACTTTGGAAGATTTTCCAATATTTAAATCAAGGAAGTTACTGACAACAGTTAATATTAAATAAATTTATGATATTAACTTCACATATTTTAATAGTATACTAATTTATTATCAATTTATTAATAATAACAATATATATTATAGATAGACTTATCACTGTTTATATAATTTTGAACGCTGTGATTGATGGAGGTAAGGAAAACTTGGTTCTGAATTATTATGATTTAAATATTGTTTATCTTATTTCTAAATTGGGTAAAAAATATCATATAATTGCTTAAATAACCAAATTGTTTCCTACTATCAAAAAAGATGACGGTATCATGTGCTTGCTCTTCATTACTAATCCGAACAAATACAACTTAATACCGAGTAATACCGGTAGTATTTTTATGTATAAAAAATTCGAGTAAACCTAGAAAAACCATTAAGCTTTCAAAAAATGACATAAAACCTTCAATTATTCAAGAAAAATTATAATGTTGAGTAATAATTTACCTACATTATAGTATTTTATAGGTTGTTCTCATGGAATCGAACGAAAGAACGCCTGAAACTTGATTTATAACCAATTTATTTAGTATAAGAGTTTTTACATTTTTTTTAAAAAGAAATTAATTAAATGTTTAATAAGCAAAACCATTATGTTTTTATTTTAAACGAAATATAACTTCTAGAAAATATTTCTAAAATGACACTAATTAATTAATATAAATTTATTACATTAGATTACTTTAACCTTATAAATAAATAGATAAATAGTTTATACAAAATTTATTACAACAACAGCCACTACTATTATAAGGTTATTCTTTTTGATATGGATCAGTTACATTTTTACAGAAACAGGGATAATTTGATCCCAATATTTCAAGATCAAGGATAGAGTTCATATAAAATTATTAAAGCTAAAAATTTTATAAAATCATATAACTTCATTAATCACTTTATTTTAACAGTGATATCAAAAGAGTGTATAATTTTCAAGATTTCTAACCCTCGGTTTGTAAGAAGCCTATAATATAAGTCGAACCACGATAAATATTATTATCTACTGTACGTCTTTACGAAATGGAAAAAAATAAATACGCAAAGGTTACGCAAAAGGCAAAAATAAGTTGTTGCGGTGCAGTTACGACATTTTCAATCAATGAAATCTGTTAAGGATAGATCAGTAAACACTTCAGTCGATAAGGATACACAGGCCATGACTTATTGAATTTGTTGCTTTGCACTCATGACTTTTCTTGACAATTTTGCCAACCTGCACATTTCGTCATATGCGCAGGTAGACGTTAAATGTTCAGTTACGTCTCGTTACACTATCCCATTGAGCGGTGAATTATGAATGATTCATTGGTAGAACCATACACCATATTAAGTACAAGAAGCTGGTGTGGATAAATTGCATATTGATAAAAAGACAACATGGCTTTTTTATGCAAACAGCAGTGTATATGCAGAATCTGACAGTGGCTGACACATTTGGTAGTAAAATTCGTTATGAACTATGGATGACCTGTAAACCAGATAAAAGCCCTGTCTGAATATTCAATAACAACATTCTATCAGGCAACTGGAAAAAATAGGTAAAATACCAATATATGAAACATTTTAATAGAAATTTATCATGTAATAGTTTTAAAGTAAAGCCTTTTTTTCAAACAACTTTTTTTATTTAGATCTTTTTTTTTTCAAACAATAACTAGCGTTCTATCGGCAAAAATCTAAAACTGTATTATGATAAAAAATATTTTTACAACAAAACATTTTCATTTTCCGTTTTTAGTATAACTGTACAATGCAGAATATTTTAATAATTATAACGTAGCGTAAGCTTATTAAAATTATTAAGCTTATTAAAAAAAATTATATCGATAAAAGACATTACAGACAAACAGACAGACAAGAAGTTACATTATATGATGTAACATATAGCAAGGTGTTTTTTCTTATTCCACTTAGATATTTATTTCAAACTGGCTCACATAATATATATATTGAGATTTAATAAAAACTATTTATTTTAAGAGTTTCACTCCAATCTATACATATAAATTTAATTTACGCATCTGTATGTAAATCCAAATTAAAAGCTTCTCATTAAATGCATATGAAATTATATACCGTACTAACCAAAAAAAAGTTCTTTTTGATTTTAGACTTTCGTTGTCGGATACCCGGTGTTATAAGGAGCCACTTATGCTACTTTTATTTTTGGGTACAGCTAGTCTTGAAACAATTTTCTAAAGAACATAACGTTAACAAAGACTGGACCTACAACCTACAACCTACCTAAACCTACAACCTTTGGATATCTCCACGATGCACGACGATGTTCCAGCTGTTTGAAGGATTACAAATAAGAGAATTTAGAAAGTGAATAATACATTTATCGACTTATTGCTACAAAACAATATTACATTTGTATTAGTTTATGTAATTTTTTGTGAGCTTTTTATCAAATGTTAATAGAATTAAAAAAATATTATACATCATAACATTATATAATTTACAATAATCAAATTCTCGTTCCTTTATGAAATAAAACAATGCGGATATTAAAATTGTTCCGACATATTGCTATCCACCATATTAGTAAAGTTCCAGATTTGTTTGAAGGTTTTGACGTCAATTTAGTCAATGACATCAAGTATTTTTATAATATTTTTGTGGTTTTGATCTCGCTATTTGCCTTAGCGATGAAATGAAAACAAAAATGTTCCGTCCCAGTTTTATCTTGTCCTGTCCCAGTTTCCTTAAACCTCTATAGAAAATTACTTGTATTTTTTTAAAATTAGAATTGTATAATATATTATATTGAAACAGTCTTTGAACCGCCTTTAAATTAAATAATTCTGATTCACCTGGATTCTAAGTTTGCACTAATATTGTCCTTATTTCCGTGATGAGAAAAGATCTTCTTTTTTAAGGGGTTGGTAGATTCGGGTTAAAAAATTAATCTGTTAATAGTTTTACAATAAGTTGAGATTTAGAGTTCGTTGATAATTCATTTTCGTTTATAATTATGTTCCATCGCTTATCCACTGAACGTATGTACATGTCGCCGAAACGGCGAGGATTTTCATTACTGAATGAACAAAAATTATAAGATTCAGCGATTATTAATATAGAACTTCCTTAAAATTACAATAATTAATAGTTTTTATCCCTCTCTGTAAAATAAAATAAAACAGTAAATTAACATATTTCATCCACAGATGGCGCTGCAATGGCTGTTAAACTAATGAAACAAAACCTTATGAAATAATTATTAAATTGTTTCACAACTAAACAACATTAATAATAATAATTATTAAATAAATTGTGCAAGAAACATAATTTTTTGTTAATAATTGACTCTAGATGGCATTGAGGAGACTAATCAAACTTCGTGTAGACTGGCAATCCATTAATTTTTATTAAAATTTATTGTGATGATTTTATGCTAAAAGATGTTAAATTTAGCATGTAAATATATTCAGTATGTAATATTGTATTAAATAGATTCTATAATGTTTAATTAGTATTTAATTTAATTTAATTTTTATTTTTGAATCATGCTACATGATATAAAAAGTGGGGTTGTTTATCGCTTAGTATTAAAGACTACTCTGTCAAAGCTGCATGATTTGCATTTGACTTGTCTTTTTAAAAGTGATTATTACATTCTAATAGTTTCCTTCTTATATTTAAAGTGGAACAAAGAATTGTGTTAGCAAATTAGAGCCGACATGTTTAGTTAGTTACTGTTGATTTCATGATTTTTGGTAAAGCGGTTCATCTCAAGGAATAAAAATTGTAAGTAACTATGGTTTGCTGAATCGTGAATAAGTAATGCTTACAAACCAATGTGAAATGGATAAAGGATTTCTCCTCGCTCTTTTAGTCTCTCTCTTAAGGTTTAATATATATTATATTATGTAAATTTTTTAGTTGGATATTATTTTGCCATAGTTTTTGTTTCCTACATTACAACTAGTATTTATTGTTGTTAGAAATTCTTATTACAAAAGCAGACGACATTTTTTATGCAAAGAGACAATTATAATTATCATAATAATATAATTGTAAGTCTTTAGAGTTTTTCATTCCTTTTAGTCTTTTTATTTTTTATTTATATTTCTTATATTTATTGTATTGTATTGAATTAAATACAAGGCGTAAAGTCATCCGTTTTCGCCTGATCATGTTTTTTGAGGTAGAATTTACCCAATTTCTAAGAAAAAGTCGATATTTATATTCAAAGTGTCGAAAATTGTTTGTTAAGATATTTTGAAAAGGGCTCATATTTATTGTTATATACATTGGATGCTTCAGAAGATATTATAGAATAACATCAAAATAAATATATACGGTCTTAATAAGAAAAAATATGAAGTAACATGTACAATATGATATAAATGATATTATATGTAATACATTATTATGTATTTATAGTCTCGCCTTGATTACATAATTGCTTCTGATTCATAATCAACATCTTAGATTTCAAATTAATACGTTATAAGAGATCGTTGAAAACCATCTCGTTTAATATAAAATGTGTGAATAATATTGTATAATGTTTTGGTCCAATGAAAGTAATAAATGAAAATAATGTTTATTTGTTGTCTCAGTGGAAAGTGAGCTGTCTAAAACGTGATGATGTTATGATCCGTCCGATTCGAAAATAATTATAATAAGGGGCAATTGAAATTCGTATTCTACGAGACCTCCATGGTGCATTGCAACTCAATTAATATTTTAAATTAATATTGTAATATTATACAAATTATGTTATAAAAATATTATATGCTTCTCAAACAATTTAATATAGTATTAATAATTAGTAGTTTTTTCGTAAATGACACTTATTAAAAACGTTTTACAAGATATATATTAAGAATCCTTATGTCTGTGAAAGTAGTATAATATTATATCCTAAGTAATATGAGCAGTCTGATGCATTTTATTAACAGGAAAGATTGAAGAACATTACAGCGTCGAGATAATGGCGATATGAATACAGTGACACCAGATATTTCTCAAATTAGGTGACACTAATACCAGGAGATATCATAGTATATATGTTATACTTATGATAACTTTACATTTAAGGATTAAAAATATGCAGCTTTTATTCTTTTACTGTTATAATTAAGAATAAGCGAAGCGTATATCACATACAAACACCAATAATAATAAAATATATTAAAAAATATGTTTGTTTTCGTAAAAGACAAAGACCAACAACTTTTATGAAACTTTAATTAGGCTATCTTTTCTTATACTCTAATATTTATTAAATAAATAGGTTATAATTACATCGATAATTTTCGATACGATTATATTACCACGTTTAGTAAATAACATCAATTGTCAATGTTTAATGTTATATAAATGGTATTATTTGTAACAAAATCATAACGTGACATAATTAAGCAGCCTATTCCATCGGAACCTCATTCATCTATTGGTTGATTGATCTTGCTTGTTTTTATTGAAATAAGTGCTGCTAACCTTGAATTTTAATATATTTGCATAATATTAAATTAATCATAAAAATATGTGCTTAATAATATTTCGGATATTTATTTAATATGAAAACGAATAAATATATGATTTATTAAAGTTATTTGATTCAGTGGAATCAATATATTAATTAAATTTGTTATAATAAATAAATTAAAACAGTTCACTCAAGTCGATTTTAGTTTATTTTGAGTTAGAGATGATACAGTTTAGACTCTCAGTAATGCTGTCATGGCCAATATAGTGGAGTGCCTGGAGCATTCAAAACCATAAAACCTCGGATTAGAGTTATAGTGAATGAATTAATATGATCGATGTGGGATATTGTTTTTTAAACTATAAATTGCAATGTTTACCCAAAAATTTTTTGTGCACTCCATTTTTTCATTGTTTAAACAAATTATTATAAAAAATTAATGTTTGACCATATATTTTCACTTTAAATAGCTTTTTTTTTATATGTTAAATCTTACCTGAGTAGACATATAAGAACATTTTTCAAACATACCTGTGTATATATATAGCAGTAGGGATCTCGAACCGGAAGAAAAACGTGGAGGGGACAGCGGAGCGACTGCTGCTGTGCAGAATGGAATTTCGCGGCCAGTTTAATTATAAATGTAACGTACTCTATTATGTACATTTAAAAAAGAAAGGTAAATAATTACGATCAATGAAAAGAAAAAAAAATATTAGTACAAAATCTGTTTACTTAAATATATTAAATTGTTGTCTACATCAAATATTTTCTTGTACTTCATCTATCTGTATAATAAGTGAAGTATTGGAACAACTATTTCCGCTGCACTGTAAACATGCTACACTACGGAGCAGGTAATTGATTCATTGTTATTGGGATGTACATGTTATTGGAATACTTCCATCCCCAAGTTTCAATAACTACGTCATTTCCTAGCCATATCTGAATTTGTAGTTACACTCTTTTAAGGTGCTCAAATATCAGTTGTTGGAGGCAGTGATGACAAAAGAACACTCGTATTTTTGGCTGTTGTTTTTATGAAAAAATTTAACCTTAATGTATTTAAATCATGAGTTTTAGACGGCACGCCATATAAACAAAATACATACCTGCTTGCAATATATTATTGGGGTCTTCATTAATATTTTCAAATACTTTTACTGAGTCGTGTAAATCAATAGTTTCTCAAAATTTTTGACAAACTTAATTTTTCCTTTATTGAAAAACGCAGAAGTTGTGTCACAACCCGTAAAGGCATGTAAAAAAAGAATATGTTCTTTACAATCTGGTAATGATTTGTCTAAACATTTCGATGAAAATATCTTCTGTTGAACTTTGCCTCGGGATGGTTTTAGAAAATATATTTCACCATCTTTATCTACCAATGCCGTTAATATCACTAAGACATCGATATCTTCTGAAACTATAACAACATCTTTTGATTCCAAATTCATTGCCGTCTCAACAATTAATTTGTCGGCATCGCTTTCCGCTTGGCATGTAAAAATGATGTTGTCAGCTAATTTAACTCTTAACATTTCTATCAAGCGAATTTTATTTTTACTATTTGTCAAAAATTTATCAAAAATTTGTCATAAAATTGAATATCTGCACATTTATTTTTTAATGTGCGACGACTCCTTTCGGCTGATTTAATACTATCTTTTTTATACCCATCAAATACCACGTATGTGTTACTATTATAATTATTTTTTAAATATCTTACATAATGGTCATATATCATGCAAACGTTTAATTTAATTGCCATTTACAACGATGTAGTAACATGCCTCCGTCAATAACATAATAGAGATTTTCTACACTTTTTAAATTAATAGAAATTTCCGGAAATAATTCGTAAAATGTAGATTTTTTTGTTTTTCGCAGTTCACCATCTTGAAATACAGCAAGTGGATATGGTGCCAATTCGTAATTCGTATAATTTTTAAGTTCTTCGTCGGTTTTTTTTAAACACAAATACGTTGAAACAGCAGTAATGGGTCAACAGTAATAATCTCATCATGAATTTTTATTTTGCTATTTTTCGCCATATAGATATAGATATATATATATATATATACACAGGTATCTTTGAAAAATGTTCCTATATGTCTACTCACGTAAGATTTAACATATAAATAAAAAAAAATACTATTTAAAGTGAAAATATATGGTAAAACATTAATTTTTTATAATAATTTGTTTAAACAATGAAAAAATGGAGTGCACAAAAAAATTTTGGGTAAACATTGCAATTTATAGTTTAAGAAACAATATCCCACATTGATCGTATTAATTCATTCACTATAACTCTAATCCGAGGTGAAAACCCCCAGGCGCTCCACTAATAAGGGTTATCAGAAGAAACATAACACAAAAAAATGCAATTTAGTAATAACACTTAGGATTCATATAATCAACGTTTAATACGACCAATGAAACTTTGTACATTCATACATTTTATTTACTATCACACTAAAGTAATATTTGAAATGTCATCATATTATTGTAATAATTTATTTAATTTTAATAAGACCAAGGTGTTTCCCTGAAGCGTCACGCCTATGGAGGCTTCAAAATTTAAATGACTGAAACGTTGTTAATAGAAATTGATTAATGTTCGTCGGTGCGTTTAATTAAACCATATATTCTTCCTTGAAGATATAATTTTATTTTAGTACTTTGGAAACAGAAATAAAAAATGTTTGGACATTGTTTCCAATACAATTAAAATTTTAATTATTGTTTCAAAGCTATAATTAAAGAACTGAATTGCGTATTTATTTAATAACAAGAAAGAGTCTTTAATTACTTTTTATAAGTTATTTCGTAAAGGATTGATAAGCAGTATTTGTAACCCCATATATGATAACAAAATTAAAATAAATCTTCTAGTTGTTAGAATTATTTTATATTTATAGTTGTCATTAATTTTTACTAAACTTTGGAATGAATTGAAGTAATATCACAAATACTTAAGGAACATAATATTAAAAAAAAACGTTTATTTTTAATAATAATTATAATAATTATATTTATTAATGTATATAATAATTATAATATTTATATTTATAAATATTAACATTACTTTTGATATTACAAATCGTACTCTATACTTTATAGGAACAGCGAAGTAAGCGAAAATACTTTATTTTGCTTAATTTGATTTCTCTGATATTAAAGAAAGTTAGCCCACAAGTACTTTATACGAATATATTTGATATCTATTGATACCTCATGATGTTTATAATATTTTTTAAAATAAAAAAAAATATATCAACATTAAGGTAAGGTAAGGTTCATTGTAAAAACTTCATCTGGACCTACAAAACTTTTATTTAAATATTGATTGTTAAGATGTTGTGCAATTCAACAAAAGCAACAAAAAATACTTTCTTAAACATAATTATAATAAATATACTTTATTTTGAGAAGTACTTTTTTTACCTTTAATAACAAATGTACTTTAATTTCAAGAACAAAAGGTGGCTACCTAATTTAAGTCTGACAGTCAACGCGAGGAAGGCGAACAGCTTAGATTTACTCCGAGATATTAAATCATTTTGTAGAATAAAAGTCAACTTTTAGTTACATGAATAAAAACATAAATTAAAAACTTATCTGCTTACTTAAACTTTGTTTTTTTTTTTCACACACAGTTGTTAGTGATTTTAAATAAATTAAAATAAATTAAATTTTATGCTTTTTTCTTTTAAAATACCTATTAATAATACGTTCGCAGTCACGTCAAATTGCCACAAATAACGCAGTAGACTATGAATATTTAAACTGGTGCAATGTTAATTGTCCCGATTTAAAATCAGATTAAGTTTTTATAACGTGTAAATTTATATTGCAAATTATATATTTACTTTATAGTACAGTTCAGCTGAAAAGATAACCCGTATATAATATTGAAAAACTTAATATCAACAACAACAAACACACATTTATGTGTGTAGTTTATATAATCTACTTTAAATCTTAATATATATATATTGCCTGCCTGCAAGGTTGCCTGGTAGAGATCGCTTGTTAGCGATAAGGCCGCCTTTTGTATAACCAAATTATTCTATTGACTATTTGTAACGTGTAAATTAAAAATATTTGTTTTTCTGGTGTGCAATAAAGTATATTTATTATTATTATATAAATTACGAGTGACGTAGTTTGTCCGCGGTGGACTTCTTAACTATTTAACCTATTTAAATAAAATTTACACACCACGTGCAGTTTGATTTAACTTAAAAGATTTAAGATTTTCAATTCATTTCATAGTCGCAAGCAAATTTTATTGCAAATTATTTGTTTACTATTTTGCAGTCACAATTTTCAGTTTCTAACGATTCTAACAGATGGCCGTATCTCTTGACTGGATTGAGTAATGAGTTTAGTGTTCCAAGTTATTTATTAAAAACTTTGTAATATACAAATAGTGTTATAATTTTGGATAAAATTAAAAAAATAATTATAATATAATATAATATATTATTTTGTTTTGATTTTTGCATAATACTGTAAGAAAACATTATGGTTTTCATGGCAGATGTTCTCTGAACGTTACCCCTTAAATAGTTTACTATAATGCAACGCGTGACCGGGTCTGCTAGTAATCATATAGTTTATAAGAAAATAAGAGTTTTAATACTCATCGAAAGTTTTTTAGACAACTTTAAATTAAAAATACTCTTTTAATTCACGTTTTTCTTATCAAACAAGTTTTCAGGAGTTACATAAATGGAAAATGTCACATTTATAATATCTTCTATATATTGCAATATGCTTTAAACTTACCAGGTAATTGTTTATTGGAAACGGCTAAGATGGGATTGTAACTCATGAGCTGGTAGCTTTGATCTCCGTTCCTAATAGTAAAAGTTCTTCTGTTTAATCATTTGTTTACAACCATTCGAATCCCGTGCTATAAAAATATATCGAGCTCAAAAACAATTTTATTTACCGGAAATTTACTGTTAATAATTAAATATTAATAATATTTTAATATATATTTTTTTCGTACTATATTATGCTTGCTTAACAAAAACAATAGAATAGAAAATAGAAGTTACGATTAGGTAACTGAATTTTTTTAAGGCTCGTAATATAAATAATACTCTCTTTGTTTTCATTTTATTAGTTTAATCATTCAGTTAATTTTAGGTATATTTATTTTTATATAATTTGTCTTGAAACAAAAATGTCTTCTCTTTGTTAATCTTCTCAAACACGTGAACGTTACTAAGAAAACTTATCCCCTTTTACTTTAGAATGTATCGCATTTCCTTATTTGAGTATTAGCGCTAATACCTTATACATATTTCTATTGTATATGTTATCTTCATATAATAAAATCAATATTTGTATATTCCTAATCATAGTTTTATAATATAAAAGAAATTGTTGTAACAAAGAATTGTGAGTCATTAGCCAGTTTTTATTTTCCTATATTTTAACTATCTTAGGTTATATTCATTATATATCACAAAATATTAAATTTTCGCTTAAAGGAATACAAATTATAAATTACAAAATATCACAGTAAATCTTAAGAAATTGTTTCTACTCGGTAAAGGTAACCTGTGTTAATTCTAATCAAATGATATAGTTTTAATCGATACGGGATATGGAGTGTACTGTGAAGGTGATGGCTTATGAGCGTTATTATTGATACACTTCAAAATTATAGTGGCAACAAAATTTCGCACTGAAATGAAACAGATTAATTTCAAATATTACCTCCATTTTGAAAAGAGTCTTTCATGTTACTAATTACCTCCCTCATGATTACCGTCCCGTCATATGCACTTTGGTTCTTATATAAACCAGAGCAAATAATATAATTATGTTATGTTTCAACGTTAGCGCTTTATTTGAGAGTATTTTAAGTTTGGTAAGTATTATAATGTCTCAATATTTATAAAGTTTAGACTTTTTTATTTCTGAATAAATAAATAAAATAATGTTTTTTGTTAATATGTTCAAAGAAATATTACATCAATCAGTGTGGTTTATATTCGGAATAAGTGGACTAAAAATATTTACAAAAAAAAAAATACATTCCATAAATATAAACGGACAAAGAATATTTACTTTAAAAGACAAAAGATTTAGGACAAAGGACAAAGTATTTTTACTGTTTATAAAGCCCTGTTTTGGAAAATAGATAAAAAAACCAAACAAGAAAATGAACTTGCTTTTTTCCAGAAATTAACATTTTACCTTCAATTGTCTTCAAATATTGTAACATACTTTGTAGATAGATGAAAACTAAACACGAAATTAATAAAAAATATTTTAGACAACGTGATAATGATATCATATCAAATTTAAGACAAATAATAATATTGTTATAAAAAAGCTATCGCTATGATCACAAATATGATAGTAATCGATGATTATCGAAAATTATTTCTGACATTGAATTTGGTCGTGCTAGATCAGAATTGGGTACCTTGCCAGCTGATCCCCAATTTTAACGACATGTTTTGCACTTTTTGCTCCAGGTTTTGTGCGAGCTGGACGTTGAATAGGCACTACACTCTGTCACATACCAGACAGATGATCACAGAACTCTAGGAGTGCCTCGGCAATGAACAGGTACTTTCCTGGACGTATCGCGAGCAGAAGATAAGCAAAGCAAACATGTGGCATTCCAAGTCCGGTAGACGATTGTGCGTTTTAACCAAACCAGCGGAGACAGATCATTTGCCAGAGCAAAGTTAAACACAGATTTCCCCGCGTAGTCGGTGGAAGGTGACCCTAGCCAATCAGTGTTGTTTGAAGTCCCCGTGGACTACAACTTCAGCGGTGGGAGTCTATGTAAGCCGATCTTCAATCTTCGTTTGGACGTAACCCAAGAGTTGATTGGTTTCAGTATTACCACTATTGGACCTATACTAGCTTGACACGACCCTAAAAATTCTGAAGGCAACGGTAGCTGATATCCTCCATTACGAACATTGATAATCCGGTGTGTAGTATAAAATGATGTTCTAATTTAGACTCTTTAGATAATGTTCTAGGAATGGCAGGTACGCTATGTTGCTAGGTTGAGATATCTGCGTCTCCTTTAAAAACAAAAAGTCCTATAGGTGATAGGGGATGGCGCTTAGATTAGAGTCAAATTGCTGGATGATACAAAAGTCCACAGTTAGAGTGGATTGGGGTGCTGCTGTTTCACGTCATTTGCCTTCCGAAATCTCAAAATGCAATACTTTGCTCGTCCCAGACACGCCCCAGATACAGAGCAAAATTCGAGAATCATTCACCCGATTTTTTCGGAAAGGGGTTCTCCAGCTTCGTCAAAGTCACCGACGGAACATGACCAATTGAATTTAGTTATCACACATCGATGTTCAGTGGTTCTTTTCTGGTCGAGCCAGCCCAATACGAGATGCAGTCAAATAACTACAGCTAGGTTCTTCCACCTACAGATAAAATGTTTTTAATTAGTCGAAGTGGAACTTATTGATTTTATACGAATTATATAAATATTTTATACTTAGTCAAACGATTCCTAAACGTCAAATAAGATTTTAGTTGACTTCAGAGGTTTCGAAAGTTTTTATTTCTTTATAAACTTTGATGGCTTGAGGGACAACCTTTGATATTTCATCTGTATACACACGTTGTTGTTAAGGTTTTAAAAATATGGTCCCTTATTTGTTTTTTTAAATTAAATATATTTTTATTTTTAATAATGAAAACTAAATGTCTAATGATAGATCTAACATCTGTTACACAAAAAATCCAACTATAATGTATTTAAAATATATTACACAGATTGTACTATGAACCGTTGTACTTGTATTATATCGCCGTAGATTTACTTGATTGCTGACCTGAATTCCAACTTGTACAAACTTGTAAGCTGGTCGTACTAATCTAGCACATAATTGTAAAAGTTATAAATCTCGTAACCTCTGCGGTTGGTCCCCAATGATAGATTGGATAAGTCTTGATTCTATATTAACTTCTTAGTTCATAAACCACATTTGTGTTTAAAATTAAACTAAAACTAATTTGTAAAGCGGTTTTACTTACCTTTACTTATCTTACCTATATTTGTATCAATGATTATTTAAGATAGTATATTTTAGTATAGTAAGGAAATTATTTTTATAACTATATTTTTTGCCTGTAGTTTGCAATGTTTTGTGTTATGTTGTGTTATGCTTCAACTAAACTTTTTTATTTTTGGTGATGGTGAGTATTACGATGTCTTTGTGTAAATTGTTTATAAGATATATGATTTATGAATAAAGTTCGAATTTCCCGACCAATATCAAAATAAGCAAGTATTTATTAATTTGATGTCTAAAGAATATACTTCAGACTTCAGTAATATCTGTTACCCTCATAGGCCTAACCGATCTTTCTCAGATTTGTTCATACAGAGTTCAAAATATAAATATTTAAAACTTAAACTGAAAATATAACCTGGGTCATTTTATATCAATAATCTTAGAAAAAAAAATATCTTGTCTATTTGTTCCTTAAAAAATATATTAATTTTTATATTATTTTGATTATAATAATCTTCCCAAAATTATATTATAGTATTCGTCTATAAAAAAAAATCACTTTATTTGGATACCCTATAATATTAATAGAGGAATTATTGTTTATATGCATGTTTGAGTTTATGGGACGGCATATATTGTTATTTACGAAAGGTAATACAATATTTAGTGTATTTTTACATAATATGTAATTATTGTATTATATTCAGTAACATACGGCTCTGTCGCACTTTGATATTTAAAAATAGTACGTCTATTAATATTAAACGAGTAATTACATTTCACTACAGGTAATTGGAAGGAAGCCTAGCAAGAAGCCAAGAAAGCCCAGTCACTTATTTATATGTTTACAAAACGTAAATCGTATCGCTGCTAAGCTAGAAATAACAAAAAAAAAATAACATCACTTCATATTAATACAATTTCAAATATTTTATGTTATTGTTATTCTGAGATTGGACGATTTTCTAGAAAAAATATCTCATAGATAGCTGTAGTAGTAGTTTAGCTGTCTATGTAGTTTATCTTTGAAAAAATCTATTATATAGAAATTAATATCTATACAGCAATATGAAGATTAAAAGAATTGTTAATTATTACAATCGCAAGTGCATTCCAATCAAGTGTTAGAACTAAACTATTTTAGTGTAATACTATTTTATGAATAGCATAAAATTGCATGCATGCATTGCATGCAATGCATAAAATTGAGTTTCAATAAACATACATTTGAAGCAGACTTAATAAAAGTAAAAAGCTTTAATTAGATGACGTGATAGTCTTAATAATGATTCAAACAGGGAAGTAATAGTGGAAGAATTAGTCTTTTCTAAAATACAAAAAGTATTTACGAAATCCTCCAAAAAGATGTCTTAAATCCATTTTTGTAAATTATAAGCTAATAACTTACATAAAAAAGAGTGACTAAACGCAACATATATATACTATATTTCAAGGTGAAGATGTAGTTTTTGCAACTAACTGTTATTGTTGAATGCAAACATAAACAAAATGAAATACAAAAAAATATATATGTGTATATAAGATTTAAAGTTTCTTAAAATGTCTAGATCATAATTATTTTATAAAACCAATAAATCTTTAGTCATTTTAGAACATTATTTACATTTTCAGAACAGCATGGCGATGAAAAATGATCATTTCAGGAATGTCTTGAATTTATGAATAAGAAATTTAGAACGGAATAATCGGAATGCGTCACTAATGGATCCATTATCAATTCAGTGAATTACATTGTGAGCATTATACATAGTCATAGATAAATATTTTTTATTAATCATTCAAAGCTAAATTGAATTAGTGGTAATGTAAATCTAAAGTAGGTTAATTTTACTTGGTATACGGTAAACATTGTAGCAATTTACATTTGACGCTCTGAAAAATACTTTACTGGAACAAAATACTTTGAAAAAACCGTATCTAAGTATTATATGATTTCTGATCTGATATGATCTTTTAAATTTTTTTCCTATGAAATTGCTCTTAACTCCAAGAGATTTTGTATTCTGTTCCTAAAATGAATTTAGTTATTATCTTATAAAGGCTTCTCTAATAAATATAATCTGAAATATAGGGCAGATCTGCAAACTAAATAATATTCTGTTTTATTATTCTTATAAGTCAATATGTCTTAATAGCATTTCTATAAAGCATTTAAATATAATATTTAATTACGTTTTAAAGGTAACGTTAACTCAATATTTCATAGTATTTGCGCACTAAATGGAAATATCAAACTTGAAACTATACGCAATGTTTACAAAAATCTGATATAATTCTACAGATATTTGAAAAGATTCGAAGATATTAATTGAGCTGAGCGAAGCGAAGCTCTTTACTGGTCAGATCGTAAAAAATGCGAACTCTCTGTTCTTAAAAACTACTAGAGCTACGTTAACGAAACTCGCCACAACGATTGCGAGCATAAGGCGCTAAGCATATATTTAATTTTTAAAAAATCGTAATTCTAAATTCAGTATAATTTACTAATTCAGTTTAGGACAATTTACGTGCTTGCTCAGAAACTACGCATACCACAGTTTCGAAACTAGGCATGGTGTTTGATGCTACATTGCTTTATGACTGTGCAAAATTTCGGATAATTTCGATCAACAGATCTTGAACAATTAACAGAACTAATTTAGTTCGATTAGTGACTCACCAGCGTGCGCCTGCTCGATGCACGAGTTACGAGTGGATTGAAATCTAAGAAAGTTTGTAACTACTCTCATACATAGCAGAACTGACTATAAATTCGTCAGAATGTAGTTCACATTGAGCTCGAAGCACACTAAAAGAAAGGTAAGTTTTCGAATTACAGAAAAAAGTTTCAATTCACCAGAAAATTGTCCATAGACATCATATGGAATGTCTCATACCGGCGCACGCCTCATGTTAAAAGAATAACAAAATAGAAGGAACAACTGAACGAACGCTTCAGTTGCGTGTGAGGCTTCGAACAGGCATGGTTCCGTTCAAATATTTTCTTTCTCTTTTATTTTTATTTTTCTATCCCAATTTAATATTTTATATCCACTCGCTATACATTTCATCGAGTTTCATAAAGCTCCCATTTCATTATTGCTCAATGTTATTATATCATCCGAATATCATAAAATGGAACGTGGACGAGGCAGAATAAGAGGCAGACGGCGTGCAAGTGGCATATCGCGATACACAGCAACTTCTGTTCGTTCACAAGAGTATCAAGATAGTGCAGCCACACATATCACGCTTCCTAATATCGCAGCAAATAAGCGTCGATTCAATAAAGAATTAGAAAAATCGGCATACGTTTCCTGTTCTAAATGTTCAAGGACCGATTTAAAAGAAGCAGGAGTTTCCTATACTTGCTCTGCATGCTGTTCCATTCGAACAACAGGAATGTTCACCGCAGAAAATATTATGGATCCTGGGGCAGTGCCACCACAATTACAAGGGCTGACACAGATCTAAATTATGCTCATTGCACGCACACAACCAATTATGCGAGTGTATCGGCTTAGGGCAAGCGGTGGGCCCGGACAGTTTCGTTATGCAGGACATATTTTAAACGTCGAATAAGAAATTCAAAAGATGGCAACTGAACTTCCTCAACGATTTGCAGATCTGCACATAATCATTGTAAATGCGAAGCAGCAACAGGCTTTCAAGACTTTCTTGTAAGACGTCAGAAAGTGCTCGACGCTCTCCGGTGGCTGTAACAAAATAACGAATTCTATCAAGACATTCCAATTGATTTGAGAGAACTGGACAGGCTACCGTCTGATGATAGAGATGTCAACAAGCCTCCTTACATATGCAGAAGAAGGCAACAGCGGAATGGACGACGTTACCGAAGATGATGACGTAGTTTAAAACTGCAGTTGTTAATTTGTCTTATGTTTCAACTGATCAACAAGTAACGAATTGCTTAGTGTGGCCATCGTCAACTGCTCAGCCGATTAACGAGTACAGAGAGGAAGGTTACACTGCAAAATGTTTTCCATGCCTGAAAGAAAACTGAAGGAAAACTGAATATTATGAAGATATAATTGATTATTTTTGGAATGGAGTCAAATTTACAATTCTCCATAGGGAATTCAACTTAAGTGGCTAACAGATTACCCAAGCCGTGCCTGGGTAATATTATGCGTCTAGCTAGCTTATCGTAACGTTAACTTGATTCTTAAATGAAGAAATCACTAAATAAGATCTAGTGCCGTCTGCTAGGAACTCTATGTGAGTCTACCATATTTAATTTACAAAGTTAGTGTTGTTTGAGATCGTGCCACGATATCATCCTAATAATTCGTTTTATCCCCAAGTAGGTCGAATGCTTTCTACTGTATCAATAGTATCGCAGCGGACCTGATTGTTTCAGCGTGAGGCCATAACGAAAAGAAGGGTGTTATGAGCAATTCTGTAGAAAATTTTCCATTTAAAGACCTGAAACGAATATCAAACTTGACATGTTTGGCAAATTATTTATTGATATTATCCTATATTTTCATTTAACTCTCGAAGCGTTTGTAAGGACTAAGCTAAAGAACATCGTAGTAAATAGCCTGCCGTGCACAGAGGAAAAGTTAGCTCAGCTCACGACCCCGCTTGCGTGACCTAGTATTAATAATACTTATCTCATACAAACAGTATCTCTGTGTGTTTGTTTTACAAGTTTTTAACTTTAGTAAGATGTATTAAATAATAAACCACCCGAGCTGAGCTGCAAATGTTAACGAAACTGTCAGTAAAGGTATTTAAAATACGATTAAAATTCATAAAATAAAATTTCCTTAGAACCGAACAAAAATTTAATGGTCAGGTCATGTCATTCATTGTATTGGTATCTTTATCTCACAAACCGGCAGAATTCTATTTTGTGTAACGGTGTAAACTTAATATTAATAAAACTCTATAAACCATATCCTCCGTATTGGGCTTCGTGCCAAGAGCATATTTCCGTTTAAGCGTCATGTTCAAATGAACGGCGCTCTTAACACTGTAGCTTAATAAATAAAATTTTAAAGGTCAATGGGCACAATCCGACCCGGTCGCGGACATTAATGAAAATGGTAAATAATGAAAGTGTATATTTTCCCTTAATATTATGTAATGTTACTTTATTTGGAATCCATGGGAGAACAAAGATTAAACCTAAAACATATTGTAAAAATGTCGTATTTTTAGAGTCTACTGGATATGCTATCGTTCTGTTAGTAAACTACAAAAAAATCGATGTATCGATGGGTAATTGAGGCTCTAAATGGCCATTTTAAAAAAGATTACAAGACATTTCGACTTACTTATTTTAATGTAGCAATGCGAAATATGATGGCAGACTTCAAAAACACGGCAGCAATTATAAACGCTATTAGGCGTCCGTATGAAGATAGTGTATACGTCGAGCAGTTTATTAACATTATAAACGACAACATGAATAGAGAAAATGAACTGGCACAATATGTCATTGAAAATAACATAAATCGACAAAGAGTTGCATTTATGCCATTAGAAGGAAAAAATTCAGATTTTAGAGATTTCCCACAGCTAACCTACCAAGATGTAATATTATTCACTTTAGGCAGTTATCATTTAAGACTGGTCCTCATGCTTTTTACGTGACCTTTCACCAGTATCATAGATACTATGTTTTCGAAGGTCACTCGAGGCCTCCCCTTGTCTCTCTTACCGCTCACTTTTCCTATATAAATCTTTTTTACCATTCTTTCATCACTTATTCGTTCGACGTGCCCAAACCACCTCAGCGCGTTCTTCTTCATTCTCACCGTGACATTTTCGCTTGTACCTGCCATTCTGTGAATGTCTTTATTGCGGATTCGATCAGTTAGACTGACTCCGCATATTCTGCGAAGAGATCGCATCTCCACAGCATTCATCTTTCTTTCTTTCTTTCTTTTCTTTTTTCTTTCTTTCAAATATCAGAACCTTCGTCTTATCTACATTCAGGTTTAGACCATTATTTTCACACCCAGCTTTCAGAGTGGTGAGCAATGCCTGCAAATTGTATTCTGATGATGCAATGAGCACTGCATCATCTGCATATAGCAAGTAATTGACCTTAAAGTCACCTACTTTCACTCACACTCATGTCACAACATAAAGAAAACTCATGTCACAAAAAAGAAAGAAATAAAGAAATAACGGAATGTAAGATCAACGTGAACAGTAAGATAATAGGACAAGTGAATGGAGCGGTATATTTGGGAAGTATGTTTAGCAGAGACGGAAGATACGTAATGGATGTGGAAAGGCGTATAGCTGCCGGTAACACAGTAAACGGTGCTTTGGCTGCATTGTTGAGACGGCGAAACGTCAGCATAACTGCACGTTTGGCTGTACACAATGCAGTTTTGCTACCGACGCTCTTATATGGCAGCCAAACGTGGGTAACACAGAAGAATGTTTTTTAAGAAAGATGAATGCTGTGAAGATGCAATCTCTTCGCAGAATATGCGGAGTCAGTCTAGCTCACCGAATCCGCAATCTTTCACGCAATCCGCAATCTTTCATCAGAGTCTTTCACGCCTTGGAGACAACTATCCAAATACAAAATGAACAACCAAGCTGACAAGCCCTCCTTTCCTTGGAAGTTCATAAGTCGAGTGGGCCAGATGGTATCTCTCCAGTTGTGCTACGAACATGTGCCCCTGAGTTGACACCAGTGCTAACGCGTCTATTTCGGTACTCCTACTTGAAAGGCGTAGTCCCGGTCTCGTGGAAGCGTGCCTTTGTCCATCCGATCCCTAAAAAAGGTGATAGCTCGGATCCAGCTAACTACAGACCTATCGCCATTACCTCTCTGCTCTCCAAAGTAATGGAGAACATCATCAATAAACAGCTCCTAACCTACCTCGAGGATCACCAGTTGGTCAATGACCGGCAATATGGCTTTCGCCATGGTCGATCGGCTGGTGATCTTCTGTTGTATCTTACACACCGTTGGGCAGCTGTTATTGAAAGCAAGGGAGAGGGTCTGGCAGTTAGTCTGGATATGGCGAAAGCCTTCGATCGTGTATGGCACAAGGGGCTTCTTTCGAAGCTACCTTCCTATGGGCTTCCCGAGAGTTTATGCCAGTGGATCACCAGCTTCCTCACTGGGCGGAGCATACAGGTCGTTCTCGACGGTTTTTGCTCGGACCCCAAGCCCGTGAATGCTGGTGTACCCCAAGGCTGCGTGCTATCCCCAACTCTGTTCCTCCTGCACATCAATGATATGTTGGATATCTCCAACATACATTGTTATGCGGATGACAGCACTGGGGATGCGGTATATTCCGGCCGTGCAGGTCTCTCTCGGGAAAACGTCGACGAGTGCCGAAAGAAACTTGTGTCTTCTATAGAGACTTCCTTAGGGATGGTCTCTGAGTGGGGTGAACTGAACCACGTTCAGTTCAATCCCCTAAAGACACAAGTTTGCGCGTTTACCACTAAGAAAACCCCATTTGTCGTATCACCGCTCTTCGAGAGCACTCCTCTTATTGCCTCGCCAAGTATCAGAATACTGGGCCTCGACATTTCGAGCGATTGTCAGTTTCGTGGTCATCTGGAGAGCAAGGCCAAGTTGGCCTCGAAGAAATTGGGAGTGATTAATAGAGCGAGGCAGTATTTCAAACCTGGCCAAAGACTTGCGCTCTATAAGGCGCAGGTCCGGCCACACATGGAGTACTGTTCTCATCTCTGGTCCGGATCACCCCAATATCAGCTTCTACCATTTGACCGCGTACAACGGAGAGCCGCTCGGATTGTCGGTGACCCGGTGCTCTGTGAACGGCTGGACTCTTTGGCATTGCGTAGAGACGTTGCTTCTTTGTGCGTCTTCTACCGCATTTACAACGGGGAGTGTTCCGAAGAATTATTCGATCTGATGCCTGCCGCCGAATTTCATCACCGCACAGCGCGCCATCGCCTCCAATACCATCCTTACCACCTGGATGCGTGGCGATCCTCCACTGTGCGGTTTTCAAGGACATTTTTTCCACGTTCCACTCGCTTGTGGAACGAACTCCCTTCGGCGGTATTTCCAGATCGGTACGACATGGGTACCTTCAAAAAAGGCGTCTACTCCTACCTACAAGGCCGGCAACACTCTTGTAAATCCTCGGATGTTGCAAGAGTTCATGGGCGGAGGTGATCACGTCCATCCGTGACCCGCCAGCTCGTTTGCCCTCCTCTTCCATAAAAAAAAAAAAAAAAAAAAAAAAAACATAGCGCAATCTTACTTAATACCCAATTTTATGTCAAACCAGGACGACATGCCAGTTTCCACTCGCACACAGGCTAATAATGTAATGTATTAATATAATACAGAACAAATAATGTAAAACTTGAAATGTTTTTTTTTTTCGAAATTCCCACAACCCACAACATAGCGACCCTTACCATAACAAACTAGAGGCTTTTATTAATATAATCTCACAATTTCATTTCTGTCCGCCATGGGTTTTTTTCTCATACAATTTGCCCATTGACCTTTATCTGATACCTATAACAATACATTTAGTCGCTCATAATTTGGTTATTAATATTTAATCTATAAACATTGTTTGAAAAATATTATAACAACAATTTTGTTGATTTGACAAACTGTGATACTAATCTCGTTAGTGATTGAAACTAACTGGTCTCAATATGAATCATGAAATCAATATGAGACAATTATTGATTTTTGTTTAATAAAGCGATCCTATTAATTAAAAGAAATAACAATCTTATAATAAGAAATCTAGATAAATAAAGAAAATAAAAAAATATATATATTTGAAAAGTTGCAACTGAATAACACTTAAATGCAATTGTCATGGTTCACACACACTCACATACACACATACGCATTTAACATTTATTTTAAAAAGATAACATTTCTAAAATGTATAATTTATATATAAGCCCCACAGTAATATAAAATTCATGAATAAATTATTAGTATTAAAAAACTTACCCGTATGTTGTTTATGGATCATTTTTAAAGAAAATTAACTACTTTCTGAGTACAAGTATACTGAGCACAAAAATATTGTGATATTTCTGTCGACTATATTTTTAGCAAAAGCTAACCTAATGAAAATCTTATTTAAAAAAGAAAACTTTTTTACAAAATATTTTTTTATTAAATTGTTTAGCTATTGATTTTAGAAAGGAATTTTTAATAATTGTTTAAGGAAAGCTTGCTAAGAATTAAATAATAATGGACAGCAATAACAAGGTAATGATACCATCATAAAATATTCAAAATTATTTCAGAATGTCTACAGACACTATCCAGCAACTGTTTGACAATTAAAATTTCCTAAGGTAGAACGTGCCTCAACGTGTTCGTTTAATTTTAGTAAAAGTATTTTATTACAAACACATTTTTTTTATTTACACTTATCGCATAGAACTATTTTTTGGCAGATTTACGTTTGTTTTCCATGCTTATCAAAAATGGTTTAGTCTAATAACTGTTTGTATCTTAGGTTAAGGACCTCTATGAAGTTCATTTTGGTAGCCATATTAGACAGCTATGATGTTTCAATTCCAGACTTCAATACATTTCATTGTAGGTTCTGTAGACCTCAATTGAGACCACGATGATGGTTTTATAATGAACTCAGTACAAAAAATTGGGAGCCGTTCATCAGCCATGATGTTTGGATGAAAAGATCACTCGAATTCTGAAAGTACTTCAAGACTTTTCCGTCGACTATAGACTTTTATTAGACTAAACTAACTTTGGTAAGCATGGGGTCATTTGTTGAAATATAATGACTCGAATGATATCAAAATCATATGTTGTTGAGATTTTTAATTACATTTACCTAATATATGAAGTGCTAGTGTCCAAGATCCAATTTTAAGAGTTTATTTTAAGAAATCCTTATATTTAACAATAAATAACATGATATAAGAATAAAATCTCTATTTGCATATAAATGCACCATTTAAAGATATGAATACAAATAAAAAAATAAACGATTAATAATTTTTACTCACCTTAACTCCACTTGAGTAACTTTTATTTTGTGTATCGTGAAAGATTTTCTTTGTTAATCAATTGTTCTAAAGCATGTCTGTCTTTACTATTTTATAAGCGGAAATGATCAATGAAGTAGGTTTATTAAGAATTTTATCAAGTTAAATAGGATTTCGTAATAAGATAAAGTAATAACAGAAATCAAAAACTAAAATAAAATATAAATTTTATTGTAGATTTCCCTTGAGCGTTGATTTATTTATTCAGCGTTATTTTTTTTTAATATTTAGTCAATAATATGAATACTAATTTAATTTATGAATGCCGTCTTCATTTAAACGACAAGAGCGTCAGAAAATATATCTTATATAATGTTTTAATCTATGTATGCAGCACCGGCCGAAGCTAAGCAATTTGGGTGCCCGGACGAAATATTTAGTGCCGAAGAGCGAGTGTGGTTTCCTGAAGGATTGGAATCTATTCCAATATATATCAGATTATGTTCTGGAACCAACCGGTCCAGCGGTTTTCGAGATTCATATTTAGAATGTTGGATTGTTTTAAGCTCAAATATGTTGCATCGATGGACTTCGGGCTGGTTTTATAATTTAAGTTGGATCAAGAACAATCACTTAAAAGAAAAAAGAAAAATGCGAAAGGGCAATTGATTTGATGATTGATTTGATTATGAGCTAACAAACCTTCCGCCTGAATTTCTTCAAGATTTTCGGAAAATATATATTTTATAAGTTATCAATTTTTATTTCTTCCAGCGTGGCTAGATTCGTTACTTTTATTTGAGACATGGTTGATCGCAAGCAGGTTATTTTTCTTTTGGGAAATGAGGGCTCTACTAGCAACGCTCACTGTTATTGTTATCAGAATACGTAGCGTTACTCATATAATTTGATAAAATTTTAAATTGAATGAAATAAAAGCAAAGATATTGCCATGTGGGTATTGAACTGTGTAGATGGCTTTACATGTGAACAGCTTGATATACAGATAGTAAGCTCGTTAACCTCGTTTCAGTCTCACCTATAGTCTATTTTTAGAAACTACCATTTACCACCAACCATTATCTTTTAAATAGTAACCGACTATGTAAAATTTAAGATTCGAAATGATTAGTTCTTGTAACTAAATAATGTATGTAATACCCAACTACATGATATTACTTGGCCATCCAAAATTAGTGGTAACAGTTAATATCTCTCTTAGAATAGGTTTATTTTTATCTATTTTTGAAAAATATAATATTTTTCCGGGCTATAGCTTCTGTTACTTCGAGGCTAATTCAGTTCAGATTCCAGACAGATATTTATGGTTTTTCTTAAGTTACATTTTATTTTGTACCTGAAAATTACATTAATTATTTTTGTTTTACTATTTCTTTTCTATAATTCTAAATTTGTAATATCGAAATCCCTACTCATTTTGTTTTGAAATTTAAATTTTTCAAGACATATTAAAAGTACTAAAGGTATATATTGCCTTCGAAATATAAAAAAACAGTAACAATCAATAAGTGTTGCAATTAAAAATTATTATAATTTTTTTGCAATATATATGTATAGAACTTAATATCTCAAGACCGCCGCTTTTTAGCATGGAATAATAAAGTGAAGTGAAATGAAGTGAAGTGTATTTGTAGACTTGTCTTAATCAAACTTTAAAAGTTTAATTCTATGTTACCTTTCATTAATAAGATCCAAACAAACGTTTCAAAATTGGTAACCAAACTTATTTGAAAAGAAGTAATACTACTCATAACGACTACAGACCGCATTGTGGGTGACGGTTATCCCCCGATAACCGTCACCAACAATGCTTATCTTATCTTAGAAAAGCTGGCACCAAATTCATAGTGTATTTAGAAACCATAGGGTAACTTTTATTTTTATTATTGAAATAACGAATTCAAATTATTGGGCTTACAGAACGAAAGCTATTTTTTGGAAAATCTCTTCAGAAAAACAATCGTTTTGCTATGATTACTATAATATTTTTAGGAAATATAGAATATTGCAGATATCTCTGTTATATTGAAAAATAACGATAATATTTTCTAAATCCGTAAAAGGTGGCATATACATGAAAGCGGTTTTCAATATTATTAATTGACTATGTCCTTTTTATTTTTTCAGCACAGTTCTAGAAATACTTAAATAAAAAGTCTAATCAACAAGAGAGGCGTGCCGTGACTAATGTCCAATATAAAATAATCCACTACAAACAACACTAAATTATTTTCTCTTATTTCATCAAGTGACAAAGAAGATACCTTTTTTATTTGTTGCTAAGCTGACTCGATGAGAATCCCTATTTAATCATTGTATTATAACATACATATTTAGAGCTCAGCTTAGCTTTAATTATATTAGCAACTTAGCTGAAATTAATCTATGAATGACTAAATTTCCACATACTTCAATAAATTGTAATAGCAATAAGTAGAAATGACTGGTGAAATGTAGGGATTCCCAAATTATTTACAAAAACTTTACTTTAACGTCCTTATAAGTGTTAAAAACGTTATAAAATAAAAAGTTGTATAAAATCTTTCACATTCATAAATCGTATTTTATATTCGTACAGAAATGTAACTAATACTTTATATAAGAGAAATAGAGAATCTACCTATTTCCCTTAAAGGAAATAATAAAAGCGCACTGTATGCTCTCCCTCTTTATAGCAATAATATTTCATTCCAGGATGTAAGGTACAAATGTAGGAATGACGGACACAATTTCTGCCCCGAGCAATAAATTGCCCAAGTTACTAATAAAACCCATGCCAGCTGTTTTAAATTACCATATGATACTTATTTTCTACTTGTACTATGTGGTAAGCTAAATCAGCTATCTAGCAAATATTTTTTATTTAATTAAATATTTACATGATAAAAAATGTGCAATATAAAATTTATTTAGATAATTTAAACTTAACTTAACTATTCTCTATAGTTTCTTGCTGTAGAGAAAAATTATGTCGATTTGTCAAGTAAAATTTTTTATTTATATTCATTCCCATTGATATTCGGAATTTGTATTGTCAAAAAACTAGAAATTTTAGTCAGTATAAAACAGTTCGACATTATTTTCAAGGTTTCATTTATTGTTCAGTGTTTGTTAAAGAGATTTTTGATGAGTTTATTGTATTTATAAAATTTGGGTCAATGAGTTATGTTAAAAATATCATTAAATTTTTCAAGAAATATATATATGCAGCAAAACCTTTATTTATATAGTAGTACTGATAAAAGAATAACATAAGTATAAAAATACACATTAATTCTTTTGCATTTGTATTATAATATAATTAGCAGATATATACAATACCACATTTAATAAACTTATTCCAGAAAAGAATTCAGTTGGTTCACTTCAATTTTTCATTTCTCCCGTAGTACACAAAGCAGTATATTTAAACAAATTATTAATTTTCCATAAAAGTACTATAATACTTTCACCTTTCCGTCAATTAAATTAATACGAGTAGGTACGTTATACTTTGTAACTAATAAAAAACTATCGTCATTCTCTTAGATAAACTATACTATATCTAATGTATGTAGTAATACACGTACACCTAAGTTTTAGTCGCAAAGAATTAAATTCAGGCTTACATTTTAAAATTTAATAGCAGCTCCAATTTATTTATTAAGATTATTGTATCTGTCCAGCTAGGCTATAATCTTGAATTAATTTAATAATTCTTAGTTTTATCTTATCAAAAACATCATAACTTTGTATTGGATTATTCTAAAAATGGGATAGTTGAAATACGGAATTATACATTCTTATAAAACATAGCTGCATTGATAAAAGTTTACAGAACTTAATAAACACGATATTGTATAAATAATAGATTGAATTAAGATTAAGCCTCTTACAAAGTTTGAGAAGCACTTCGTATTGGAATGAACGCTACAAAATTTAAATACACTGCCGAACAGATATTTTTGTATTAGAATTTTGAACATAAAATAAATTCATGTTTTGATGAAACCATTATATTTACAACATCGCGTTGATTCTACTTTTAATATTTGTATTAGTTTATTATATGAATTAAAAACATAAATTTAAGTTTTATTTTTAGTTTACATATCAACAAAAACAATTCGGTTCGGTATAACATGTTTCGCTGTTATGTGTATATTAAAAGTTATTTACGGCTGTAAAAAGTAGTTGAATCATATTATTTATAGTAGTTAAGAACCACTGTTCTTTTTGTCTCATGGACCTGCTATTGGGAACTGCTATAAAAGTCTGTTTTGTATAAGGTTTCATATTTAAAATATTTGCCAGATTGAAAAAAAGACTTGACTTTTTAGTTTTATTATATACATACACAGTATTCAGCTACATTCCTTAATAAAAAGCCATATTAATAAACAAAACTATATAGTAAAAATCTGACGATCTAATTTTTGATTTGAGTTTGACAGTCATCTATATTTACCACTCACTGACTCACCACGAATTCCAGAGAATTCGTGGTGAGTCAGTGAGTTAGTCGGACAAATAGTTTCAGAAACTATTTGTCCGATTAACTTAAAATTTTACATAGTTACTTATTTTGTGACGTAGACGTCCACTAAGACCGGATTTTACGGAATTCCTATCCCAACGGATTTCAACTTTTTGCATTTCGCCAAGTTTTAAACCTGTTGGAGCTATACACTTAACGCGGTGGTAAGAGTTACTATAGCTACGGTTACCATAACAACAGTTACGATGTCAAAGGATAATATGACAAAGGTTACCGTAGCCACCTAAGTTTATATCCAAATTAGTAGTGTGGCCAGCGAGGCGGGAGGAAATAAGCTAATTATTTATAACGGCAATATTATCGTAAACTCAAGATCGTCAAGTTAAAACTTAGAAATGTGTCTGAAAAGCTTAAGATTATATTTAACGAAATATAAAAGGGCATAATATAATTACTAACCATCTTATTTATATAAAATCATGTTGAGTACACTTAATTCCCAATAGGGAAAATAATATTCGTTATTTTCCGTCGGACATCAACACTCCTATGTATAATCAATAACTACTGTCAGAAATCTTACACTTTCATATTTCGGTAGGCGTAATAAGTTCTCAGCTATAAAGACAAATAAATATGTTCGTATACTTTTACAACTGTATTGTAAAAATAAGACGGAAGTAGATGTCGGCGATAGGTCAGAGATTCCGTGTTCGTTGTCCATTATAATGAAAATTCACTTATAATTTGTATGGTTTATTTTCGCACGAATGCTAGTAACAAACTGAAGTAATTGAATCATAGCAGCCATATTTATACTTATGTCTAGGCGTTGTAACGGTGATCACAATCAAAACTTATTTTAAAGCAAAAATTGAAATTACTGTATATAAAATCTTAAAATATAGATCAATATTCACAGTTAATATTCTAATGAATTTTATATGACTCTAAATGATTTATTTAATACAAATTACATTTATATTAAATAACAATCAAAACTTGTTTAAAGCAAATATTAAAATTACTGTATATAAAATCTTTAAATATAGTCCAATCTTTACAATTGATATTATAATGAATTTTATATAACTCTAAATGATTTATTTCATACAAATTACATTTATTTTAAGATTATAAACTCCATTTCTTACAAGTTTACATAAATCTTCAACAGATGGCGCACCACGTAGGATGCAAATTAAATAAAGTTTGGTTTATTTAATAACATAATGAATGTTGGAGTTATAATAAATCTAATTTAGTTTTACTTTAAATGTTTTACATGAAAAGGTACAACAATATGAATTATTAAATAATAAATTTCACATCGAATGTGAAATTTACCGATTGGATGTGAAATTTACCAATCACCAACCAATCAGTCTATACAATGTCTTTAGGAGATTGAAGTTAGAGAAATAACAGTTTTGTGATTACGAATGATTATTTAAAAACTAATTATAAATAATTACGGAATTTTTAAAACAATATAATCATTACATAATGATTTGCGCCCATATAGACTTATACGATTGAGGGTATTCCCTTAATCGTATAAGTCTATATATACAGGTACTGGTATTCCAGTACGTCTCTGAATTCGATAAAGCTATCAATTTTGTCTTGCTTGTTATGGCATGCAAAACTATTCGAAACCGGACAACTGTAACAGCTATATCTCTTCTAAACAATAACAAACATACATGAATGAATTGTATTCAATTTAAAACTATGTCGTACACACAAGCTTAACAGTAATGGAAGTAACAATTAGTTAATATTGAATTGGTACTGTGATTGCTACTAAAATCATCTCTGAGTTGTATTACGGTTGATCTTTTAATTAGATTAATATATACTTGTCATATTAAAAACATATAAATAGAATAAAAGTGAATGTTTGTAATTCGAAATTATTGTTTTTCACTAAAATCATAGACAAAAATTAAAAAAAAGTATGTACGGGACTTGAATAAAATAACAAATAAAAAAATACATATCTACCCGTTTGTTCGTTCCGATTAATCTCTGAAATGTGTGGACCGATTGTAATAATACATTTACTAATTTACTAATTTGTAGGCTAATTTTATTTTAAATAACAAATTATATTAATTTTATCACTGCTAGTATCACTATTTTTCAAGGCAAGTTATCTAAAGAAATGAATTACAATAGAAACGAAATTTTGATTGTCCTTGAGCATTGGTTTTCGGTATTTTAATTCATTATTTCACTAATGTGTAAATAGGTACATAATAGTGAGGACAGCTGTTAAATTATAAAATTTTAGTAGTAAAATAAATAGTAAACACTAAAATCATATATACAATAAACGAAAGTAAGCAGTAAATACTTGTATCAAGTTATATATTAATAGGTTAAATAGCCAAGGTGACGCAACACATATCTATCTAACACGTTATGAGATGTGAAACTATTCAGTCTACTTGCCGTTATAATATGCCGTTATAATCGTAATACAAGAAACTGCTATTCTCATATAGTGATTTCATTTCTAACATGTATATTTCTATATAGATTATCGAAATTTAAAGATAGATATACTAGTGTTAGCTGCTGGTTATGATAATTACCAACTTGTTAGCGACATAATTCTCTGACCTACTGCTAAGCCCTTATTATTTTAGTTGTTGTTATGTGTTAAGTACTCGTATAAGGATATATAAAATATAAATTAATAATTACTTTTTTCTCCTTGTCCCATTCGAGCGGTACTATACAAACTCTCATTACTTCCTACTTTTACTTTTATAAAATGGATAAAAACATATAATTATTAGCAGAAATGTAATCTTTTAAGAAGTAAGCCAATACGATAATAAGAGATACGTTAAAGACATTTCTTTTTAATTCCGGTAATCGTCGAGACATAGGACGAGAATTGGAAGGGAAATTATGTTATGTGATTTTTGAAATATTTAAATGTTTTCATAATTGCTATATAGGTGATTTTGATAGTGATCTATATTTGGCTATAATTAAAATCATTTAAATGGTATAATGGCCGTTATCAACAAAATCTATACTGAAAGTAAAAATGAGGGCAAAACTAGATTAATGAGATTAGAAAGGTTATTACTAAATTATAAATCGGCAATCAAAAATCAGACGACATTAATAAAACCAGAAAAAACCTCGAGAAATATTGTGTGAATTTTAACTTAGAGAGTCATTAGACCTCGGTTGTCAGTACTCCGTTGCCAGTAGCTCCATTAACAGATTGGAACGTCACGTGCCACCCGCTATCGTTAAAACTAATTGCTAGCCATTACCAACCACTGAAGAAAGGATGCAATTTCTTGACGTTTAAAGCAAGTTTTTAGCTTTCACGTTGTTGCACTTTAAATGTATATTTAAGCCATGGTTTATTTTCCTTTTAAATAGAGTTATAATATAATACCTTGATATTAATTACAATTAAATATGTTAGGTATAAACTTAGTTTAAATTTAAGATATCTTTGATTTGAGATTAAAATGTTTAAAATATGTTAAGGGATTGGCCATTATAATAAATTTTTGAATCTATGTAATATACACATCTCATAATATAATTGTCTTATTACAGTTTTTTACCCTAATGTCTTTATTTACCAAGAGCGTACGAAGAGTAAACATGTGACCCAACCAATCTTGATTGATGAATGTTAATAGTAAATAATGAAAAGGGAGTAATTGGAATAGATTTAATAGTCATATTATAAAATAACAAGGACTGAAATTTTATTATAGATATAATTTGTACACAAAAGGCACCGAATTTATATTAATATGCACTTGGCATATTATAATGTTAAATGAAAACATTATTTATATGAAAAATAACGAGAAACGTATATGAACTACTAATAAATAATAAAAAAATAGATATAAAAAGAACAAGCTATTTAAACTTAAAATAATAATAATTAAATATTATGCTTGAAAATGTTTAAATATATAAAATATATTTGGAGTTTGAATATTGTGACATTACTTACAGAATTCGCCTAAACAGATTAGAAATGTGTCATTATATTGTATAACTATACTATGCCTGCATACAGTTGTTAATCGAAAGATTGACATGTGTCAGTTTTAAAATGTAAACATTACAATTAGTGTAAGAATGTAATAACATGTTTGGTTTCTTGACTTTAACTAGGAGCAAAAATATGAGCAATATCATGTTTATTAATTGAAAAATTATAACTTGTAAATTTACGTTAAGTTATTACGCTTTTATCTTTAAAAACGCTGAATAATTAAATTCCTAAGAATAATTAACGAAAGTGCAATAGCTTCCTTTAAAAGCTACGAGGTTCTTATGAAAATTACACAAATGGGCGTCTATTTTATTATATTAGCTTACCAGTGCTGTCTAAGGGGGTAACGTATTAACGTTAACGGGGTGGTCGAAATTAATAAAGAAAATTCTAATCTTATTTATTTATAAAGTTACGTCTAAGTACACAATATTTAAAAATAAAAGTGTCAATTCTATCTCGTATGTAAGTTTTAGGACTGCAAAATAACTATACAATATCATGGTCACTTTAAGTGAAAAAAGTAAATAAAAGGGGACCATGACAAATAACTTTTGAAAACTTTTTAAAGGACAAATAACTTTTTCCCTACTAAATAGCTTTTGAGAAAACATTAATATTATGAATTATTGACGCTGTAGTAAGTCTAATGGACGAAGCTAAAACTAAGGTGAATCGGCCAAGAGATGAGAGTAGTATGTGTGACCTGACTGTGCTTTATATAACGTTTACTGGTGGTAGTTTTTTTCTTATTCTAGATGATGATGATGATGAGAGATGATTTTTTTTCTAAGTTAAAATATTCTTTCTTTATTTACTTTGTTTTGCATATCAAAATGGATGGATAAGATAATATCTAGATTATATTAATTTTGAAACCATTAATATATTCACGACAAGATCAAACTTTGCAATTTGCTTTCTATAGACTTGTATTCTACATATATATGTAGAATTATTATTATTAATATAATATCTTATTTAAAATAAATTAATTTATTAAAATGCTTGGTTTTTTTTTTTTTTAATCTTATATTTTTGTGCACTTCAAACTTTATGGTAGTTTTTACTCAAGCCACTATAAGTGTTGTATTAAAGATGACGTTGTTGATTACATATTGCATATTTGGCATCAGCTTTGAAGTTGAATGCCAAATAGTCAAATACGTTCTTACTACGCCAAAAACTCTACATTTTAGTAAACAAATAAGGCTGTTTTAGGTTGAAATCCCTTCGAATGCAATATCATTAACTTATATGATACTTCTGGCCCAGAATGTTAAAACGTTCCAAGAATTATGTCTTATTTTATAAAAGATATTAATTGTCAACTTGAAAATATACAATATTTATTCAAATAAAGCTATTAATATAGCTATTCGCTTCGAAAAGCTTCGAAAAAATACTGACCAAGTAGACAAAGATACATTTAAAATTAATTATTATTATATTTCTGATATTTATTAGTAATAATTCACATTCCATTAACTTTTGTATGCTATACAATAAAAATATTCCTCATGTAACACTTATACGATTAAAAAAATATATAATATTTCAATCATTTATTTTATTTATTCAACAATGATTTATAATTGATCCTTAAATTGTTTTGCTGAACCACTGGATCTTTATCCTTATGAGTCTTTTATTTATTGTAATGTTACTCATTACACTTGTCCTACACTTTATTAAAAACTTCGTATACTACAGTTTTTTATATGAATTATCATACAAAAAACTGGACTATAAAGTATACTGATCAAGTTACGTAAACATTCCGTCAGAGACGCTCATATTTTATTCATTAGAGTAAATTAAATTATACGCCATGTCATTTTATTAAAGTATTTTCACTACGGCTTTAACTTGTATGTGCCTATATAACGTTGTGCCCAGACGAGTTTATTTAGTCTATATATAATAATTATTATCATATGTACTAAATATACAATTATTTTCTGAAAAAACTATTAAGTACTTGTTGTTTTCAGCAAATTTGTCTAATGATTCTTAAGTCCTTATCTATCTTGTGATTTAAAAGTGTCCAGATTGAATGACAAATTTAAGGATACATTTTAAATAAATATTGTGTGAAATAAAGTAGCGCCGTACTGTCAACATCGTAATCGCGTTTTACACAAACTTTTAAAAATGTTTAACTGCTTAAACCCGTCGTGTAATTTACAATAATATATGACCTGAGTGACAACTATTTAAAACAATATTAAGGTAACATTGTAGAAGCAGTGTATTTTAGTAAAAAGTGCAAAATACAATTCAACAAAGAAAGTTATTTTGAAATACGTTTCAACAAATAACAAGATTATTATTAAACAGAAGTGAAGGCCTTTTAAGACAAGACTGGATCTAAAACCAAATTACATAAATGGTCATAATGTTCACAATAAAAACCATTTTTAAAAAGATATAAAGGTCATATCAATGCATATAGTACTAAAATCAAAGATATTGGACTAACTAACGACAAGCTATCATAAGTACTTAAATAAGTGGTAGACGAAGAAATATTATCCTGCTTATTTATTTCTTTTTTTAATAAAAAAAATAATTAATTAATTAAAATCGCAAGAGTTAAAACTGTCAATTTTATAACTTATCACATTTTCGAATGCAATGTGTCACAGTGCCATCTACTGGAAGCTGTATTAACTATCTCTAAACCTTTAGTTACCATTTATCGGTAAGTAGACATTAAAATTTAAATTACAATTACAATAATTAATAATAGAATAAGGAAAAATTTTATACAATTCAATATGATATTTAATTTCCTAACCATTAGATATATGTAAATAACATTTGATATTGTATTCTATAAATAAGCATGCAACTGTAAATATTAAATCTCTACTCATCAGGATATTTAAACACTGTCAATTATATTTTATTAATTGCTGTTGATATAAATATTAATTTATTATGTATATTTCTGCACAACTATTATAAAAGTAGTTGTTATAATAACCTTTATTAAAATTATAATTTTAACAAATTAAGCATTCCCACACAGGGTTGGCGTCGGGCAGGCGGCCGACCGTAAAACAACGCCTATCTTTTAGCAGTATGGTAATACCGGTGCCACGCAAGAAGCTAGCCCGGAAACAAAAGGATGTAAGACTGAGGTTTAAAGTTAGAATGTTGGCAAGATGACTGCAAGAGGACGAGCAATTGCGGACGTGTTAAAGCGAAGACGAATAAATGTAACATGTTTACAGGAAATGGAAGGAATCAAAAGTTTTACAAATACAAGTATAAATGCAGGTGCAGGTGCAGGTGCAGGTGCAGGTGCAGGTGCAGGTGCAGTTGCAGATGCAGGTACAGGTACAAGTACAAGTGCTGGAATTTTGCTTGATGTAAATTTAAGAAGGTGTGACTGGGGTGAAGAGAGTGGGTAATATTGCTGTTAAAATTATTTTTGAAGGTTTAATTCTTAATGTATTAAGTGTGTATGCTGAAACCGGGTGTAATGATAGGATGAGAGGGAAGTTTTGGGATTTTGATTCCGCAATGAAGGATGTTCAGGACACTGAGCAGATATATATGACGGGTGATTTTAATGGGCATGTGGGATGTATGAATGATGTTTAGGAAAGAGTACATGGTGGTTGGGGTTTTGGTCACTGTATTGATGAAGGTGAGACGTTACTGGAGGCCGCGCTAGCCTTCAATTTGGCTATGTCCAATACATGGCTTAGGAACAGAGAAGAGTCAAGAGTACTAGATAACATTTTTGGGTACATGTCTTTTATGCATGTACCAAAAATGTTTTGGGTATGGTAGTGGAGGGATGGACAGGTCTCTACCTACAAGACGGCCGAAGAAAAGATGGATAAACTGCGTGAAAGACGATATGGAGTAGAAGGGAGTGTGTACAGAGATAGGAGTAAAGGAGATTATGGAAGGAAAATACATACTGCAACGATCCCAAAATTAAAAAAGAGCACGAAGATAACGATTGTGTGAAATTCAGATATAAATAAAATCCTCACTGTTTCGAACAATGCTGCGAACGTTTTTGAATTAAAAATTATGAATAAATTATTATTTTGTATAGAAGGGTACTAACATTTTAGGAATCTCGACCACCCTATCTTGGCTAGAAACAAAAGTTCCGGACTTCATCAGAGCTGAAGACTGGCTGTCACCTAGTCCTGACCTTACTGCAGTATGATTTATGGTCAGTTTTAGAAAATAGTTTTTGCTCGTAACGCAATGGTAATTGACAGTCCTTAAACCATCCATATAATTGGCAGTGAAGAATTTTGCCACAAAACGAGTGCGTGCTGCTACTGATAATTACCTTAACGTTTAAAAGACTATATTGCAGCCAATGAACACCACTTCGAATAAGCTTTAAATGGAAGTAAAAGGATTCGACCTTTTACTGATGGCTTCTGATTCTCTTAATTAAGGAAACTAAGTTATAATAGTTCCTTCTTGTCTATCTTATGTGAGAGCGTAAGATTATGCTGTCAATACCATTTAACATACGACAAATCTAATTTCTACAGTTAATTGCATACAAACATAAATATATCTAGAATAAAATTTAAAAGACAACTATAATAGTCTTGTAAATTTTTAAATGAAAACAACCTTTCCGAAAACGGGAACGTTGCCAAGATAACTTTAAAGAAAATATAAACACATATCTAAAGGAGTTTGTGATATGATATTCCTTCAAGCTATGTACTTCCGTAATACTATAATATTAGTTTACCAACAAAGTTGACTTGTCAGAGAACCGCAAACATCGCTTGTTTGTAAAATCTACCAGACAATAAACAAACATTTGTGACTGACACATGTGGTTCTTCAATCTATCATTTCGCGCATGATAAAGCTACTACCTCTGACACATCGATTATCAAATCCGGTAAAATATATATTTTGTACATGTTTCACTTCGAATTAAGAAATATATTTCATTATTATAAGTATAGAATAACTATATAATTAAAAAATTGTTAATATTGGCAGAACTAAAATTTTACAATTTCTCTTTTTATTTATTTAAATTTAAGAAAATATGACTAAGGTAGTATATTTATATAAAATGTAAAACTTTCAATAAATTTTCTACTTTAGACTGCTCTAAAAGAAAATAATTTTAAATTACTTTTTTACACTGGCATGGTTGGTACACTTAATAACACGGTTGTCTTCGCTTCAGTCTGCTCGTGAACGTGGCGCGTGCTACTGCTTCTAAATTTTGGGAGTTCAAGAAAAATGGAAAATATCCCGTTTATAATAATTAAAACAATAGTAAAGAAGACAGTCGTATTAAAGTGACTCAAGTTAAATACCCTTTAAATATTAATTTCTTTTATTCTAATACGTACATTATAATATAATATAGTAATATTTCCTGTTGAGGTAATATAACATGATCTAGTATTCCTTACCTTCAGCAAGTGTTGACGGTCTAAGATATTCTACATCAGAGACAAACTTATATAGTTGATCAAGCAATAATGGTATACACAGTAGTTAACAGAGTTTAATCCTTGTTTTTTGAAATTAGAAAATATTTTTGAAGCAGTGTGGCTTAAAAATTTTATTATCATGCCATTTAACCATAACAGATCTAACACTGCAAAATTATTTTCAACAAGAAGAACTCCCTGTAGTAGTAATAATACAGTGATTTAAAATTGAGATGAATTTTCATTTCAAATATCGATGTCAGTGTTCCAGAAATCGGAGATCAGACTAGAATAAATTAAACACATTATATATTTAAAAGTTCAATAAACATTTTTCTTAATTTTATCAATACACAATGTTACAATTGTTTTTTGAATAATTAATTTTGATAAAGTTTTGTACTTTATTATAAAACTTTGTTTCTTAAATTTAAAAATAAACGCTTATTAATTTTAATGTGTATTAAGGCAATGGCTGGACATAATACATAATTAAAGATTTTTATATGACTATTTATTCTTGTCACTTATTTATTAGCTATACTTTATTGATTGAAGTTTCTTGAACTGCTATGATGTACGAGTATACCACTTACTTCATGACCTTGATTGTAAATCATTGCCTCCCTTTCTGCCTTATTTTAATATCAATACTTAACATAATGTATTACCTTTAATTAAAGATAACATAAGCTTGGTATATTCGTGATATTCAAAAACATGTAGATTTCCAAAAATCGGTAACTTTAATATATCATAAACTACAAGGAGTTCTAACATAAGAAGTGTAATTGAGATGCAGATCTCTTCTCGCACATTATACCTAATATCCCAGTTATAAACCACTTTCACATTTATATGGAAGGTGTCCTTGATTAAGATAATACTTCTCCGAGTATGTAAGCAATAAACTTGCGACCTAGTCATGATCATAAATTTAGATAATTCTATTTACTTCCTACGTACTCTACTACTTAAGTATCTAGTTTATTGAAAATAAAGTTAAATTATGTTCTGAATAGATAATAATGAAACCACGATTATCTGTGATGCTAAAGACAAATATGGTTACTACGACGTTAGATTACGACGACATCAGAATTAATTTAATTAAGTTTTATAGTTGTATTTGATATTAAATATTATATAAATGTATACTTGAAGGTAATATATATAATATATATAAGGTAAGGAAAGTACAACTAACTCTTTTACTTTACAATGACAATAATAGTTAAGACTAAATTACATGTAAAGATATTGTAGAATACTTTTTGAGGGATGAAATTATTCAAAATTCAAGACTATTAAAACAGTAATTAACTGCAAGTTTTAATTATTATTATTATAATCGTCTTATAAAAATAAGTGAATTTCCATAGAATTTTCTATTTAATTGAAGAAAAATTTCTTAAATATATTTTTCTGTAGATAGAATCCACATATCTCTGAATTCGTGAATATTTCAAACAGAAAATATCCTTTTGACTTTTGAGATTCGTTGCTAATGATGCATAAATCAACGTCATGTTTTCAAGCTTTTATATTTTTGACACGGAAAAGAAATTGGTTGTTCTAATCCAAAAGGTAGACTTTATTTGAAAATGTATGCGTTACCATTTCAAAAAGATATACTCAAATATAGAATAGAATGTACAATGTTTATTCTTATGATAATTAGAATGAAACAATTATAATGATTATAAAACATTTCGGTAGTAAATATTCCAAAATATTTAGACTTTAAGTAACTTATTATATAGTTTTTTAATTATATATAATTAATTGTTACTTTTTATATTATGTTCAATATTTTCACGTTCATCGGATGTTAACGATCCAAGACAACAAAATCCTTGTGTGGTTTTATTTATTAAATAAAATACCATTGAAAGATGAATACTTTTGAATTATTTGTTTATTTGTAGAGATATATCTAGGTAACTAGTTTTAAAAAGCATATATTTTAAAATTAAACGTATGATGTATCAATAAAAATGTCAAGGAGCATCTATTATGTGATTCGAACCGATACATAAAACCGATACATAAAAAAAATACACGAGGACGTCTATATCTTTTACATCTACTAAATAAAATATTACATTTGTATACTTTGCTAACTGTCTGTTTGTCTCTGTAAACTAAAACCAACAACCGGTTTGGCATTCGGAAAATAGTTTAAATATGAACAAAAATCTTAAAACGGAAATGAAATGCTTATAGTTTATTAAATGAATTTTCGATTTTCATACACCGATTTTACATTTAAATATGCTTATTAGAAAAAACTGAATTTAAAATGACACTTTAATAAAATAAGAAACTTATTATACACACATAAACACAAATAAACAAAGAATATGTAAAATGTCTATCTTCTCAATTGTTCCTGCGATAGATAAAGATAATTTATTACAAACAATACTTGATATTAAAGAATACTTATAACTAATATTGTATGTTAGTTCAAAATGTTTATAATGTTAAATAAATAAATTTATAATAAACCCAACCCTTCTAACAAACATTATTTTGGTAAAACCAAATTTAAAAATTATTAATTAATTTAATCTTTATAAATTTAATAACAATGAATGAAAATAAAACGATTGATTTACTAATTGAATGAAATTAAAAGAGGTTTATATAAGAGTTTGAGAAAAGTCTTAGATCAATGGTCTCAGTTATCAGTTTAATAAGAATTAACTCGTAATTTTATTAAAACGATCCAGTTTCCAGCTCTCCCCATTAAAAACGTTGTTAAAAGTTTCATCTACAATCTTACAATACTTTATTTTCTCACAGCACAGTTTTTCTACTATTTCTTTTTCTATTGCCATAGTTCGTTAGAGTGGAAAATGTATTGATCGAGAGCACTTGACTAATAGCGGCATTATTTGTATTAATAAATTGCCATACTATTAGATAAATATGTTTTTGTTTTAACTTAAACTTTTTTTGTACCTTTCTAAATACTCATTCCCAAAAGCCCATGTTATTATGGTAGTATTGGTAATATAATTTATGCGTATCAGGTGAGTTCTGTTCACGTCTGTCCGAGGTCCAAGATGTACGAGTATAATCTAATCATCACTTGAAGTTTTAGAATAATATGGACACAAGCAATTCGTCTACTGCTATTATAATATATTTTTACTCAAATCAAGTTTTAATTATTTTTACTAAACAAAGTAAAGAAAACTAAAGTAATTAAGGCATTTATGATGGCTAGACTATCTCCTTAATTGTATGTTTTCAGACTAACAAGGCTTATAACTACTACCATTTATTCATGATTATATTTTTTTTATGAATACAAGTTGTATCATCTTATATTACTTGTTGTAAATAGTATAAATAATGATATAATACAAGTAATACAATTACTTTCTTCGATATTTCGAAGTTATATTAACTCTATCGTACATACATTATTAATGACTTTGTCTGCAACATTACGAGAGCTAACAGATTTCACTTTAAAACTTTCGTTTTAGTTCTACTTTTTAGCGACTGCAGTTGAATATAAAAAGTATTTTAAAAGCGACGTTTCTAACTGTAAAAAACTTTTTAAAGAAGATTGAACTTTCAATGCTTACATACGTTTAATACAACCTAAAGTTAATCTCTTTGAATTTAAAAACTATTGTAAATCGAGTGTTGGACGTCAATTGAAAATTTGTATCACAGTGTTTAAAACTTTCTATAAATATGTTTAGCGATATTGAGCTTTTTAAAAGTAAATAGTTAAGGAATAAAAAAATATCTAAATGAGCTGGATCAGGATCTGTGATCTCTAGTATATCGTTCTGTAGCTCAACCAGTTAAGCTTACATTTCGCTACTCACCACGATGAATTTGTCATTAGATATATAAAATGCTATTCAAAATTATCTTTATCGAAACGAAAACGAATCTGATAGGCTTCATTTTAAATCTAATCAATCTGTAATTTTAAAACCGACTTTTCAGTACAGAATAACGTTGAAAAAATGTCACAACCGAAATTATCGTTTCAAATTTTCTATGAGAATGTATAATCATGATAATCTCATTTTAAACATATATTGAAGTGATAAGCAAACAAATTTAGTAAAAAATTACAAAACTAGGTTTAATACTTAATATAACAGTAATAATGAATCAAAGTAATATTTTACAAAATAAAAATAAATTTTAAGTGGAAAGCAAAAACTCTAATTATTTTTCAATTATTTCAGATATTTTATTATACATGCCATAATATTTAAATATTATTTATGTCAATTTATAAAGTAAACTATGAAATAATTTTTTTTCTTAGTATTGCTAAAACGTTAACTATGTTTACTGTGCCTTTTTTGTAACAAGAATAACAATATATACACATTATCACGTTATAAAGATTTGTATAAAAGGTAGTAATAGTAAATAGTAATGATAAAAGTTTAAATGTTTGTATGTTTACATATTTCAATATTTTTTAAACATCGATTAAAATATGTTAAATTCAAGACTCGAAAATAAGAATCGATTACGCTTTTGTTTCTTTATTGAAGATTAATTATATGCCGGTTGTTATGATCTTAATTGATTATACTTATGTAATGCTTGATTCGGGATTGAAATAAATCAAACATACTACTCCTAACAAAGGTCGCTCATACATAAACAAACTCGATTTCGTATTAACATTTTGATCCCGGCGGCATTGTTAACCTCATAGTGTAATCACAAAGTCCATCGTAAAACGTTTTACTGTGACCACTTACAAATTAACAAATTAACGGGGTTTAATACTTAACCAGATTGTTAAAAAAAATGTAACAAAAAAATATTTAAGTTGATTTTCAAGTAGTTTGAGTTTAAAAATTTACAACGATATACATATTTATATTATTTACATTTTTTATGCTATGTAACATGGAAATATAGTTTTGTTTAATTTACATTCAAACACTGAAGAAAATCATAGTTATTTTAATTTACTGAAATTTGAAACTCATAAATAAAAACTTACCTCGTAAAGTTCTTGCTTAGTGAAGAACAAGAGTTGGTTTTTGATCCCAAATAGACATCAAAATGAGAAAATGTACTTTATACCTCAGTTTCTTTACCTACAATAGTGATATTATTAGAATACTTTGCAGGGAAACATGATTTCCCGTAAGAGGAGGTACACCAGACATTTAATTAGTCAACAACTTCTAACAGTTTCCTAGTTCCTAGAGGACAGAATTTGGGAGGAACTAATAAAAAAAAAATTAATGTAGATACGTTATACGCGACCTAATCCCTAAAAAATTGTGTTCGTTTTTTAAATTGTGTTTAACACAAATATAGAGTAAAACCTACATCAAATATCACATTAATAGGTGTCCTATATGTTATAAAAAAAGGAATTTTATCAAAATTTATTTATTGGACTTGCATTGCTTAGGCAGAGATAAAGAGATAAAAAATTAAAACCTGAAAGTAGATTTCATTTTTGTAGTCTATTCCCCACAAACAGTGTGTTGTTTTTAATATCTGCAATGTCATGAATATCATCGTTACGTTTATATATATAAGTTTAGGTGACTAAACTTTATTATTTGATAATAAAAGATTACCTCCGGTATTACATTTTTTTTTTTGATTTCTGATTTACCAGAATTATGAAATTTCTGATTTACCTGAATTATAAAGAATATCATTGTTTCCAAAAAATAAAAAATATAAAAGTGTAAAAAAAAATCTGAAAAGGGGTTAGTGGATTGTGATTAAAAAACAAACTATTACGAGTTTTAAGTTTTTTTTTATTTTTGAAATAGGTTGATGATTCATTTTTACTTAAAATTACTTTAATCTACTAATCTACTGACAGGTTGTAAGTCGGAGAAAGGAAAGGGTTGTAACTTTTAGAACCATCACAGTAAAAATAACAGAAATATTCGATTAGTAACGACAATACAAACTATATTAAAATTTGAATATTCAACAATTTTTTTATACAACTATGTATAAATAAAAAAATAAAAACGAAAGTACCGTACTACGTCAAGAGATGGTATTGCCAGATGAGTTACATTTTACTCTTTGACCTAAATACATGAAACAATTAAAATACACTTCTAAAACAGGCAAACAAAAAAATACTTAATATTTTATTAATAATTAAATATAAATATTTCACAATAATTGATTTCAGACAGCGCTTTTACGCTTCTATATAACTCTATTTAAAGACCAAATAAACTACGAGTATACGAGTATAGCTGTCTGTCCGTTGTCGACGACCTCGCAATCCCGGGTATTAGGTTGTGGTCGATCCCAGGAATTACAAATTGTAAGTGGATTGGATGGTTTAAAATAACACTTACAAACCAATATGTAATAGGCAACGGACTTTGCTCCCTGTTTTAGTGTGATTGTCTTAAAGTTTAATATACATTCTATTATAAATATTATTAATTAACATTTATATATTTTTATTGAATATTATTTTGCCAGTTTGTATTTACTAAAGTATCATTATTGTTTATTTCTGTTATATGTTTATTTCTTATTAAGAGCTTATTTATTTAATATAATGTAATTAAAATTAACTAGTAATTATTTATAGTTTGTAATTTAATAAAAAATTTACCACAGGGACAATTTCGTTATTTAAAAGAATAACCAATAACTTTAAGTCTCTTGCATGTATTGTATTAGACATTCCATTAAGGGATTACCCTATCGAATTATATAATTAGTATAAAGTGTTTTATAATATATGGTCCAAAAAGCAACAAACCTAAACATTATTTTTACGTTACTTCAATATGCACCCTCGTAGAGCCCATTATTATGTCTGTGCTAAGAATCCTCCTACGAAATCGATTTTCGCTTCTACGTCTTTGGAGACAGATTTACGCCGAGTCTACTACACCCTGGGGTGGAAAGACACTTGGATAATGGGTGGTAGTATGTCACGTGCTTTGATACAACAGATATTGACGTCTTTATAATAAACCATGTTTGTGTTTCAAGTATCGATAGTTTGAAAGTTCTATTAAGATTATATACAAAAATACGATTTTTCAAATAATAAATGACTAAATAGAATAAATAAATATATTAAAATAAAGCAATCAAGTTAGTCAATCATTTTGTAATAAAACACATGCTATCAAATTCTACATTTATATAAATAAGTAAAGAACTGTTTAAATAACTCTGTTGAATAAATTTTTGAAACTGACAGTTATAACTAGGAACATTTTTTATTATATAAATAAATGATATTAATCTATGTAACCTAAAACTATACATATTATTTTTCACAGAATAAGTATTTATGATTTTTATTGATGAAATAAATTCACATAATAATATCCTTTGTTTATTTGAATCTTATCTATCTTATTTTAGAATATATGGGGTGAAAATGACATGTTCATAATAACCTAAATATAATTTATCACTATTTAATGCAATAAAATATGAATATTTCAAAGTGACGCAAAGTTCATTGAATCGATTTATATTCCGATTAGATTTCGGTAACGACAAAAATTATAAGTGTAATTTAAATCAGTTCATTCGGATATATAATGTGAAAAATAGTGCAAAAAAATATTCCAACATTTTGAAAAGTGTTATTCTATCTTATCTATTAATAATAATAATTGTAAAAAATTTATTTCAGACTAATAGAGCTTGTAACAATGGATCTTAGAAACTGTATTAGCGTTTTAGTCGAGACTTATTATTAGAATTTGTAATTGCTGTGTAATTTTTACATATTGGACATTTTACTTTCATATGAAAACATTACAGAATGTTGTTTCTATAAGAGTGAAACTGCTTTCTTCCTCATAATAGCATGAAAACCGCATCTACGCGCTTCTGTAAACATACCGCTTGCGCTACGATTCCGCGTTAACTCCAACAACAATCTGAAAGCATTATTATATTGCACTCTTAGCGTATTAAAAGTCTTCTTGGAATAGGTAACCTACAGGTAACTTTAACAATCTCCGTACATCGAACAAATCTTCGAGCTATTATTTTATCCCTTACCGCTAAAGATCTACGTTTTCTTTTAATGTCCTCTGCGTATTTTTGATTAGAAGTAATAATATGTCCTAAATAAATAAAACTGTCGACATTAGGAGACAATAAATTTTAAATAAAGAACATGAACATGAACACCGGCATAGCTTTCACATATTTTTATCAACGTTCGTAGCAATCTGATTATGGGGCCATATCATCAGAGTAACTGATATTGTTGAAACATGTAATATCAATATGCTTCTGAGCTTCACAATCAGTTCATATATAAAAGAACAAGATTGAACAAAATAGTTCAAGTCAATCTGCTCTTCCTTACGCCAAACTCTAAAGTATAGTCATAAGACAACCTGCTGACCCATCTTACCTGATTTTTCTGCTGTTTATACAAATAGTTAAGTTTAGCTATGTAAGACATAGAAATCCAGACTCAAGCAATTTCTTCCACAGTAGGTCATAAAATCCCCAATCGAACAATATAGAAATAAAAAAAAGAAGGAGAAGTTGGAGTTTTGTCAATAGTAAACAAACCAATATTTGCTCTTATTTATAATAAATAAATAATAACAACATTTGAATCTCTCAACATTGCAAAATAGAAGATATGAGCTATATAGAAGATATGGCTTATCATATCACGACTGCAGTCAAATTGCTATTTTGAACACGGTAGTTCTGTAAGAACAATAACTAAGATGTTTAACTCAAATCATATTAGACTGAAATCACAACACCGGTAGTAATCTAAAATGTTCAAATATTAAACCTTTTAATTAACCTTTTAACCTATTTACGATAACAAAAGGTATTTAGTAGTAAAAACTAGCTGTTGCCAAATGACTTCGTTTCCCTCTAGCCATTCAGATTTAAGTCAAACACGGGCAAAATTTTGCATAGATTACATTTTTGTTTGTTTTTTTTTTAACCCATGTAATAGTCTTGTAATAATAATTATATTCCAATCAAATATTTGCGTTTAAGATAATGTTCTGAGTTAGAAGTATCCTATATCTTTACTAATAATAATTTATAATACTACAAAATCATCAAAATTAGTCTAGCAGCAATTTTTTTTGTTACGTAATTAAAAAATTTTAAAAATCATACTCATAAAACATAAGGTTCGCCATGTGGATTTATTATAAAATTGTAAATCATATTTGATACTGACTGTTCAACCATTTTTCATATATTAATCCAATCTAAAAGTGACCTCATTAATAATAAAATTATAAAATTAATTAAGCTCCACACTTCCTCAACAATTATTAAAATTTTCAAGGAAGTGTGGAATCTCTCGTTATTTGTAATGATATATTGATAAATACCGAGAGATTATAAGATTGAAATCGTCTTTTATTGATAATATATTATTATATTATTTAGATTGTTCATTTAATCCTTAACTGTTAACTATGTACTTACCATAATAAAGAGATGTGAGGGTAGACGTGAAAGTTTTCCACTAAATAAAAGTATATACTATAAGCAAGATCAAGAAATTATTTTATATTCATAACCTATTTTTAATACATAATATATGTGGATGTAGAAATAAGTTTATATATTTTAATTAATAGCGCTACTTAAAATAATCATGTTTCATAAACTTTAAAATGATATTTTCTATTGAAAAACATACACGTGTAATGCTCTGTATAATTTAGTGATCTATTACTGTTTGAGATTTTAAAATAAAGTATGATGTAGAATTAATCATATAATAACTATTGCCAGCGACTCTGTCCGTATGTATACGGAATACTAGTTAGTCTAACTAAACATTAGTTTAGTTTACATACAAATTTTAAATGTATTATAGATTAAGATTATTTGCAAAGCCTTTCTGGTTGTTCTCCACTAATGAATCCTAGGACAGAGTCAAATCTTACGTCAACGCCAGCCTAATATGAAGTTAGTTCATTTATTTTACGCACAAACATAGTTCTTGCCTCATACAATATAAACTATAGGGCTATATATGTGAGAAGATAAATGGCATGTTCACTGCAGGGGAGTTAGAAGCTAAGTTTCTATGATTGGCTCATTATGATGCTGGCTCAAAATGTTAAGCAGCGATATACTAATATAATTTCTATCCATATAAATTTATCTTCCCTTACTACATAATTGCAATACAACATTTTTGTAAGCCAGTCTAGAAAGCCTAAGAATATTTTTGTCTATAAGACAAAACATTCTGGACGTTTTAATTTATTATTTAAATATTATCTGAGTATAGAAAAATCAAACCTCGGAATCATATATCATACTCTTATTTTTAATCTATTACAAAATATATATATTAATGTTACCATATCTATAAGTGACCTAAAAATCTATTTTTTGTAAGCCCGCGGACACAAGCAATGCTTTTACCAAAATAAATGAAAACCTTTACAGTATCATGATCAAACTTAAATAGCTAATCCAGAAAAATACAAAATTAGGAATAAAGTCTATGATTAATAAAATTGCTGTTCTAGGTCCTATTATTTCTATTATGTATGTATATATATACATATATATATGTTACTTTAAGTAACAATAATACTTATCGAGTTATGGAGGCACGGAATCTTGGTATTTTGATGGATCAAAACATTTTCAAAAACACATTACATTTACGTTTAAAACCGGCTTTTATGGATTAAAATTATTATACAAAATAAGAAACATTATTAACGGATCGATCTGACCTAGGTTATTAGAATCTATAATATTTTAGAAACTGAATTACGCTAACGTGGTCATTGGGGTCAATTCAAAAATTTTATACAGCCAGACCAAATGCAAAGAAACGACCACGAATTACAATACTTGAAACTTCTTATAACATGATAGCTATACCATTCCACAAAACTACAGCTTTGCGGGATAGCGTCAGATACGCCGCTTCCAAATGCTTTAACGACCTGCCGCCACTTCAGAATCTGGGAAAAATATATACGTTTAAAAAAAAATTGCAATTATTACTAGAAATCCAACAACAGGAAAGCTGCTATTAAAACCTTACCCCACGAGTTCTCTATACATCCAGAGTTTGTAGGCAATGGAGTTTCTTGTCTGTCTGAGGTAAATAACTGCTGGTAATATCAGAGGTTGCAATTCCCAATACTTGTAAGCAGTACCTGAAATTAACATTAAAATTTTAAATTATATGATACATTATTATATATTGTTATATTTATTATATTTATTATACTATATTGTTATATTAATTGATATTGTTATTTATACTATTGAATTTCTTATTTTTCATATCTTTTACTTATATAATTAAATTATCGACGTTTCCCTTTTAAGTGATGCTGAACTATAATCATTTTAACGTAATAGATAGCGAGGTATGTAAGCAACTTAGTGTTTGCACTGCTCGGTATTGCTTTGTCAACGTAGCAATACCGAATGCCATCTATTAGTCGCTTGCAATGACCATTTAATGTAAGGTTCATATTATACAGAAATTATATATACAATATTTTATAGAATGATATTAAATCTATTTCGTATGATTGTATGTACGATTTAATACTCACATTTAACATTATTTATACACATTTTCTGTTTACGTAAAACCATAATATTATATTTTTATGTTTTACAATTTCGACCATGATTCACTATCAATTGTATTTATTCAATTTATAATATTTATTTCTTTTATTATTTTTTCATTATTTTTTATTTTTATTGTAAACTACATTAGAAAAAGAAACAAAATGGAGATAATACTCTTTTTTATTGTTACAAATAAAAAACGTTTATTCTTCATTAGATTTTTGTTGTAATTATTTTCTTATCATTTGACTTTTTTACTATATTTTTTTTTACCTTTATTTTTTATTTATGTAAGAAAGTGTCCATAAATGAAAGTTTTGAATGCGAATTTAAATCTGATCATCAAATCTCTCTCGTTTTACAGTCTAATGATTGTAAAAGGAGAGAGATTTGATTATGGTGTTATTGTATTTTATATAATATTATAAGGTACAGTACGTTTTTTCTGTTTTTAACATTTGATAAAAGTTGAACCTACTTGAATATTATTTTTTTTTAATCAAAAGGTACGTCTAAATCTGATATGCTATATCTTGAATCTTAAAATATTGAAAAAATTTGAATATGTTTAGCCAGGTTAAGCTTGTTACGTAGAATTTTCATTTCTGTACAACAACAAAACAATAGGCGGCCTGCTGGTCGACACTGTGTGTCCGCCTCCAGTGAGAATAATAGGCGGCCAGTCGGTCGTTAGATACAATTGTCTACTAACTATCTGCAACTTTTTTATACCATTTCAACTTACAACCAAACCAATTGCCAAGCCCAAAGTCGGTAGTAGCTTAGCATAATATATTTTTATATATTTTGAAATTTGTGTATATTAGAAATAAAATAGAGCAACATATTTTTTTAACAATCATATGCAAGTAAAAAAATCTAAAAGAAACTGATAAGTTCTTATATGGTCTGTTATGTTAGTTTATCTATAGCTATAACAAGTTAAGAGTAGTTTTTAATAAACATGAAAATTTATAATATTTTATGATACTTTATCATAAAATTACTAAAATGCATAAAGGTCTACTTGCTGTAAAACAATATTTCATTGCCTTTTTTCTCAAAATCATTTAAACGAACTGTATTTGATAAATATACTTTTTATATGTTTGTGATATTATTTATAAGTTATACTTGGAAACTGACAAATATTGTAATTTAAAATGTTTATTTGTCACTATATTTCAATAAAAATCAAACCAACCAAATCCAAAATAATATAATATTAGCTTATTAACGTTAACTTAGAACAAGGTTAACTTAGAACAACAAACGGGAAGTCGCATCGTGCTGATAAAACACACAAGTACAGGAGTTTTGTTTATTCAGAAGAACCTGAATAAACAAGACTCATGTAATATTGAGTTCCAAATAAAATTACAATATACTTATCATCCTTTGCTTGTTATTTCCCACCAAGTAATTCTAAATTTTTTAGAATTATAACTTCAGCAAGAATATAGTAATCATTGATTTAACTTTTAGATGATGATTGACATTATTTACAAAGCTACAAAACTATTGAATGTCGATCTACGTATGGGTTATACCAATCATGTGTTAATTTCAACCAATATCGACTAAAACAATTTATTTAAGACTCAAATATAAAAGTCGGATAGACCTATGTCGCTTTATAGAAATTATTAAATTATTATTAATTATGTGTATAAAATTACTTTAAGCTGTTAAGACTTACACATTTACTGAATCAGAATATACATTAAATCAATCAAACTACTAACAATGGTCGATCAGACATAAACAACGCCAAATGTAAAACCTTTACCCGTGAACCACTCACAAAATAATTTACTGCTAACAACATCAACAAATCAAGTAATACAAAAATAATATTGAAAAACAAAAATTGTGAATATCAATTATTTACGAAATTGATTCTTTTGAATGGTATTAGTTTTTTTAAATATATATTTAATACGAAGATATTAATTATAAATGAGAATACTTAAATTTTATTTAAGAACTACATAAAAAGCTTTTTTATAATTGAATACCCATTTAAATTTGTAAAAAAGAGCAAATCATCTCGATCTTATCTAATAATAATCTAATCTAATAAAGTAATTTGTGTAAAATGTATTAAAAATCCGAGTGTTGGATCTGTCTATAAAAAATCGTGTATGGTTTTATATTGTTTTAAAGATTTTTCTACAAATTGGAACATTTCCAATTTTCAAAATTATTGGGGCTATGTGAGTAGGACTAATTTACTAAGCTATTTTTTTAATATTAAATACTAACTAACAAAAAAATCATAATACAGTTAAGAATATAATTAATTTTACAATATACAAGTCACATAACTTACATGTGATAGTGTGCCAGTGCATTTAAATGACACAAGAATAGATATCACATACTTAACTTAGCAGCAGTCAATAAAAGAAGTCAAAGAAAAGAAAACTAGAGAATCAATAATTATTTGTTCATCATCAACATCGTATTGCATTTATATATTTTCTGAAACAAAAAAAAATCAATGAATGTTAAGAATATGTATAAACACTTCCTTAATGATTCATCGGAAGACCAATACACCTATACAAAAACTACAACAGGGTGGTTTAGATAAAATGCATATTGTTAAAAAGAGAAGACATCGTTTTTATGCAAACAGCAGTTTACATGTAGAATGTGACTGTGGAGGCATTTGGTAGTAAAATTCGTTATGAACTATGGACGGTCTGTAAATCAGATAAAATCCCAGTCTGAATATTCAATAACACAATTTTGTCACACAACTAGAAAAAAATATAAAATGTCAATATAATATATGAAACATTTTAATAAAAATATAATGTAATATTTTTAATAGAAAAACTAAAAAGCCTTTTTTTCAAGCATCTTTTTTATTTAGATCTGTAAATCTCTTTTAGGTTCTATTTGTGTTATTTTCTACACACAGGCTCAAAGCATAACCTTGATAAAGGATAAATACAATACATTTTTTATAATAAACAAGCAAAGAATGAGTAGTCGTATAATAAAATAATCAGTCTGAGTGACGCCTGATGTAATAAACATATTTAGTTATCATCATGATTGAATTGTGGTTTATTTTATCCTTTCTCTTTCTTTTGATCTACTGGTAAAAATGTTTTTTCAACAAAACTTTCATATTTTCCTTTCTTACTATAACTACACAAAGAATAATATTTTAATAATTATACCGTTAGCCTTATTTAAGTATATAAACGACATAATGTAACATATGGCAAGGTGTTTTTCCTTATTCTATCAAAGCGGGCGTTAGCTAGCTCAGAGTGACGAAAGCACCCATAGTGCTGAAAGTCTAACTCTGTATATATACGCGCAATATCGATTTTTTTATACACGAGACCTTCTGGTATGAGTGTGGTATTTTTAGAAAGCCCTTGGCCCATAGACCCAGAAAATGCATTTACACTTAGCAATATACCTACCGCCTCACCTCTACGACCGTTTGAAAAATGAGACTAAAATTTAGTTTTTGGCTCCGCACCAGTATAAAATCACTTATTTCCACCTTTTATTTTATCACAGATTTTCCTAAAGGTCCTCGTCGAGACCTTTTCAACAAGCCCAAAAACGCCAAAATCCGACCACCGGTTGATGAGATATGACATTTTGAAAATTTTGACTGGCGCCTCCATCGATGATTACTTTGTCTGTGTGTGGGTATATTCGTAGTTTCAACTGATTTTGTTCAAACTTTCAGAGATTGAAGTACATCAAAAACTAAGACTTTTTTGTTCTACGACATTTCGATTTGGCTGCCATGTTGGCCGTGGCCAGCCCTCGAAAGGCCAAAAATGGCCATTTTTCGTACAGGGACTGTGGCCAAACCAGTTGACGTACATTGACAAATTGGGCATCATTGGAAAGGTCTCAAGCTTATCTTTTGAATAATGTCCATTTTAATAGCAAAAACATTTGTTGGCGTGACATTTTTGGTCAAAAGGCAAAAAATGGCCAACTGGCCGGGGACAGATCGGCCATTTTCTCAAAAACGGCGCCAACGATTTTTTTGAAAATTTCCTCATTCGTAGCCCCAAATTAGAGCTAAAATTTGGTATATAGCATATATCTGGGAAAACTCGTTATTTCGAGATATGGCCGTGAGAAGTTCAAAAAATCATGAAAAATGACCAAAAATGGCCAAAAAATGACTTTTAAAGCTAGAATCGTACTCACAACACGGTTAAAATTCAATGCTAGTTGCACAGTGAATAAAATCACTAACGCATTGCCGTCTGTAACAATAAAACAAAATTTACAGAAAAAATTCCGAATACTGAAGAAATTCTGTTTTGAAGCAATTAATTAAAAAAATAAATGGAAACTGAAAAAATCAAATGAAAAAAAAAATCGGGCACCTGTGGGAATCGAACTCGAGGTCTCGTCTTTGTCATTACAACGCTCATCCTCTGAGCCAAAACACTCTCATTTTGTCAGAGGCAACTATTCCAAATAAATGAGTATATATTTGCATGAAAAATAATCGCACAGCATTTTGTTTTCAATCCTTTTACAAAACTATTGATATCAAAACAAAAACTTCTCAACGAAGTAAATACCGAGTGACGAAAGCGAATCCACTGACAAAACTCCTGATATGAATTTTGCGACGAAAAAAACCACGAACATTTTTATTCACAAACGTAAACAAACACAAAAAATGTGTTCGGAACGTTGCCAAACAAACAAACAAACAAACAAAAAAAAATACAAACAAAAAATGTGAATGTGCTCGAAACGTTGCACAAATTGCATTTTTTATTTTATTTTATTACATTGATCAAGGCAAGTTGGCAACGTTCCGAACACATTCACATTTTTTGTGTTTGTTTACGTTTGTGAATAAAAATGTTCGTGGTTTTTTTCGTCGCAAAATTCATATCAGGAGTTTTGTCAGTGGATTCGCTTTCGTCACTCGGTATTTACTTCGTTGAGAAGTTTTTGTTTTGATTTATATATTTACTTAAAACTAGCAGATATAAAAACCTGCAATACATTTTTTTTTTGATGTAAGAGGAGGGCAAACCATGTTGCGGGTCACAGATGATACGTGATCTCTTGCAAGATCCGAAGATTCACAAGAGCGTTGCCGGTCTTGGAGGTGGAAGTAAACGCCTTTTTTGAAGGTATCGATGCTGTAACGATCTGGAAATACCGCCGAAAGGAGTTCGTTCCATCTTAATTTTTTTAATTCAACTTTGTGGTTTTAGTGAGCTTTTTATCATAATAGCACAAAAAATTATTATACTTCATAATACACAATAATCAAATTCCCATTCCTTTATGAAATAAAACAATGCGGATATTAAAATTGTTCCGACATATTGTTATCCGCCATATTAGTAAAGTTCTAGAGAGTTTGAAGGTTTTGACGTCAATTTAGTCAATGACATCAAGTATTTTTATAATATTTTTGTTGTTTTGATCTCGCTCTTTTCGTCTTTACAGTGCCTAGCGATGAAATGAAAAGTAATATGTTCCATCCCAGTTCTGTCCTGTTTTGTCCCAGTTTCCTTAGGCGTGGATTGAAAATTACTTGCATTCTTTTTAAAAATTTGAATACTATTATATATTTATATTTTTAAACAGACTTTGAACCGCCTCTAAACCAGATAATTCTGATTTACCTGGAATTAGAAGTTTGTACTAATATTGTCCTTATTTTGGAGATGAGAAAAGATTTTTCTTGTTAACGCGATTGGTAGATTCAGGTTAAAAAATAATTTTCATTTATAATTATGTTTAAATCGCTTATCCATTGAATGTATATGTCGGCCAAACGCCAGGATTTTCATTACATTACATTAAAAATGAACAAAAATAATTCGATTCAGTGATTATTAGTACAGAAGTAATTTAAAATTAATATAATTAAAAGTTTTTACACCCTCTCTGTGAAGTAAAATGAAGCAGTACAGTAACACATTACATCCAGAGATGGCGCTGCAATGGTAGTGAAAATAATAAAACTAAACTAAATTAAATATTTATTAAATTGTTACAATACTAAACAAGATTCAAAAAACATGATTAAATAAATGTTGTAAAAACATAATATTAGAATAATTGAGCAAAGCGAGCGGAGCACTGTACTGAAGACTTTTACGCATTCTTTGTCACTAATATCCTCGAAAACTAGTTGACGGAATATTATGTAATTTTGCAATCAAAAAGAAACACATTATGGTGATAGGTTTAAAAAAATAATTTACTAGGTCACGCAAGCGGGGTCGTGAGCTGAGCTAACTTTTGCTGTGTGCACGGCAGGCTATTGACTACGATGTTCTTTAGCTTAGTCCTTACAAACGCTACGAGAGTTAAATGGAAATATAGAATATTATCAATAAATCATTTGCCAAACATGTCAAGTTTGATAGTCGTTTTAGGTCTTTAAATGGAAAATTTTCTACAGAATTGCTCATAACACCCTTCTTTTCGTTATGGCATCACGCTGAAACAATCAGGTCCACTGCGATATACTATTGATACAGTAGAAATCATTCGACCTCCTTGGGGATAAAACGAATTATTATGATGATATCGTGGCACGTTCTCAAACAACAGTAACTTTGTCAATTCCATATTGGCAGATTCACATAGAGTTCCTAGCAGACGGCTCTAAATCTTATTTAGTGATTTTTTCATTTAAGAATCAAGTTAACATTACGATAAGCTAGCTAGACGCATAATATTTCCCAGGCACGGCTTAGGTATTCTGTTTAGTTTAGCATAGTTTCGATCTGTGTCACCCCTTTCTGCCCCACTGCCCCAGGATCCATAAAATTTTCTGCGGTGAACATTCCTGTTGTTCGAATGGAACAGCATGCAGAGCAAGTATAGGGAACTCCTGCTTCTTTTAAATCGATTCTTGAACATTTAGAACAAGAAAAGTATGCCAATTTTTCTATTTCTTTATTGAATCGACGCTTATTTGCTGCGATATTAGGAAGCGTGATATGTGTGGCTGCACTATTTCGATACTGTTGTGAACGAACAGAAGTTGCTGTGTATCGCGATATGCCACTTGCAAGCCGTCTGTCTCTTCCTCTGCCTCGTCTACGTTCCATTTTATGATAATGGTATGATATAATAAGATTGAGCAATAATTAAATGGAAGCTTGATGAAACTCGACGAAATGTATAGCAAGTGGATATAAAATATTAAATTGGGATAGCCAAATGCATAAAAAAATGAGTGAAAGAAAATATTCGGACGGAACCTTGCCTGTTCGAAGCCTCATACGCAGCTGAAGCGTTCATTTAATTGTTCCTTCTATTTTGCTATTCTTTTAACTTGGGGCGTGCGCCGGTATGAGACGTTCCATATGATAAGTCTATGGACAATTATCTGGTGAATTGCAACTTTTTTTCTGTTATTCGAAAACTTACCATTCTTTTAGGGTGCTTCGAGCTCAATGTGAACTGCATTCTGACGAGAGTAGTTACAAACTTTCTTAGATTTCAATCCAGTCGTAACTCGTGCATCGAGCAGGCGCGCGCTGTTGAGTCACTAATCGAACTAAATTAGTTCTGTTAATTGTTCAAGATCTGTCCATCGAAATTATCCAAAATTTTGTACAGTCATAAAGCAATGTGGCATCAAACACCATGCCGAGTTTCGAAACTGTGGTATGCGTAGTTAAATGATAGCTAGCACGTAAATTGTCCTAAACTAAATTAGTAAATTATTCTGAATTTAGAATTACGATTTTTTAAAAAATAAAATATGCTTAGGGCCTTATGCTCGCAATCGTTGTGGCGAGTTTCGTTAACGTAGCTCGAATAGTTTTTAAGAACAGAGAGTTCGCAGTTTTTGCAATCTGACCAGTAAAGAGCTTCGCTTCGCTCAGCTCAATAAATGTCATGTCGTTGAGAAATAATCGTCGAAAACCTGATATTCCATTAAAGTCGGAAACGTTGAGTCACTACACTAAGCTCGCTTTGCTCAATATGTAAACGGCACCCGAGATTTCGCGAGCGCAGCGAGTCAAAATTGAGGGTCTGTTGGTGTCCCTAGTAATTAAACAAACATGTTTGACAATAAGTGACTCTAGATGGCGTTAAAGAGCCTAAGCAATCTACGTGTATAAGGACGATCTATTTGTTGCCAACGGATTAGCACCGACATGTATATGGTTTGTTAGTTGATGTCGATTTCATGATTTTGGGGTATTTATTACCTTGCGGTCCCTCCCAAGGAATAGAAATTGTATGTGACTGTGGTTTGTTGGATCGTTTTAGTTAATGCTTACAAACCAATGTGTAATGTATAATGGATTTCGCATCGATATCTTAATCTATCTGTCTAAAGGCTTATCTGTCTAAATATTAAATATTGTCACAAATAAAATATTATTTTAAGTATTTACAGTTTTTCATTTCTTTGACTTTATTTATTTTGGGTAGACCTCGAAGAATTCGGTCTGCCCATTCATTTGTACCCGACTTAAGAATTTTGGAAAAAAAATTTCACAGGAGGTCTTCTTATGACCCCCTGAGTCTGAAATGACCATTGGTCAAAAAGTTTATATATATATATATATATATATATATATATATATATATATATATATATATAAACTATAAAATAATGCGTGCGTGCGTCCAGATTCGACTTTTGTCAGCACGATAGCGGCCGCAGTTTCGCTCGGATCGCTTTCAAACTTTGAACAAAAATCAAGCATCCAAAAATGAAGGTCAAGTTCGTTAAACAGAGAAATCCGCCCACAGAGGGCGCTAGGGCCTCACTTTTTTCGATTTCAGTTTTTCGACCATAACTTTTTCCCTATACAAAGTAGATCAATCGCGTTCATATTATATGATGTCTTTGATGAATACCTATAACTAATGTAGATAAACCGAAAACCTAGCTTCAATAATTTAGGGGTGGGGGTAAAAAAACCGAAAATTTTTGGAAAAAAAATCATAACTTTTTTCTGGTAAATATTCTTACATCACAAGTATTTTTAATAGAAAGGTAATTTTCTACTCTAAATTTAGGTACCAAAAGTTTTTCCGTAAAAGGTACCGTTTCCGAGAAAAAAAATAAAAACCACTTTTAGCTTGAAAATTTAAGGTAGGTAAAACCACGGCAACTTTTTTGTGGTAAACATTCCCTCCTCGCAAATATTTTTAATAGAAAGGTTATTTTTTACTCTATATTTGAGTGCCAAAAGTATTTCCAAAAAAAATACTTTTTCCGAGAAAAAAAATAAAAACCGCTTTTTGTTTGAAAATTTTTGATGTAAACAACGGCATCATGTGTTATTCTTAGGTAGTGAGTTATATTTTAAACGAGTTACACACGAGGTCTACCCATACTTGTCCCCCTGCGGGCACGGATTTTTTTAGTCCTTATTATATCGAATTACATAATAGGCGTAAAGTCTCCGGACCGCTTCTCTTTACGTCTTTTGAGGAATAATTTTATAAATTTAAAAGAAAAATCCGATATTTATGTAGTATTGAAAATTGTTTGTAAAGATATTTTAAAAGGGCTTCTATTATTATAATTTAAATTGTTATTTAGTGTTACATAGAAATCTTAGCTACTCCAAAAGATATTATAGAATAACATCAATGTAAATATAGGTACATGGATTTAATAAGAAAAAATTTGAAGTGACATTATATTAATGTCTACATTAAGACAAAAATGATATTATTCTATACATCACATGTAACACATTGCTCTGTAATATACTCATAGTTAATCACAGAACTGTTACTGCTTCATAATCAATATCTAAGATTTCAAACTAATACATTATAAGGGATTAATATAAAAACAATGTTGTATAATTTATTGGTTCAATTAAATTAATAATTAAAAATAATGTTTATTTGTGTAAGTGTGTAGAGTGTAAACTGAGCTGTCCGAAACGTGATGATTCTATGATCCATCGGATCAAATATATCTATCGATAGTCAGAAGATACTGTGATCATTTTATTGATATAATAAATATAACGCGGGGCAATTCTCTCCACAGTGTATTGTGAACTCAATAAATATTTTAAATTAAAACTATAATATAATACAAAGTATGGTTGTGAAAGCAGTATAATATTATATACTAAGTAATCTGAGCAGCCTTATGCATTCTATTAATAGGAAGAACCAGAGATCATTAAAACTGCTTCAAAATAATGGTGACACAAAAAAAGCGCCACCAAACATTTTTCAATTTTAAAGATATCAACAGATTTGTTAAAGTTATTTAATTCATCGTAACCAATATTTTTAATAAAATTTAATGATAGTTAAAACTGCAATTAGATAACTGAATCGTGATTTATTTAATTACAAGAAAAAGTCTTTAATATGTTTTTATAAGCTGTTTAGGTAAGATTAAGTAAAGAATTGATTAAAGTATTTGTAACCCCGTATTTGATAATAAAATTAAAATTAATCTTGTAAACTTATCGGGATTATTTTATTCTTAGGGTTATCATTAATCTTGAATCCAAGCCATTGGAAAGAATTAGGGTAATTAAGGAACAATATTAAGAACTAAACTAAAATTTCTTAAATTATAATAATATATTTCGTTATAGTTATGATTTCTAAATAATACATTTAATAAATACAAGTCACGTCTGAGTAATTGTTATGAAAAAGGTCGAGAAAACAAAACATATTTATTATAATACATTTTATATTAACCTAGAACATATTTCAATCCAACAACAGTAATATTCTAACATATTTTATATTGCAATGCAATGACTAAATAGAATCTTTAAAGCATTTTGTTAGTAATTATTGTCATAATAAAAAAAATAGGTAACAACCACATAATCTTCTATAAACAAAGGATTATTAATGTTTAAACGTTCCCGGTGAATGCGAATACATTGCAGTCTGACAATCATTGTGAGAAAGGAGACGGCAAAGATTTATTCCGAGGTACTAAATCTTTTTGTAGAATAAAAGTCAACTTTTTAGTTATATGAATAAAATCTTTGTATTAATAGCTTATCTGCTAATTTAAAAAATATATTTTATGTTTCACACGTAATGTGTTTATGACTTTAAATAAACGAAATCAAATTTTATTATAAAACTGCTTTATTAAATTACATTTTTGTTTTAGAATATATTTAACAATATAGATATTAAAATAATGAAATTCTACATCGTTATGTTAAAGAGTTAACGAAAATGATAAATTGCTACATTAATTTTTAGATTTCAACCTAAGAGAAGAAAACGAAGGAAACTCAGGTTTCAGTTAATGTCTCTTTTAAATAAACCGCTTAATGTTATACAAAAAAATTACTTTAAATAATATTTCATTTTAATTTATTTATCAAACGTTGTTAATTAAAATATTTCTCAAAACAAGAGTATATTTTCTAAATATTAATTTGGTTGAATAAATAATTAAAATCAAACTGAAAACATTTAATTAATAGTATTTCAAATGTATGACGCAATACAATCATAATTGCAATGAAATAAACTTTTACTGCTGCTGCTTTATAAAATTGTGTGTACAATTTATAAGAAAATTTATATTAGTTAGAACTATTATCATCACAAGTGTTTTATACAATTCTGTAATAAAAAGTTTTTTTTTTTATTTTACCTTTTTCCCAAGATAGTTATAAAGAGTATTTTATATTTATAACATAAAACCTTAACCTTAGTAGGTCATACTTTATTGGGAATGAATAAGGTATTAAAGATTTAGTCGACCTCTAAACTTGAATGTAATTTGTGAATTGGTAGCCTTGATCTCCCCTTATTATAATTCAGTTCTTTTGGTTAGTGAACTTCATTTATCACGAGTTAATGTTAATATATATTTAAAAAACGTTATAATATAAATTGTTTTCATATTATTTAAGCTTGCAAAACTAGAACATGAAATTAACAGTTAAAATTACGTAACTGAAATGTTTCAAAGCTTCTAAGAGAGAGAGATATTTACTCTTTTCAATATTTTCTTAGTGAAACCATTAAATTATTTAAGATGAAATATTTCTGTATAACTTGTGTTGATACAAAGATGTGTTTTCTTTGTTATTCTCTTCAAACACGTTAACGTCACTGAGAAAGCTTGTTTTCTTCCCATTAAAAATGTATCATATTTCCTTGTGTGATCAGCGCTAATGCCTTATAGATATTTCTATTGTATATGTTTTATTCGTATAATGAAAAGCAATCTTTAATATGTTATTATGGGTTTATCTTCTTTTTTATTAAATATCGTTTCTTTTTTGTTAATTAAATTATATTATTAATATTTATGTATGTATATCAGAAAATAGAACTTTTAAATACAAATTAGGTCCAGGTGTAATACTTCTTTTCATAGTCGATATTTAGTAAGTTAGATAAGTAACTTTGCACTACTGAACTAAAAACTGTAACAACACAATGTATGAAAACAAAAACAACAAAAATAAACCCATTATATTAAAAGTTTATAAAAAAAATACTAAACATCACATTAAGTATTTAAATAAATAATATGATAGTTGGTTTATTTACATTTAATTATTGTTTTTTACATTTCCCAATTTTAATATAATTTTATTCTTCTATGAACTAAAAGGAAATCCTTTTAAGCTCATTTTATTTTAAATATAAAACATTTTTCATACTCCCAATATTTATTTCAGCATTATTATAATTAAGTACAGAACACGTAAATTCTATGACGTAGTAACAACATTGATAATGTAATTATCTTATATTGTTATACTGTGTGTACCAAAGCCTATTGGTTAAAAATTCTAATAAACAATAATGAATCTGTTAACAATTCTTAAAATGTTGCTTTTACTGTAACTACTTTAGTCAATGTCTACATGCATTCTAAGTTAAGTAAATAAGCAAACATATAATTTCTATAATTTATGCTTAAATCTTTGGAGCCGTTGTAAATGTAAGTGCCTTCTACAATTATTAGTTATCCTAGTCTTATATTTCTATGCCTGCTTTTCTATATTTGTATCTATCTCTAAACAATTTTATATTTTTCTTAATTGTTTTTTTGTTAGTCTTCTGTTGCAGAATATAAAAATTTTAGTTTTTGTTTTGTGTTACACAGCAAATATTCTTTACAATTCAGTAATAAGTTTCACAAGTTTTTGCTTTTTCCACTAAAACAGAACATGGCCATTGTGCTTGTTACTTTTAAAATATTTTTCCATTTTACTTTATAAAGGTTTCATGAAATTACAGATCGAGTGAGTGGAGCCTATTGTATGAGATTCACAATACTAAGTAGCCTTTATAATATTATGTTGAAGTATTTGTCTTGAAGATAATAAAGTCATTAACAGGTTTATCAGAGTTAACATTTAATAATACAAATGAAGTAAATAAAATATAAATAGGAGATAATAATAAAATATAAAATAATAAGACACTAAAATATTTTTATTTCCGGAACTACTTAGATGGTTATCAGTAGCGTTTTTATTAGTTACCACTTTTTATACTCATTTATGAAATCCATTCGTAGGTAATAAATAAAATTATTGTAATATTTAACACAAGGAGTATGTAGGAAAAAAAGATATTAAAAAATTATTTAACTAAAATATAATTTCAATAAAAATTTAAAAAAAATAACTTTTTCCTTTATCACCATTACTATCACACGTAACACGAGTAAAGACGTGTTCATCGAGTATGGTGACGCAGCGGTTGGTTCAGAGACCAAGCGATGTATCACGAAGAGAGTAAGGTGATATGTTTGTTTCAAAAGTAATAAATTACGTTGTCTACCTAATTTATGTTTGTTCGTACAATATGATACACATTTTGGCTTAACCAATTTAACTTAAACCAGTGAAGATGCAAATACCCAGGGTAATAATTGACTCGCTATTACATAAACTAACAGAAGAAGGAGTGTACTGCCAAGCTTTTGCTGACGACGTGATACTCGTCTTTTTGAATAAGCAAATCGACATATTAGAACTTGAAGGTAATAAGACTCTCGAACACGTAATGCTATGGGGGAACCAAAATAAGCTCAGTTTCGCACCGCACAAGACCAACGCGATGCTCCTCACTAAGAAACTTAAGTACACTCCCCCGATCCTACATATGGCAGAAACAAAATTGAAACTAGTCACCGAGTTAAAACTCCTAGGGGTAATAATAGATAGGCAACTGACTTTCAAATCACACGTTGCGGCACAATGTCGGAAAGCTATGGGCATTTATAAACAACTAGCGCGTGCGGCAAAGGTCTCTTGGGGGCTTAACTCGGAGATAATAAGAACCATCTACATTGCGGTTATTGAGCCCATAATAACATACGGCTCCAGCGCATGGTCCCACGCTACAGACCTGAACATGGTGCAGCATCAATTATCCATGCTCCAAAGGGGATTCGCGCAAAAAATATGTAGATCTTACCGCACGGTCTCATGTACCTCAGCACTCATCTTATCCGGACTGCTACCATTGGATATTAGGATCCAAGAGCAGGCTAACCTTCATAGAACCAAAAGGGGTAAATTAACAGCCTATCTCCCTCCCAACATGCGTCTCGAAACAGACACGAGCTTTAAAGAGTTCCGACACCCATCCCTGTCGGAAGCCATAGACTACGACCTTCTAGAAGACAGTAGCTTGGAGCTCCAAGACTCCCGCCACATTTCCGGCCCTCAAATCTACACGGACGGCAGCAAGACAGAAGGGAAAGTAGGAGCAGCCTTCACCTGGTGGGAGAAAGGAAAAGAGAAGAAATGTTCAGTCTTTAGTCTGCATCCCTCCTGTACGGTGTTTCAGTCTGAGCTGTACGCCCTATACAGGGCTACCCAAGAGATCAAAAACAACAATGATCCTCAAGCCACTGTATTGAGCGACTCAAGATCGTCACTCGATTTGTTAAGGAACCCTAAAACAACAAATCCCTTAGCAAGGGCGATACAGCAGAACATCAAGGACATTAGGACTCAAGGACGAGAGGTTAAACTGACATGGCTTCGAGCACACATAGGTACGGTTGGCAACAAAAGAGCTGATGAACTCGCCAAAAGCGCTACGCTAATTAACAGTAAATATGATTATGCTGAGATACCAGTAGCTTACGTTAAGAAGACTATCCGTGAAGAATCTGTACAAAAGTGGCAGGACAGATATACAACATCCAGCACAGGAAAAATCACAAAGGAGTTCCTACCAAATGTCGCCACAGCTTTTCGTATTACAAGGAAAACCAAGTGGAATCCTATACACGTGCAAATCCTGACGGGCCACGGAGGCATAGCAAAATACCTACACCTATTTAAATTAAAAGACTCTCCGGGCTGTGAGTGTGACTCGTCCACCGAAGAGACAGTATGGCACATAATACTAGACTGTCCGCGTTTTTCGTCAGCTCGATCGGACCTGGAAATTCAACTCCACACCAAACTGGAGAAAATCGGCATAAAAACCCTCATGGCCGATGATCAAAGACGCCCAGTTCTCTTAGATTTTCTAGAAGAAATTTTCCTGGTTGCCATGAGAAGAAATGGCAGTAAAATCGCTTTAAGGAAAAGACCTCTGGAAAACAAGAGTCTTATCAAACTCACACCAAAAACACCTATCAAACTTACAGGGATACAAAAGTCGAACCCACAACGCTTTTTGGATAATGGACAACCTAGTACACCAGGGCTTCGGACTAAACCAGTAGCTCTATACATGAACGACGACCAAGAAAAAATAGGTTTCAGTTTTTGCATCGTAGGACCAAAAAACTGGATATACATCTCACCCGGACTAGCTGCCCTCACTAAAGGAAGTACCGATAGGGCAACAATGAAGAGGTCGATGTACGACAGCATGCCAATAGTCACATTGGGGGACTGGGATTGCCGAATAGTGCGGAGGAAGAACAAAACCATCGCACTACTGGACGCTAATTACCCAGAGTCCCCTTACACAAATGCATGTAAGATGCTCGATCACCTGAGCACACTAGGAGCTGAAAATATTAACACTAGTCCAAAAACAATAAGCGTTGACGCTATGCGAGTTGGCTATGACAAAGGAACTGTAGCAAATCTCATAGGATCTATAAATGCTTCAAGGTACCACGACGTGGTTGTATATGAAGACCGCGGAGAAGACCTAACGTTCCTTAAAATAAGAAAAACACCAAATAGGACTACGACCCCCGAAAACACCTGGGGCGAACCAAGCAACCAGATCCTACAAAGCAGCGCCGCACGCCTTCAAGAGAAAATTGCCATCGAAATTCAATCCAACAAAATAACACAGGACAAATCAAAAACTAAGAAAGGATTTAATAAGATGATTACAATGCTTAAACCGAAGCAAAAATATCATAAAAAGAACAGAACTAGAGCCGACATGGGACAAACAAGTGCACCCGATTTACCATCCGCCAGTGGTGCCAACGAACATATGCGAAACGCGTTTCTTGAGTACACAGCATCTATAAGGGAAACAATCAGAACTAACCTTGCGATCTGTGAAAAGATCAGGCGGATCTTCGAACTTGAAAACGAAGGTCTTCTTAAAGTATTACTCAAGGAAGAAAAAGCCGCCATTTTCAACAACACTACATCTGAATATGTACGGGGTAAAACACCTAAAATTCCCCACATGGCGGCTTACAGCGTTAAAAATGGATTCGTTAAAATAGCTGAAACCCCCAAAGGAGTAACTGGACCGCCCAAGTATTTAACACCCGCTGAAGACTCAATACTTGTAGTAGCCCGCTGCACAGAGGTCTCGCTGGAAGATAACATCCTCCAAATGGCTACAGCCGTAGAGGATTCAGCAAGACCCTGGGAAGACTGGGAAGCACCAATTTTCCACTGGGTCAACGGCGTTCCTGGATGTGGAAAATCGACTTGGGTAGGAAACAACTTCGTATTTGAAAGTGACTTGATAGCAACAACGACGACTGAGGCAGCATTAGAGCTCAGGAATAAACTTGCCCTCAGTTGTCCAAAGGACGGGAAGACCAAAGTCCGAACGATCGCTTCAATATTAATAAATGGCATCAAAGAAAAGCCTGAACGACTTATCGTTGACGAGGCCTTGATGAACCATTTCGGAGCGATCGTTATGGCGGCCCGACTAACAGAGGCCAAAGCAGTCACACTAATCGGAGACACAAACCAGATTCCTTATATAGACCGGCTAAATCTGTTCCATATGAAATATAATAGCCCATACCTCGTGACGTCTATCAGTCAAGAGCTCTTAAGAACCTACCGATGTCCCCTGGACGTAAGCTATGCTCTAAACGAGGTATACAACGGCATATACTCAGCCCATTCATTGACTCGCTCTCTGAGAACAGTCAGGTTTACGGGTGCTACCATCGAAGCTGACTTTCCTAATACCCTGTACCTGGTCCACACACAGACTGAAAAAGCGGACCTTACAAACCTAGGGTACGGAAAAGGGGAAAACTCGCGCATCCTCACCATCAATGAAGCTCAGGGATTAACATACGAGTCGGTAATAATCATCCAAACGAAATCCAAACCAAAATCGTACCTGACAAGTGTCCCACACGCAGTGGTGGCTTTATCTAGACACACAAGAAGTTCTACGTACTACACGGATATCGATGAGCCATTTTGAGATTCATTAGGCGGGCCGGCGATACCTCCGATAGAACTCTTGTAGAGTACAACCTCAAGATGGCAATTTCTCACCGTGACTCCGAGGCTATGAAAAAGCTAGTGAACTTAATAACCTAGCTTACTACTACTACTATTTACTTTATTTATTATTATTATCAATTTCTAAAACTTTCGAAAACTTGTGTACAATTTCCTGCGAAGTTACCATCGCAATTAAAATCGTAATAAAATTGTTTAAAATCACAATGAAAGGCATGGACAAATGTCTATGGTCTTTAATTAAAAAAAAAAAAAAAAAAAAAAAAAAAATACCCAGGGTATTTCCCGAACGAACTTTGACGAAATTATAATTGTTAATAAAAAAATTATAAATTTTTAAGTAAAATGATTATTATTTATTGAAGAAAAGAAAATGTTAAATACATGTTTATTACTAAAAAGTGTGATTAATAATAATACAAAATAGTAATATAATTAAATATAAATATGAACTTTAAAAAAAAAATCCCTACGATCTTTCAGGACTTACATCCATACATCCATCCATCCATCCGAGAAAAGAGAAAACAATACAGAACGGACAAAGTTCGTTCGTGAAAAGTTGTCTATTACAATAATTTGATGACTAATGAAATAATAATATTAATAATATTACAAAAGTTATTAGGAAGATATCTTTAATAATATCAGCTTAAGAGTTTACTCCTACTGTGAAAAAATGCATTAAATTCTTTTAATTTTAGGTGACATTTTCCTATAGCAGAAATGTCAAGAGCTGATTGTCTTTAAAATGTGCTTTATAGAAATAATTGTGATTTCGTTTTTTAATTACTTCGACATGTAATTTTAGAAAATATATTTGTATGTTTTAATGATGAAAACTAAATGTCTAGAGATAGATCTAGACACTAGCAAGTCGCTCTTTTTTCATGGGACTCAACAATAATTGTAATCTTTTAAAAAGTATTTAAAGTATATGAAAACATGGGTATTTTATTTGTTGAAAAATATTGTAAACAAAGAAGCAATTAACTGTTTTAATAGTATTATATTGCCATAGAGTTACTTGATTGCTGACTTCAATTCGAATTTGTATCAACTTGTAAGCTGGTCGAACTAATCTAATAGTAAAAGTTAGAAATCTCGATCTCGCAACCGTTTGGTCCCCAATGATGGATTATATAAGAGTTGATGATACATTAATTTAATACTTTATAAACCACATGTATGTTTAAAATTAAACTACAACTATTTTATTAGAACTATGATTAGAATATTATCTGTCATATTTGTTAATTAATAACAATATATCTAATAATTATAATTTGGCTAACATGTTTAGAAGTAATACTAAATATAATATAATATCTGTATTCCATAAGAAATTTCAAGATTTAAAAATAAATATATAAATATTATAAATAAATGAAACATTGCAGAAAGTACTAAAGATAATTCATTAAAAAAGTGCTTTTAAATAAGTTACTACATTTATTTATGTTGGAATGTAAATTTAAAAACAATTAATTACTTAATATCTATAACGTATCAATATAAAACATACAAATAAAATAAGCTAAAAGACAAAAATATCGATATAAAAAAATCTATTATTTACAATAAAATAATAATTGTTTTTTTCTGAATATATACTTTTATATAGATATTAATTTCGGTTAAAGTGAGAACATGATCGATCAAATGAATTCAAAATTAACTTATTAGGAATATCATTTGAAAGAGATTGCACCAACACAAATTAAACTCGTGTAAAGCGCACTCTTTCAGTAACGGGAGCATCAGCGCGATGCATTCCATTTACAGTTAACAACGAGCGCCGTTAAAACCACCGACGAGATTAAAATGACCTTGCGCGTCCCGAATACTTTTTATTTATATTGAGTTCATGTACTATACAAAAAAAGGGAATGTATAGAAATAGAGAAAACTAATATGATTTGATGACGAAATTATGTCTGCTGAGGTCCATTACAATTAAAGTTAATAATTTATAATATTGAAATACAATGGTGGCAGCTATTTTTGAGACTTTCTAGTACTGAAACACAGTCAAGAGTAATTTAAATTTTTCATCATCTGATGCAATTGCCGGATTTTTAAGGTTAAAACCAGTAATCAATATATTATATGTTTGAAGTTGTTTCATCAGATGAAATTATCAAAATATTTAGAACCTTAAATCTCAAAAAACGATTATGTTTAGGGTGTGTTAGTTATATTACTTAGCAATGATATTGGGTTGGAGAATAAGTGCAAAGCGTTTTTATATTTTCCTTTATTTTACAACGATTTGTTTGCTGTTTGTTAAAGAGTAAGTATTCATTCGATAGAAATCTGTCTGCTCTACAAAACTATATTCATTTTATGGAATACCCAGGAGGCAAAAATTTTCATTTTGGCCCCCTGTTCTTCTTTGCTTTTCATCGAAGTCAAAAGGCTGCCGAAGCAGCCAGAGAAATTTGCGACGTGTATGATGTGGAGGATGTGGCATAGGTGAATCTACAACAAGGAAATCGTTTACAAAGTTCAAAAATTGCGATATTGAAGTCGACGACGCGTATCGCAGCAGAAAGCCTTCAGAATTCGATGAAGAACGTCTCAAATCACTTTTGAAGGAGAACGGTCACCCAACCAGTAATGAATTGGCAAGAAAAATGAACTAAGATCATAAAACGGGATTCATTCAATGGCATGTACCAAAATGTCTATAAGCCTGGGTGCCTCACGAGCTCAACGAAAAAACCGAAGAAAGTTGTCTTTAAATTTCTACTCAGCATCCCGCCCGCCATCGAGCAACACGCTGACACGATGACACGATGACACCTGGCTTATTTAAAGTTGAGCGTAATAGGACTAATTATGACGAAGCAAACAGTACCTACTTTATCACGTGTTCTTCGTTGGTACAAAATTAATAATTTATTCTTAAATGCTAACAAAACTAAATGCATGAGCTTACAGTTCCTGATATAAAATGTCAAAATTGTAACTTGTTGTATTTAAATTTTAGAACCGACGGATTCAAAATCAAGATTAATTAGAGTAGATAAATTTTTAATAATTGTTGAGAAAAAGTCAGTAGTCACTCAGTTATTATATCATTATAAATAGTTTTTAACCGCGCTTATAATTAAAATAATAAATCATTCAAATACAAAGAGGATAGCCAGCGAAAGGTACTAGTAGTGAGCCGAGCCACGCCAGAGCCAAGACTGCCGATTTATTCATTTTTTGTTATGTTTATGCTATTAGCTCTACTGGCCATGACAGTTTCACAGCGGGAGTGCTCGTCCAAATTTGTTTTTTTTGCAATGTCTCTGCTGTTAGTCCTATTGGCCATGACAGACTCACCGGTGGAAAAGCCCGTCCAACAGTCATATGAAACCCTTTTTATAGTGGTTGACAAACAAGTCGAACGGTAGAAAGAAAGGGAAACCGTTATTTTGTACTTTTATTAAAATAAAAGTTATAAATAATTTATTGCGTTATCTTTGACAAACCAATAGATTAGACAGTTTACTCATGAGTTATTTATTAGCAGTAATGTTTTTAATATTTCTAATATTATTGATATACTCATAGCATGCCAGAGATAAAAATGTTCATTTTAGGTTTTAAATATTTATCTTTAAATAGTTATGGTGAAGTTATTTAAATATGTATAACTTAATTTGTGTTTCATTCATTATTAGTATTTGTAAGGATATTAGCCTTTTCTTTTTATTGATGATTGATCATGTTGATGTGTGATCACCGCCGCCCATGAACTCTTGCAACAACTAATTTTCTTTATAAATACTAATAATTATATTAGAATTGAATTGTTTGACCCAGTTTGAACTTATCTCTGTAAGATCCGTTTGGATTATGAGCGTGACAGATATTATTTAAGATTGTATAAATGTTATTACATTATACGAGTATGTACTTGTGAAAGTAAATTCTGTAGATATCAAATTAATATATATGTATTAGAAAATACTCATTTATAAAACTTTATCTTTAAAGTATAACTGAAAGAAATCTGTAATTTAATGAAAAAAGTTTTTTTTATTGCTTGATTCATTCATTCCTCGCAGAACTATGAAGATCCAAGAAACTTTTTAATGCTGAAGTTCTGGGTCTGCTACTCGTATGAAGTTGAAACAGTTGGAAATGTTAATGTAAATAAGATAGTGAAGATCAAATATTGATAAGATTATGACGATAAAGAAGATCTTTAAATAATGACATTCAAATAACAGTTAAGTATCAGAGGAAAAAAGTAAAGTAACGAACAGTGACAGTGCCAAGTAAGTATGAAAGTAATTTACTTACTATTTTTTTTAAGTTCATTTTAAGCTTATCTATTTGCTTGTCCATTTTAATAAAAAATGAACAAATATGTATATAGTCATAACAATATATTAAAACATAAAAAAATAAAAAGATTGAAAAAGATTGGTATTATCATAACACATAAAAGAACTACTGCTGTGCTTTGTGAGCGCTTTTTGTGTTGTTTATGATTTTAATGACTTTTATTTGTATTAAACTTGGTTATTGTATAAAAGTTCTGCAAAACTAACAAATACTGATCAAGAATTCTACGGAGATTTTATCACTGCTACAAAGAAAGATAATAAATACACCGTTAATTGTAGACGGATTGTTATTTATTATTGGAGTCTTATATTGTAATATATATTAAATTCCTATTAGTAATATAAAATATTAATACAGTAAATCAGAAAACAAACAAATAATATTTAATATACGGTACTTAAATTAAAGAAAGACACAAAACACTTTCTAACTGGAAGGAGTATACATTCGTTCTCTAAATCCAAGCAGTGACTTACTTAAAAAAACAATCTAATTTCAATTATCTATTCCAGTAGATTATTAATAAGATGTTCCTTTTTATAGGCTTGCCGTGACCTGTTTTCTCACTAGACTGAGCTTACTGGTTGTTCTCTGCGGATTTTTCTCAAACCCAAAGCCTGTGAATGCTGGTGTACCCCAGGGTTGCGTGCTACCTCCAACTCTGTTCCTCCTGCACATCACGGAATGCTGTTAACAGGACGTGGGATGTATATTGTTGCAGATCGGAAAACTGTCAACGAATAACGAAAGAAACTTGTATCTACTATGGAGACCTTCCTAGGGAGGGTCTCAGAATGCAGTGAATGAAATTCGTGCAGTTTACCCCCAAAAAACTCAAATTTGCGCAATTACGGCAAAAAATCCTACTCTTCGAGAGCGCTTCCCTCAATACCTTGCCTTTTATTGAGGCCATGTATTTTGATGAATACTGGGCCTGGTCATTACCGAATCCTGGTAACTTTGAGAAACCAAACAATTTCTGTAAAAAAAAATTCAAATTTTACTTATTTTTCTTTATAGGATTTGTATGTCTTATGATACTGAAATATTTATTGTTGATCAATTTGATTCGAAAATAGTTATCTATTAAAGCAATTTTAAATTATACGTATATTCCAACTCTTAACCTAGATGTGGATAACAACACAGAAACCAGCGTTATTATTCTCATTACCTATTTGTATTCTAATTATATTATTTTGTCTGTGGCCGAGGCGAAAGAGGTATGCAGGAACCGTAGCGTTTGGCGCTCCGTCGTCTCTGGCTACCTCGCAAGGGATATGGCATGAAGCTAAAATAAAAAAATCTATTATATAAAAATGAATCGCAAAATGTGTTGGTAAGCGCACAACTCAACAACGCATGGACCAATCTTAACAATTCTTTTTTTAAAATATTCCTTGAAGCCCAAGGATGGTTCTAACGGCGAGAAAAATTCGAATAATTTCCAGGAAAACCCTAAAAGAGCCCTTTTCTTTTTCCTATACAAATATTTTAAATATAGAATAAATAACTAAATGTAGAGCCAATTTGAACTGTATTGTTATTCAATAAAGTTTATATTAAATTACAAGCACTCATTGTTATCTAAACAATTTAGGTATGTTGCTAACGCTGAAGAGTCAATTCGCGCTTTATTGTCTCTCCACAAAGTTCAAATTCAATCAAATATATGTATGTGCAGGTTCACGCAAAAGTGATAATATCGTGAACTCGACCAAATTGAAAAGTCAAAAAATTTAAGAGCTATAGATTTGATTGGCCTTGGAATATTCTTTCTTTTGTTTTAGTTTTGGAATGCGACATAAATTGTCATCAGTTTTCACGTCATTGCATCTGTCAAACAAACTGCGTTAAAAAGCGTTTATAATATTTAATAATTAATTTTGATTGTTTTATATCGTGTTTTGTGCAAAGTGTTTTAATACCTGTGATTAATAATTATTGCATGTGACATAATTTAGGTGAGTATTTTCTATATGCCTCCTATAAGACGAAGTAATTTAGGTAGAAGAACCCGAACTGCTACAAACCAAACTAATTACCGATCTTATCATACTGCACAAGAACGTGACGACCGAAAAGAACGTGAAAGAATTCGTTTATCACGAACGCGGGAAGCGAGAGCGAGAGATTCAACCAATAATCCCGAAAGTTTGAATCGAGCTGCTTTCAATTATGATTTGTCAATTGACTACAGTAACCACCAATGTGTTACTATTGAATCTATGAACTTGGTTTGCTCTCATTGTAAGGCAATGAAGCCAATGGATTGTGTTGCGCAAATGGGAAAGTGAAATTGATACCATTGGATCTACCACCAGAGCCATTGTACTCATTGGTTTCAGGAATAGAATCAGATTCCATACACTTTTTGTTAAATATCCAACAATATAACAATTGCTTTCAAATGACGTCATTTGGGGCAACAAACGTAGTTCGGGAAAATTTCATGCCAAATTTTAAGGTAGGTATTATAGAAGTTAATCATTATTATTTTAGTGAACAAAATTTCCTGTTAATTAAGTAAAGGTGTGTCATTAACCTTCAGTTCCTTAATCCCCAAGAAATATATTACTTAGTCATAATATTATTGGGTGATTCAGTATTAGCAATACTTTTATTATTTTGAAACACAATATAATTATTTGATGATGGAAATTAGTTACAACTAAATATTACATATTGACATACCTAAGCATATCAATTATAAATTAGGGATTCAAATTAGGAGACAGATATACTTTTTACGAACAAATATTATTTATATTTGACAAAAATCATTTTTTTTAATTTACAGATACAAGGCCAACTATATCATAGCGCAGGTTCACTGTTACCAGTATCAGATAGCAATTACAAATTTCTGCAAATTTATTTCATTGGCAATTTAGCACAAGAAATTGATATGCGTTGTTCAAATAACAATTCAGTAAAGAGGTCTATTGTAGAACAATTACAAACTTTATTTCATGAGTACAATCAATTGATTATATTGTTTAAAACTGCACTGGATCTGATGCCATCTGATAATCACAAAATTGTAATCAGAGCTAATAAAACACCTGTTGGCCAACATGCAAGACGTTTTAATGCACGTCTGCCATCGTAGTAGTTGGAGAAAACTTGGAATCCCTTGATATTGTTTTACATCGTCGGAATGATCAATTACAACGTATAAAGGAAACACACCGCTCATATGACGCATTACAATATCTCATTATATTTTGGCAAGGTGAAGATGGCTATGATTTCTCAAACAAGATGATAAATCCCATTACAGGTAATAAAAAATATTAGTTTAGCAAGGAGATATATTATCAGTCACTATATATATTTTTTTATTTTCAATGTTATGAAAACAAAAATCTATTTTCAGGTTCTAAAACCAACAAAAAAGTCAGTTCAATGAACTATTATTCCTACCGCCTAATGATGACAATCACATACTCAAACGTCGGCGATTATATCACAAGTATGTTGTAGACATGTATGTTAAAATTAAGATGATAAATCCCATTACAGGTAATAAAAAATATTAGTTTAGCAAGGAGATATATTATCAGTCACTATATTTTTTTTTTTTATTTTCAATGTTATGAAAACAAAAATCTATTTTCAGGTTCTAAAACCAACAAAAAAGTCAGTTCAATGAACTATTATTCCTACCGCCTAATGATGACAATCACATACTCAAACGTCGGCGATTATATCACAAGTATGTTGTAGACATGTATGTTAAAATTGAAACGGAGAGATTAACATTCATCAGGTTGAATCAGACAAAACTCAGATCTGAAGAGTATATTCACCTTCGAGATGCGATTAATACTGATGGTAATGCACAGAATCTTAGTCGAATAACTATTCTTCCAGCAACATACATCGTAAGCCCTCGACATATGCATGAATATGCTCAAAATGCCATGTCATATGTTTGTCATTATGGTACAGCAGATTTGTTAATCACATTTACATGCAATCCACACTGGATAGAAATAGACACAGCCAGAGTCTTTATACAAAAGTTGAAATCTTTAATGGATTTCATTGTGAAACATTATGTGTTTGGAGAGACACGCCGCTGGATGCATTCTGTGGAGTGGCAGAAACGGGGATTGCCACATGCACATATTTTGATTTGGTTAGTTGACAAGATAAAGTCAAATGAAGTTGATGCAGTAATATCAGCTGAAATCCCTAATGTAGAAGTAGATCCTGGATTGCATGAGGTAGTTATCAAAAACATGGTACATGGTCCCTGTGGAACTCTTAATCAAAATTTACCATGTATGGTGGATGGTAAATGTTCAAAACGATATCCACGGACATTAATATCTGAAACAATCACTGGTATTGACGGTTATCCTTTGTATCGTCGCCGATCGACAGCAGAAAATGGAAGATCAACAATTGTCAAATTAAATCAACAAGATATTGAAATAGATAATCGCTGGATTGTTCCATATTCACCCATTTTATCAAAAACCTTCAAAGCACACATCCACGTTGAATCTTGCCATACAGTAAAATCTATTAAATACATTTGCAAATATGTAACCAAAGGGAGTGATATGGCTGTGATTGGTATTAATGCAGAGAATTCCAATGATGAAGTTACCCAATACCAAATGGGTCGCTATGTTAGTAGTAATGAAGCAGTTTGGCGAATATTTTCTTTTCCTATTCATGAGAGACACCCTACTGTTGTTCATTTAGCTGTGCATTTAGAAAATGGACAAAGAGTATATTTTACAGCACAGAACGCAGTAGATAGAGCTGTACGGCGACCATCTACTACATTAACCAGTTTTTTTGAGACATGCCAAAACGATGCTTTTGCTCAAACATTGTTATATTCTGAAATGCCAAAATATTATACTTGGAATCAATCCTCAAGGAGATTTATACGACTGAAACAAGGAAAACCAGTTACAGGATACCCAGATGTATATTCTACCGATGTGATTGGTCGAATTCATTCAGTACATCCAAGCAATGATGAATGTTTTTATTTACGACTGCTATTAATTAGTCAATGTACGTGGCCCAACATCGTTCCAACATGTACGAACTGTTAATGGTGATTTGTGTGGATCATACAGAGAAGCTTGCCAATGTTTGCGATTGCTAGAAAATGATGCTCATTGGGATCAAACTCTCAATGATGCTGTAATATCATCACAAGCTCATCAAATACGAACATTGTTTTCTATAATCATATCTACATGCTTCCCATCAAACCCAAAGGATTTGTGGATCAAGTACAAAGATAATATGTGTGATGATATTTTGTATCAAATACGGATTAGAAGGGGAAATCCAAATATACAAATAAGCGAAGAAATTTACAATGAAGTATTGATTTCAATTGAGGACATGTGCTTGATGATGTCAAACAAACTATTATTTCAATTAGGACTGGCCGCGCCTGATCGTCCAATGCATAATGCTTTTAACCAAGAGTTGCACCGAGAAAAACTATATGATCTCAACACTTTGAAAGAATTAATTCAAACAAACCTTCCACTATTTAATGAACAACAGGGTATGATATTTGATATTTGATACACTTATGAAAGTAATAAATGATAAAAGAGGAGGGATTTACTTCTTAGATGCACCTGGTGGTACAGGAAAAACTTTTTTAATTTCATTGATATTAGCAACAATTCGCTCACAAAATGAAATTGCACTTGCACTCGCTTTGTCGGGAATCGCAGCAACTTTGCTTGAAGGTGGTAGAACAGCTCATTCAGCACTAAAATTGCCATTAAACATGCAAAGCAACGAAATTCCAACCTGCAACATTTTGAAGAACTTTGCAATGGCAAAGGTTTTGCAGCAATGTGAATTGATTGTTTGGGATGAATGCACTATGGCACTTAAAAAATCTTTGGAGACTTTAAATAGAACCTTACAAGATCTATGGAGCAATCATAACCTATTTGGTGGTGCAATGATTTTATTAGCAGGAGATTTTCGTCAAACATTGCCAGTGATTCCCCGATCAATTACTGAAAATACTTATATACGTTTTATTTCATTTTTCTTTATTTCATCGGTTATTAACCCTATGTTAATAATAATAGTAATAAATAATTAAATTTCTCCACGTTTTGTCATTGAAGCACCCACTTTGTAAATATTTGTCACCTTTACGTTCCCACTATCCCTTTAGATTATTTTTCAATCAGGTTTGAACCTTATGTTCCCCTCTTAGTTTGAAGTCCTCTAGAAGACTTCCCAGTCGGAGTATTTTGTGCGTCTCAAAAGGGTGGCCAAAGTTCGTGGAAGCGAAGATACTTAGGTCATCCGAGCTGACCTTTTTCTTTAATTCTCCTGTACAGAACCGTCACCATAATGATAGGGCTATATGTGAGGGTCAGCAGAGTAAAAACATCTTAAGGTCGAAATATAAACTGCCACATTCCAAATCTATTTGACAGAACGAAGTCTGCCGAGTTGTATAAAAATTGTTGTATTTATTATAAAAATGTATTTTTTTCATTTTTCATGATTTATCTTTTAAAATTTAAATATTTTGAGTTTAACTTTTATTATATGGATTAGTAAAACCACCAAGTATTTTTAATTATGAACATCTTATTAAAATGATAAAGTAACATATTAAAAAAAGGATAATTTTAGGATTTATCTATCATATTATTTAAAATATTAAATGATAAAAAAATCCACCAGAATGCTTAATATATATAAATCACGTGTCACGTTGTTTGTCCACGATGGACTCCTTAACTACTTAACCGATTTTAATAAATTTACACACCACGTACAGTTGACCTAACTTAAAAGATAGAATAAGTTTCAACTCAATTCATAGTCGCCATATTATTTTATTGCAAATTTTTTGTTTATTATTTTGCAGTTAGCTTCTAACAATTCTAAAAGATGGCGGTATCTATTGACTGAATTGAGTAATTACGAATGAGGTATCTACCCTACCTACCTTATTCGTAAGTTTAGTGTTCCAAGTTATTTACTAAAAACTTTGTAATATACAAATAGTGTTATAAATTTGGATAAAATTTAAAAAATAATTATAATTATTTTGTTTTGTTTTTTGCTAATATCGACTCTAAGAAAACATTATGGTTTTCATATAAGATATACTCTGAACGTTACCCCTTAAATAGTTTACTACAATGTAATATATCAAAAACAATAGTCACAGCAACGCGTGACCGGGTCTGCTAGTTTATTATAAAAATGTATTTTTTTCATTTTTCATGATTTATCTTTTAAAATTTAAATGTTTTGAGTTTAACTTATATTATATGGATTAGTAAAACCACCAAATATTTTTAATTATGAACATCTTATTAAAATGATAAAGTAACATATTAAAAAAAGGATAATTTTAGGATCTTTCTATCATATTATTTAAAATATTAAATGATTAAAAAAAATCCACCAGAATGCTTAATATATATAAATCACGTGTCACGTTGTTTGTCCACGATGGACTCCTTAACTACTTAACCGATTTTAATAAATTTACACAACACGTACAGTTGACCTAACTTAAAAGATAGAATAAGTGTCAACTCAATTCATAGTCGCCATATTATTTTATTGCAAATTTTCTGTTTATTATTTTGCAGTTACCTCCTAACAATTCTGAAAGATGGCGGTATCTATTGACTGAATTGAGTAATTACGAATGAGGTATCTACCCTACCTACCTTATTCGTAAGTTTAGTGTTCCAAGTTATTTACTAAAAACTTTGTAATATACAAATAGTGTTATAAATTTGGATAAATTTGTAGCTGGTAGAGATCTCTCTTTAGAGATAAGCTCATCCAATGTTCTTCATGTCTCTGGATATTTTGTTTTTTACTAAATCTGGTACATGAATAAATAAATAAATAAAATAAATAAAATTTAAAAAATAATTATAATTATTTTGTTTTGTTTTTTGCTTAATATCGACTGTAAGAAAACATTATGGTTTTCATGAAAGATGTACTCTGAAGGTTACCCCTTGAATAGTTCACTACAATGTAATATATCAAAAACAATAGTCACAGCAACGCGTGACCGGGTCTGCTAGTAAAAAAATAAAATATTTATTTATAAATATAAAATAATGTTTTTTTCATCTGTCCCTTTATCTATCACCAAGTTTTATAACAGGTGCTAATAGTTATACTACTTTATTTTAGTAAAAAAATATAGGAATACTTTATTTTGTAAAAGTAATTTGAATGTTTCTGTAAACAATTATATTTGAATCCGAATAAATCGCAACAAAATAGCTCTTCTCAGCAAACTGATAAATAATTTAAATGTTTTAAAAATTGGTAATAAAAAACATAAACATTACAACTAATCTCAAATATTATGAAAACATCGAGAGAATTGTATAGTTTTGGACGTGTTTTACGAATCACAACATATAAATACACATTCTCATTCATAACTTTGATACACAGTATAAAGTAAAGGTTTTATGAAGCATGAACCATCGACACAGGATAAATGAAACCGACTTCACACGAGACTCCGAATACACGGTCTCAGCACTTTGACAGATACTAATAATAGCGGCTCGGATAAGAAACCCGTTGCAAAATATTCAAAACTAAAATTTCTATATAATATATCGATTTTAATATTTTATTATATATAATAAAGTCGCTGTTATAGAAGTTTTTAATATGTATACAATTTATTTTTGAGTATAATGTTTATTTAGCTAATATAATAGTTTTTAGTTTCTACCGAACAATATTACACGGCCAGTTTTCTCATTTTAATTGGCAAATGGAATGTATTGCTTCAATTCTTCCAATGCTATGGATATAGCATTAAACGAGTGAAATTGTCATAGGTTTAATTTATAATTATATATATTTATGATCATTCAAATATTTATGTAAAGTTGTTTATCATAAGAATTAACAAAAATAATAATTATATATATTAAGTACGATTTGAATTATGTGATAATTTAACAGGAATAATTTAAATTACTGGATATAACAAGGTACCATATGATATTGTTTTTAATTTTATGTTTAGTTATTTAATCCATTACGAATATTGATAGTCTTTGTCACGGAGATACTTAAACATGTTTACGTAAAGGAATTTTAATGAAAATGTAAATACAAACAAAAGGCAAATTGCCTACAGTGCATTAAACCGCAAGGTCTACAAAATACAGAACATAAAGAAAATTGAAGGTAAAAACATAACTGCAGTCCCAACGACCCCCTATGAATTATTAAAGTAATGAGGTTTAAAGAATCATACATTATAACAATCCCAAATGCATTACGATGGAGAGTGGTAATCAAGTTTGAAAAAACTGTTTCAATGTAATTAAACAATTTTCTGCAGTGCATAAAATCGAGTTAAATTAAATACATATTTGATACAGACTTAACTAATAAAAGTAAAAAGCTCTAATCAAATGACGTGATTGTCTTAATGACGATTCATGGAGAGAGAGAGAGATTCATTCGACCTAATAATAATGGAACAATGGAAGTCCTTATAAAATACCAAAAATATCCTCAAAATCCTCCAAAAAGGCGTCTTTAATCCATTTTTTCTAATTTATAAGCCAATTACAACGTGTGACTAAACGGAACAATTATACTATATTTCACAGTGAAGACTTAGTTTCTGCAAATAACTATGTTGAATGCAAACAAAAAAATATATACATATGTTTTATTCACAATATTATAAATGGCTAAAAAAATCATTTAACATAATTCTTCACATTTTCAGGACAGATATAATAATTTAATTTATTTAATTTACCTAATCTAATTTTAGATATGAATTCATGAATAGGGAATTTGGAACTGAACAATCCGAATGCATCGCTAATGGCTCCATTATCAGGATAAATTCCCTGAAATACATTGTGAGCATTATACCTAGTCATTTAGATAAATATTTTTTTGTTATATAATCAAAGTTAGTAGTGCGAACTAGTGGTAACGTTAATCTATAGTAATTAATTTTACTTGGTATTCGGTTAACACTTTTGTGCAAATAATATATTAATAAAATAATTACTGGATAACTATATAAGAATACTAAATACTGGAGCAAAATATGTAACTTTGTTAATGAATAAAACCACATCTTAGAGTTATATGATTTCTGATCTCAGAATTTTATTTTATTGACTATGAAATCACTTTAAACTTTAAAAATTATTTTCGTAAATGGGTGTCCCTATTAACTAGAGGGATACCTATACTAAATTATATTTTGTGTTATTCCTCAGATAAATCTCAATCAAGACTGTAATAGCATTTATATATAGCATTTAAATAAACTACTTAAGTACATTTAAATGAAATGTTAACTTAACACGTCATGGGACTTACGCATTAATTAGAAATATCACATTTCAAATGATAGAATATGACTTCAAAATGTATTATTTGAAATATATTTCAAAGGATTCGAGTACCAGTATGTTAATAATGATAAAAGGTTATCTCATATTAGAAGTATCTCTGTGTATAATTGCAAAGTTTTAACTTTAAGTAATCAAGTAAGTTTTATTCATACGAGATGTTTAAGGATTTTATTTAATAATATTGTAAAGACCAACTGATCACAATTATTAATTTTTTATTTATATGTTTTGTAATATGCTCAGTTAACAGTTATAAACATTCTAATCCGCAGTAGAATAGTATGTATAAATAGATCATAAAATTAGCTAAAGTTTGAAAACAATCTATTTTTTTGGATCTTATATAATTATTTATATTTACCTGACATCTAACTAAGCAACATCCGGTACAGTTTATTTTGAGACAATAAAATTAATATTTTAATCGAATTAATTACTTCGATAATTACATGAATGTATTTTCATCAGGTTATCACCGAGATTGATATTTGGTGTTATATCTAGCTTAGTTAAGAAATATTTAATATTTTATTTAATGATGAAGAACATATTTTTGTATCTTCTTTATAATGAATAATTACATTTTACACTCGTTTTTAGAAATACGAATGCAATGCATTTGAAAATTAATAGTCACAATTGCAAATCGGTCAGTAATTAATTTACTTTGAAGTTGAAAGAGAAATAACGAAAAAAATATTACTAAAAACATTTTTATAAAGAATATATTTCTTCTTATGATGTCGTCGTCAAATGGCTTCGAGCTTAAAAGTAACTGTACCAAAGCATTTTTCAATATTTTTCATTAAATTCTGTGAAGACTCTCGGTGCTAAAAAATTTTAACTCTGAATACGAAATGATAAAATTCAATCTAGGTTTTACTAAAGGATATTTGGATGAAAATGGAAGTATTATAATATAATATTTATAACCACACCATGTATTGTGTGTTAAAACTATTTCAACATTTACAAAGATATGATACAAGTAATCGGATATACCAGGAAAGATCTAATTTTATATTTTTAAAAATAGTTATATTAATAAACATACATAAAATAAATATAAACAAGTACATATTGAAATCGTTCAAAGTCTATTATTGAAACACGGATTGACGAGTTCCATTTTCCAGCAGAAATCAAAGTATAAATTATCCACTATCATCGAGAGCCGAAAATTTCCATTTCAGTATTGTGGATATCACTACTAAAGTTAAATATTTTACACGCATGTATGCATATTTTTGTAAATAAAACAAAGATTGACTATTAATTTAAGTGATTTCCATATATCGATAACATAGTGAATTTATATTTTAGTAGGGAAATTTAATAGAGTTTAGTTATCAATAATCTCTTTGAATAAAAATTAAATACATACATAAAATAAAATTATACAAATACTTATCCCAATAAAATATGAGCACCTTATAAAGTGTACAATATATAACATTTTCTCTGAAATGGTCATTTCATTAAATTTTGCTTTAAGATATATTTCTTAAAGAAAAAAAAATATAACCACAAATGATTATATTACTAATTAACTATTTCTAAAGATGGACCTTACTTGACCATCTTTCTTATCCTAGATAGAGCACGGAAATTGCATACTCACATATGTGAAAAGGGTAGACCTTATAAGTATTCATATGGCTTTGACCCCTTATGAATTTGGAACTTTATTAGCCTTTTAAATAATAAAGAAACCACCCGAACTTAGCTGTAGACGGTGGCCAGTATTTAATGGTGAAATTGTAATGTTAATGAAGCAGTCAGTAAAGGTATTTAAACTACTATTCGAAGTTTTTAAATAAAATTAATTACCCGAAAAAAATTTAATGCAGATCATAATATGTACACACATTTAATTATATCTGTAACTTTATCTATTATACTTTTTTGTAACGGTGTAAACTTAATGTTAATAAAAATGTATAAACAATATCCTCTAAACTAGGCTTCATGCCAAGAACATAATCCCGTTTAAGCGTCATGTTGAAATGGACGGCGCTCTTAACGCTCTAGTTTAATAAATAAAATTTAAAAATGTTTCTGATATCTTTAACAAAATATTAAGGTATGCTTGGTTGATCATAGATTAGTTATTTTGATTCAAACTATAAAAATCAAGGAATAAATAACATCACAGAATCTTCAAAATTCATTCAGAATGTCTTCAATACTTATCCAGCAACTATTTAACAATTAAAGTACCTCAACTAACATTGTAATGTTTTTGAAATATTTATTTACCTTACTTTGTTTTGTAGTTTAATTGTTGTAGAGGTATTTGAAGATATTAGAGATTTTTATTATAAAATACGTTTTTTAATTTAAACTTTTATCGCATTACTATTTCGTGCTAGAGATTAAAAGGAGCTGAAGATTACTTTTGATTCCCATAGTTACTAAAATGGTTTACTCTAAAAATGATTTATAGGTAGTCGATGGAAAGGTTTTGAAATCTACTTTCGGAATTCGAATGTCCTTTTCTTTGATTATTTATATTTATTTTTAAATATCTTATATTATTGAGATTCATAATCATTTTTTCTTCATCTATTGCTGGCGTCCAAGACTTACCCTCAAGGCTTTCTCTCACTTCGCTTGCACTTGAGTAACTTACATTTTATTTATCGTGAAATAGTTTCATTGGCATCAAAGGTCCATTGAGTTGTTTGACAGTCTGTCTTTATTATATTATATATGGAAGTGGTCAATGAATTTTATCAATTGAAATATTTTAGGATTTCCTAATAAATTAAAATATCAATAGAAATCAATATCTAAATTAATATATAAATTTAAAAATAGATTTCTCTTGAACGTTAGGTATATGTTTTTTTATTCTTAATTTTTATATTCAGTCAATAATATGAATACTAACTTCATACAAGAGACAAGAGCGTCAGAAAATACATTTGGACCTCAGCCATTTAGGCGCCCGGGCGAGATATTTAGTAAACTTTATTTTATTTCCCTTTATAGTGTACTAATCATAATGTTCGACCCCAAAGAGCGAGTTTGGTTTCCTGAAGGGAGGTTATTGGATCCATCCGAAAAACAAACTTGAAATTTCATTTAATCTTTACGTTTCAAACCCTAGAGATTCATTCATTCATAGACTATTCCAATATATATCTGATTATTTTCTGGAGCCGATTGGTCCAGCGGTTTTAAAAAATAACCAAAAAATGTCCTGTCCTGAATGTCTTCAAACTCTTTGGCAAATAATGTTTTTTTTTAATATTTTATTTCGGAAAGCGCTAGAAGAAATATATCGTTTAAAATAATTAATTGATGTTTAATTATAATTATAAAATATTAGAAAATTTTACTTGATCTTTACTAATATTATAAATAGGAAAGATTTTTGTTTTTTTTTTGTGTGGAGTAGGCCCCAAAATCACTGGACTGGGTTTAACCATTTTTTCACTAATAGAAAGGTTTTTTTTCTAAAAAACTTAGACATATGCAAAAAAAATTAAACATCCACAACATAATATTTTTTTTATATCAGCTGTATTAAACAAGGCAAAATATAAACAATAAACTTTCACATTTCTGTCAAATGTAGCAATTAGTATGTAAAAGTAAGTTAATTGTACGAAATATAAAAAAAATACTATTTTCATTATCTTACATAAGCTATAGTGTACCTAAATATGGTTACCTAGGTCTTAGCGGTAACAAATTAAATTCAGACATATTTTTTAAAAATTACAATTCAATTATTAGTTTTAATGTATCTTTCCAATCTAGGCTATTATGTTAAAACTTTCTTGCTTTTGGGGTAATAAGATTATTGATATATTGAGATATTGAATGCTAATAACGCTGGAAAAAAATTGACATTCGAAATATGGAGTTATGAAGATTCTTTTATAAAACAAGGCTGCGTGGATCAAAAGAACACAGATCTTAATAAACCCAATATTATATAAATAATTGATTGGATTACAAGCGTCTTACAAAGTGCGAATCACTTCGTGTTGGAAAAATTGAAAGCCAGTCTTGAACTGGTATTTTTATATTGAGAATAAACACATGTTTTGATTAAACTATTTCATTTTCAATATCCCCGTTATTTATTTCATTTTTTAAAGGGATAAGATATTTGGGGATAAAACATTAACAACATAGTAACTGGAATTTTTGTTTGTTATCTCTACGTAAGATGAAATGTAACTTTTTTTATGGCTGAACACTTTGGTATTGCGCAGAAATGTGGCTTCTCTTTAGAAGGTCTAAATTACAACGCATTTACAAAGGAGAGTTTTTCGACGATCTATCCGCTGCCGAATTTCTACGTAACCAACTCCCTTCTGCGATATTTCAACATGGATACGGCGACCTTCAAGAAAGGCGTAGGCTCCTACCTCCAAGGCCGGCAGCGTTCTTGTGAGTCCTCCGATGTTGCAAGAGATCATGGATCACATATCATCGTTGACCCGCCGGCTCCTTTACTCTTCTCTCTTATAAAAAAAGTTTTCCTCCAGTTCACATCTAAACTGACCATAATAAAAATGTTCGTTATAAAAATAAAATAATTTTAAACTGTTTGAAAATAAAAACAATTTCTATCTACTTGTAAATTAAGGGTTCTTTAATTCCAAATTGGTCAACTTTAAATTTACGTATTTCCCGAAATTGTTTATGTATATAGTTACACTTCGCTATTAGTAGAACCAGAATACTTCAAACATTTTACTTGTTTGCAGAAAATATAGAAATAAAAACCTGCAAAAGTAATTTAGAAGCAAAAGGAAAAACTTTTTTATATTTGATTTGAATGTTCGGTTATGGGTGAAATGTATTTTTTCATTAAACACATACCTAATAACTAATAAAGTTTTTTTTATGGAAGATATTATTAATAGTGCAAATTAGTAATTGCTAATTAAATTAAAGGAATGTAAAGTTAGTAATCATATATGATTACTAACTTTACATTATATATCTATGATCTGCACAAATATATTTGATTTAATTTAATAGATATTTAATTTAATAGATATACCAAATATAGAGAAGAGAGAAAAGAGAGCTTCGAGTTTTATTTAATTATTTTAGTCGTATCATCATTATTTGTAGCTGATTGTCATAATCACTATTTGAAAGCAATTATCATTAACCCCATCCCTTAATTTGTTGCTACCATTTTAATGGTTATAAATGACAGCTCCTAGAAATAATCACCCATAATAATATAACAGTGTAGATCTATTATATAAAAATGAATCGCAAAATGTGTTGGTAAGCGCACAACTCAACAACGCATGGACCAATCTTAACAATTCTTTTTTTTAAATATTCCTTGAAGCCCAAGGATGGTTCTTACGGCGAGAAAAAATCGAATAATTTCCAGGAAAACCCTAAAAGAGCCCTTTTCTTTTTCCTATACAAATATTTTAAATATAGAATAAATAACTAAATGTAGAGCCAATTTGAACTGTATTGTTATTCAATAAAGTTTATATTAAATTACAAGCACTCATTGTTATCTAAACAATTTAGGTATGTTGCTAACGTCGAAGAGTCAATTCGCGCTTTATTGTCTCTCCACAAAGTTCAAATTCAATCAAATATATGTATGTGCAGGTTCACGCAAAAGTGATAATATCGTGTACCCGACCAAATTGAAAAGTCAAAAAATTTAAGAGCTATAGATTTGATTGGCCTTGGAATATTCTTTCTTTTGTTTTTGTTTTGGAATGCGACATAAATTGTCATCAGTTTTCACGTCATTGCATCTGTCAAACAAACCGCATTAAAAAGCGTTTATAATATTTAATAATTAATTTTGATTGTTTTATATCGTGTTTTGTGCAAAGTGTTTTAATACCTGTGATTAATAATTATTGCATGTGACATAATTTAGTGAGTATATTCGATATGCCTCCTATAAGACGAAGTAATTTAGGTAGAAGAACCCGAAATGCTACAAACCAAACTAATTACCGATCTTATCATACTGCACAAGAACGTGACGACCGAAAAGAACGTGAAAGAATTCGTATATCACGAACGCGGGAAGCGAGAGCGAGAGATTCAACCAATAATCCCGAAAGTTTGAATCGAGCTGCTTTCAATTATGATTTGTCAATTGACTACAGTAACCACCAATGTTTTACTATTGAATCTATGAACTTGGTTTGCTCTCATTGTAAGGCAAATGATGCCAATGGATTGTGTTGCGCAAATGGGAAAGTGAAATTGATACCATTGGATCTACCACCAGAGCCATTGTACTCATTGGTTTCAGGAATAGAACCAGATTCCATACACTTTTTGTAAAATATCCAACAATATAACAATTGCTTTCAAATGACGTCATTTGGGGCAACAAACGTAGTTCGGGAAAATTTCATGCCAAATTTTAAGGTAGGTATTATAGAAATTAATCATTTTTATTTTAGTGAACAAAATTTCCTGTTAATTAAGTAAAGGTGTGTCATTAACCTTCAGTTCCTTAATCCCCAAGAAATATATTACTTAGTCATAATATTATTTGGTGATTCAGTATTAGCAATACTTTTATTATTTTGAAACACAATATAATTTTTTATGATGGATATTAGTTACAACTAATTATTACATATTGACATACCTAAGCATATCAATTATAAATTGGGGATTCAAATTAGGAGACAGATATACTTTTTACGAACAAATATTATTTATATTTGACAAAAATCATTTTTTTTAATTTACAGATACAAGGCAAACTATATCATAGCGCAAGTTCACTGTTACCAGTATCAGATAGCAATTACACATTTCTGCAAATTTATTTCATTGGCAATTTACCACAAGAAATTGATATGCGTTGTTCAAATAACAATTCAGTAAAGAGGTCTATTGTAGAACAATTACACACTTTATTTCATGAGTACAATCAATTGATTATGTTGTTTAAAACTGCACTGGATCTAATGCCATCTGATAATCACAAAATTGTAATCAGAGCTGATAAAACACCTGTTGGCCAACATGCAAGACGTTTTAATGCACCACCTATTGATGAAGTTTCCATCGTAGTAGTTGGAGAAAACTTGGAATCCCTTGATATTATTTTACATCGTCGGAATGATCAATTACAACGTATAAAGGAAACACACCGCTCATATGACGCATTGCAATATCCCATTATATTTTGGCAAGGTGAAGATGGCTATGATTTCTCAAACAAGATGATAAATCCCATTACAGGTAATAAAAAATATTCGTTTAGCAAGGAGATATATTATCAGTCACTATATTATTATTTTTTATTTTCAATGTTATGAAAACAAAAATCTATTTTCAGGTTCTGAAACCAACAAAAAAGTCAGTTCAATGAACTATTATTCCTACCGCCTAATGATGACAATCACATACTCAAACGTCGGCGATTATATCACAAGTATGTTATAGACATGTATGTTAAAATTGAAATGGAGAGATTAACATTCATCAGGTTGAATCAGACAAAACTCAGATCTGAAGAGTATATTCACCTTCGAGATGCGATTAATACTCATGGTAATGCACAGAATCTTAGTCGAATAACTATTCTTCCAGCAACATACATCGTAAGCCCTCGACATATGCATGAATATGCTCAAAATGCCATATCATATGTTTGTCATTATGGTACAGCAGATTTGTTAATCACATTTACATGCAATCCACACTGGATAGAAATAGACACAGCCAGAGTCTTTATATAAAAGTTGAAATCTTTAATGGATTTCATTGTGAAACATTATGTGTTTGGAGAGACACGCCGCTGGATGCATTCTGTGGAATGGCAGAAACGGGGATTGCCACATGCACATATTTTGATTTGGTTAGTTGACAAGATAAAGTCAAATGAAGTTGATGCAGTAATAACAGCTGAAATCCCTAATGTAGAAGTAGATCCTGGATTGCATGAGGTAGTTATCAAAAACATGGTATTGACGGTTATCCTTTGTATCGTCGCCGATCGACAGCAGAAAATGAAAGATCAACCATTGTCAAATTAAATCAACAAGATATTGAAATAGATAATCGCTGGATTGTTCCATATTCACCCATTTTATCAAAGACCTTCAAAGCACACATCAACGTTGAATCTTGCCATTCAGTAAAATCTATTAAATACATTTGCAAATATGTAACCAAAGGGAGTGATATGGCTGTGATTGGTATTAATGCAGAGAATTCCAATGATGAAGTTACCCAATACCAAATGGGTCGCTATGTTAGTAGTAATAAAGCAGTTTGGCGAATATTTTCTTTTCCTATTCATGAGAGACACCCTACTGTTGTTCATTTAGCTGTGCATTTAGAAAATGGACAAAGAGTATATTTTACAGCACAGAACGCAGTAGATAGAGCTGTACAGCCACCATCTACTACATTAACCAGTTTTTTTTGAGACATGTCAAAACGATGCTTTTGCTCAAACATTGTTATATTCTGAAATGCCAAAATATTATACTTGGAATCAATCCTCAAGGAGATTTATACGACGGAAACAAGGAAAACCAGTTTCAGGATACCCAGATGTATATTCTACCGATGTGATTGGTCGAATTCATTCAGTACATCCAAGCAATGATGAATGTTTTTATTTACGACTGCTATTAGTCAATGTACGTGGCCCAACATCGTTCCAACATGTACGAACTGTTAATGGTGATTTGTGTGGATCATACAGAGAAGCTTGCCAACGTTTGCGATTGCTAGAAAATGATGCTCATTGGGATCAAACTCTCAATGATGCTGTAATATCATCACAAGCTCATCAAATACGAACATTGTTTTCTATAATCATATCTACATGCTTCCCATCAAACCCAAAGGATTTGTGGATCAAGTACAAAGATAATATGTGTGATGATATTTTGTATCAAATACGGATTAGAAGGGGAAATCCAAATATACAAATAAGCGAAGAAATTTACAATGAAGTATTGATTTCAATTGAGGACATGTGCTTGATGATGTCAAACAAACTATTATTTCAATTAGGACTGGCCGCGCCTGATCGTCCAATGAATAATGCTTTTAACCAAGAGTTGCACCGAGAAAAACTATATGATCTCAACACTTTGAAAGAATTAATTCAAACAAACCTTCCACTATTCTTTGTTACAACAAATTCTTTTATATTATAAGACTAGCAGACCCGGTCACGCGTTGCTGTGACTATTGTTTTGGATATATAACATTGAGCAACTTCCCACGAAGTTGGTTATGTCGTCGGTCCGTCTATTGAGAGACCTACCTACGCCGTGTTTGCTCGCTCGTGGTCGCCAGTCGAAAACCTTTCGGCCCCATTGGCCGTTGCAGAAGCGATGTGCTTCGCCTACTGCCACTTTAGACCAGCAATTCTTAAAGTCCTGTCGATGATCTTGGTTCTTCTATGGATCTCCTCGTTTATTATACGATCTCGTAGTGAAACTCCGAGAATAGGCCTTTCCTATTCAATTCAATTCAATTCAATAGGATTGAATAGTTTTACTGTAAACAAATACCTCAGTAAAAATAAACGTTATAATATTTCGTGCTCGGAAGTTAAATAAAAATATAATAAAAGGTAGAAATATTACGTTATAATAATAACCTCTAGATCTCAGAAATAAATAATGATCATTTAAATGTTATTATTATTGATATATATCAATGTAACTAAACCGATTTGCTGTTGGGTAGTTTTAGTAGTAAGGTCATTGTGGTTATACCATGAGCTCTGCTATAGTGTGCAAATTAACAATAAGCCTACAATCTTGATATATGCATAAGCTAATTACTTTTATCATTTGTTCCCATCCCGATGGTTAGGTCCCGATCTTCAAAAGTGAAGGCGATGGAAGCAGATACCCTCCCTTACGAACAATGTAATGTAAATTATCAATTCCAACAAAATTATTAAAATCATGTATTAAAATGTAAGTGACAAAAGTTTGTTTGTTTTTATAAACAAGACTGTTATAATATACCAACTACAATCTGTATTAATTCACTTTTATTTTACTGCTACTACGAGAACTAAGATAAATAAAATTAAATACTCTAAATAATATCTCAGCGATTTCTACTTAAGAGACTTTAATCTGAATACTCCTGTATATTTATATTCAATTTATCACGGAAGCGCCGACCTTCATAATCTCATTATAATTTCATATTAATGAGGTCGCTTTCAGATTGGAATAAATTAATTATAATTGGTTTTACAGTAGACGTGTCAGATCTCTGTTAATGTAAATTATAAGGCATTAATCAATATAAAAAATCTAACTGAATAATTTTATCCATTCATATTTTAAATACATATTGTATTACAATTTTACAGAACTGTTATTTGTATTATATTTCTTTGCGGCGGCTAAAAGATGGAAAGAAAATTATGAAGCATGTTCAAGCAATAAATACATCGCTGGCGACCCATATCTACCAGGCAGTGGTGAAAATGAGGAGTGCGCTGTAAAAACAAATTGTGTGTGTTTATTTTACAATATTATGTACGAAACTCTAGTTGATTAGAACGCACGTAACCTAATTAATATAAAATAGTAATTTCCGCTTCTAACGATCAACAATATAAAATATAAATGTTCTTCACTATTATAGACCACCAATTTATGAATATTATTTATAAATTTTCATTTTCATTCTTTCATGACTATGGACGCTTAACAAGACACAGCACAGTCACTTGCTTTCGAGCCATATATATATATATATATGTATATGTGTCATTGTAGATCCAAAAAGATTTATTACTGCAATGCCAGATGAATAGAGGTTAACATAAAAGCTTAAGATATTATATAGATATTAACGGTTGCACTCAACGCCTTAATGGGACGCCACGGGATCACTTGCGCATTCACCGTGATGCCCCGGCGGTAACCCCCCCGTGTAAGGGAACTCCGAGCAACTTAGAGCACCCTCACGACGTAGGCCTGAAATAGGTGAGAGGGGTCACCCTCCCCTCCCACCAAGGCACTACAGCTGGGGAAGGAAGCGGCGGGCGTACTTCCGTCTCTTTCTTCCCAGCCTTCCCCTACGGAGTGGATCCGCGGTGGAGGCTTGCTCCCTGACCCACTCCGCAGCCTCCTTCGCGCAGAAGGAGGCCATTGTGACCCCACACCTCTCGCTGCCGATCATTGAGCCTATAAGGCACGGCAGCGAGAGGTCCCCGCCCACCACGGCCACCAGCTCAGCACACTGGTGGTCCCAGGCTGCGCACTCCGCCAAGGTGTGACGAGCCGTGTCTACGGCCTCGTCTCAGTGGTGGCAGGATGGGGTCGCCTCCCTTCGTGCGACCTTGTGCAGATACTCCCCGAAGCACCCATGCCCAGTGAGCACCTGCACAAGACGGAACGTAAGCGTTCCGTGCTGCCGGTTGATCCAACGATCGAGGTGGGGACGGATTGCTCCCACAGTCGTCAGTCCGGCGGCAGGGGACCCTAGGTCCCTCTCCCACCGTCGAATCAGGGCTCGGTGAGCTATAGCCCTGATCCGAGCCGCCTCGGGCCTTACCCCCCTGGCCCTGGCTTGTGCCCGGTGCCAATACACCCCGGCGAGCACTTCCGCCTGTAGTTCCCAAGGCGGATCACTCGCTAAAAGTATGGCCGCAGTGTACGACACCGTACGATAGCCCCGAATCACCCTTACCTGCCCTCCTTCTAGGCCTTCGGGAACTGTCCAGTGCGCAAGCAGAGGTTAACACTTTCGCTGCCACCAGACTTTCAGAAATTGAGCCCTGTGTGCTGTTTAAATTTTTCATATAAACGTTTGCATAAAGGCATTTAAAAATAACGTTGTGTTTGTGTTATTTTTTATATACAGACAACCTTTCTCTTTTAAAATCCTAACTTTCATAACAATACAATACATTTCATAACAAACAAGGAAAGAATGAGCAGTCGTATAATACAATAATCAGACTGAGTGTCGCCTGATGTTATACATATTGAGTTATCATCATGACTGTATTGTGGCTTATTTTATCCATTCAGTTTCTTTAGATCTATTGCCATAAATATTTTTCATATATTTTTTTTTTTAACAAACCCTCAATTTTCTTTATCCTCATTGTAATTAATAACTGTTTCGCTATATCGCCATTAACTATATTAGTAAAGTTCCAGAGAGTTTGAAAGTGTTGGCTCGGTTTTATTCGACGATGCGATGAGTTTTGATCTGAAAAAAAACTTGTTTATTACTCAGAATTTTCTTGTAAAATAAAAATGCTTTTTTTTTTTATTTTACAAGACAATTAATAGGAGTTACATAAATGGAAAATGTGTGTGACATTTATGAAATCTATATACTCGTATCTCTCAGTACCTTAAACCTGGTAGATGACGGTGTGTTGGAACGACTAAAACTCAATACATTCACTCGACTTCTCTAATTGGTTGTAACTTGTAAGTTGTAAGGAGAGACCCTCGTGATTGCAAAAGTTCTTCTGTTTAGTAATTGGTTTGCAACAATTTGAATTCTGTGCTATTAGATATGGCATTAAAAATAATATTATTTATCGGGAGTTAATTTTATTAAATATTTAGATTTTTCTTTTCCGTACAATTTTTTGCTTGCAAATAAAAACACGAAAATAGCAGTTGGGATTATGTAACTGAGATGGTTTAATGAATCTAATATAAATATCTATCTATCTCTCTCTCTCTCTTTCTCTTTTATTTTATTAGTTTAATCATTTAGTTGATTTAAGACAGGTTGAACGTTTCTGAACATTATATTTTTTGTTCAATTAGTAACACTAATGTATTTTCTTTGTTATTCTCTTCAAACACGTGACGTTGTTGAAAGCTTATTTTCTTCCCATTAGGACTGTATCGTATTTCCTTATGTCAGTATTAGCGCTAATGCCTTATAGATATTTATATTGCATGTGTTATTTTCATATAATAAATAACAATAGTTAATGTGTTAATAAGGACTATATTTTCTTATTTTTAGAAAATAAACAATGAAATAGAAATTACTAATCATACTTTTATAATTTAAGACAAATTGTTATAACAAAGAGTCGACAGTCATTACCCGGTGTTATATTTTCATATATTGTAACAATCCCTAAAAGGAATGTAAAATATAAATAAAAAAACATAGTTAATGTTAAGAAATTGTTTCTACTCGGTATCAGGTAATATGTGTCAATTATAATCAATTATTATAGTTTAAATGTTAGTAGATACAGGATGTAGCGGGTACCTTGTAGCTGTGTCTAATCACTGTTATCATCACATTACATCATTTTATAGCAACAAATTTTTACACTGAAATGATTACGGCCGGCCGCCAGCCTGATGCAAATCCTCCTTGGGAGTATTTAATTTGTTAATATTATAGTTGTATGGAAATATATATTATAAATTAATATTTATATTAACAGTAATTAATAAATTATAAGTAAGAAAGTGTTTAAATACCCTGATGAGTAAAGATTCAACGATAGGAAGGAAACATTGGTACATATCCTACACATACATACAAAAATAACAATTGCATATTTATTTATAGAACACCATATCAAATGTTATTTACATATATCTAATGTTTAGGAAATTAAATGTTATAATAAATTATATAAGATTTTTCGTTAAGTCTATTAATTATCGTAATTGTAATATAAATATTAATGTTTTCTCTCTTCTCTAACATATCTGGACTGTGTTGTTTTAAATCTTGCTGCACGCTATTCCACATTATTTTATTTATTCATATTTTATTACGCTATGAGACTTGTGGTGCCATCTATCGGTGTTTTCTAGCATTTTTATTGATCGGTCTATGGAAGCGTGTTGTCGCTAATTGCCGATAGATGGCAGATCACGGCGTAACTAAATGTTTGGAGATAGTTAATACAGCTTCCAGTAGTAAGCACTCTGACACATCGCGTTAGAAAATGTGATAAGTTAATTAAATACATGACACGTAGCTTTTGTGATTATAAGTTATTTATTTACTTACTTTTTAATTAAATAATTATAACAATAAATAAATAAAACGACAGGATAATATTTCTTCGTTAACTATTATTTAACTACTAATAATATCTTGTCGCTAGATAGTTCAATGTCTTTCATTTTCGTACTATTTACACTGATTCTTTTGTATCTTTTTTAAAATGGTTTTTATTTTGAAAATATGTGGTCGTAATTTGTTTTCAGATCCAGTCTTATCTTAAAAGCACTTCTCTTCTGTTTAATAATAATCTTGTTATTTGTTTAAACGTATATCAAAATAACTTTCTTTGTTATAAATTTGTTAAAATACACTGCTTCTACACTTACCTTTATATTGTTTTAAATAGTTGTCACTCTGGTTATATATTATTGTTAATTACACGATGGATTTAAGCAATGTAATTATAATAATAAAATATTTATCGGTATGAGACGTTAAAATATTTTAATATGGAGAACTACTTCATAAGACGGTGAAATATTGTAATTTGAGCAACTACTTCGTCGGTGATCAGTAGCATCTCCATTAGTTTACCACTGTTTATACTCTTTAATATATAAAAGGATAACACATGAAGTATGGAGATGAAAATATGAAGGTATTTCAATAAAAAGTTTTAAATAATAAACTTTTTCCCCCTTATCATCATCAATGGGAAATGTAAGACGAGTAAAGACGTGTTCATCAAGTATGGTGACGCAGCGGTTGGTTCAGAGACCGAAGTGATGTATCACGAGGAGAGTGAGGTGATATGTTTGTATCAATATATTACGTTGTCTACCTAATTTATGTTTGTTCGTACAATATGATACACATTTTGTCTTAACCACTTTACCTTAGAAGTTGCTAATTACAATAATTTGATGACTCATTGTATATCATCAATAATATTATGAAGGTATATGAAGTTTATGAAATTTCTTGATGAATTTAAATTATTGTCCTCATCCAATTACCCAATATTTGGTGCCTATATGGCCGATGGTCAGTGGCCAATGGAGAGGGAAGTGGAACAAAGAAATAAAAAAATTCTGCATATCTTCAAAGTGTACTCAAAACAACAGTAATTTATTTTTACAACAGTTCTCATCCGTTGTTATTATTAACAAAAAAATTAAGTTTATAATACAATAAATTGTTTATCTTGGAAAGTTGTTGCAAAACACAATTTGTTATTTGAGAACGTACTTTAATAATATGTAAATAGGATTTAGAATTAAGATAATATCTTTCTTTCGCAGAACGTCCTTAAATAACATAGACTTTACACAACATCTCTTTATTATTCTGGTTTCAAATATTTTAAATGTAATTTTTAATAAATTAAAAACACGAAATATTAAAAGAGGACTATGTAATGTATGTTGATTTTCTTTTAATATTAAATCACATTTATCTCATATTTAATAGATTGATTTCATTTCAATTGTTAGCTTCGACGAAGAAATATATTAAATTCTTTTCATTTTAAGTGTCATTTTCCTCCTGAAATAGACGTCAAGAGCTGTCTTTAAAATTCGTTTTATAGAAGTCTTTTGAATTCATTTCCTCGTTACTTTGAGTATGACGTAATTTGTGGTAAAAGTATTACGCAATGACATAGTATGGAAGGTCTCAAAGATAACAAACAGGAAGTGACTGAGGAACTATTTCAGTAGCTTGTTAAGTCTCCCGTTGAGACACACCAACCACTCATTGAAGGATGGATTACTTTTATCATCAACCAATAAGGTCCATGTCTATGATACTAATTAAAAATATTATTAATTATATTCATTAATTGAACAAAGTAGATATAATAAGTATTTTTTAATTTTATTTTATCGTGTTATGTAAAACTCATTATCAAAATAAACTGTTATTTCCTTCTAATATGTGTCTATCAGTGGAGGTGTAACTCATTAACTTTGCTTAATACTCAGTGAAGTCAAACGATTACTAAACGACTAATAAGAGTTTAGAAGGCTTTAAAGGTTTAGAAATTACTAGGTTTCTAAAATTTGATGATTTGAGGAACAACCTTTTATTTCTCACTGTACATATATTGTTTACGGTTTTAAAGATGTTCGTTTGTTTAATTTAATAAAAGAAAATATATTTGTATTATTTAAAATTTAATTTTCTAAAACATAACAATTATGATAAGTATAGTAAGTATATAAATCGTAAATAGAGGTTCATGTTATTATATTTCGTATTTCTTCAGTATTTCTACCGACCACTGAGACCACTGAGACCAATGAGACCACTGAGACCACTGAGACCACTGAGACCACTGAGACCACTGAGACCACTGAGACCACTGAGACCACTGAGACCACTGAGACCACTGAGACCACTGAGACCACTGAGACCACTGAGACCAATGAGACCAATGAGACCACTGAGACCACTGAGACCACTGAGACCACTGAGACCACTGAGACCACTGAGACCACTGAGACCACTGAGACCAATGAGACCACTGAGACCAGGCAGTGATCGACACAGTAAAGCTATTGCAAAGACACAAATAAGATGAAATAACTTTCAGTGTCGTTTTGTTTTGGTCGTTGTTTAAGGATTCTTTTTAATGGAGAATTGTACATAATTAATAGAAGCTTATTAAAATAACACTAATAACACTATTATTCTTAGAGGTTGAGAACTCAAAGCTTATTTCTGGTTGTTGTGTATCTATTTATCACTAGCTATTTATTAACACTTCACACGCTGTACTGAAGAACAGTACGTGAGGAACATTATTTATTACTACTGATAACGACAGAAACAGTATTCTTTGCATTTGTCATATTGTTGTTGAAGACATTTTCAATATTACAATCTAAATAACTTGCAGTAAACAATGTTATGTCAGAGTTACTTCTACACCCCGACACAACATATAGATACTAACAATTAGTTAATGAAAAATATTAAATTATTTAATTACTTAATTTTTAAGTTTCAAAAATTCTTACACATTAAAATTTCTATTTAAGTAATTTCTTATAATTCCAACTCACCCATTCCCTCTCTCGTGACTTGTTTTCTAGGTATTAAAGGATCTGAAGATCTACAACCAGCTTCTCGTTTTAAGACAGCTTTCATTCAGAAAGCTGAGATTATTTTTAATACACTTTTAAACTAAATATCACATATTAAATATTATGAAGCGACTCTTATGTTATAAATTAAATCTTTTGAATGTTTGTTTGTCACGCTGATCGACCCAAAAATTGTGCTGTAACGTGACCCGTAAGATAGTTTAAAATGGTTATATACAGCAATAAATAAATAATAAATAAAACAAACACCTATAAAATACTTTTTAAATTATTAGAATTGTACATTACATTCAAAGTCCACTACCACAAGATCGGTCTAGGCGTGTGAAACCGCGGGGCATTGCTTGTTTTATATAAAATAGTTACAATAATTTGATAAAAGTCGTGTTCAATAAGATTAGATAATTGTCATATGACAAGAAAAGGAAATTGTAGCTAATTGTAGCATATTATTATAATATTTAGAAGTATAAAGAAAGTACTCTTGTCTCAATAGAAACTTTAAAGAACGTGTTTTTTTACTTTGATTTCACAAACGCATATATCATTTATTTACGTAAATGCATAATAAAAGAAAAATAGTTTACGTTGGACTTATTTGACCTTGGCTTAATACTTTGTAACCAATTAATGATAATTAAAACATTTTAGTCTTTACTGCCAGAAAATAAGATTCACAATAATTGTCTTTATAATAATAATTTCATAATAACGAGAAACATACCTCTGCTTCAAACACTTCAATGTAAAATGTAGTAAGTGTAAAAAAGATAGGAATAGTTTTCTTTGTTGTTGCTGTACGGCGTAATATTCAGTTTACGAATAGGGTTGGAAACTATTTTATAAATACTTTATTTTAATATTTTTAAATTAATTAATAATAATTATAGTCAAAAAGACGATCATAAGACAAACACAGTCATACATAAGATCAGTAACAGTTTTAATAAAATATGTAATAGTATAAAGTGAAAATTCACTATTAAACTTTAAATTTGAAAATATTTTTGAAACCAAGAATTACATTTGACTATATTTAATAATAATAATAACATTTAACTCACTTATTAATGGATATGAAATCAAGCAAAAAGAAAACAATAAATAAATTAATACATTTTTAATTATGACATAATAATATTAAGATTAAATTCACTTCACTATTTATATTTATTACTGCGCGACTGTTCAGTGCAAGGATTGAAAGAAGAGCGTCGCTGCATGTTCCCTATTGCGGCCCCTCAAGGTCACCCAAGTTGTATTTTTCAGCTAATTAGTGATGCGACTCTTATTAAAAACATCGTTTAAAATATCAATTTTAATATTTTTTTATTTTCGATTAGTTTTGACTTTCGATTTCGAGTGATTAAAAAGTTATAGTATTAATTAAATAAGCGAAAGGTAATCATTTTGAATCGAGGAATGATAAAAGAAGATACATTTCTTTAATTAATATATTCATGAAATATGTAAACAATAATATATATCATTTCAATATATACTAATTGATTAGAGTAACAATTTAATAACTTTTTATTAAAATACAAAAAAAAGAAACTAAAATGTAATATTCTAACACAAAGAAAATTTAATTTATAAATAATACTATAAAGTATCGAGTGTGTTCCTTCACTATTAGTAGTTAGACCGTTACATGTAAAGTATTTTAAAAAGAGAACGATACACCGATGAACACGAATGTCAATTAATGTTATGTTGCCGCCAATTAGTGTCCGCTAATGCGTCTAAGAGGTGATTCGTGTAATTTTTCGCAAATTTAATACAATAAATAATACGGGTCTTTTTAAAACGAAATTTTAATATTTTCCTTTTGTGTTTTTATTTTTAATAACAGTTGTTGTCTTTTAATTTTTGGCCGTTAGTGATTCGTTTTAAATGAATAATATTTCCAGTGATAGTGATTTATTTACAAGGGTGAGGATGAACATCACCAGACGATGTAACTTTATGTTATGAATAAATTGCTGTTAATGAGTGATAGATTTTGCGATTAATGCAGTGAATAATTATAATATTAACAGTGAATTTTTGTTTTAAGTTATGTTATTGTAATATGAATGTACCATGAGATGGTACTCCATCATTGTTAGTGTAAGTTAGTAATAACGTGCACTTCTGATGCTATTGACAGGTCAGTGACCTCATTTACAACAACAGTAATTTTTTAATTATTTAATTTTTTAATTGTTTGAAAAAAAAAAACTTTCTTCACATAGGTGTTATAAATTATTTTATAGGTTATATGTCGTTTACTGATATATTTTATCGGCACTTTAAATTCATGGATCACATACACAATGACCCTGTATAAGTAGTGTTAGGTGAGTTACTTACTATTAATAATATGTATTACATGTAGTGTGTATGTGTTATATTACTGCCCTTTGAGTTCTACTTCACTCTCAAGGGTCGCTACCAGCTGGTGGAGAACTCTGTTTAGAAATAAGCTTATTCAATATTTTCATGTTTCTGAATAGTATGTTACTACTAAATCTGGTACATAAATAAATAAATAATAATTGATGTTTTTATTTCTTTTTATATTTTGATTGATTTTAATATATTTATATTTTTCGTAACGAATTTTTAATGAGTTTATGCAGTTTAAATATTTTAATTACGTAGCAAAAGATATTTTAAATTCAGTATTTAAATACCCAAGTAGCTACTGCTGCTTCTTCCACTCCAGCAGCACCTGGTCACAGACCACAGCGCACGTGACTGTAGCCCGCTCCATTGATAAATGTTCCACTGCAGATCAGAAAAGTTACATGCAAGTAATATCAACTGCAGAGAACAAAATATACTAAAAATGGATAAATATATTAGTACAATATACAATCAGAGACAATCAGTAAGTGGTAGTGTGATTGAAGACGCGTACTGATGTTGCATGGTGACTGGTGACTGGTGACACTGAACGGCGGTTGGTTCAAGAGATGTGTCTTGCTGAAGACTCGGTGTGATATGTTCGTTTCAGGAGTATTACTCGTACATCACGTTGAGTGCATCTAACTTATGTTAGTTCGGTTAATGCGATTCACATTTTCGTTTAACTAAAGTGCAAGAGTGTCGCTCCTTGTGCATTCAGAGTAGTATTATTATTATTTGTATTTGAAGCGTCCGCAGTACCGAATGGAGAGTAACTCCATCGCAATATAAATATATCAAGTAAATACACAATTAATGGATCATGTACCACGGAGACTGTCTTTTTATTGTAGTTGTTAAATGTTTTGTTAAAAAATGTAATCTTTTATTTGTTGGTTTTGGTTCAATTTAGCATCACTTCGTATTTCGAAGTTTGTACAAACTCGGTACCTTATAATATTATTATAAATATAATATGTAGATTTGTATCTTGGTAAAGAGAAATTAATAATAATCGTATGAAAATAAAGTACAGCTTAATTTAAATTTTATACATTTAGATAATTATTTAATATAAATATACATATTATATATCATTATTTTTATAATATAGTTAAAATCTTATTGAAATTAAAGCATTATATTTAATTAATACTTCCTATTAATATAAATAAATAACTGTTTACTCAATTTATCAACAGTTTTACTTTGTTATATGTTAGTTGGTGACTTCTAAAGATGTTACATCGGAATCGACAATTTAATTGCATTGATGTTATGTGCTGGTAGTATTGTGTAGTGACTAACACTCCGAGCCGGATAACAATATATTAACTATTAAGATAAAGAGGAGTATCAGCTGATACACGGAAGTTATAAGTATTGAGATGATCGAGATAACTTAAATGTCACACAACTTAAAATAGATAAATGTTAAAACGTATTACACCTCTTTCGTTAAAATCTCTTTGGCGTTAAAAATATCAAATCCGGTGAAAAGTAGGCATTGTTTTAATTAAATCACAAGGCGAAGGATAATATGCGCTAAAAATTTAAAAACTAGCGAATCGCATATTAATAATATATAGTAAATAGTAAAATAAAGAGTAAACTATAATATCTTGAAAAGTTTTTCTTCAAACTTAAAACTTAAACTACTGCGATGTTTAAAATTGTTATTTTTACACAGTTCCAAAAAATCAAACAAAACATTAAAATGTACTTATAGTAAGTAAGTTAATATAAAATGTAGTTTCAAAATTTATTGGAGCTGTAAAACCAATAAAACGTTTTCCGGATGCTATTAATCTTGTTTTACGCTCAACGAGCTCTCCGCTTTTAATGACTTTCGAGGAGGTATAACTCGTTTGTGAATTGGTCAGATTTACAATGTTGGATCTATCAATGAGGAAAGTTTGTGAGGTGAGGAATACCTTTTGACTTTCCTTTCATCAATTGGTTCCGATCAGCCTGATCAGTGTCACTTGATAAAAGTTGAATAAGATATGAAAAATAAAAATTTTAGCCAAATATATTCCTATTTATGAAAGTATACTTAAACAATGTGTTACTTTTTTGCATATTACGCAAAAAATTGTGATCACATTTTGATATATTAGGGGGGAGCCAGCCATAAGCCATAAGGCTTATTGTCAGCCACAAGCCATAAGTAAACAGTTAGGATACTTCTTACTACGGATAATTGTCATTTTTACGTAAAAAACTACCAAATTAGTTTGTGCTATAATTACAATAGAAGTAGAAATACATTTTATATGATGATGGATGGTTTATTGTTAAAATTAGAGGGTGGGGGAGCACATTAAATAGCTGGCAATTATAGTGTTATATAAAAATGATATCTATTAGTAAATTCGTGAATCATGAAACTATCACCAACAGAACTCCGATTTATTGATTATAATGTATTTACAAATTATATCTTATATATTTTATTTCACCGACTGTCATAAGAATACTCTTCAGATCTAAGAAAATCATATTTTCCTTAACACACACACACACACTATGACTTTCATAATATTTATTGTTTAATTGTAAATAAACGTTTATATGATATGTTATTTTAGTCATTTGACTGGCGCGTATTAAACTGTTGTTCAATTTAAGATTCTTTGAAAATGTTATTGTGAAGAGCTAATTGTCAATGAGTTAGTTTTCTTAATCTACAAAAGTTTTAAAGTTTCATTTCACCTTTGAAATAATAAAACATTCAATACTATTTATTCAGTTATTGTCACATTTATATAATATTAAGGGTATAAGGAGTTGTATCTTATCTTTTATCAGATATAACAATGGAATATAATAAAATAGAATTTTGTATAATCTTATAATATAAAAGAATTTGTTGTAACAAAGAATCGTCAGTCATTACATAGTTTTCATTTTTATTGAATTTAACCACCTTAGATTAGGAAGACCTTTCTGGGCGTTGCTATGTTATTATATTTCAAAATTAAAGTGACAACAAAATTTTAGACTGAAATGAAACAGACTAAGTTGATATATCACTTCCATTTTAAAGGTAGTCTTTCGTGTAACCAATTACCTCCTAATGGTTACCGTTCCGTCACATGCGCTTTGGTAAATATGAACCAGGGTAAATAATATAATTATAACATGATTTTAAGTGGTCTCTTTATTAGAGGGTATATAACGTTAGGTAAGTCGAATAATGTCAATATTTATATAATATAGACTTCGCTAATTTGGAATTAAAGTATTCAATCATTTATTATGAATATATTAAAGTAGAACGTAAGTTATACATAAGGATCAAAATTGTTTATATTAAAAGTAAAACAAAAATTACAAAAAAAGAAATAAAAAAAATCAATATAAAAGTTCAAAGTATTTTTACTTTAAAAGACAGAGAGCTTTTATTAGAGACCTATCTTAGAAATTAAAGGAAAAACGTACAAACGACCTTAAACCTTAAACCTTCTGCAGTCTACAAATACTGTAACATAATTTGGAGATGGATAAAAGCCGGACAACGAAACTAAAAGAGACGACTTTTAACTTCTAGATCTTTGTGTGTGTGTGTGTGTGCGTGTGTGTGTGTGTGCGTGTGCGTGTGCGTGTGCGTGTGCGTGTGCGTGTGCGTGTGCGTGTGCGTGTGCGTGTGCGTGTGTGTGTGCGTGTGTGTGCATGTGTGTGCGTGTGTGTGTGTCTACTCAACTAGAAAGCTATAACAACACAATGTATGGAAACAAAAACAAACCCATTTCATTACATACAAAAAAATAATACTGAAACATCACATTATGTATTTAAATAAATAATACGATAGTTGGTTTATTCACACCTAAATATAGTTTTTTATATCACTAACTGTTAATATAATGCCATTTTTCTACCAATTGAAAGGATTTAAGCTCATTTTATTTTAAATATAAAACATTTTTTCGGGTAGTAATATTTATTTCAGCATTATTATTAAGTACAAAACACGTTAATTCTATGATGTAGTAACAACATTGATAATGTAATTATCTTATATTGTTATGTTGTCTGTACCAACATAGGCTTTTGTCAATAATCCTAATAAATAATCTGTTAATCATTCTGAAAATGTTGCTTCTACTGTAACTATTTTTAAGTTAATGTCTATATGCATTCTAAGTTAAAATAAGCAAAGACATAATTTCTATAATTTATGCTTCAGTTAAAATCTTTGAAGCCCTTGTAAATGTGTGCGTCTTTTACAGTTATCAGTGCCGTGGTTAGTTATTGTAGTCTTATATTCCTCTGCCTGCTTTATATTTACATGTATCTCTAAATAGTTTAGTGTTTTTCTTAATTGGTATTTTGTTAGGCTTGTGTTGCAGGATAAAGATTTTCTAGTTATTATTTTGTGTTACACAGCAAATATTCTTTACAATTCAGTAATAAGTTTCACAAGGTTTTGTTTTTTCCACTTAAATAGAACATGGCCGTTACTTTTTAAATATTTTTCCATTTTACTTTATCAAGGTTATATGATATTAAATATCGAGTGAGTGGTGCCTCTTGTATGAGATTATAATATTACGTAGCCTTTATAATATTATGTTGAAGTGTTTGTCTTGAAGATAATAAAGTCATTAAGAGGGTTAACGTTTAATAACACAAATGAAGTAAATAAAATATAAATAGGAGATAATAATAAAATATAAAATTATAAGACAGTAAAATATTTGTATTTTAGGAACTACTTTGATAGTGATCAGTAGCGTTTTCATTAGCTTACCACTTTTTATACTCATTTATGAAGTCCATTCGTAGGTGGTAAATAAAATTATTATAATATTTAACACATAGAGTATGTAGGAAAACAATATTGAATTAAAAAAGTATTTAATTAAAAAAATATTTCACTAAAAAAGTTAAACAAAACTAAACTTCTTTTCTTTTATCACCATTACAGTGAACCGTAACACGAGTAAAGACGTGTTCATCAAGTATGGTGACGCAGCGGTTGGTTCAGAGACCAAGCGATGTATCACGAGGAGAGTGAGGTGATATGTTTGTTTCAAAAGCAATATATTACGTTGACTATCTAATTTATGTTTGTTCGAACAATATGATACACATTTTGGCTTAACCAATTTAACTTAAACCAGTGAAGATGCAAATACCCAGGGTATTTCCCGAATGAACTTTGACGAAATTATAAATATTAATAAAAAAATTATTGATTTTTAAGTAAAATGATTATTATTTAGTGAAGAAAACAAATTGTTAATACATGTTCATTAATAATTACTAAAAAATTACAAAAAGTGTGATTAAGAATGATACAAAATAGTACTATAACTAAATATGAAAATAAACTTTAAAAAAAAATCCCTACCAATTTTCACAGACATCCATCCATCCATCCGAAAAAAGTGAAAACAATACAGAAGTAACAAAGTTCATTCGTGAAAAGTTGTCTATAACAATAATTTGATGACTAATGAAATAATAATATTAATAATATTAGAAATATTATTAGCAAGATATTTTCAATAATATCAGCTTAAGAGTTAATAGATGGGTATTTTGGAGGAATGGACATATGTTAAATTATTGTGATTTGTTTAAATTTAGTGAACCCAGATAATAACGTTAAGGAAGTTCAATTTCTAAACTGTGCTCTAAGTAACAGTTATTTATTTTTAATGCGGTTCCTATTTTTTCAAACTAATAGTAATCTAAAATAAAGGTTTAGGTTTAAAAAATGCTTATCCTGGAAAGTTGTAAATAAAGTAATCAATAATTTATTATCAATAAGTTTTCTTCAGAGGTATTAAACACAATTAAATAAGATTTATTAATAAGAAAATATTCAGATGGCTCTGGAAATATGCGCTTAAAGAATATATATTTTAAACACTATAAATCTCTTTATTACTTAGGTTTCAAATATTTTTTAAATGTAATTTTTAGAATTAAATTAAATATATAACAAAAAATAAAAGCGGTGTATGAAATATGATATTTACTTTATTCTTAGAAACTAAACTCCTTATTTATATATTGGAAAATCATTTCAATTACTTGCTACTGTGAAGTAATTGATTAAATTATTTTCATTGTAGGTGACATTTTCCGATAGCAGAGATGTCAAGAGCTGTCTTTAAAATGTGAGTTATATAAATCATTTTGATTTCGTTTTTAATTACTTTGACATGTAATTTTAGACCTCAAAGCTAAGAAACAGGAAACGAGTGATTGAGAATTGATTAAGTCTTCTGTCGAGGCACACCTATCAGTAATTAAACGATTGATTTTATTATATACATACCCTGTTGGCTCAATTCCTGATGCTAACTAACAATGTTATTAGTTATATATATTAATTTAAATAAAAGAAATATAATCAATATTTTTATAACAACCGACGCCTGCCCCGCTAAGCCTCTCTATGAGCCCGTTTATGTAAAGATTGAACAATCTGGGTGACGTCAGGCCCCCCTGTCTTACTCCACACCCTAATTTATATGGTTCACTAAGTGCATCACCCCATCTTACCACATTACTTTGGGCACCATACCAGTACTTTAATAGTGATATCAACTCCGGTCTTAAACTGCTATCCTTTTTAAGCTTCTGCCATAAAATTTTATAGGATACGAGGTCAAATGCCTTCGACAGATCCAAAAAACACGCAAACACATGGGTCTTTCTATCCGTCTAGTACCTTACAGCTTGCTTGAGACACAATACTGCGCTCTCAGTTAACAGCTCTGATCTAAAACCGAACTGCGCATCGTGTATGTTAATTGTTCTGCTAAGTTGAGTATCAAGCAAGCCGTCAAGCACTTTGGCTATGATGGTAGCAAGAGATATCGGTCTGCAGTTGGTTCTGTCCGCCGCATCCCCCGCCCTATTCTTGATTATAGGTACGACTATTGTCCTTGTCATCAAGTCCGGCAGAAAGCCGTGGCTTATACAAATATTGTACAACAAAACAAGGACTCTAGGAAGGTGCACACCAGCGTGTCGCAGATGCTCAACACTCAGGCCATCATGTCCAGGCGACTTTCCACGCTTCATACCCATTATTGTATCTACTACTTCGCTAGACGTGAAACGTACAAAGCTTTCCCCATTATTTATGATATCCCCCCTGCCAGCCTCGGCGAAATTGATCTCACAGGGATCCACTGTAAATTGTGTTTTAAACATATTTGCTATGTTACGGCAACCGCTCACTCCCCCTACTTCAGCCGGAATATTCGATCTTGTATTCAGTTTGTCTGTTTGTTGCCAGAATTTTCCAAAATGTTTGTTTCTATATGACGTAGCCAGTATGTTCATTTTAATCTGTTCTGAATTGTCTTGGCACCATTTAAGTTTGTTTTTAAAGGCCCTACGAGAGTCCCTCATGTCATTATAGATAGTTCCATGTGTTGGTCAAATAAATGAGTATATATTTGCATGAAAAATAATCGCACAGCATTTTGTTTCCAATCCTTTTACAAAACTATTGATATCAAAACAAAAACTTCTCAACGAAGTAAATACCGAGTGACGAAAGCGAATCCACTGACAAAACTCCTGATATGAATTTTGCGACGAATAAAACCACAAACATTTTTATTCACAAACGTAAACAAACACAAAAAATGTGAATGTGTTCGGAACGTTGCCAAACAAACAAACAAAAAATGTGAATGTGTTCGGAACGTTACCAAATTGCCTTGATCAATTTAATAAAATAAAAACAAAAATGCAATTTGTGCAATTTTTTGTGTTTGTTTACGTTTGTGAATAAAAATGTTTGTGGTTTTTTTCGTCGCAAAATTCATATCAGGAGTTTTGTCAGTGGATTCGCTTTCGTCACTCGGTATTTACTTCGTTGAGAAGTTTTTGTTTTGATTCAGTTTACGAATAGGGTTGGAAACTATTTTATAAATACTTTATTTTAATATTTTTAAATTAATTAATAATAATTATAGTCAAAAAGACGATCATAAGACAAACACAGTCATACATAAGATCAGTAACAGTTTTAATAAAATATGTAATAGTATAAAGTGAAAATTCACTATTAAACTTTAAATTTGAAAATATTTTTGAAACCAAGAATTACATTTGACTATATTTAATAATAATAATAACATTTAACTCACTTATTAATGGATATGAAATCAAGCAAAAAGAAAACAATAAATAAATTAATACATTTTTAATTATGACATAATAATATTAAGATTAAATTCACTTCACTATTTATATTTATTACTGCGCGACTGTTCAGTGCAAGGATTGAAAGAAGAGCGTCGCTGCATGTTCCCTATTGCGGCCCCTCAAGGTCACCCAAGTTGTATTTTTCAGCTAATTAGTGATGCGACTCTTATTAAAAACATCGTTTAAAATATCAATTTTAATATTTTTTTATTTTCGATTAGTTTTGACTTTCGATTTCGAGTGATTAAAAAGTTATAGTATTAATTAAATAAGCGAAAGGTAATCATTTTGAATCGAGGAATGATAAAAGAAGATACATTTCTTTAATTAATATATTCATGAAATATGTAAACAATAATATATATCATTTCAATATATACTAATTGATTAGAGTAACAATTTAATAACTTTTTATTAAAATACAAAAAAAAGAAACTAAAATGTAATATTCTAACACAAAGAAAATTTAATTTATAAATAATACTATAAAGTATCGAGTGTGTTCCTTCACTATTAGTAGTTAGACCGTTACATGTAAAGTATTTTAAAAAGAGAACGATACACCGATGAACACGAATGTCAATTAATGTTATGTTGCCGCCAATTAGTGTCCGCTAATGCGTCTAAGAGGTGATTCGTGTAATTTTTCGCAAATTTAATACAATAAATAATACGGGTCTTTTTAAAACGAAATTTTAATATTTTCCTTTTGTGTTTTTATTTTTAATAACAGTTGTTGTCTTTTAATTTTTGGCCGTTAGTGATTCGTTTTAAATGAATAATATTTCCAGTGATAGTGATTTATTTACAAGGGTGAGGATGAACATCACCAGACGATGTAACTTTATGTTATGAATAAATTGCTGTTAATGAGTGATAGATTTTGCGATTAATGCAGTGAATAATTATAATATTAACAGTGAATTTTTGTTTTAAGTTATGTTATTGTAATATGAATGTACCATGAGATGGTACTCCATCATTGTTAGTGTAAGTTAGTAATAACGTGCACTTCTGATGCTATTGACAGGTCAGTGACCTCATTTACAACAACAGTAATTTTTTAATTATTTAATTTTTTAATTGTTTGAAAAAAAAAAACTTTCTTCACATAGGTGTTATAAATTATTTTATAGGTTATATGTCGTTTACTGATATATTTTATCGGCACTTTAAATTCATGGATCACATACACAATGACCCTGTATAAGTAGTGTTAGGTGAGTTACTTACTATTAATAATATGTATTACATGTAGTGTGTATGTGTTATATTACTGCCCTTTGAGTTCTACTTCACTCTCAAGGGTCGCTACCAGCTGGTGGAGAACTCTGTTTAGAAATAAGCTTATTCAATATTTTCATGTTTCTGAATAGTATGTTACTACTAAATCTGGTACATAAATAAATAAATAATAATTGATGTTTTTATTTCTTTTTATATTTTGATTGATTTTAATATATTTATATTTTTCGTAACGAATTTTTAATGAGTTTATGCAGTTTAAATATTTTAATTACGTAGCAAAAGATATTTTAAATTCAGTATTTAAATACCCAAGTAGCTACTGCTGCTTCTTCCACTCCAGCAGCACCTGGTCACAGACCACAGCGCACGTGACTGTAGCCCGCTCCATTGATAAATGTTCCACTGCAGATCAGAAAAGTTACATGCAAGTAATATCAACTGCAGAGAACAAAATATACTAAAAATGGATAAATATATTAGTACAACTAGCAGACCCGGTCACGCGTTGCTGTGACTATTGTTTTTGATATATTACATTGTAGTGAACTATTCAAGGGGTAACCTTCAGAGTACATCTTTCATGAAAACCATAATGTTTTCTTACAGTCGATATTAAGCAAAAAACAAAACAAAATAATTATAATTATTTTTTAAATTTTATCCAAATTTATAACACTATTTGTATATTACAAAGTTTTTAGTAAATAACTTGGAACACTAAACTTACGAATAAGGTAGGTAGGGTAGATACCTCATTCGTAATTACTCAATTCAGTCAATAGATATCCGCCATCTTTTAGAATTGTTAGGAGGTAACTGCAAAATAATAAACAAAAAATTTGCAATAAAATAATATGGCGACTATGAATTGAGTTGAAACTTATTCTATCTTTTAAGTTAGGTCAACTGTACGTGGTGTGTAAATTTATTAAAATCGGTTAAGTAGTTAAGGAGTTCATCGTGGACAAACAACGTGACACGTGTTTTATATATATTAAGCATTCTGGTGGATTTTTTTTTATCATTTAATATTTTAAATAATATGATAGATAAATCCTAAAATTATCCTTTTTTTAATATGTTACTTTATCATTTTAATAAGATGTTCATAATTAAAAATATTTGGTGGTTTTACTTATCCATATAATATAAGTTAAACTCAAAACATTTAAATTTTAAAAGATAAATCATGAAAAATGAAAAAAAATACTTTTTTATAATAAATACAACAATTTTCATACAACTCGGCAGACTTCGTTCTGTCAAATTGATTTGGAATGTGGCAGTTTATATTTCGACCTTAAGATGTTTTTACTCTGCTGACCCTCACATTATGGTGACGGTTCTGTTCAGGAGAATTAAAGAAAGAGGTCAGCTTGGATGACCGAAGTATCTTCGCTTCCACGAACTTTGGCCACTCTTTTGAGACGCACTAAAACCCCGATTGGGATGTCTTCTAGAGGGCTTCAAACTAAGAGGGGAACATAAGGTTCAAACCTGATTGAAAAATAATCTAAAGGGATAGTGGGAACGTAAAGGTGACAAATATTTACAAAGTGGGTGCTTCAATGACAAAACGTGGAGAAATTTAATTATTTATTACTATTATTATTAACATAAGGTTAATAACCGATGAAATAAAGAAAAATGAAATAAAACGTATATAAGTATTTTCAGTAATTGATCGGGGAATCACTGGCAATGTTTGACGAAAATCTCCTGCTAATAAAATCATTGCACCACCAAATAGGTTATGATTGCTCCATAGATCTTGTAAGGTTCTATTTAAAGCCTCCAAAGATTTTTTAAGTGCCATAGTGCATTCATCCCAAACAATCAATTCACATTGCTGCAAAACCTTTGCCATTGCAGAGTTCTTCGAAATGTTGCAGGTTGGAGTTTGGTTGCTTTGCATGTTTAATGGCAATTTTAGTGCTGAATGAGCTGTGCTACCACCTTCAAGCAAAGTTGCTGCGATTCCCGACGAAGCGAGTGCAAGCGCAATTTCATTTTGTGAGCGAATTGTTGCTAATATCAATAAAATCAAAAAAGTTTTTCCTGTACCACCAGGTGCATCTAAGAAGTAAATCCCTCCTCTTTTATCATTTATTACTTTCATAAGTGTATCAAATACATACCCTGTTGTTCATTGAATAGTGGAAGGTTTGTTTGAATTAATTCTTTCAAAGTGTTGAGATCATATAGTTTTTCTCGGTGCAACTCTTGGTTAAAAGCATTATGCATTGGACGATCAGGCGCGGCCAGACCTAATTGAAATAATAGTTTGTTTGACATCATCAAGCACATGTCCTCAATTGAAATCAATACTTCATTGTAAATTTCTTCGCTTATTTGTATATTTGGATTTCCCCTTCTAATCCGTATTTGATACAAAATATCATCACACATATTATCTTTGTACTTGATCCACAAATCCTTTGGGTTTGATGGGAAGCATGTAGATATGATTATAGAAAACAATGTTCGTATTTGATGAGCTTGTGATGATATTACAGCATCATTGAGAGTTTGATCCCAATGAGCATCATTTTCTAGCAATCGCAAACGTTGGCAAGCTTCTCTGTATGATCCACACAAATCACCATTAACAGTTCGTACATGTTGGAACGATGTTGGGCCACGTACATTGACTAATAGCAGTCGTAAATAAAAACATTCATCATTGCTTGGATGTACTGAATGAATTCGACCAATCACATCGGTAGAATATACATCTGGGTATCCTGTAACTGGTTTTCCTTGTTTCCGTCGTATAAATCTCCTTGAGGATTGATTCCAAGTATAATATTTTGGCATTTCAGAAATTAACAATGTTTGAGCAAAAGCATCGTTTTGACATGTCTCAAAAAAACTGGTTAATGTAGTAGATGGTGGCTGTACAGCTCTATCTACTGCGTTCTGTGCTGTAAAATATACTCTTTGTCCATTTTCTAAATGCACAGCTAAATGAACAACAGTAGGGTGTCTCTCATGAATAGGAAAAGAAAATATTCGCCAAACTGCTTCATTACTACTAACATAGCGACCCATTTGGTATTGGGTAACTTCATCATTGGAATTCTCTGCATTAATACCAATCACAGCCATATCACTCCCTTTGGTTACATATTTGCAAATATATTTAATAGATTTTACTGAATGGCAAGATTCAACGTTGATGTGTGCTTTGAAGGTCTTTGATAAAATGGGTGAATATGGAACAATCCAGCGATTATCTATTTCAATATCTTGTTGATTTAATTTGACAATGGTTGATCTTTCATTTTCTGCTGTCGATCGGCGACGATACAAAGGATAACCGTCAATACCATGTTTTTGATAACTACCTCATGCAATCCAGGATCTACTTCTACATTAGGGATTTCAGCTGTTATTACTGCATCAACTTCATTTGACTTTATCTTGTCAACTAACCAAATCAAAATATGTGCATGTGGCAATCCCCGTTTCTGCCACTCCACAGAATGCATCCAGCGGCGTGTCTCTCCAAACACATAATGTTTCACAATGAAATCCATTAAAGATTTCAACTTTTATATAAAGACTCTGGCTGTGTCTATTTCTATCCAGTGTGGATTGCATGTAAATGTGAGTAACAAATCTGCTGTACCATAATGACAAACATATGACATGGCATTTTGAGCATATTCATGCATATGTCGAGGGCTTACGATGTATGTTGCTGGAAGAATAGTTATTCGACTAAGATTCTGTGCATTACCATGAGTATTAATCGCATCTCGAAGGTGAATATACTCTTCAGATCTGAGTTTTGTCTGATTCAACCTGATGAATGTTAATCTCTCCATTTCAATTTTAACATACATGTCTATAACATACTTGTGATATAATCGCCGACGTTTGAGTATGTGATTGTCATCATTAGGCGGTAGGAATAATAGTTCATTGAACTGACTTTTTTGTTGGTTTTAGAACCTGAAAATAGATTTTTGTTTTCATAACATTGAAAATAAAAAATAATAATATAGTGACTGATAATATATCTCCTTGCTAAACGAATATTTTTTATTACCTGTAATGGGATTTATCATCTTGTTTGAGAAATCATAGCCATCTTCACCTTGCCAAAATATAATGAGATATTGCAAGGCGTCATATGAGCGGTGTGTTTCCTTTATACGTTGTATTTGATCATTCCGACGATGTAAAACAATATCAAGAGATTCCAAGTTTTCTCCAACTACTACGATGGAAACTTCATCAATAGTTGGTGCATTAAAACGTCTTGCATGTTGGCCAACAGGTGTTTTATCAGCTCTGATTACAATTTTGTGATTATCAGATGGCATCAGATCCAGTGCAGTTTTAAACAACATAATCAATTGATTGTACTCATGAAATAAAGTTTGTAATTGTTCTACAATAGACCTCTTTACTGAATTGTTATTTGAACAACGCATATCAATTTCTTGTGGTAAATTGCCAATGAAATAAATTTGCAGAAATTTGTAATTGCTATCTGATACTGGTAACAGTGAACTTGCGCTATGATATAGTTCGCCTTGTATCTGTAAATTAAAAAAAATGATTTTTGTAAAATATAAATAATATTTGTTCGTAAAAAGTATATCTGTCTCCTAATTTGAATCCCCAATTTATAATTGATATGCTTAGGTATGTCAATATGTAATAATTAGTTGTAACTAATATCCATCATAAAAAATTATATTGTGTTTCAAAATAATAAAAGTATTGCTAATATTGAATCACCAAATAATATTATGACTAAGTAATATATTTCTTGGGGATTAAGGAACTGAAGGTTAATGACACACCTTTACTTAATTAACAGGAAATTTTGTTCACTAAAATAATAATGATTAACTTCTATAATACCTACCTTAAAATTTGGCATGAAATTTTCCCGAACTACGTTTGTTGCCCCAAATGACGTCATTTGAAAGCAATTGTTATATTGTTGGATATTTTACAAAAAGTGTATGGAATCTGGTTCTATTCCTGAAACCAATGAGTACAATGGCTCTGGTGGTAGATCCAATGGTATCAATTTCACTTTCCCATTTGCGCAACACAATCCATTGGCATCATTTGCCTAACAATGAGAGCAAACCAAGTTCATAGATTCAATAGTAAAACATTGGTGGTTACTGTAGTCAATTGACAAATCATAATTGAAAGCAGCTCGATTCAAACTTTCGGGATTATTGGTTGAATCTCTCGCTCTCGCTTCCCGCGTTCGTGATATACGAATTCTTTCACGTTCTTTTCGGTCGTCACGTTCTTGTGCAGTATGATAAGATCGGTAATTAGTTTGGTTTGTAGCATTTCGGGTTCTTCTACCTAAATTACTTCGTCTTATAGGAGGCATATCGAATATACTCACTAAATTATGTCACATGCAATAATTATTAATCACAGGTATTAAAACACTTTGCACAAAACACGATATAAAACAATCAAAATTAATTATTAAATATTATAAACGCTTTTTAATGCGGTTTGTTTGACAGATGCAATGACGTGAAAACTGATGACAATTTATGTCGCATTCCAAAACTAAAACAAAAGAAAGAATATTCCAAGGCCAATCAAATCTATAGCTCTTAAATTTTTTGACTTTTCAATTTGGTCGGGTTCACGATATTATCACTTTTGCGTGAACCTGCACATACATATATTTGATTGAATTTGAACTTTTTGGAGAGACAATAAAGCGCGAATTGACTCTTCGACGTTAGCAACATACCTAAATTGTTTAGATAACAATGAGTGCTTGTAATTTAATATAAACTTTATTGAATAACAATACAGTTCAAATTGGCTCTACATTTAGTTATTTATTCTATATTTAAAATATTTGTATAGGAAAAAGAAAAGGGCTCTTTTAGGGTTTTCCTGGAAATTATTCGATTTTTTCTCGCCGTAAGAACCATCCTTGGGCTTCAAGGAATATTAAAAAAAAAGAATTGTTAAGATTGGTCCATGCGTTGTTGAGTTGTGCGCTTACCAACACATTTTGCGATTCATTTTTATATAATAGATATACAATCAGAGACAATCAGTAAGTGGTAGTGTGATTGAAGACGCGTACTGATGTTGCATGGTGACTGGTGACTGGTGACACTGAACGGCGGTTGGTTCAAGAGATGTGTCTTGCTGAAGACTCGGTGTGATATGTTCGTTTCAGGAGTATTACTCGTACATCACGTTGAGTGCATCTAACTTATGTTAGTTCGGTTAATGCGATTCACATTTTCGTTTAACTAAAGTGCAAGAGTGTCGCTCCTTGTGCATTCAGAGTAGTATTATTATTATTTGTATTTGAAGCGTCCGCAGTACCGAATGGAGAGTAACTCCATCGCAATATAAATATATCAAGTAAATACACAATTAATGGATCATGTACCACGGAGACTGTCTTTTTATTGTAGTTGTTAAATGTTTTGTTAAAAAATGTAATCTTTTATTTGTTGGTTTTGGTTCAATTTAGCATCACTTCGTATTTCGAAGTTTGTACAAACTCGGTACCTTATAATATTATTATAAATATAATATGTAGATTTGTATCTTGGTAAAGAGAAATTAATAATAATCGTATGAAAATAAAGTACAGCTTAATTTAAATTTTATACATTTAGATAATTATTTAATATAAATATACATATTATATATCATTATTTTTATAATATAGTTAAAATCTTATTGAAATTAAAGCATTATATTTAATTAATACTTCCTATTAATATAAATAAATAACTGTTTACTCAATTTATCAACAGTTTTACTTTGTTATATGTTAGTTGGTGACTTCTAAAGATGTTACATCGGAATCGACAATTTAATTGCATTGATGTTATGTGCTGGTAGTATTGTGTAGTGACTAACACTCCGAGCCGGATAACAATATATTAACTATTAAGATAAAGAGGAGTATCAGCTGATACACGGAAGTTATAAGTATTGAGATGATCGAGATAACTTAAATGTCACACAACTTAAAATAGATAAATGTTAAAACGTATTACACCTCTTTCGTTAAAATCTCTTTGGCGTTAAAAATATCAAATCCGGTGAAAAGTAGGCATTGTTTTAATTAAATCACAAGGCGAAGGATAATATGCGCTAAAAATTTAAAAACTAGCGAATCGCATATTAATAATATATAGTAAATAGTAAAATAAAGAGTAAACTATAATATCTTGAAAAGTTTTTCTTCAAACTTAAAACTTAAACTACTGCGATGTTTAAAATTGTTATTTTTACACAGTTCCAAAAAATCAAACAAAACATTAAAATGTACTTATAGTAAGTAAGTTAATATAAAATGTAGTTTCAAAATTTATTGGAGCTGTAAAACCAATAAAACGTTTTCCGGATGCTATTAATCTTGTTTTACGCTCAACGAGCTCTCCGCTTTTAATGACTTTCGAGGAGGTATAACTCGTTTGTGAATTGGTCAGATTTACAATGTTGGATCTATCAATGAGGAAAGTTTGTGAGGTGAGGAATACCTTTTGACTTTCCTTTCATCAATTGGTTCCGATCAGCCTGATCAGTGTCACTTGATAAAAGTTGAATAAGATATGAAAAATAAAAATTTTAGCCAAATATATTCCTATTTATGAAAGTATACTTAAACAATGTGTTACTTTTTTGCATATTACGCAAAAAATTGTGATCACATTTTGATATATTAGGGGGGAGCCAGCCATAAGCCATAAGGCTTATTGTCAGCCACAAGCCATAAGTAAACAGTTAGGATACTTCTTACTACGGATAATTGTCATTTTTACGTAAAAAACTACCAAATTAGTTTGTGCTATAATTACAATAGAAGTAGAAATACATTTTATATGATGATGGATGGTTTATTGTTAAAATTAGAGGGTGGGGGAGCACATTAAATAGCTGGCAATTATAGTGTTATATAAAAATGATATCTATTAGTAAATTCGTGAATCATGAAACTATCACCAACAGAACTCCGATTTATTGATTATAATGTATTTACAAATTATATCTTATATATTTTATTTCACCGACTGTCATAAGAATACTCTTCAGATCTAAGAAAATCATATTTTCCTTAACACACACACACACACTATGACTTTCATAATATTTATTGTTTAATTGTAAATAAACGTTTATATGATATGTTATTTTAGTCATTTGACTGGCGCGTATTAAACTGTTGTTCAATTTAAGATTCTTTGAAAATGTTATTGTGAAGAGCTAATTGTCAATGAGTTAGTTTTCTTAATCTACAAAAGTTTTAAAGTTTCATTTCACCTTTGAAATAATAAAACATTCAATACTATTTATTCAGTTATTGTCACATTTATATAATATTAAGGGTATAAGGAGTTGTATCTTATCTTTTATCAGATATAACAATGGAATATAATAAAATAGAATTTTGTATAATCTTATAATATAAAAGAATTTGTTGTAACAAAGAATCGTCAGTCATTACATAGTTTTCATTTTTATTGAATTTAACCACCTTAGATTAGGAAGACCTTTCTGGGCGTTGCTATGTTATTATATTTCAAAATTAAAGTGACAACAAAATTTTAGACTGAAATGAAACAGACTAAGTTGATATATCACTTCCATTTTAAAGGTAGTCTTTCGTGTAACCAATTACCTCCTAATGGTTACCGTTCCGTCACATGCGCTTTGGTAAATATGAACCAGGGTAAATAATATAATTATAACATGATTTTAAGTGGTCTCTTTATTAGAGGGTATATAACGTTAGGTAAGTCGAATAATGTCAATATTTATATAATATAGACTTCGCTAATTTGGAATTAAAGTATTCAATCATTTATTATGAATATATTAAAGTAGAACGTAAGTTATACATAAGGATCAAAATTGTTTATATTAAAAGTAAAACAAAAATTACAAAAAAAGAAATAAAAAAAATCAATATAAAAGTTCAAAGTATTTTTACTTTAAAAGACAGAGAGCTTTTATTAGAGACCTATCTTAGAAATTAAAGGAAAAACGTACAAACGACCTTAAACCTTAAACCTTCTGCAGTCTACAAATACTGTAACATAATTTGGAGATGGATAAAAGCCGGACAACGAAACTAAAAGAGACGACTTTTAACTTCTAGATCTTTGTGTGTGTGTGTGTGTGCGTGTGTGTGTGTGTGCGTGTGCGTGTGCGTGTGCGTGTGCGTGTGCGTGTGCGTGTGCGTGTGCGTGTGCGTGTGCGTGTGCGTGTGCGTGTGCGTGTGCGTGTGCGTGTGCGTGTGCGTGTGCGTGTGCGTGTGCGTGTGCGTGTGCGTGTGCGTGTGCGTGTGTGTGTGCGTGTGTGTGCATGTGTGTGCGTGTGTGTGTGTCTACTCAACTAGAAAGCTATAACAACACAATGTATGGAAACAAAAACAAACCCATTTCATTACATACAAAAAAATAATACTGAAACATCACATTATGTATTTAAATAAATAATACGATAGTTGGTTTATTCACACCTAAATATAGTTTTTTATATCACTAACTGTTAATATAATGCCATTTTTCTACCAATTGAAAGGATTTAAGCTCATTTTATTTTAAATATAAAACATTTTTTCGGGTAGTAATATTTATTTCAGCATTATTATTAAGTACAAAACACGTTAATTCTATGATGTAGTAACAACATTGATAATGTAATTATCTTATATTGTTATGTTGTCTGTACCAACATAGGCTTTTGTCAATAATCCTAATAAATAATCTGTTAATCATTCTGAAAATGTTGCTTCTACTGTAACTATTTTTAAGTTAATGTCTATATGCATTCTAAGTTAAAATAAGCAAAGACATAATTTCTATAATTTATGCTTCAGTTAAAATCTTTGTTGCCCTTGTAAATGTGAGCGTCTTTTACAGTTATCAGTGCCGTGGTTAGTTATTGTAGTCTTATATTCCTCTGCCTGCTTTATATTTGCATGTATCTCTAAATAGTTTAGTGTTTTTCTTAATTGGTATTTTGTTAGGCTTGTGTTGCAGGATAAAGATTTTCTAGTTATTATTTTGTGTTACACAGCAAATATTCTTTACAATTCAGTAATAAGTTTCACAAGGTTTTGTTTTTTCCACTTAAATAGAACATGGCCGTTACTTTTTAAATATTTTTCCATTTTACTTTATCAAGGTTATATGATATTAAATATCGAGTGAGTGGTGCCTCTTGTATGAGATTATAATATTACGTAGCCTTTATAATATTATGTTGAAGTGTTTGTCTTGAAGATAATAAAGTCATTAAGAGGGTTAACGTTTAATAACACAAATGAAGTAAATAAAATATAAATAGGAGATAATAATAAAATATAAAATTATAAGACAGTAAAATATTTGTATTTTAGGAACTACTTTGATAGTGATCAGTAGCGTTTTCATTAGCTTACCACTTTTTATACTCATTTATGAAGTCCATTCGTAGGTGGTAAATAAAATTATTATAATATTTAACACATAGAGTATGTAGGAAAACAATATTGAATTAAAAAAGTATTTAATTAAAAAAATATTTCACTAAAAAAGTTAAACAAAACTAAACTTCTTTTCTTTTATCACCATTACAGTGAACCGTAACACGAGTAAAGACGTGTTCATCAAGTATGGTGACGCAGCGGTTGGTTCAGAGACCAAGCGATGTATCACGAGGAGAGTGAGGTGATATGTTTGTTTCAAAAGCAATATATTACGTTGACTATCTAATTTATGTTTGTTCGAACAATATGATACACATTTTGGCTTAACCAATTTAACTTAAACCAGTGAAGATGCAAATACCCAGGGTATTTCCCGAATGAACTTTGACGAAATTATAAATATTAATAAAAAAATTATTGATTTTTAAGTAAAATGATTATTATTTAGTGAAGAAAACAAATTGTTAATACATGTTCATTAATAATTACTAAAAAATTACAAAAAGTGTGATTAAGAATGATACAAAATAGTACTATAACTAAATATGAAAATAAACTTTAAAAAAAAATCCCTACCAATTTTCACAGACATCCATCCATCCATCCGAAAAAAGTGAAAACAATACAGAAGTAACAAAGTTCATTCGTGAAAAGTTGTCTATAACAATAATTTGATGACTAATGAAATAATAATATTAATAATATTAGAAATATTATTAGCAAGATATTTTCAATAATATCAGCTTAAGAGTTAATAGATGGGTATTTTGGAGGAATGGACATATGTTAAATTATTGTGATTTGTTTAAATTTAGTGAACCCAGATAATAACGTTAAGGAAGTTCAATTTCTAAACTGTGCTCTAAGTAACAGTTATTTATTTTTAATGCGGTTCCTATTTTTTCAAACTAATAGTAATCTAAAATAAAGGTTTAGGTTTAAAAAATGCTTATCCTGGAAAGTTGTAAATAAAGTAATCAATAATTTATTATCAATAAGTTTTCTTCAGAGGTATTAAACACAATTAAATAAGATTTATTAATAAGAAAATATTCAGATGGCTTTGGAAATATGCGCTTAAAGAATATATATTTTAAACACTATAAATCTCTTTATTACTTAGGTTTCAAATATTTTTTAAATGTAATTTTTAGAATTAAATTAAATATATAAGAAAACATAAATTTTTAGAATTAAATTATATTCTTAGGAACTAAATTCTTATCTCCTTATTTATAGATTGGAAAGTCATTTTAGTTACTTGCTACTGTGAAGAAATAGATTGAATTCTTTTCATTTTAGGTGAAAATTAATTATTACATTTACAGCAGAGATGTCAAGAGCTAATTGTCTTTAAAATGTGCTTTATATAAATAACTGTGATTTCGTTTTTAATTACTTTGACACAAGCAAGACGCCTTTTTTCATAGGACTGAACTAAAATTGTAATCTTTAAAAAAGTATTTAAAGTATATGAAAACAAGGATATTTTATTTGTTGACATATATTGTAAACAAAGTAGCAATAATGTGTTTTAACAGTATTATATTGCCATAGAGTTACTTGATTGATGACATCAATTCGAATTTGTATATATTTGTAAGTTGGTCAAACTATTCTAATAGTAATATTTAGCAATCTCGAAATCGTAACCGCTGCGGTTTGGTCCCAATGATAGGTTATATAAGAATTGATACTATATTAATTTAATACTTTATAAACCACGTGTATGTTTAAAATTGAACTAAAACTATTTTTCCTACCTACAAGACCGGCAACACTCTTGTAAATCCTCGGCTGTTGCAGGAGTTCATGGGCGGCGGTGATCACGTCCATCTGTGACCAGCCAGCTCATTTGTCCTCTTCTTACATAAAAAAAATAATAATTTTATTTGGATAATGATTAGAATATATGTTATATTTGTTAAATAATAACAATATTTCTAATAATTATAATTTGACCAACATGTTTAGAAGTAATACTAAATATTTATCTGTATTCCATAAGAAATGACAAGACTTAAAGAACACATATAAAAGATTATATAAATAAATGAAACATTACAAAAAGTACTAAAGACAATTCATTAAAGTAAATACAATTAATTACTGATTATCTGTAACGCATCAATTAAAATAAAACATACAAATAAAATAAGTTATTCAAAGACAAAAAATATCGATATGAAGAAGTCTATTACTATTAAAAATATATATTAATAAATTGATTTTTTCTGCATATTTACTGTTATATAGATATTAATTTCGGTAAAAGGAGAACATGATTGATCAAATGAATTATTTAACTTAAATGAACTTATTAGAAATCTCATTTGAAAGAGATTGCACCAACACAAATTAAACTCGTGTAAAGCGCACTCTTTCAGTACCGGGAGCATCAGCGAGATGCATTCCATTTACAGTTAACAACGAGCGCCATTAAAACCACCGACGAGATTAAAATGACCTTGCGCGTCCCAAATACTTTTTATTTATATTGAGTTCATGTCATATAAAAAAAAGGAATATAATAGAAATACAGAAAATTATATGATTTGATAATGAAACTTTGTCTGTTATGGATTCCATTAGCATTAAAGTTAAAAATTTATAATATTGAAATAAATATTCTGTTTGTAAAGCTGTTTCATCAGATGATATTATTACAATTTTTAGAACCTTAAATCTCAAGAAAAAAAACACGATATTTAGGGTGTGTTAGTTTAATTATTTAGCAATGATATTGGGTTGGGTAATAAATGCATAGCGTTTTTATATTTTCTTTTATTTTACAATGATTTTTTTTTTGTTGTTTGACAAAGGGTAAGTATTCATTCGACTGAAATATTCTCGCTCTATAAAACTATGTTTGTGTTATTGAGTTATTTAAATTTATTAGTTTTGAGGCTTAGAAATTAAATACCCAGGAGGGAAAAAATCAACATTTTGGACAACTGCACTTCTTTGCTTTTCATCAAGGTCAAAAAGCCAGGGACATTTGCGACGTGTATGGAGGAGGTGGCATAGGAGAGTCTACAGAACGGAAATGGTTTGCAAAGTTAAAAAATGGCGACTTTAAAGTCGATGACACGTCTCGCAGCAGAAGGCCTTCAGAATTCGATGAAGATGACTATTACCCAAAAATCTATTCTTGGTCAAATTTTATTAATAACTTCATATTAATGACTTCTCCTTCTTCGTAATATATCTATAAGACATTATACTTCTTGCTGATGATATCTCGCTAAGTTATAAAGTTGAGCGTCGTACTATGACATATTCTTCGTTGGTTCAAATTAAATAATTTATTCCTAAATGCTCATAAAACTAAATGCCTGGAGTTTACACTTCCTAGTACAAAAAGTTAAAATTGTAAAAATCTTCTATTTTGATCGCAAAACGTTTGTTTGGGTTATAATTACAATCGCACAAACAACTTAACGGATTTTGACAATAAACTGATGTCGTAAAGTTTGGAGTATAACTACAATTAAACCTAAACTCCTTATTCGTATACCTACTAAGTGCTGTTAAATGTTTTCTTTTCATACTTATAGCTTAGCAGCAACACCGAATATGTTACGTTATACAAATAAGCGACTAGACCTCCTTGGCTTCTTAATAGGCTTCCTTCCAATTACCTTGTGAAATTGAAATTCTCGTATAATAATAATAGATGTACTATTTATAAATACCAAATTGCTGTAGAGCCATATATTATTGAATATAATATAATAAACATGTAGGTATTTCGGGTCAGTCATTAGATGAAAATAAAGTTTAATGAGAGTAGATATATTTTTAATAATTGTTGTGAAAAAGTCAGTACTCAGTCAGTTATATATTACATAGTTCTTAACCACGCTTATATTTAAATTAATAAATCATTCAATAATCAATTATCCAAGGAGGATAGTCAGTGAAAGGTACTAGTAGTGCGCCGAGCCACGCCAGAGCCAAGACTGCCCATTTATTCATTTTTTGTTATGTTTATGCTATTAGCCCTAGCACTGGCCATGACAGACTCACCGGTGGAAAAGCCCGTCCAACAGCGATACGCAACCCTTTATATAGCGGTTGACAAACAAATCGAACGATAGAAAGAAAGGGAAACGGTTTCCCTTTCTTTGTATTTTGTACTTTTATTAAAATAGAAGCAATAAATAATTTATTGCGTTTTATTTAATAAACCAATAGATTAGACAGTTTTCTCATGAGTTATTAGCAGTAATATTTTTATAATTTCTAAGATCATTGATATAGTATGCCAGAGTTAAAAATTTTCATTTTAGATCTTAAATATTTATCTTTAAATAGTTATGGTGAAGTTATATAAACATTTATAACTTTATTTGTGATTCATTCATAATTAGTATTTGTAAGGATATTAGCCTTTTTTTTATTGATGATCATGTTGATGTGTGATCACCGTCGCCCATGAACTCTTGCAACAACTAATTATCTTTATAAATACTAACAATTATATTACAATTGAATTGTTTGACCCAGTTTAAACTTATCAGAAAGATCCGTTTGGAATATGAGCGTGACAGATATTATTTATGATTGTATAAATGTTTTAAATTATATGTACTTGTAAAAGTATATTCTGTAGATATCAAATATATATATATATATATATATATATATATATATTAGAAAATACTAATTTATAAAATTTAATCTTAAAAGTATAACTGTAAGAAATCTGTGTTTTTCATGAAAAATTTTTTTTTATATTGCTTGATTCATTTATTCCTCGCGGAACTATGAGGTTACAAGAAACTTTTTAATGCTGGAGTTCTGGGTCTCCTACGAAGTTGAAGGAGATGGAAATCTTAATGTGAATAAGATAGTGAAGATCAAATGTTGATAAGATTATGACGATCAAGATAACTAGATCTTTAGATAATAACATTCAAATTAAGTATTAAAGGAAAAAAAGTAAAATAACGAACAGTGGCAGTGAAAAGTAAGTAATAAAGTAATTAAAAAGTATGTACTTACTATTTTTTTAAGTTAATTTGAAGCTTATCTATTTGCTTGTCCATTTTAATAATAATAAACAAATATGTATATAGTCACGAATGTATGGGAATATTCAACATACAAAAATAAAGATTAAAAGAAGTTGGTATTATCATAATACAATGAAAGAACTACTGCTGTTCTCTGTGAGCGCTTTTTGTGTTGTTTATGATTTTAATGACTTTTATTTGTATTATACTTGGTTATTGTATAAAAGTTCTGCAAAACTAACAAATACTGATCAAGAATTCTACAGAGATTTTATCACTGCTACAAAGAAGGGTAATAAATACACCGTTCATTGTACACGGATTGTCATTTATTATTGAAGTCTTATGTAATAATATATTGTTAGATGCTACAAGACGCCGTTAGCAACACCCCCTCCATCAAATATACAAAGCAAAGCGTACGGCGCGCACGCACAGGCTTTTTTGAGACTTTGGGTCGAACAGACGTATTGCGTTAGGGATTACTGAATATCATTTTTGTGCATTGTTTTAATTATTTTTGTTAATTGTTAGACAATGTGTTAATCATTAGATTAAATATTTGATTGTGAATATTAGTAGGTAATAGCAGTATTTCTTTTTTTAAATTAACTTAAACCACTTCTGATTCCTAAAATCAGAAGTGGGATTCGAACACTGCTCACGGTTTGCATTTTGTGTTAATTTTTTTTCATATCCATAGTGGTGTATCGTAAGCCCTTTTCGTAAGGTTTAAATTTCACCTTCACTGTGGTAAGTGTTCATTATTCTTTTGAAACAAAGACGAGCTACGCTTACATCGTAACGTCCTATTGTCTATTTTGAATAACGTTCGTCCTATTGTCAATTTTAAATACCGTTATTTCATACTGTGAGACGATTTGAAATTTGTTTTATAAAAAAAAAAGTATCTTCGTGTTGCGTGGCAAATGAAAGTTGATCTTATTTTGTTATGATTGCTTAATTTTTTTTTTAACGTTACGTCTTTAATAAGCCTATTTTATTGACAAGTGTTTCTTTTGAGGCCTAGATCGCTTTATATACTTTTCATACTATTGACACCTTCGTGTTTTGATTATTTACTTTTTTTTAAATTACTTCGTTTTTGTACCTTTTTCGTTCCGAGTGTGAATATTATTGTTTTAAAGTGAAAAATACTAGTTATCCTAGTGAAACTCAAGGTCTCAAAGGGCATCTTTGGCATTGTGATTGTTTTACATCTAGATTTTAACATGGATCGACCCTCTCGATCCAAATCTCGTGGAGATCGAAGGTTGTATCGAGAAAGGTCAGCAAATCGTACCCGCGGGCCGTCTTCAGGTCGTACTCCCTCACTTCCACCTAGTACAAGGTATCGTACCCGCAGTCGTAGCCATAACAGAACCAGTGGTCGCTGCCATGCGCGTGATCGTGAACAGGACCGCAGCCGCAACCCGCATCGCAATCATATCCATAATCGCTACACGCAACAGAGCCGCAGTCGTAATCGTGAGTATAGTAACCACCAGTCTTGGCGTTCAATCATGACCCGTCTCCACGCCTTAGAATCAAACGCACTTTCCTCACATGTATCTGATCACCCGCCATCTACTAGGCCTATCTATGAGAACGGTACTGAGCAGATCGTAGAAGCTATCCATTCACTAAAAACCGTAAGTACACAGAGCTACTATGTATCAAATTTCGATCCTAACGTTCACGATGTGGAGTCATGGTTTGATGAGGTTGATAGGGCGAGGTTAATTAATCGTTGGGAGGATCACGAGTGCCTAGCTCGCATAGGTAAGTGTCTGAAGGGAGATGCCAAATTATGGTTGGACGAATGGGTCACCAGTGACCGCACTTGGTCCAACTTCAAGAAAGACTTCAAGTGCCTCTGCATCAAAAAGATAGACGTAGCTAACATCCTGTATGAAGTTATGTCTACCAACTCTAATACGTTTAGGACTTATGCGGAATATGCACGTAGATCATTGATACGTCTACGCATCGTTAAGGGGTTGAGTGAGGACCTTATTACGGCAATAGTGTTACGTGGTATCAAAGACCCACAGGTTACTACCGCTACCGCAACAAATGCGAATCTTTCTTCTAATGATCTGGTGAACTACTTATCGACGTTTGTGAAGCCTGAAGCTCCAGGAACTTCAACGCAGAATCGCTTAGCTTTATCGAATACCTCCAATAGATACCAAGGTAACAAACACTCTTTTTCAAATCCTAATTCAGCTGTTAAATGTTTTTTGTGCAACCGACATGGCCACAAACAGGCCAACTGTCCTCAAAGGGTGAAAGCTTCTGCCGCTGTCACGACTAGTACCACCGCGGCTGATCTGACAGTAAGTAAACCATCTGGTAAGCCTGGGAACAATAATATTTGCCTATTTTAGCCAGGTCACGAAAGGAGCTGAACCTAATTACCATTCTTATGAGCTCGAAACGTTAGCTGTAGTTAAGGTTCTTAAACATTTCCGCCACTATTTAATTGGTTTAAAATTTGATGTCATCACGGATTGTAATGCCCTATAGGCTACTCAGAATAAAAGAGATTTGTTACCGTGTGTGGCAAGGTGGTGGATATATTTACAGGATTTACTTCATGGATGCAGGTGCTGGGTGTACAATTTCATCATGTTACACCAGAAATGCATCATGCCAATGGATAAGTTGAACGTTACATTCGCACGGTACTCAACATGCTTCGCATTGTAGCTAATCATCGGAAGACTGAGTGGGCTAATGAGTTGTGGCAGTTGCAACTCATTCTGAACTTGACAAAACAGAAGACAACACAGACCTGTGCCTTAAATCTCCTGATTGGTCATGAGAGCGCCACTCCTGCGATCCGAACGTTGGTACGCGACATTTCCACTACTTCAGAGTGTCCAAATCGTGAGTCCAGGCGGGAAATCTTGAGACAAAGGACGGCCGAACGGTTATCGAGAAATCGGCTACAGCAGGATGCTACCGTTAATAGAGAACGTAGCTCCCCTCGTGTATTCCAGAAGGGAATTCGTTATAAAGTACTCGCAATCTCAAGGAAAACTAGATGCTGGTATGCGAGGTCCTTATACAGTCATCAATACTCTTCCAAACCATAGATACGAGTTGAAATTACTCGCTGGGGCCTATGGGAAGACTACATATGCAGCTGCCCAATTCCTGGTCCCATGGAAAGGAGAATGGACCCCTGACACCTGCGCTGCATTTTTCGAAGGCACTTATGTTATTTATCTTTTAAAGAAGATACCCTGTTTATGTATTCATGTTGTATTGAATATCTTATGTATCCATGTTGTGTTGGATACCCTATGTGTCTTCCATGTTGTATTGGAGATACCCTGTTTATGTATTCATGTTGTATTGAATACCTTATGTATCCATGTTGTGTTGGATACCCTATGTGTCTTCCATGTTGTATTGGAGATACCCTGTTTATGTATTCACGTTGTATTGAATACCTTATGTATCCATGTTGTGTTGAATACCCTATGTGTCTTCCATGTTGTATTGGAGATACCCTGTTTATGTATTCATGTTGTATTGAATACCTTATGTATCCATGTTGTGTTGGATACCCTATGTGTCTTCCATGTTGTATTGGAGATACCCTGTTTATGTATTCATGTTGTATTGAATACCTTATGTATCCATGTTGTGTTGGATACCCTATGTGTCTTCCATGTTGTATTGGAGATACCCTGTTTATGTATTCATGTTGTATTGAATACCTTATGTATCCATGTTGTGTAGGATACCCTATGTGTCTTCCATGTTGTATTGGAGATACCCTGTTTATGTATTCATGTTGTATTGAATACCTTATGTATCCATGTTGTGTTGGATACCCTATGTGTCTTCCATGTTGTATTGGAGATACCCTGTTTATGTATTCATGTTGTATTGAATACCTTATGTATCCATGTTGTGTTGGATACCTTATGTGTCTTCCATGTTGTATTGGAGATACCCTGTTTATGTATTCATGTTGTATTGAATACCCTGTTATGTATCCACGTTGTATTGGATACCTTGTATGGTGTAGATTTTCAGTATCGGCCAGTACTGAGAACTGCTGGGTAAACGCAAGTGCCCAGTGTATCATAACCTTACTTTTGTACCTATGTGAATATGTGCATGATGAACTCTCCTAACCCTATTTAGAATTAACAAAACTAACACTCTTAACTGTGTCTCACCTAAACGGTTGGTTTAGGTGATTACTATTAACACTAGTTGTGTACATTTTGACTTTAGATATGACTAATGACGAGGAGCCCTCGAGAACAGACCCAGCGCCGGGCCCTTCGTGTCTATCTGGTCTGCCTAGACTGTTTTCCGACTCCGAAGATGACGGGCCTGTCGGGGACGACAGGATATCAGGAGAGGCCGTATTAGATGCTACAAGACGCCGTTAGCAACACCCCCTCCATCAAATATACAAAGCAAAGCGTACGGCGCGCACGCACAGGCTTTTTTGAGACTTTGGGTCGAACAGACGTATTGCGTTAGGGATTACTGAATATCATTTTTGTGCATTGTTTTAATTATTTTTGTTAATTGTTAGACAATGTGTTAATCATTAGATTAAATATTTGATTGTGAATATTTGTTAAAATAAATAGCTGTAGGTAATAGCAGTATTTCTTTTTTTAAATTAACTTAAACCACTTCTGATTCCTAAAAATATCTTAAATTTCTATTAGTAATATATTATATTATAATATATTACATTAGTATTATATTAGTATAGTCGTTAATAATGTATTATATTCGTGAATTCAGAGATCAGAAAACAAACATATAAAATTTTTCTTTTGATAGATATAGTATAGATATCCCATTTTGCAAATATCAACTTTTTACATTTTTTCAACAAAGTTGAAGCTTTAAGTTTGTTTTTTAAACAGTGTTTTTGTTTGTTAATTTTAAACAGGAATAATGATATAACTATTTTTAGTCCAAACAAAATGACATTTTCTTCAGTGTTTATCTCATTGTAAAAAATAATGTTAGTTCAAATGCATTGCAATAAATAAAACAATTGGAATCTCAGAATTTCTTACAATCGGATTTTAAATATGGGACTGCTTTCAGTTTAATACTAATTCCAGCTCAATAAGGCTCTTAGCCTAACGACAACTATCAGGAAAACCTGTGGAACTCAGAATTATTCAACATCGCGGTTTTGGTTTAAGTATGTAAATAATAAATAATGTATAATAAATATATTAAATAATAAATTCATTCTGTTCAGGATGAAGTTAAATCATTAGAATAGTATGAAATTGTAAGGAGGGGATCTATGTCTGGTTTCCAGATAGAAATACTAATCTAAGCTTTTCGGGCATTTCAGTTCTCGATGGTTTTTGCTCAGACCCCAAGCCTGTAAATGCTGGAATACAGCAAGGCTGCGTGCTACATCCGACTCTATTACTTCTGCACATTACTGCATGCGAAAAAAAATAAGACCCAAGTTACCGTTATTACTGCAAAAAAATCCCACTCTTCGAGAACACTTCCCTCAATGCCTTGCTATCTATTGAGGCTTTGTATTTTGATGAATACTGGTCCTTTTCATTTACGAGTCTTGGTAACTTTGACGATGTAAACAATTTGTGTTAAAAAAAACTTTAATACTATACTGAAATATTTTTTGTTGATCAATTTGATTTGAAAATGGCTATCTATTAAAGTAATTTTAAATAAGACATATGTTCAAACTCTTAACGTAGATGCGGATAATAACACATAAACCTTCGTTATTATACTCATCACTTATTCGTATTCTAATTATAATTATTTATAAAAGAAAATAATCTTTTTTTTTTATTTTCATTTATCCGTTTTTCTATCACCAAGCTTTATAATATGTGCTAATCCTTGTACTACTTTATTTTAGTAAAAAAATATAGGACTACTTTATTTTGTATAAGTTATTTGAATAAGTTTCTTTAAACAATTATATTTAAATCCGAATAAATCCGAATAAATAGCTCTCCTCAGCAAACTGATAAATAATTTAAATGTTTTAAAAATTGGTAAAAAAAAACATTAACATTACAACTAATCTCAATTATTATGAAAACATCGAGAGAATTGTGTAGTTATGGACGTGTTTTACGAATCACAACATATAAATACACATTCTCATTCATAACTTTGATACACAGCATAAAGTAAAGGTTTCATAAACCATCGACACAGGATAAATGAAACCAACTTCACACGAGACTGAATATACGGTCTCGGCTCTTTGCCAGATACTAATAATAGCGGATAGGATATGAAACCCCTTGGAAATATTCATAACTAAAAGTTCTATGTAATATATCTATTTTAATATTTTATTATATATAATAAAGTCGCTGATATATAAATTTTTATTATGTGTATAATCTATTTTTGAGTATAATGTTTATTTAGCTAATATAAAAGTTTTTAGCTTCTACCGAACAATATTACTCGGTCAGTTTTCTAACTTTAATAGGCAAATGGAATGTATCGCTTCAATTATTCCAATGCTATGGAAATAACATTAAACCAGTAAAATTTTCATACGTATAATTTATAACTATATATATTCATGAACATCTAAATATTTATGTAAAACTATTTATCATTAGAATTAACAAAAATAACAATTATATGTATTAAGTACGATTTGAATTATGTGATAATTAAAGAGGAATAATTTAAATTACTGGATATAAAGTAATGTGGTACTTAAATGAAACAGGAGATAACAAGGTACCACATGATAATGTTTTTAACTTTATGTTTGGTTATTTACGCCATTACGAATATTGATAGTCTTTATCACGGAGATACTCAAACATTTATACCTTAACGATAGATCCTAACGCGTATAATATTAATCAAATACTATTTATTATATAACCTGTCATTGATGATAGAGACTCACACCGTGAAATAAAACATTTAATATTTCGAGGGTGTTATAGTATAATAGTTTTTGTCTGTATTGCAATTCCGACAGATAGGGCAATAGTAGCTATTAGCGCCGATTCATACAATGAATGAGACACTAGATTATCGGCTCATTTCGATTCTTAATTAAAAATAAAACATAAATAATGTGAGAGTACAAAACAACCTAACTTAAAAACATCCCAACTTTGAGGTTAATAGCACTATGCATAAATCCACGCTAAATATTTTGGTATCTTTCCATACTGGGTGACTTAATATCTTACTGCTACTTACGGCTGTTTACTTCTACAGGTTTATCTTCTTCAGCTTCATTATACTCGATTCATTTGATTTTCATGTAATTTTATAATTTAGTTCAATAGAGACATGTAATTTTTGTGTCTTTTACAATTTTTAAAAATGTGACTGTGGCTGGTTAGCCAGAGACGAAGCTTCTTAGCATTCCATGGATTCACCGTGCGGGTGCCGGGCCCATCGCGTTGCAGGAAAAGGAGCGCAAACAATGCCTGGGACTTGCGACCCGGGTGTAGGTTTAAGGGGCCCCTTTACTATGCGCATACACGCTCACCTTCACTGTTCACGCTCCTCTCCCTACCTAACCAAATATCGTAAGAACCTACTAAAGCTGCCTTTGAAATACGTTCCAGAAATGAACTGATGATCGTTCTAGAAAGGCCGAGATCCTTAAATAAATTGTAGAGAGATTTTGCTGTTATACCTCTCGCTCCTACTTCTACAGCGTACAAATTAACTATAAATTTATTCCTGATCAGTTCGTTACACAGTTCGTAATACTTGTTAAGCTTAAATGTATGATCTTTGGGTATGTTTGTTTCCCAGGGTACAGTAAGCTCCACAAGTATAACGCGCCTTAGTTGTTTTGAATACAGGAATAAGTCCGGCCTAGATGACGAAACACAAACATCCCCGGGGACTTTGTATTGCCTTTCATACGTGTCCATCATGAGAGTCCAATCAGGAGACGCGTCCAAGATGGAATAAGGTTTTAATTTAGATTTTTTGGACGAACCTGCCTTTACAAACTCTATTGATTTTTTGGTGGTTGTTATACCCCTCTGCGCTCTTGCTACAGAAAGACTAACCGCTTCTCGTATGATTTCTAATACTTTATCGTGGCGACGCGAGTATTTACCTCTATTTAATAGTACCCTACACCCTACTAGCAAGTGTTTCGCGGTTCCTACTGCCTCCCCGCAGATGTTGCAAGATTTTTCGGTGGCTTTGCCCCATCTTACTAAGTTACTTTGATCTGGGAGAGTCATTTGGAATGCATTAAGATAAAATTTTAATAATGCTGGGGACCAATCATGAAGCAGGGTGCGCCATCTCAAAGCTAGCGGAATACAAAAATCTCCTATGGTCACCCATTCATTTTGCAATTCTAGGCTCATCGCGTGCAACCGGTAATTATCGTTTTCATCTTGCCGAATAAAGGATTTTGTTATTTCTAAGTCTTGTTGTTTCCTACTTGATCCTAACCCTGATTTATTTGTTTGAGCACCTATCATAAATTGTTTATAGAATTGAAGTCGTGACTCTAGTTCTGCGGCAATTTTATCTTTTGGGAGAGACGTTATAGTATCATCGTTCGATTTTGAGATGATATGTCTTTTGGTCACTCTTAGGTGTTTATAGAGTTCCGATGGTTTCTTTAATTTTAACCCAAAATTGTGTCGGTCTCTAAATAAGGTAGAAGAGTCCGCTGGATGCGCTAGCCCGAGCCACGACTTCAATGTCTTTATGACGCTTGCATCTAACTTCAACAAAAGGGTCTTATTGATATCGTAAACGAGGAAAGGCCAATTTAGACGAGATGTTAAGTAATTATCGTATATCCAAGTCTTTTTGATGTTACTTATTGGTTGATTGTCTACCTTTTTTAGATCATTCAAAAAGCTATCGACTATTATATCTAACGATGGAGTGCGCCCTTGGTAATCGATTTTTTTGCCTAAGAATTTGAACGGAGCTGCGTCGGTAATTGTAGTAACGCACTTACCGCCTATTATAAGACCCGGATCGTAAGAGGTATATCTGGTGTTCCGCCTACCCAGACATAGACTGTAGCATTTATTTGGTTTTGTCCTCAATCCATCCGTCCAAGCACAGAAATCCTCCACAACATTTAAAAGTAGCTGACATTGTTTTGGATTACGTGTCAGTATCGCGAGATCGTCTGCGAATGCTAGTATGGATTCTGTATATTTATTGTTAAACTTGAACCGATAACCCCATTTCTTTTCGTTTTTAATTAATTTGTCTATTAAAATATTGATTACTATGTTAAATATTATTGGAGAAATACAACAGCCTTGAAATAAACCAATGTTGTAATTTAAGGGTTTGGAATGATTTTCATTTGTAATTATGGAAAATTTTAATTTTGAATAATATGATGCAATCATGTTACTAACTAACGTTGGAAAGTTATACCACCTTAGCGCGAACATCATCAGTTCATGTCGTACCGACCCGAAAGCATTTTCTAAGTCTATCCAACATACCGTTATTTGTCTTTCACCAATTCTGGCATCTTTAAGGCTTTCCGATAGTAACGTGTTATGTTCGAGGCATCCAGAAATGCCAGGCAAAAACCCTTTCTGGTGATTAGGCCCGAAATATTTGTTATTTATCATGAATTGCGTCATTTTCGTTTGTAAAAAGGAAAAAAATATTTTTGATATTGTGTTTGTAAGAGCTATCGGTCTAGTGTCCCTAGGATCCGAGACATTGTCACGTTTGGGAATGAGGACAAAAAGAGCATTTCCGAAAGTTACCGGTGTTTGTCCTCTTGACCAGATTTTACCGAATATATTCAATAGATGTTTATGAATCGACGGACATTTTTTATAAACTATATAAGGGATACCATCCGGACCTGGTGCTGACTTAGATGGTTTCTTTTTAATTATTTTATTGATTTCCTCCAAAGTTGGAGGGTTGGCATGAAAGTCTATGGAAGGACTCTCAGGTTTTCGTTCGTTGGGATCCCCATACAGCCTTTGATTTTTTGGCACTTCGTATGTGCTTTTATAATAATCAAAAATTTGCTCGTTGGTCAAGAGAAGCTTACCTTTTTCGTCTTTGAAAATGTTTTTGGAGTACTTAAAAGGATTTTTGTCAAAGTCTACTTCGTGTTTTGCCCGGTCAAAGCTATCACGGTTTTTTGTTATTTGTTGTGATATGCCTTGTATTAATTTAAGAATTGACCTTAATGCCCTAGACAGTTGGTGACTAAGTTGGTTGTCGCCCATGGCTTTGGCCCTACGAAGATTCTTTATGAGGTCTCTTTTTTTCCTTCTCATTTTCAATTTAAAACTGTTTTCTTTATTCTTGTGAGCATAACGATTCGAAGGTGGATAGTGCTCATTGAAGTAATCAAAAATAGTGTTTTGTAGTGTCTCTACTTGCGCGTCGAGTACCTGGTTTGAGCCCGGATGCTCTAACAGGTCCGCTATATTTTGGTCGTGTATTTTCCATGTTGATTGTTTAATATTGGGAATGCTAAGACGCGTCCTGATGGTCATGGACTCCTGGTGATTCGCATTAAATGGCTCACCATGGGATATATGAGGGTAAACTCTATCCGAAGTGATAACTGAAGATATTACCGGCGATTGCCGCGCTTCAGCACCATCGTGTGTTTTGAGATGTTTAATGAACCAGGCTCGTCTTTTGTAAATTTTCCCGCACGTAGGGCATTTCAATTCCGTTTTCGCGCCGTTTTCGTCGTTAATATCAACCGATGGACAGTTCTTCCGCCCCTCCTCTCGGACTGTCCCAGGGGTATTTTTCTTATTTGGACTTTTAGCTTTGAACGAAATTCCCGGGCTTGGCTTGCTAGGCCGTCGCCCTCGGCTGTCTTTCCAACAGTCATCTGTCTTTCCAGCTGCCATCTGTCTTTCCAGCGTCATCTGTCTTTCCAGCGTCATCCCGTCTCTCCGGGCTGTCAATTAAAATGAGACGAAGCTTCTTAGCATTCCATGGATTCACCGTGCGGGTGCCGGGCCCATCGCGTTGCAGGAAAAGGAGCGCAAACAATGCCTGGGACTTGCGACCCGGGTGTAGGTTTAAGGGGCCCCTTTACTATGCGCATACACGCTCACCTTCACTGTTCACGCTCCTCTCCCTACCTAACCAAATATCGTAAGAACCTACTAAAGCTGCCTTTGAAATACGTTCCAGAAATGAACTGATGATCGTTCTAGAAAGGCCGAGATCCTTAAATAAATTGTAGAGAGATTTTGCTGTTATACCTCTCGCTCCTACTTCTACAGCGTACAAATTAACTATAAATTTATTCCTGATCAGTTCGTTACACAGTTCGTAATACTTGTTAAGCTTAAATGTATGATCTTTGGGTATGTTTGTTTCCCAGGGTACAGTAAGCTCCACAAGTATAACGCGCCTTAGTTGTTTTGAATACAGGAATAAGTCCGGCCTAGATGACGAAACACAAACATCCCCGGGGACTTTGTATTGCCTTTCATACGTGTCCATCATGAGAGTCCAATCAGGAGACGCGTCCAAGATGGAATAAGGTTTTAATTTAGATTTTTTGGACGAACCTGCCTTTACGAACTCTATTGATTTTTTGGTGGTTGTTATACCCCTCTGCGCTCTTGCTACAGAAAGACTAACCGCTTCTCGTATGATTTCTAATACTTTATCGTGGCGACGCGAGTATTTACCTCTATTTAATAGTACCCTACACCCTACTAGCAAGTGTTTCGCGGTTCCTACTGCCTCCCCGCAGATGTTGCAAGATTTTTCGGTGGCTTTGCCCCATCTTACTAAGTTACTTTGATCTGGGAGAGTCATTTGGAATGCATTAAGATAAAATTTTAATAATGCTGGGGACCAATCATGAAGCAGGGTGCGCCATCTCAAAGCTAGCGGAATACAAAAATCTCCTATGGTCACCCATTCATTTTGCAATTCTAGGCTCATCGCGTGCAACCGGTAATTATCGTTTTCATCTTGCCGAATAAAGGATTTTGTTATTTCTAAGTCTTGTTGTTTCCTACTTGATCCTAACCCTGATTTATTTGTTTGAGCACCTATCATAAATTGTTTATAGAATTGAAGTCGTGACTCTAGTTCTGCGGCAATTTTATCTTTTGGGAGAGACGTTATAGTATCATCGTTCGATTTTGAGATGATATGTCTTTTGGTCACTCTTAGGTGTTTATAGAGTTCCGATGGTTTCTTTAATTTTAACCCAAAATTGTGTCGGTCTCTAAATAAGGTAGAAGAGTCCGCTGGATGCGCTAGCCCGAGCCACGACTTCAATGTCTTTATGACGCTTGCATCTAACTTCAACAAAAGGGTCTTATTGATATCGTAAACGAGGAAAGGCCAATTTAGACGAGATGTTAAGTAATTATCGTATATCCAAGTCTTTTTGATGTTACTTATTGGTTGATTGTCTACCTTTTTTAGATCATTCAAAAAGCTATCGACTATTATATCTAACGATGGAGTGCGCCCTTGGTAATCGATTTTTTTGCCTAAGAATTTGAACGGAGCTGCGTCGGTAATTGTAGTAACGCACTTACCGCCTATTATAAGACCCGGATCGTAAGAGGTATATCTGGTGTTCCGCCTACCCAGACATAGACTGTAGCATTTATTTGGTTTTGTCCTCAATCCATCCGTCCAAGCACAGAAATCCTCCACAACATTTAAAAGTAGCTGACATTGTTTTGGATTACGTGTCAGTATCGCGAGATCGTCTGCGAATGCTAGTATGGATTCTGTATATTTATTGTTAAACTTGAACCGATAACCCCATTTCTTTTCGTTTTTAATTAATTTGTCTATTAAAATATTGATTACTATGTTAAATATTATTGGAGAAATACAACAGCCTTGAAATAAACCAATGTTGTAATTTAATATTTTAACTATTTCGAAAAAAATCAAAATTGTTACAACTTTTTTATTACCCTTATTGGGACGTAACTTTTGCTTATTTGCTTAGATTGCTTACGATATGGAGAAGATAAACTCCTTGTGTACAGAGACGATGAGTAAAAGGTGAGTATGGAAGGAAAACACATACTGCGCTGACACCAAAGTTGGGATAAGGGCGCAATGATGTTGATGAAAAGATGATGATAATTATCCGAGAAATTTGAACGAAAATGTAAATACAAACAAAAAGTTAATTACCTATAGCACATTAAATCGCAAGGTCTATAAATCACAGAACATAAAGAATATGGAAGGCAAAAAACATTACCGTATTCCCAACGACGACCTATGAATTGTTAAAGCAGTGGTTAAAAGATTTGTAAACCATTATAATAACCAAATGCATTCTGATTAAGTGTGGTTATCAAGTATGAAAAACCATTTTAATGTAATTAAACAATTTTCTGCAGTGTATAAGATCGAGTTCAATTAAACACATATTTGATCCAAACTTAACTAATAAAAGTAAAAATCTATAAACAAATGACGCGATTGACTTAATGAAGATTCAAGGAGATAACCATTCGATCTATTAAAAATGGAACAACGGAAGTCCTTATAATATACCAAAAGTATCTTCAAAATCCTCCAAAAAGGCGTCTTAAATCCATTTTTTCAAATTTATAAGGTAATAACAACGTGCGACTAAACGAAACAATTATACTATATTTCACAGTGAAGACTTATTTTCTGCAAATGAAAATAAACTATGTTGATTGCAAACAAAAAAATATATACATATGTTTTATTCACAATATTATAAATGGCTAAAAAAGTCATTTAACATAATTTTTTACATTTTCAGAACTGATATAATAATATAATTTAATTTATTTAATTTACCTAATCTAATTTAAGATATGAATTTATGAATAGGGAATTTGGAACTGAACAATCGGAATGCGTCGCTAATGGCTCCATTATCACGAAAAATTCCCTGAATTACATTGTGAGCATTATACCTCGTTATTTGGATAAATATTTTTTTGTTAAATAATCAGAGTTACTGGTGCAAAGTAGTGGTAACTTTAATCTTTAGTAATTAATTAACTTGGTATACGATTAACACTTTTGTACAAATAATATATTAATAAAATAATTCTAAATACTACAGCAAAATATGTAAGTTTTTTTGTGAATAAAACCACATTTTAGTGTTATATGGTTTCTGATATCAGAATTGTAATTTACTGACTATGAAAAGGAATTACATTAAACTCCAAACAAAAGATTTTGTATGCGGTTTCTAAAATTAAACTACTTACTTTCTTAAATGGGTATCCCTATTAAATAAAGGGATACCTATACTAAATTATATTTTGTTTTATTCTTCAGATAAATCTCAATCAAGACTCTATAATAGCATTTATATATATTATTTAAATAACGTACTTTAAGAATATAGCATACAATTATAAAACGTATTGTTTTAAATATATTTCAACAGATTCGAGTACGAGTATGTTAATAATGATAAAAGGTTTTCTCTTATTCGAAGTTTCTGTGTGTGTGGTTGCAGTTTTATAACTTTTAGTACTCAAGTAAGTTTTATCTATACGAGATGTTTAACTATTTTATTTAATAATATTGTAAAGAACAACTGATCACATTTTTTTTTTTATTTATGTGTTGTAATATGTTTTTTTTTTTTTTTTTTTTTTTTTTTTTTTTTTTTTTTTTTTTTTTTTTTTTTTTTTTTTTTTTTTTTTGTTTGTCTCTGCTGTTAGCCCTACTGGCCATAACAGCGTCACCGGAGTAATGGACGGGTGCAGAGACCCGCCCTTGAAAAGGGGGGCCTGAAGGGCCCCAGGGGAACGCGCGTCCTGAGGGCGCCTCCTGTGAGGCTCGGACCACGGCTCAGGACGCCGTTAGGTGGGAAGCGAGGGTTGGATGTGGGTTAGAATTTGACACTAACGTCCTCCGACGGCAGAACGCCGGAGCAACGTGCCTGGATGGGGGCCTCGTCTTCGCCGGCGAAGACGCTGTGTGTGTGTATGTGTAGTATTTATGTTCGCTTTGCCGCTTTTACGTAGCGTTCCCTAACGTAATCGCGTCGTCCGGGTCGAAAAGTACCGACTTGGGTCTTCTCTTTCTGACTTTAGGAGTCTTACGGGCCGTGTATCCTGTGGCCTTAACCACCAGCGGGTTTGGGTGTCCCACAGCATTGTCAAAGTAGCTTTTGGAGAGCCCCTTGAAATACTGTGCGATCGTCGGTAGATTTTTAATATGCTCATTAATAGTTCCATACAATACAATACAATACAATGCCTAACCGGTATAGTTTACTTTGAGACTAAGAACTTACAATAAAATTATTATTTTAATAATTCCAAGAGTGTAATTTCGTCTGGTAGAGATTTGGTGTTATATCTGGCTTAGTTAAGAAATATTCAATATTTTATACAATAATGAACAACATATTTTAGTATCTTCTTTATCATTCATGATTATATTTTACACACGTTTTTAGGTATACGATTACTGCAAAGCATTAAGAAAATTAATAGTCATAATTCCAAATCGGTCAGTAATTAATTTACTATGAATTAGAAAGAGAAATAACGAGAAAAAATATTGTATAGATATTATTTCGAAATTTTTTTTTATAAATAATATATAAATTTCTTGTTATGATGTCGTCGTCAAATGGCTTCGAGCTTAAAAGTAACTGGACCAAAGAATTTTTCAATATCTTTCATTAGATTCTGTGAAGACTCTCGGAGCTAAAATTTGTTAATGCTGAATACAAAATGCTACAATTAAATCTACGTTGTACTAAAGGATATTTGTATGAAAATGTAAGTGTTATAATATAATATTTATAATCACATCATGTGTTGTTTGTTAAAACTATTTCAACATTTACAAAGATATGATACAAGTAATCGGATATACCAGGAAAGACCTAATTTTATATTAATAAAAATACATAAAATAAATATGTATACGAGTATATATTGAAATCGTTCAAAGTCTATTATTGGAACACGGAGTAACGAGTTCCATTTTCCAGCAGAAATCAAAGTAAAAATCATCCACTATCCTCGAGAGCCGAAAACCGTTTCAGTATTGTCGACATCACTACTAAAGTTAAATGTTTTACATATATGTATGTATATTTTTGTAAATAAAACAAAGTTTGACTATTAATTTAATTGATTTCCATATATCGATAACAAAGTCAATTTATAGAGTATAGTTATCGATAATATCTTTAACTGAAAATTAAATACATATATAAAATAAAATTGTACATAACATTGTAGAAATACTTATCTCAATTAAATGTATATAAATGATAATTTCATTCAATATCACTTTTAGATAAATTTCTAAAAGGTAAAAACCACAATTGATTATATCAATAATTAACTATTTATAAAGATGGACCATACTTAACGTCTTTCTTATCCTAGATAGAGGTCGGAAATTGCATACTCACATGTATGCAAAGGGTTAGACCTTGTACGTATTAAAATGGATATCACCTCTTACGACCTCTTAGAGATTGTACTTAAACCCTTAGTGAGCAAATCTTTCATTGGAATATTAAGCATTAAATTATATTTTTTATTACGCGCAAGTTAAAATTAAATTAAAATTAATTAATAAAAGTTAGTATTAATTATAAATTGTTATTATGTATAACAATGAAATTATTATATATAAATTATGAAATTATAATGTTAATGAAGCGGCCAGTTAAGGTATTTATATTACTATTCGAAGTCCTTAAATAAAATTAACCTAATTACCTGAAAAAATGAGTGCAGACATAATATGTACACACATTTAATTGAGTCCGTAATTTTATCTATTATATTTTTTGTAACGGTGTTGTATAACATTGATATTAATAAAACTCTTTAATCACTATTAGGCTTCGTGCCAAGAACATGTTCCCGTTTAAGCGTCATGTTGAAACGAACGGCGCTCTTAACGCAATAGTTTAATAAATAAAATTTAAAATTGTTTCTGATACCTTTAACAAAATATTACGGTCGTTAAGTAATAATTTATTTAGATTTAGGTTATAGCAATCAAGGAATAAATAACATCACAGAATCTTCAAAATTCACTCACAATATCTACAACACCTATCCAGCAACTATTTAACAATTAATGTACCTCAACTAACATTGTAATGTTTTTAAAATAATTATTTACCTTACTTTGTTTGGTAGTTTAATTGTTGTAGAGGTATTTGATGACGTTAGAGAATTTTATTATAAAATACGTTTTTTAATTTAAACTTTTATCGCATTACTATTTTGTGCTCGAGATAAAAAGGAGCCGAAGGTTACTTTTGATTCCCAAGCTTACTAAAAATGGTTTAGTCTAAAAATGATTTATAAGTAGTAGATGGAAAGGTTTTGAAATCTACTTTCCGAATTCGAATGTCCTTTTCTTTGATTATTTATATTTATTTTTAAGTATCGTATATTAATGAGATTCATAATCATTTCTTCTTTATCTATTGCTGGCGTCCAAGACATACCCTCAAGGCTTACCCTCACTTCGCTTGCATTGAGTAACTTTCATTTTGCTTATCGTGAAATAGTTTTTTTGACATCAGATGTCCATTGAATTGTTTGACAGTGTGTCATTATTATATTATATACGGAAGTGGTCAATGAATTATCACGTGAAATATTTTAGGATTTACTAATAAATTAAAGAAGCAACAAATCAATATGTGAAATAATATATGAATTTCATATTAGATTTTCCTGAACGTTAGGTAATTTTTTTCTATTCTCAATTTTTGTATTTAGTCAATAATATAAATACTAACTTCATATAAGAGACAAGAGCGTCAGGAAATATATTTGGACCTCAGCCATTCAGGCGCCCGGCGAGATATTTAGTACCCTTTATATTATTTCCCCTATAGTGTAGTAACCATAATGTTCGACCGCTAAGAGCGAGTTTGGTTTCCTGAAGGGAAGTTATTGGATCCACCCCGAGAAACAAAATTGAAATATCATTTAATCTTTACGTTTCAAACTATAGAGATTCGTTCATTCATAAATATCTTATCTATTCCAATATATATCTGATTATTTTCTGGAGCCGACCGTTCTAGAGGTTTTTGAGAAGTAACCAAAAACCTTTCTCCTGAATGTCTTAAAGGCTCTTTAGTCAATATTTATTGTTATTTTTTCTTTCTGCTTGTAAAAATATGTCGTTTAAAATTAATTAATTTATATTTAATTATAATTATGTAATGTTAGAGAACTTAATCTTTACTAATAATATAAATAGTAAAGGTTTTTTGTTTCTTTGTTTCTCCCGAGTAGGCTCCAAACCCACTGGACCGGTTTTAACCATTTTTCACTAATAAAAGCTTATTAAAAAATTATCAGAAAGTAATAAGGCTTTATTTCTTTCCAAAAAACTTAGACATATGCAAAAAAACAAGGTTATATTAACCAATGCGTAAAAAAGCGTTTTTACATTTAAAGAAATATTAAACATCCACAACATAATTTAGATTTTTTTTTACGTGGCCATACAAATTCTTTTAAAATAAACGTATTTCATCATCGAGACAATATCAAGTAGATAACTTTTTGTTTGTACATCATTAACATTTATCAATTCATTGAACAAATATTTTATAATTATTTAAAAGTTATCATGAATATAAAAATGCTATACACGAACCGTTTCGGCGCGCTGCGGTTTTTTGTTTTCTATCTACCTCCAAATTTAATGCTTTTGTGACTGTAGTAGTATCAATATAGAATTAAATCAACTCATTGACTTTATTTTCAACTTATTATTTTTTTTTTTTTTATTTTTATACAATAAGTAAGCCTATTCAAATTTCATTAAATCTGTTCAGATTTTCTTGTAAATTTATTATTTCGGGGACTGCTTAATGCATTTATAAAACAAAAATAGTTTTGTTACAAAAAAATGATTAGCATGGGCTTCTAATATTTTATTATATGTATTATATGTATATTATTATCAACAGAGATTTTGAAAATATCAAACAGAGTATTTATTGACTTATCCGATTTTATTAAAGAAATAACGGATTCATTGTTGAACTTACATAAAGTAGATAAGACAATTTAAGAACAACTATTTAATTTAAAACCAAATTTCAGAAACAATCGTTTGCTGTATTATAATAGTTATATCTCTATACAATATTCTGTATTTGTAGTAAAAATAGAATAAAGAAGGTATATACGAGTATATTCAGAAAGAGCAGTAGTATCTTCTAAATCAGAAGACTACATGAAAGGTGTCTTAATTTACTATGTTTATGTCCAATATAAGATAATCCACTACAAAGAACTAATTATTTTCTCTTATGGCATTATTGGCATATTGGCTTATCTCGTGGCAAAGTATAAACCTGGTGACGATGATTATTCCTTAAAATTGGTATATAAAATGAAAAGTTCCTAATAAAGAATTCAACAGATTTCCTTGAACTTTTCATACCTGCTGTATTATACAAGGCAGAGTGTAAACAACTTATAAATTATCCAAACAACTACCAACTTAATAACTTTCACATTTTCGCCAAATATAGTAATTAGTATGAACAAGTACAGAGCATATTGAACGGAATATAAAAAATACTATTCTCATTTTCTTACATAAACTGTAGTATACCTAAATGTGGTTACCTAAATCTTAGCGGTAACAAATTAAATTCAGACATGTTTTGAAAATTGTGTACTAACTACAATTCAATTATAAGATTTCATTTATCTTTCCAGTCTAGGCCATTATGTTAAGCCTTCTTACTTTTGGGGTTATCAGAGACATAATTTTATTGAATTCTAACCATCGCTGAAAAAATTTGACATTCGGAATATGGAGTTATGAAGATTCGTTTATTCTTATAAAACAAAGCTGCGTGGATCAAAAGAACACAGATCTTAACAAACCTTGATTGGATTACAAGCGTCTTACAAAGTGTGAATCACTTCCTATTGGAAAATGTGCTACAACATTAAAAGCCAGCATTGAAGTGGTATTTTTATATTGAGATCATGAATAAAGAATAAACTCACGTTTTGATTAAACTATTTCATTTTCAATATCCCCGTTATTTTGTTCATTTCCTTAAAAAACGATAAGATATTTGGGAAAAATCATTCTCTAGTAACTAAGATTTTTATCTGTTATCTGTGCGTTTGTACGCGCTTATCTCTGGAATGAATTACCCAATTTGAATGCTTCCAGGCTTGTGCTGTGGCAACCTTCGCTTAAGATTTTCTGTTTAATTTATTTAAATCGGTCAACAAAAAAGTTTTACGTTTCATAGAAATCTTAATAAGATACAGTTTTATCAAATAGCCTGAAATTTTAGATAAGTATATAATTCAGGTTTGTAACTTATAATGATTAAATGTCAGCCATTTCAAAAAGAAAAAAAAAATGTAAATGTTGTCATGGGCACAACTAGTAATAAGTCTTACCAAAATATAACAAATATATCATCTCGTTATTGCTCCTGAAATACTTCTAAATGCTACGTGAGTTCAATTGCGATTGTTAAATAGCTCATAAATCTGACGGTTATGACATTTCTATGTTTTATAGCAGGCTCTAAAAATTCAGAGTTTTTATATATTTGAAGAAACTAAATTTCGTTTATAATTGCATTGAATGTACACTCTATGTTTTATAGCAGGCTCTAAAAATTCAGAGTTTTTATATATTTGAAGAAACTAAATTTCGTTTATAATTGCATTGAATGTACACACTGCTTTGTTAACTGCGTTCGAAACAGTAACAATTAATAATAATATTTGTCTTAAGTGATCCTGAAATAATTAAATGTATTGTTATGTGCTTAAATGCACTTTGAATAAGTATTAAGAAATCAAAGTCACACTAAGATTACAGGACACATAATTTAATCCATAATACTTATGAGATACTTAAATCTATTATCTGTACAATTGAGCGCCAGGAGGGTTGTGCACAAGGTATTAGGTGGCTGATGCCCTTCCACATCCAGAATAGCTAGTCATCGGTTCATTGATTCGAACTTAGATATCTCATGGGTTGCCTCAAGACCTCTTCAAGAAAAGGCGTTTCGATAGGCCCTTGGACTAAACAATAAACTAACACAAAAGTACGATTATAATACACGTCTCAATCGCATTAACAATATCTCAAAGCCATGTACAATAGCGGAATATTATAATTATCCAAATGTCGGTAAATTGATATTTTCAACTCGTTACTAGTACACGACCACTCACATAGAAATTATTCTTAAAATTATTCTAATAACTTAATATAACAATATAATACTACTTGCTAACTATTTTTAAATAAAGTTAAAATTAAATTAAAAAGATAATAATACGGAGACTCGTTGGGGATCGAACTTGCGTCGACCGGCTTAACTAGTGAATTCAATCCGGCACTTTAAACACAACACCAATTATATGTTAACAGATGTTTCGAATTACTTATAATAGTCAAACATTTTTACCATTACAGTATATGTAGCATGTAATAAGAGGTTTTATAAATAACTAGCAGAATTGAGCTGAAAATTATTCTATCTTTTAAGTTAGGTCAAACTGTATGTGGTGTGTAAATTTATTAAAATCGGTTAAGTAGTTTAGGAGTCCATCGTGGACAAACAACGCGACACGTGATTTATATATATTAAGATTACTGGTGGATTTTTTTTATCATTTAATATTTTAAATTATATGATAAATAAATCGTAAAATTATCCTTTTTTTAATATGTTACTTTATCATTTTAATAAGATGTTCATAATTAAAAATATTTGTTGGTTTTACTAATACATATAATGAAAGTAAAACTCAAAACATTTAAATTTTGAAAGATATATAGATATATAGAATTTTAATCATGAAAAATGAAAAATTAATACACTTTTTTTAATAAATACAACAATTTTTATACAACTCGGCAGACTTCGTTCTGTCAAATAGATTTGGAATGTGGCAGTTTATATTTCGACCTTAAGATGTTTTTACTCTGCTGACCCTCACATATAGCAATATCATTATGGTGACGGTTCTGTTCAGGAGAATTAAAGAAAAAGGCCAGCTCGGATGACCTAAGTATCTTCGCTTCCACGAACTTTGGCCACCCTTTTGAGAAGCTCCTAAAAACTCCGACTGGGATGTCTTCCAGAAGGCTTCAAACTAAGAGGTGACCATAAGGTTCAAACCTGATTGAAAAATAATCTAAAGAGATAGTGGGAACCTAAAGGTGACAAATATTTATAAAGTGGGTGCTTCAATGACAAAACATGGAGATAATTAATTAATTATTACTATTATTATTAATATAGGGTTAATAACCTATGAAATAAAGAAAAATGAAATAAAACGTATATAAGTATTTTCAGTAATCGCGTTATTGTAAATCAAGTGAATCATAATTATTAACAAAAATCTGTTTTATTTTTATTTTAGTGCTTTATGATACACAATGTTTTTTGTTTGATTACCTGGTGAATATACAAACAAATCTGATGGTTTTCCAACACGGGAACAGGCAACATACAATTGACCATGTGAGAAACATGGGTTTTCTAGATTAATACCACAAATACCTAATGATTGTCCCCGGGGACTTATTTATGGTCATAGCAAAAGCAAGCCGCACTGGAAACTGTAGTCGTTTAAATTCAAATGGTACATCAGTCGGAATCATTGGGATGCGTGGTATCAAAACGTCTTCTCCTTTATACTTTCCTTTAATTATAGTTGCTTCTATCACGTTGTTCAATAATTTTTTTATCGCTAACCGTGTGCCGTTGCAAAGACGCGGTTGGTTGATATTTCTCAACATTATAACTACCGATCCAACCTTTAATTGAAGATTGTGAGGTGGTAATCCTGGTAAATTCAGCGAGTTTAAAAATTCAGGCGGATAGTTGACATCATCTTGGTTAGTAGCCGAATCAACTGATTTATATGTCTTCAATTCGCCTGTAATTTGTTCTTGAATTTTGAAATTTAATTCACTTACATCTATGTTTTTTGCAGCCAATATAGCCCGTTCGCTCAAGCAATCATGGTTTCTATAATTTTGAGTAACATCTGGAAACACCTTTTGAATAAGTTCATCTTTTGACCTAGTTAACTGACAAAAACTTTGAGGAAAGTTAATGCAACCAGTCAAGGTGTCTATAGGAAATTTGCCATTACCAATGTCAATGAGTTGTTTAGAGAATATGTCTCCAGATTTATCATTTTGCAACTTGACATGCATATTCTTGCTTAAGTGTAATACCTTCACATGTTTCCACAAATTGGAGGACTTTAAACATGAATTAAGTTCATCAGCTGGCGTTGATCGTGGAATCACTGGCAATGTTTGACGAAAATCTCCTGCTAATAAAATCAGTGCACCACCAAATGGGTTATGATTGCTCGGAGATCTTGTAAGGTTCTATCTAAAGCCTCCAAAGATTTTTTATGTGCCATCGTGCATTCATCCCAAACAATCAATTCACATTGCTGCAAAACCTTTGCCATTGCAGAGTTCTTCGAAATGTTGCAGGTTGCATGTTGCACCTTCAAGCAAAGTTTCTGCGATTCCCGACGAAGCGAGTGCAAGTACAATTTTATTTTGTGATCGAATTTTTGCTAATATCAATGAAATCAAAAAAGTTTTTCCTGTACCACCAGGTGCATCTAAGAAGTAAATCCCTCCTCTTTTATCATTTATTACTTTCATAAGTGTATCAAATACATACTTCTGTTGTTCATTCAATAGTGAAAGATTTGTTTGAATTAATTCTTTCAAAGTGTTGAGATCATATAGTTTTTCTCGGTGCAACTCTTGGTTAAAATAATAGTTTGTTTGACATCATCAAGCACATGTCCTCAATTGAAATCAATGCTTCATTGTAAATTTCTTCGCTTATTTGTATATTTGGATTTCCCCTTCTAATCATATCATCACACATATTATCTTTGTACTTGATCCACATATCTTTTGGGTTTGATGGGAAGCATGTAGATATGATTATAGAAAACAATGTTCGTATTTGATGAGCTTGTGATGATATTACAGCATCATTGAGAGTTTGATCCCAATGAGCATCATTGTCTAGCAATCGCAAACGTTGGCAAGCTTCTCTTTACGATCCACACAAATAACCATTTACAGTTCGTACATGTTGGAACGATGTTGGGCCACGTACATTGACTAATAGCAGTCGTAAATAAAAACATTCATCATTGCTTGGATGTACTGAATAAATTCGACCAATCGCATCGGTAGAAAATACATCTGGGTATCCTGTAACTGGTTTTCCTTGTTTACGTCGTATAAATCTCCTTAAGGATTGATTCCAAGTATAATATTTTGGCATTTCAGAATATAACAATGTTTGAGCAAAATCATCGTTTTGACATATCTCAAAAAAAAACTGGTTAATGTAGTAGATGGTGGCTGTAAAGCTCTTTCTACTGCGTTCTGTGCTGTAAAATATACTCTTTGTCCATTTTCTAAATGCACAGCTAAATGAACAACAGTAGGGTGTCTTTCGTGAATAGGAAAAGAAAATATTCGCCAAACTGCTTCATTACTACTAACATAGCGACCCATTTGGTATTGGGTAACTTCATCATTGGAATTCTCTGCATTAATACCAATCACAGCCATATCACTCCCTTTGGTTACATATTTGCAAATGTATTTAATAGATTTTACTGAATGGCAAGATTCAACGTTGATGTGCGCTTTGAAGGTCTTTGATAAAATGGGTGAATATGGAACAATCCAGCGATTATCTATTTCAATATCTTGTTGATTTAATTTGACAATTGTTGATCTTCCATTGTCTGCTGTCGATCGGCGACGATACAAAGGATAACCGTCATTACCAGTGATTGTTTCAGATATTAATGTCCGTGGATATCGCTTTGAACATTTACCATCCACCATACACGGTGAATTTTGATTAAGAGTTCCACTGGGACCATGTATCATGTTTTTAATAACTACCTCATGCAATCCAGGATCTACTTCTACATTAGGAATTTCAGCTGATATTACTGCATCAACTTCATTTGGCCTTATCTTTTCAACTAACCAAATCAAAATGTGTGCATGTGGCAATCCCCGTTTCTGCCACTCCACAGAATACATCCAGCAGCGTGTCTCTCCAAACACATAATGTTTCACAATGAAATCCATCAAAGATTTCAACTTTTGTCTAAAGACTCTGGCTGTAATATCATGACGATCAATAGGTGATTGCCCAAGGAATAACTCCTGCTTGATTTCTATCCAGTGTGGATTGCATGTAAATGTGATGAACAAATCTGCTGTACAATAATGACGAACATATGACATGGCATCTTGAGCATATTCATGCATATGTCGAGGACTTCCGATGTATGTTGCTGAAAGAATAGTCATCCGACCAACATTTGAGTTTGGTCTGATTCAACCTGATGAATGTTAATCTCTCCGTCTCAATTTTGACATACATGTCTACAACATACTTGTGATATAATGGCCGACATTTGAGTATGTGATTGTCTTCATTTTCAAGAATCATAAGGCGGTAGGAATAATAGTTCATTGAACTGACTTTTTTGTTGGTTTCGGAACCTGAAAATAGATTTTTGTTTTCATAACATTGAAAATTAAAAAAATTATAATATAGTGACTGATAATATATCTCTATAGCTAAACTAATATTTTATATTACCTGTAATGGGATTTATCATCTTGTTTGAAAAATCATAGCCATCTTCATCTTGCCAAAATATAATGGGATATTGCAGTGCGTCATATGAGCGGTGTGTTTCCTTTATACGTTGTAATTGATCATTCCGACGATGTAAAACAATATCAAGGGATTCCAAGTTTTCTCCAACTATTACGATGGCAACTTCATCAATAGTTGGTGCATTAAAACGTCTTGCATGTTGGCCAACAGGTGTTTTATCAGCTCTGATTACAATTTTGTGATTATCAGATGGCATCAGATCCAGTGCAGTTTTAAACAACATAATCAATTGATTGTACTCATGAAATAAAGTTTGTAATTGTTCTACAATAGACCTCTTTACTGAATTGTTATTTGAACAACGCATATCAATTTCTTGTGGTAAATTGCCAATGAAATAAATTTGCAGAAATTTGTAATTGCTATCTGATACTGGTAACAGTGAACCTGCGCTATGGTATAGTTCACCTTGTATCTGTAAATTTAAAAAAATGATTTTTGTCAAATATAAATAATATTTGTTCGTAAAAAGTATATCTGTCTCCTAATTTGAATCCCCAATATATAATTGATATGCTTAGGTATGTCAATATGTAATAATTAGTTGTAACTAATATCCATCATCAAATAATTATATTGTGTTTGAAAATAATAAAAGTATTGCTAATACTGAATCACCAAACAATATTATGACTAAGTAATATATTTCTTGGGGATTAAGGAACTGAAGGTTAATGACACACCTTTACTTAATTAACAGGAAATTTTGTTCACTAAAATAATAATGATTAATTTCTATAATACCTACCTTAAAATTTGGCATGAAATTTTCCCGAACTACGTTTGTTGCCCCAAATGACGTCATTTGAAAGCAATTGTTATATTGTTGGATATTTAACAAAAAGTGTATGGAATCTGGTTCTATTCCTGAAACCAATGAGTACAACGGCTCTGGTAGTAGATCCAATGGTATCAATTTCACTTTCCCATTTGCGCAACCCAATCCATTGGCTTCATTTGTCTTACAATGAGAGCTAACCAAGTTTATAGATTCAATAGTAAAACATTGGTGGTTACTGTAGTCAATTGACAAATCATAATTGAAAGCAGCTCGATTCAAACTTTCGGGATTATTGATTGAATCTCTCGCTCTCGCTTCCCGCGTTCGTGATATACGAATTCTTTCACGTTCTTTTCGGTCGTCACGTTCTTGTGCAGTATGATAAGATCGGTAATTAGTTTGGTTTGTAGCATTTCGGGTTCTTCTACCTAAATTACTTCGTCTTATAGGAGGCATAATCGAATATACTCACCTAAATTATGTCACATGCAATAATTATTAATCACAGGTATTAAAACACTTTGCACAAAACACAATATAAAACAATCAAAATTAATTATTAAATATTATAAACGCTTTTTAACGCGGTTTCTTTGACAGATGCAATGACGTGAAAACTGATGACAATTTATGTCGCATTCCAAAACTAAAACAAAAGAAAGAATATTCCAAGGCCAATCAAATCTATAGCTCTTAAATTTTTTGACTTTTCAATTTGGTCGGGTTCACGATATTATCACTTTTGCGTGAACCTGCACATACATATATTTGATTGAATTTGAACTTTGTGGAGAGACAATAAAGCGCAAATTGACTCTTCGACGTTAGCAACATACCTAAATTGTTTAGATAACAATGAGTGCTTGTAATTTAATATAAACTTTATTGAATAACAATACAGTTCAAATTGGCTCTACATTTAGTTATTTATTCTATATTTAAAATATTTGTATAGGAAAAAGAAAAGGGCTCTTTTAGGGTTTTCCTAGAAATTATTCGAATTTTTCTCGCCGTAAGAACCATCCTTGGGCTTCAAGGAATATTTAAAAAAAAGAATTGTTAAGATTGGTCCATGCGTTGTTGAGTTGTGCGCTTACCAACACATTTTGCGATTCATTTTTATATAATAGATAAAACTTATTACAAGTTTTGGTATATAGTAGTACTAGCATTAACTGAATGTAGTCGCTTTGTTTTAAAATTCAATATATTTTATTGTAGATATAACAAGTTATTAACATCTAGACAGCGGTACATTCTCATTCAATTGTGAATTGTTTGAGGTAGTCACAGTGTTTATTTGTTAGAGGTTTGGAGGTTGAAGCACAAAATACGTCTTCATTGTTATTATATCTATTTTTCTATATATAACTTATGGAATCAACATTACCATAAGGATTTCTTTTGTAGTTTAAGTGAGCTCCGATTTTTATTATAATAATTTTAGTATTTCAGTCGTGTCATCATAATTTGTAGCTGATTGTCATAATCACTATTTAAAAGCAATTCTCATTAACCCTTAATTGTTGCTACCATTCTAATGGTTATAAATGACAGCTCCTAGGAATATCCAGTCTAGATTTATAGTAGATTTATACAATTTATTATATTCAAGACTGTTTAATTTTATTCATCAGAAATAATACGTTTAATTATAATGGATTTGTTAATAACTTATTAAATGTTTATTTTCCAGTAAAGGTACAACAGTCCGGACGCATGGACGCGATGGCGATCATTTATGAATATAAATTGACCCATTAATTTCTGAGTCATTTTCACTTTTAACAAAAAGTGAATAAGTTCGTCCATTAGCATTTACTGACGGACAGGTGGAAGTGAAAGACGTCTAGCAAGTCGATAATTAATTTGAATGTCAAACGGCTAATGATCGCCACTAGAAGCTCTTTTCAATTTGAAAGGTAACTTCAATGTATTATTTTTTAAATTAAAATTTTAAAATAACAAAAATGTTGTTTTTTTTATTTAATTCTTATTTATGCATTTCAAAGCAGTCGAAAGATTTTTCCATAAAACTATATTGAACCTTATAATTTCGAAGTCAGAAAACAGATTCCTGTGGGATTAAGCAAAAAATAATATTTTTGGAGAGACTAAAAGTTACCAAAAAGAAATAAAACAATGACATTTGTTACTGTTACACAATGGTCTTAGCGATACAAGAGAATACGAGATGGTTTACATTAATCAGGTTTATGTTTCAGTGATTTAGGGATTATATAACAGTAAGTAAATTAAGTAATAACTCTTACAATAAAATAAAATATTTTTAGGTAATGTTAATTTTATAATCCTGCAACATTATTTATTACAGGTCAAAATTTTGCAATTTGCATTCTAATTGTATTCGAAGTATAATAATATTATATCTAATTTATATAAATTTATATATTATATTAATACTATTACAGAAAATATTTATTACATCACATTTTATTACTATTGAGCAACGTATTTTATTTTACCAAATTAAAATTGCTGTTCTATATTTGTATCACCGATACATAAGCACCAACTTATAAGACACTTCTAGCTTAGAATGATAAAACGTTCTTAAAATTTTAGATATTTTATTTAAAAAAAGGGTGAAAAAGGAAAAGGTTAATAGATTTAATGTTCGATTTCAAATAACGTGTGATATAAAAAGATAAATAAAATCTTCAGCGTTTCAAATAATGACACCTATTTTCATATTAAAAATCACGAATCAATGCTTATATTTTGTAAAGAAGGCTACTATCATTTTAGGAATCAAAGTTTTCGATTATAATCAATCGTCGATAATTGTCTACAACTGAAGGGTGTTGTAGTTACTCGTCAGTTGAAGTTAATCAAGTCAAACTGGTTTGATTATGATTAACGACTGAACCTTCACAATGATTAATATTAAAGCGACGCTGTATGACAACTATTGTACCCTCTATACCTCATAGCTCATAAATGTCAACTTTAGTTGTCGTGTGAACTGTTTATGTTGACAACTAGAACAAGAACAAGACAAATAGAGATATATAAGGAAGATGAATTTGAATCGTTTCATTAAGCTAGCACTACAACAAAGTATCAGTCAGTCAGGTGAGAGACCATATAATTATGGAGCTGAATTAAAATTTGTGGAGCGTAGTGATATAAAATTTTGATAAAGAACATTTTGACAACCACTTTTTTTTTGCTTATCACAAGATAAATAAAATAAGCTATTTCCTTCTTCAAAGTTTCACTATATACTTCCATTCGTATTTGTTTGCAGGTGTAATATTAAATCTTTGGAGCCGTTGTAAATGTGAGCGCCTTTTACAATTATTAGTTATTGTAGTCTTATATTCCTCTGCCTGCTTTTTTATATTTGAATGTATCTCTAAATAGTTTTGTATTTTTTTAAATTGTTTTCTTGTTAGGCTTGGGTTGCAGGATATAGATTATCTAGTTTTTGTTTTGTGTTACACAGCAAATATTCTTTTCAATTCAGTTATAAATTTTTAAATTTTTTTGATTTTTCCACTAAAACAGAACATGGCCATTGTGCTTGTTACTTTTAAAATATTTTTCCATTTTACTTTATAAAGGTTATATGATATTAAATATATAGTGAGTGGTGCCTATTGTATGAGATTCACAATACTACGTAGCTTTTATAATATTATATTTTTCTTGAAGATAATAAAGTCATAAACATGTTTAACAGGGTCAACATTTAATAATACAAATAAAATAAATAAAATATAAATAGGAGATAATAATAAAATATAATATAATAAGACAGTAAAGTATTTTTATTCGAGGAACTACTTTGATAGTGATCAGTAGCGTTTTCATTAGCTTACCACTTTTTATACTCATTACTACAGTCCATTCGTAGGTAGTAAATAAAATATTGTAATATTTAACACATAGAGTATGTAGGAAAAAATATTGAATTAAGAAAGTATTTCATAAAAAAAAATATCACAAAAAAAATATTTAAAAAAAGTAAACTTTTTCCTTTATCACCATTACAGTGACACGTAAAACGAGTAAAGATGTGTATTGATCAAGTATGGTGACGCAGCGGGTGGTTCAGAGACCAAGCGATGTATCACGAGGAGAGTGAGGTGATATGTTTGTATCAAAAACAATATATTACGTTGACTACATAATTTATGTTCGTTCGAACAACACATTTTGGCCTAACCAATTTAAGTTAAATTGGTTAAGCCAAAATGTGTATCATACATTTTGGCTTAACCAATTTAACTTAAACCAGTGAAGATGCAAATACCCAGGGTATTTCCCGAACGAACTTTGACGAAATTATAAATGTTAATAAAAAAAATATTGATTTTTAAGTAAAATGATTATTATTTATTGAAGAAAATGTTAAATACATGTAAACATATATTTATAATTACTAAAAAATTACAAAAAGTGTGATTAATAATAATACAAAATTGTAATATAATTAAATATGAAAATAAAGTTAAAAAGAAATTCCCTACGAATTTTCAGGACTTACATCCATATATCCATCCATCCATCCATCCGAGAAAAGAGAAAACAATACAGAACGAACAAAGATCGTTCGTAAAAAGTTGTCTATTACAATAATTTGATGACTACTGAAATAATAATATTAATAATATTAGAAATGTTATTAGGAAGATATTTTTTATAACATCACCTTAAGAGTTTATAAATAGTATTTTGGAGGGATGGACATATGTTAATGATTTGAATTTGTTTAAATTTAATGAAGCCGAGATAATAATGATGTAAAAGAAGTTCAATTTCTGTACTGCGCTCAAACTAACAGTTATCTGTTTATAATACGGTTCCTATTTCTTCAAAATAATAGTGTTTTAAAAATAAGGTTTAGAATATAAAAATGCTTATATAAAAATGCTTAACAACTTAACGGATTTTGACAATAAACTTATATAGTAAAGTTTTATGTTCAACATGGGATGCTTTATTTAAAAAACTTTCTCTTTCACACAAATACGTTTGTAGTATAATTACAATTAAACCTAAACTTCTTGAATTTGTATACCTGCTAAGTGTTGTTAAATGTTTTCTTCTCATACTTCTTGTTTAGCAGAAATACCGAATACGTTATGTTATATAAATAAGTGACTAGACCTCCTTGGCTTCTTACTAGGCTTCCTTCCAATTACCTTGTGAAATTGAAATTCTCTTATAATAATAATAATAGATGTACTGCTTATAAATATCAAATTGCTATAGAGCCATATATTATTGAATATAATATAATAAACGTGTAGGAATTTCGGGTCAGTCATTAGATGAAAAGCAAGTTTAATGAGGGTAGATACATTTTATATAATTAATGGAAAAAGTCAGTAGTCAGTCAGTTATTATATCATCAAAATAGTTCTCACCGCCGCCCATGAACACTTGCAACAACTAATTACCTTTATAAATACTAATAATTATATTAGAATTAAATTGTTTGACCCAGAACATTCAACAAGAAAAAATAGAAAGATTGAAAGACATTGGTATTATTATAACACAATGAAAGAACTACTGCTGTTCTCTGTGAGCGCTTTTTGTGTTGTTTATGATTTTAATGACTTTTATTTGTATTAAACTTGGTTATTGTATAAAAGTTCTGCAAAACTAACAAATACTGATCAAGAATTCTACGGAGATTTTATCACAGCTACAAAGAAAGATAATAAATACACCGTTCATTGTACACGGATTGTTATTTATTATTGGAGTCTTATATTACTAGGAGCGCCAACCCAGCGCCAATGTCAATTTTTCGCGCGAATTTTTTTCCCGTTGACTTAAATGAGATATAAGTTTTTTGACGATTATTCCTGAAGGACATGACATTTTTCAGTTTTGTAAACCATTACCTAATGTGTGTCTTTTCGCTTGCAAAATTTCATAATTTTCCGTCAAGTAGTTTTCGAGTCTATTCGTGACAAAGAATGTGAAAAAGTCTCCAGAAGAACGCTCCGCTCGCTTCGCTCAATAATATATATTGAATTCATAATAGTAATATAAAACATTAGTATAATCGGTAACAATGTATTATATTAGTAAATTCAGAGATCAGAAAACAAACATATAATATTTTTCTTTTGCAATATGGGACATCCCATTTTTGTAGATGTCGACTATTTCCATTTTTTCAGCAAAGTTTAAGTTGTTTTTTGAATAGTGTTTTTGTTTGTTAATCTTAAATACGAATAACTATTTTTAGTCCAAACAAAATGACATTTTCCTTAGTGTTTATCTCATGGTAAAAAATATTATCGGTTCAAACGTATTTTAATAAATAATACAATTGGAATCTCAGAATTTCTTACAATCGGATTTTAAATATGGGACTGCTTTCAGTTTAATACTAATTCCAGATCAATAAGGCTATAACGAAAGCTAACAGGAGAACCTGTGGAATTAAGAATTATTCCACATCTCGGTTTAAGTTTAAGTATGTAAATAACAAATAATTTATAAAAAATATATTAAATGATAAATTCATTCTGTTTATTTATTTAGTAACTCCATATTAATATACATACTCTTGTCCAATGCTTCGCTCGCGCCTACTCACTTTATTGTTTGGTAAGTTCCACTTTTTACTCTCGATTTTATATGTTTAATTATCGCCGATCGCATCACACACACGAATAACCGATTTAGATGTTATTTTTACAAAATACTATTCTAGGTTTTATAGATTTGTATTGTCTTACATTTTCGCTACGGTTTATTCTTAGCATATTCTTATTTATATCAAGATCGGTGAAACGGTTCTTAAATTAAAGAAAGACACAAAACACTTTCTAATCAAGCTGACGTTATTAATAACCTATTACATATTTGGCTTCAGTTTTGATGTTGAGTGTAACCAAACACGTGCTTACTACGACAAGTGCTCTATATTACTTGAATTATTTTGTAAACAAGAATGTTATATTAGGGAGAACATAAGCATCAACTTATAAGACACTTCTAGCTTAGAATGATAAAACGTTAGAAAAATTGTACATATTTTATTTCATTTTATTAAAAAAAGGGTTAAAAGGGTTTATGTTTAATGTCCGATTTCAAATAACGATAGTGTGAAATAAAAATATAAATAAAATATTCACTGTTTCAAATAATGCCACCTATTGTCATATTAAAAATCACGAATCAATGCTTATATTTTGTAAAGAAGGCATTTTAGGAATCAAAGTTTTCGATTATAATCAATCTTTAATAATTGTCTATAACTGAAGGGTGTTGTAGTTACTCGTCAGTTGGAGTTATTCAAGTCAAACTGGTTTGATTATGATTAACGACTGAACCTTCACAATGATTAATATTAAAGCGACGCTGTATGACAACTATTGTACCCTCTATACCTCATAGCTCATAAATGTCAACTTTAGTTGTCGTGTGAACTGTTTATGTTGACAACTAGAACAAGAACAAGACAAATAGAGATATATAAGGAAGATGAATTTGAATCGTTTCATTAAGCTAGCACTACAACAAAGTATCAGTCAGTCAGGTGAGAGACCATATAATTATGGAGCTGAATTAAAATTTGTGGAGCGTAGTGATATAAAATTTTGATAAAGAACATTTTGACAACCACTTTTTTTTTTGCTTATCACAAGATAAATAAAATAAGCTATTTCCTTCTTCAAAGTTTCACTATATACTTCCATTCGTATTTGTTTGCAGGTGTAATATTAAATCTTTGGAGCCGTTGTAAATGTGAGCGCCTTTTACAATTATTAGTTATTGTAGTCTTATATTCCTCTGCCTGCTTTTTTATATTTGAATGTATCTCTAAATAGTTTTGTATTTTTTTAAATTGTTTTCTTGTTAGGCTTGGGTTGCAGGATATAGATTATCTAGTTTTTGTTTTGTGTTACACAGCAAATATTCTTTTCAATTCAGTTATAAATTTTTAAATTTTTTTGATTTTTCCACTAAAACAGAACATGGCCATTGTGCTTGTTACTTTTAAAATATTTTTCCATTTTACTTTATAAAGGTTATATGATATTAAATATAGAGTGAGTGGTGCCTATTGTATGAGATTCACAATACTACGTAGCTTTTATAATATTATATTTTTCTTGAAGATAATAAAGTCATAAACATGTTTAACAGGGTCAACATTTAATAATACAAATAAAATAAATAAAATATAAATAGGAGATAATAATAAAATATAATATAATAAGACAGTAAAGTATTTTTATTCGAGGAACTACTTTGATAGTGATCAGTAGCGTTTTCATTAGTTTACCACTTTTTATACTCATTACTACAGTCCATTCGTAGGTAGTAAATAAAATATTGTAATATTTAACACATAGAGTATGTAGGAAAAAATATTGAATTAAGAAAGTATTTCATAAAAAAAAATATCACAAAAAAAATATTTAAAAAAAGTAAACTTTTTCCTTTATCACCATTACAGTGACACGTAAAACGAGTAAAGATGTGTATTGATCAAGTATGGTGACGCAGCGGGTGGTTCAGAGACCAAGCGATGTATCACGAGGGGAGTGAGGTGATATGTTTGTATCAAAAACAATATATTACGTTGACTACATAATTTATGTTCGTTCGAACAACACATTTTGGCCTAACCAATTTAAGTTAAATTGGTTAAGCCAAAATGTGTATCATACATTTTGGCTTAACCAATTTAACTTAAACCAGTGAAGATGCAAATACCCAGGGTATTTCCCGAACGAACTTTGACGAAATTATAAATGTTAATAAAAAAAATATTGATTTTTAAGTAAAATGATTATTATTTATTGAAGAAAATGTTAAATACATGTAAACATATATTTATAATTACTAAAAAATTACAAAAAGTGTGATTAATAATAATACAAAATTGTAATATAATTAAATATGAAAATAAAGTTAAAAAGAAATTCCCTACGAATTTTCAGGATTTACATCCATATATCCATCCATCCATCCATCCGAGAAAAGAGAAAACAATACAGAACGAACAAAGATCGTTCGTAAAAAGTTGTCTATTACAATAATTTGATGACTACTGAAATAATAATATTAATAATATTAGAAATGTTATTAGGAAGATATTTTTTATAACATCACCTTAAGAGTTTATAAATAGTATTTTGGAGGGATGGACATATGTTAATGATTTGAATTTGTTTAAATTTAATGAAGCCGAGATAATAATGATGTAAAAGAAGTTCAATTTCTGTACTGCGCTCAAACTAACAGTTATCTGTTTATAATACGGTTCCTATTTCTTCAAAATAATAGTGTTTTAAAAATAAGGTTTAGAATATAAAAATGCTTATATAAAAATGCTTAACAACTTAACGGATTTTGACAATAAACTTATATAGTAAAGTTTTATGTTCAACATGGGATGCTTTATTTAAAAAACTTTCTCTTTCACACAAATACGTTTGTAGTATAATTACAATTAAACCTAAACTTCTTGAATTTGTATACCTGCTAAGTGTTGTTAAATGTTTTCTTCTCATACTTCTTGTTTAGCAGAAATACCGAATACGTTACGTTATATAAATAAGTGACTAGACCCCCTTGGCTTCTTACTAGGCTTCCTTCCAATTACCTTGTGAAATTGAAATTCTCGTATAATAGTAATAGATGTACTGCTTATAAATATCAAATTGCTATAGAGCCATATATTATTGAATATAATATAATAAACGTGTAGGAATTTCGGGTCAGTCATTAGATGAAAAGCAAGTTTAATGAGAGTAGATACATTTTATATAATTAATGGAAAAAGTCAGTAGTCAGTCAGTTATTATATCATCAAAATAGTTCTCACCGCCGCCCATGAACACTTGCAACAACTAATTACCTTTATAAATACTAATAATTATATTAGAATTAAATTGTTTGACCCAGAACATTCAACAAGAAAAAATAGAAAGATTGAAAGACATTGGTATTATTATAACACAATGAAAGAACTACTGCTGTTCTCTGTGAGCGCTTTTTGTGTTGTTTATGATTTTAATGACTTTTATTTGTATTAAACTTGGTTATTGTATAAAAGTTCTGCAAAACTAACAAATACTGATCAAGAATTCTACGGAGATTTTATCACAGCTACAAAGAAAGATAATAAATACACCGTTCATTGTACACGGATTGTTATTTATTATTGGAGTCTTATATTACTAGGAGCGCCAACCCAGCGCCAATGTCAATTTTTCGCGCGAATTTTTTTCCCGTTGACTTAAATGAGATATAAGTTTTTTGACGATTATTCCTGAAGGACATGACATTTTTCAGTTTTGTAAACCATTACCTAATGTGTGTCTTTTCGCTTGCAAAATTTCATAATTTTCCGTCAAGTAGTTTTCGAGTCTATTCGTGACAAAGAATGTGAAAAAGTCTCCAGAAGAACGCTCCGCTCGCTTCGCTCAATAATATATATTGAATTCATAATAGTAATATAAAACATTAGTATAATCGGTAACAATGTATTATATTAGTAAATTCAGAGATCAGAAAACAAACATATAATATTTTTCTTTTGCAATATGGGACATCCCATTTTTGTAGATGTCGACTATTTCCATTTTTTCAGCAAAGTTTAAGTTGTTTTTTGAATAGTGTTTTTGTTTGTTAATCTTAAACACGAATAACTATTTTTAGTCCAAACAAAATGACATTTTCCCTAGTGTTTATCTCATGGTAAAAAATATTATCGGTTCAAACGTATTTTAATAAATAATACAATTGGAATCTCAGAATTTCTTACAATCGGATTTTAAATATGGGACTGCTTTCAGTTTAATACTAATTCCAGATCAATAAGGCTATAACGAAAGCTAACAGGAGAACCTGTGGAATTAAGAATTATTCCACATCTCGGTTTAAGTTTAAGTATGTAAATAACAAATAATTTATAAAAAATATATTAAATGATAAATTCATTCTGTTTATTTATTTAGTAACTCCATATTAATATACATACTCTTGTCCAATGCTTCGCTCGCGCCTACTCACTTTATTGTTTGGTAAGTTCCACTTTTTACTCTCGATTTTATATGTTTAATTATCGCCGATCGCATCACACACACGAATAACCGATTTAGATGTTATTTTTACAAAATACTATTCTAGGTTTTATAGATTTGTATTGTCTTACATTTTCGCTACGGTTTATTCTTAGCATATTCTTATTTATATCAAGATCGGTGAAACGGTTCTTAAATTAAAGAAAGACACAAAACACTTTCTAATCAAGCTGACGTTATTAATAACCTATTACATATTTGGTTTCAGTTTTGATGTTGAGTGTAACCAAACACGTGCTTACTACGACAAGTGCTCTATATTACTTGAATTATTTTGTAAACAAGAATGTTATATTAGGGAGAACATAAGCATCAACTTATAAGACACTTCTAGCTTAGAATGATAAAACGTTCTCAAAATTGTACATATTTTATTTCATTTTATAAGAAAAAGGGTTAAAAGGGTTTATGTTTAATATCCGATTTCAAATAACGATAGTGTGAAATAAAAATATAAATAAAATATTCACTGTTTCAAATAATGCCACCTATTGTCATATAAAAAATAACGAATCAATGCTTATATTTTGTAAAGAAGGCTACTATCATTTTAGGAATCAAAGTTTTCGATTATAATCAATCGTCGATAATTGTCTACAACTGAAGGGTGTTGTAGTTACTCGTCAGTTGGAGTTATTCAAGTCAAACTGGTTTGATTATGATTAACGACTGAACCTTCACAATGATTAATATTAAAGCGACGCTCTATACGACAACTATTGTACCCTCTATACCTCATAGCTCATAAATGTCAACTTTAGTTGTCGTGTGAACTGTTTATGTTGACAACTAGAACAAGAACAAGACAAATAGAGATATATAAGGAAGATGAATTTGAATCGTTTCATTAAGCTAGCACTACAACAAAGTATCAGTCAGTCAGGTGAGAGACCATATAATTATGGAGCTGAATTAAAATTTGTGGAGCGTAGTGATATAAAATTTTGATAAAGAACATTTTGACAACCACTTTTTTTTTGCTTATCACAAGATAAATAAAATAAGCTATTTCCTACTTCAAAGTTTCACTATATACTTCCATTCGTATTTGTTTGCAGGTGTAATATTTTATTTACATTTAGCATGATTCATAAAGTGTATAAACTTCTGTCACGTTGCTTAACGATCAACAGCTATAATGAATTTTATAATGAATTTTATAATTATCAAATAAGTACAAAATAATTTAGCAGATAAAATTTTGATTACCTAATATAGGGGTTTCTTTACCTATACTAAAGCACGAGGATGTCTTTCTTTATAAATTACAAACTATAAAAATTAAAACTGTGTTAAATCTTTCTACCATTGCATTTTCTAGGTATGAAAATATGTTCACGTTTAGAAATAAATAAATTCATTTATTTATTTCTAAACGTGAAAGCCAATTGAGATAGAAATGTCGTATAATATGATTACAAAGCGTGGATTAAACCACTAAAGTTGTGGCAATTATATGATCCAACGACAGGAAATTACTTTGAGTTAGCTGAAACCAGTCATTAAAAATGTAATATCCGAGTTGGAAGCCTTCTGTTGAGAGTTCTTTGCTGCACTGTATAAAATTGCGGTTTTTTTAAAGTAATATTTTTACTTAAAGCAACACACAATTCAATAGATTATATATTTTCCCTTCATTATCTTGTTATATAGAAAAGCTTATAAGGTAGTATTAGCAATAAATTACAAATCTTTAAAAGTTTTTGTCGAACTTCCTAAAATGATGTCCAAAACGCTGTTAATTAATGCAAGTAATAAAGTAATATGCAGTAGTTTAATATTCGGTAGGTTTTTAGATACTTTGTTGTTTATCGATTGATATGCTATGCATGTTATCAACCTACAGTTGAAATATTTCCATTCAAAATTCATTAAAGTTTATGGAAAATGGATACATCTTTTGCACTTTAATTGCACTACATCTTCTCTCGTTGTTTGTGACTACTGCAAAGTCAATTAAATTATGCGGGATAAAATGATGGCAATGTAAAAATTTTTTCTCTTTTCATTGTGTTGTGTTGACAAACAATTCTTAAAATAATTTATTTTCTGTTTTAATTTAAGCCTCATAACATAAGCTTCGTATATTCATAATATAATTTCAGTAAGATGAATAAATTCTTAAATAAATAACTCTAATATTCTATAAGTAATAAGGAAGTTTAACATATATCTCATGTCAAGCCTATGACATAATCTAAGAAGTTATCGTTCACCGAAAAATCTTATCTAGCATTAAAAACAAACCGAAGAGTCTAGAATGCAATTCCATGACTCACCATGAACTGAATGAAATGAAACACCATGAAAATACTCATCGTTGAATTCAGAAGAATTAAAACAGCTTGTGGTGTTTCTGTAGGTTTATCAATCCCCGACTTAGTTGTAATATTATTTATCTTTTTTTTTGTACTTTATTGACCTCAAATACTTCAATCATATTTACTTAAATAATATTAAAAGGGAGCTTTGATGTTTGTTATAGCTTAACAGTTATTAATCTTATTAATGATAAATGTATGTATGGATTATTTAATCCATTAATGCCGTGATTGAGCCATCTCAGATTTGCGGACGATATAGTTCTTTTCAGAAAGCACAAACTCAACTACAACTGAACAGACTACAAACTACTCAACTACAAACTCTCTACATGAAGAAAGTAAAGAAAACAGTCTAGATAAATCAAATGTCATGACGCATTATATTTAAACACCTATTTATCTAAAACATCGACTGCTGAAGTATGTTGATACGTAGATATTTATTTACTAGTAGTAGGTATTTACCTAGACAAACCAATTTCATTCAGCCAACATAACAACGAACTAGAAGTAGATAGAAGGTTCAACAACATCGGAAAGAAGTTTTGGAACCTCAAAGAAATCCTAAAAAGCGACATGTCTATAAAGTTGAATAGCAGAGTCGTGAACACCTGCCTATTTTCCTCACTAACCTCCGCCTGTCATACGTGTAAAGTTACAAATAATTTAAATAATATCATAACTTGTCAAAGAAGTATGGAGAGAAGCATCCTGAAAATAAAAAAAAGACAAAAAATTCGCCATAGTGCCATAAGACAGAGAAGTAAAGCCATCGACGCGCTCAGTTACTCACAGAAGCTAAAATGGCGATGAGCTGGACATATAGCTAGACTCACCGACGGTCACAATGACAACGGCATAGCTAGGACTATCAGGCCTGAGAAATAGGTGTAGGCCAAGTAAGCGCTGGGCAGACGACGTTTTAAAAATGGCAGGCACCCACTGTCTGCCAGTAGCAAAAGATAGAGAACAATAGTCATCTCTGGAGGAGGCCTTATAGCATAAAAAAGCGGTCTTCAAAATTAGGTCAATAGGAAACATGAAATGAATAAAATAAAATATAAATTATAAATATTTAGCAGCCTTTTCATACTTTAAAAAGTAGATATTTGATAACTATAATAATCGCAATATAATTTAATGATCCACTAAACGTAATGAATTGATTGATACACTTCGATTAATGAGCTCCAATTCGCTATTTATGAATTCATGATGTGACTTAAAATAAATGTATATATATATATATATATATATATATATATATATATATATGTGCTACTATCACATATAAATTTAAAAAAAACAACTTTATAATAACTCTAGTACATATACGGTTTTTAATAAATACGATAAAGAGAAGTTTTATTGCTTCTTTTATACATTTCAGGCCGACAGTTTATAACATTATTATTATATATTATATTTTAATATTATTATTATTAAGCATTGTTAAAAATGTGTCTTTTTCTTGTTATAATAAAATACAAGATGATACTGTATATACATTTTCTATATAATTTTCAATGCTTTATTCGTACCATAACGATCGGACAGACTGTTTTCATCTGGTGTTTTAAATGATACCTATTAGCTCTCATTTCAGAAAATTTACTTATCGTTCAAGTAAAATTCAACTTTTAGTTTTCCAAACTCAAATTCAAAATCTTGTATTATTTGATTTATTTGATTTATTTATTATTTTTTTTATTATATGCTCATTTCCCTCTTACACGCGACATTCAAACGAATAGTTTAAAAATGGAACATATTCAGAATGCGGAAAAACAATTTTCAAATTCGAACATTTTGAACATTTTAATGATTTACATTGGTTTTGTTTTGCTGTTTTTGAAATAGACGTAATATTAGCTAACGACAACTATTTCTCACTCTTACAACCAGAATGTGACACTGCGATGCGTGGCTAGGTACAGGCAGTATAACTATAAGTCAGTATTAATTATTTGGTAAAATTATGGTTATCATTCAAACTATATTCATCTTTATAAAATATTTTTCTTTTCAATTGCCTTGCCCCTAGATTTTTGCCAGTACTTTATATCAATACACTATATATAATCTCTAATCTTGTTAAAAATATATAATCAATTTCTATTTAAGTCCGCTTTAATCTCACCTCAATATTTATATTGAATTTACCACTAAAGAGCGGGGCTTTTTTGTGTTATTAAAATTTCATATTAATGAGGATGTTTTCAGATTGAAATAAATTAATTATTTTAATTGGTTTCATAGTAGGAATTTTAAATCATTATTAAATTAAATTATAATTAATATAATAATGTAAATCTAACAGTAAAGTAGCGACACTACTTTTATGGATATAAATGATAAATGCGCTAAGAAAAATAAAGTGTATATTTTTTATAAGGACATTGTTGTATAAAACTACCAATATTTTTGGTGGATTTTTATAGTACCATATATTAATAGATTACCCTTAATTAATAGATTAAATTAACCTTATGAAATTTTTAAAGATTATTGCAAGTGTAATAAGGATTTTAAGTAATGTTATTTTTATTATTTTCAACAAAAAAAAGGAAAACAAAAGTAAAAAAAAAAAGGTATATGATATTTGATTTTAAAGATATTTAAGGAGCTAAAATAGTAACTGAATGTGAATAATAACTAAATTAATATTAGATATCGGTGTCTCCTCGACGATTCGCTGAAAAAAACCTGAAGGTTGTGCAGGGATGTACCTACCTACCTAACATATAATGCATCGTATCGACACTTATTTTGCCAAATAAAACTAATTTATTTTCTAGTTAAAAACGCTTTTCAAAATTACAATATTATTTGGAATTCATTTATAATCTTTACTGTTACGCCCTTTAAATAATTCTCCTATTTAGATAAATAATGCACTATTAAAAATATTTTTTGGTGTCTTTACAAAATTAAAAGTAACAAAATAATATTTACAAACAATTATCACAAAAGTGTCATATAGTTTTGATATTATTAACAGCTTTTAAAAAAATATCAACCAATTTAAATTTTTAAAAATAAAATTTATGGCTAGCATACATAATTTGTAACTTGTTATCCGAACATGTACTCGTAGGATGAAATTATTATATGGAATATTCAAACAAGAAAGAAACATATATATAATTAAAAAATCCTTTTGAGCGATTTTAGTATTGATATGATTATTTATCACGTTCGTTAATTGAAATATAAAGTAGCTTTATTTTAATTAGATGAAAGTAAAAATACATTATTTCTGTATTATTAATAATAGACATTCGTAATTTGGATACAAAATTTAAACAAAACAAAACACAAACGTTAAAAGTATTTTAAGTGTTATCTGTCTTCCAGACAATAATTCTTACACGAGACCAAATAATTAATATAAGAATATATTATTAATACATTTCGGTTAATATTTTGATTATAAGATATTGCATACTTGTTATTCTCTATGCTATTGTAATGGACGTGCAATTGCATTTTCTATGAGCATAGTTCCTTTGAAATAAAGAAATGTTTCATACTTAAGAATACTACAACTACTTCTTCTACTTCTACTACACTTTTACAGACTAGTACTAATCTTCATCATACGAGTATTAATGATGAGCAAGAATCGAGTTTAGAAGTCATTGCCAGAACTAAAATTAGTCCTGTTTTACATTTAGTTATTAGTTTCCCTTCACAATTCTACTAAAACATGAGTTTTATTTAATTTAAGATATCTGACCCCCACTCTTTAAGAAACCTGTAAAATAAATAGTCCAACCGGGATAAATAACGTTATCTTGTGTCTGTATATCTTTACAAAATGGGAAAAATAAATACGTTAAGGTTTTATGACGCTCCATATTGTCATTGTTTCTTTGATTTTAGATCTTCTTTATGTTTTTTGTTTATTATCACATACACGGTAGCTTTTATTATAAGTATAGCGTATTCTCTGTATAATATTAAATATACGACATAGTTTTGTTTACAATACAGTATACAATGAAAAGGATATTCATTGAAACATAAGAAATGCCATAAACCAAGTTATAACGTAAAAGAAAGATTTTTCCGTCTTATAAAATTTTCTTATCTTTAATTGCAATGAAGGAGATGAAACGATCAATTTATTAACGCAGTTCTATATTAAAAGAGGTTAGTATAAACGTTTCAGATAAGTCTCACATGAATCGAGACGATTCATGTGAGACTAATTTTAAACCAAGTGACCAGTTTAAAGAGAACCAACTCTTAATTTTATCGAAACGATCCACTTTCCAGCTCTCGTCGTTATAGACGCGAAAAATTTTTATTCGCAATCTTACAAAGCTTTTGCTCTTTCAAAGCAGAGATTTTCTTATATTTTAATACGATACATCGTTACAGTCAAAAATATAATACATAATCGAATGTACTTGATTAGTTGTATTAATACTCGCAAACTTTGTCACATGTATATGCAGAGGGTTTGATTTAACTTCAACAAGATATTGTTCCTACCTTTTTTAATACCTATTCCTAATACACATATATACATATACACATCGTAAATAAATAGTAAATGTAACTAATATATGCGCATTATATATGTATATAATATTATAATAAAAAAATATAACTTATGCGTTTCTTGTCAGTTCTGTCCAAGGCTGTGCAAGGTCCAAGACATTGTATGTCAATGTAATTATAATTAAAAACCTTAGAATAAATTGGACAGAAGCATTCACCTACTACTGTTATATTATTTTTTAAATTTCTGTAGAAATACTTTATTATACAGTATTTATAATTTCTACTACTGACAGTGATGAAAGCTAAAGTAATTGAAATAATTATGATGTCTAGACTAGTCTCGTTAATTGAATGTTTTCAGACAAACAATGGCAATAAATGAATAAGAAAGAAATATCATACTTGAGTAAGATTTCTTTTTTAAATACAAATTTGTACAAAACGGAAATATAATCTTTAATAATTGTTGTAATAACTAATTTTCTGTACACTTTTAAAGATTTATTCATTGTAGCATAGATGTTATTTATGATTTTATTTGCAAGATGTTGCGGGAATCACAGATTTCACTTTAAAACTTTTGGATTGAAGTGTTTTAGTTCTAATGTTTAGTGACTCTAGTTGAAAGTAAAAGTATTAGTAAAGTAAAGTACGTTTCTAACTTAATATATTTAATTATAAAAAAACAATGTAATTTTTTTTTATTTATTTTTGTGTGTAGTTATGTTATCTTTAATGATTACTTTTAAACATTTATTTTCATAATCATTTTACTTAAAAATCATTTGTTTTTTATTAACATTTGTAATTTCCTCAAAGTTCGTTCGAAAAATACCCTGGGTATTTGCATTTTCACTGGGTTTTTATTATTTTATATATTAATTGTATGAGAAAGTTGTTGTATTTATAGATATTTTCATATTTCATATCTTTTCTATGTAAATATTATAAAAAATATAAAATGCAAAATCTCATAAAATTGTTGGTTATAATAAAACCTAAATGTTGTAATAAAATATTTTAGTCACTGACCTTCTTCACAGAATCCATCAATTGACATGTTTTTTTGAGAGGCTTATTTCGCAGGGGTGTGTTATTGTATATAAATATTTGAAAACTAACAATAACGCATTAGAATATGTTTATTCTAACAAAATATGTGATAAAAGAAAAAAATAGTAAACCAATAAAATATAAAAATAAATTAAATATATTAAATTGCAGTAAAACTAAAGTCTAAGTAACACATATAAGTTATTTTCATAAATGAATATCCACATAACTATAAAAATACTCTGAGTTGCGAGTTTAAGTTCAAAGAGAAAACAAATTCACTCACATTTAGGGCAATTTATATACAACTTAAAAGTAATAGGAAATTAACTTTGCCTTATAACTTAACCCCATGTTTGTTGAATGTCTGTTACGTACCTTTAATGTTTTGTACACAGGAACATTATCAATTAGATAAAGGGACTAATTACGTATGTTCAAATTAATTATCATTTAAATTTTCATACTAAATGTAATAAAGACAGATCAAATAACAACTCATTTATTAGATTTAGTGTTCATGTGTATCTTTGGGCCTTTACAAATATTAACAAATAGGGAAAAACAATATCAATAATTGTCATAGCCGGGTTAAATTTGTATATTCACTGAAACATAAACTTCACTCAAGGAATATTAATAAAGTATTACGAAATGTTTAATATAACAGGAATGTTTCGATAAATTGCACAATAATTATTGACATTCAAGGTATCTCTTTGATGTCCACATTGCACACAAAATGAACATGCTGAATCAGAGTATGGTAGAGAGATTAGATATTAAATTTCGATATGAACTGTATACGTCCTGTAAAAGCCTTATTGCACCATGGTGGTTCTTTTTTAATAACCTTTTATTAAAAAAGAAATATTTTTAATATATATTGATAATCAAATCTTGTTCGTTCATGATAATATCATGATATGCGAATATAAAAATTGTTTCATCATATTAGTAAAGTTCGAGAGAGTTTGAAAGTTTTATCGTCAATTTAGGACACGATCACATCAAATATTTTTATAACATTTTTTGAATTCAATCTGTTCGCCCTCACAACGCTTGGCGATAAAATTAAAACGACAAAAAAATCTTAAACGAATATTTACTACTTTCTGAAAAATTTATTTTAGATGTGAAGAAAAAATTACTTGCATTCTTTTACAGATTAAATTTCTCTCATATTATATTTAAAAAATATCTTGAACCGCTCTTTAAATAGCATAGAAAAATTAAAATGTAGATTCTGACGCTAGAGCTATATATATAATACTTAATTGACGTCGAAATGAGAAAATGTTAAGAAAGCTGAGCAGTTTTGTTTAATTACAATAGGGATGGAATTGTAAAAAAATATAAAAGTCTTTATAAACATGTGATATTCACATTAATCATTTTCACTTTATTGTATTATTAATTTAAACCGAAGTTTCGAATACTTAGCAGCAATTCTATTTACCGGAAGAGGAGATGCAGTGACTGTGTCTCTCAGTGAATTGCTTAATTAGTCAGCTGCTTCTAAAGGTATCCTAGCTTCCGGGCGTTTATATTTAATATTTAAGAGATATTACATAAAAGTTTTAAATGTATATTCATTATATGCAAGCTAAATCCGTTAAAATAGTTTTATCTAAATATATAACATGCGTGAAATGCAAAAAAAAAATCAAACCAGTTTTTATCAAAAATCAAAGTCTTTATTGTAAATTTTACGTAAATATTTTTTCATTGTCTAAGTCTAAGCTAAGCTAATGCTCGGAAAGTTTTCCACTGACTTGAAAAGAGTTGGCGACTGATACTCAGCGGTATATTCTTTTTGATTGATAAGAATGTCATTTCAATTGCTAGCTACCACAGAGAAGTGGAATAAAATCTTTTTACTTTAAGTCTCATTTTCCTTTTGAAATAGATGTAAAGAGCTTATTGTTTTTATCGCTATTATAAATCACTTTGATCCCATTTCTTAATTACTTTTGACGAACTTCTCACACTTTGCGGTGATAGTATTCCCCATGATATGGTATGGTAAGAGTGAGTGAGGGACAATGTTACTACTTTATTAACTCTTAACTTAAATTATAAAATTACTCGTATGTGCACACGTGTGCATTATATTTCATATATTATTTTTATATACATCAATACAAATAAAAAAATAACTTACATTATTGATTTTAAATGATCAATGTTTAAATATAATTATTTTTAAGAAATGCAAAATTAAGTACATGTAGTAACAAAATATTAAAATCACATGTCGATTACACTATTTGTAACAGTTAAACTTTTTCTTCTTAGCGGCTTAAGACTTAACTTGGACTATAGAAAGACATTATATATTTGGCACATTTCAGATGTACTATTTGAATCCTGGATTCATCATATTTGTTGAAGGAACTGTGGCGTGAGTCCGCGGCACGCGACATCAGCGTCCAAAACGGGCGACACGTGACGACAACGCTTGGAACTTCAGCGACCCGGCGTGAGCGCCCTCCGCAGCAGTGGTCAACAGTCTCTCACGCCCAAAGGCTGAGCGTCTGCACGTTGCGAGAATTCCTAGCTCCCGATATATACGCCTGCGAAGCAGCCGCAATTATTGTACGGGATATTTTGTACATTGTGCATAGTAAGTTTTAATAAATATGGTTGATAAGTCGTAACTACAGACTTTTATTTCTGTGCACACATGTACGCTACAATACTCCTAAAGAACTTCCAAAATTGTCAAATAAACAAAACATGGAATATTTGAAATATATTTTAAACTATTAGAGATTGCAAATAAGTTCTTGCGGTTTTCACAACAGTAACTTGTTTTTTATTATATCGATCCCTATTTCTAAACATTCTTTCGAAAGCTACTGTCATTATGAACAAATATCAGTTTCAATTATTTACTTGGAGTGTAAACAGAAATACTTTTTATATCAACGAAAATGGCCAATATTGTCCCAGATAATGTGTATTATTTATTTATTTATTTATATATTTTTCACTTTGAATCCACATCAGTGATCACTTGTGTACGTCAAATGGAAGTGACAGAAGGGCCTATTTTGGTATCGTATGTAAAAACATATACCGCCTGCTTCAATGCTTCTACTAATTTGGAAGTATTTTGATGCGTAAAAGTTTTGGAATATCAAGAGAGAATTCTCAAAACTATATATAACATTGGCAGAGAGTTTAACTACTAGAAGAAACTATTTAAAGTTATCTTATAATCCATCGATTTAATCAAGTTAGACAAAGAGTAAAAAAACCCGTGAAGTTGGTTACCTAATTGACCGTCTCTTAATCAACTTGCCCAAAGTGACGCGACATTTCTCTCTTAGTAATGGATTTTCTCAGAAAAAAATATAACATAGATAAATATTTTGCCAAAATACACCAAAACTTGTAAATTGTAAACAATAACATCAAAGTGATATTATTAATAACGATAGAAGCCATTCTTCAGGAACACATTTATAATATAAGGTATGAAAACAAATTGAAATATTTTTGTTTAATTTAAATATAAATTATTTAGATCTTATTTTGATATAAATTAAATTAAAAAACTCCAGCATTGAAATACTTAGATAAATTTAAAAGAATCCATTGAAATAATAAAAACGTATCGTAGCTGAAAGCGGATTCGGTGAAAAAGTAATATTATCTTTTCTGTTACAGACCGTTGTATCTTACTTTATTCAGCGGGATATCATTTCTGACCAATGTTGGTTTTTCTTTAGCATAAACTCTTTATAGCTTTAAAACATTTGTAACTTCTTTCAATTTCAATTTGTATGTGTTATTGCAGAGTAATAAACTTTAGACTCCTAAACTACCTAAACTTTAGACTTTCCTTTTGTTATAAGGACATTAAATGATCTTATTTCTCTATAAAAATGTCTCACCTATAAGCATGACTGATAAACTGATGTCTATGAAGGTAGAAAGCGTTAAATATTATATAATACTTATATCATATGAAGATAATATTCCGCAAACGTCATGTGAGTAAATATAAATATATATATTATAATATATTTATAAATGTCGTTTTTTTAAACGTTGTCGTTTGTAAACGTCGTTTATTGCGGATTCGGTCAGCTAGACTGACTCCGCATATTCTGCGAAGAGATCGCATCTCCACAGCATTCATCTTTTTTACATTCTTCTTCTGTGTTACCCACGTTTGGCTGCCGTATGACAGTTATAATTTATAATTTATATTACATAAATAAGCAATGAAAACTTATTACGTGTGCACCGATCATAGAAAAATAATTATATATATATAGTAATGAATTTATCTGAAAATATTGATTACAATTCTAATGCAAAATTCATGAATATAAAATATGGAGTAATGACGTTAATTTATTATATTAAGACCACATGCGGATATGAAAGGCCAGGAAATTTAGATTATTTAGAATTAGACAGATATAAAAAACACACTGAAATATAAACTTTATTCCTGCAAATACGAAGCTGACTTTAGTAAAATAATAAATCAAATATGATATATATATTCTTTGCCATAACATGTATTATATAACATGAATTAAATGACTCTAAAATGGATATACTAACTTAAACATAACATACGAGATTTTGTATTTAGTTTTTGAATTAACACATTCTATATACGTGTAATGTAACCTTCTGAAACCTTACTACATTAATTAATACTATTATTGAATGTTTATGTTCGAAGGTGGTATTGGAAATAATATTCCTTCCCTTATATTTGTAATTCATTCCATAATTTATCAAATATTTGCAATAAAATAATAATTATTGTAGGAATCCTTAAAAATCAAATTTAAAATATTAATTTCTGTATCTCCAAGTATTGTTTTATACTGCAAATATATTTTTAAAGTATAAAAAAGTAGTTCATTTCAAATTTAACCAATGATATTAAAGAAATTCCCAATTTATTATGAAATTAAATTCGGGTAAAAATGTTATAAATTTTATGCTCTAGAGAAGAAAAAATGTAATGAACTAAAAGTATTACAGAATTTCCTATTTTCTTATATTAAACTAAATATTCAGCGATATCCATTAGGCATGTTAATATAATTTTCAGCACCGGTAGTAGATAGATTCCTGAATGCATTATATGTATTATTGACTATATGTTGAACTTTTATGATATAATATATATATATATATATATAATATGGGTAATGCAATAGTGTTATTATTTATATAACTATTTAATTCATGTAAAACTATATTATATAAATGTGTTAAAATTTATTATTATTTTATTAATAGATTTAAGAATTCACATTTACTTAAAACAATTCTTTTTACTGAATATATTATATTAAAGTGGTTTTTTAACAATTAATTCTATTAGTAATTATTTAATAATTAATTAATTATTTAACAGATTAAAACATTGTCATGCATAATAATATTAATGTAGTTTATTAATTGATATAATTTTCCATTAGATGTTACAATATAATCATCTAAGCTATATCGAGCTAAGCGTAGTCGGCTTTGAGAGGCATTAACTAGAATTATGTGTAGTGAATATACTCCGTTATAATTTGGAACACTTCTGTGTAAGTTTCTGATAGAAGGTTGTGGCATTAAATGGATATGATTCGTTTAAACTATACTATATAATTATAACACGGGTAACATGTTTATAGAACATTTAAACCCAGTTTTAAATATTATTTTATATTTTAGGCACCAATTATTTTAAATATGTCACAAATATTACGTCATAGTAATGCTGCTTACAAATATTAAGATTAAATTGCATCACGTGTAATAAACACTGAGCACGTATAAGACAGCCGTTCAACATTTTTTTAAATAAAATCACAATCTAGTGAATCAGGTGATCAAGATTATCTTAGGTTATTATTGAAGCTGAGCGAAGCGAAGCTCTTACTGGTCAAAAGTGTGTTTCGATGTTCGCCTACTCCTCCTAAGCCATTTGAGCTAGAGCTTTAAAATTTTGCATATGTATTCAAGAAAGTGTCCCACTCGTTTAGCAGTTCTTTGGTGACATTCGTGATTGTAGATTTTGATTAAATAGTCAAAAAGTGTCCCATAGATCAATATATACTTTTTTAACTTAGCAATTCATTACAACATAACTTTGCTATATTAATTGTGGCAGGCGTCAAAATATAATAAATAGATATTGCACAGGACCACTTCCAAGGGCATTCTTTTGTATGTTTTATTGACGTGTTTGATTGTGATTCTAATAACTTCAACGGTTATTTCTAATTGTTATACAAGTTCCACTTTCACTTATAACAGATAATCTGATTCAAAATACCAATTGTGTGTTTAATCAATAAATTAAGGAAAACTTTTACGTTATCTTTCAGTTAAGGTGTCTTTCCATTTTAACATTCATAAATGAGTCGGTGCGGTTTCGTAACTGTTGAGTTCCGCAGTAGTTAAATTTGATATACTATAAATTTATACAAATTACGACTTGCAATAAAACAAAAGGTGTTTTAAAGGATGATACATGAATGTATTAATTATGCCATTTATGTATAAATTATATAATAAAAGTTTTTAATTAGTTTCCTATCCAGTTACAGTACTTTCAGATTATTACATTAAATACGGGACAGACCTTCTAGCTCATTACCACTTCTACTTCTACTTACCTTCACGCCATATCCCTTGCGGGGTAGCCAGAGACGACGGAGCGCCAAAAGCTACGGTCCCTGCATACCTCTTTCGCCTCGGCCACAGACATCGACCTCTTCATACATGCCCTCCGGGGGGACCTCCTAGTTTTTACGTGACCTTCCTCCAGTATCATAGATACTGTTTTTTCGAAGGTCACTCGAGGCTTCCCCCTGTCTCTCTTACCGCTCACTTTGCCAGTATAAATCTTTTTTACCATTCTTTCATCACTCATTCGCTCGACGTGCCCAAACCACCTGAGCACGTTCTTCTTCATTTTCACCGTGACATCTTCGCTAGTACCTGCCATTCCGTGGATCTCTTCATTGCAAATTAGGTCAGCTACACTGACTCCGCATATTCTGCGAAGAGATCGCATCTACGCAGCATTCATCTTTCTTACATTCTTCTTCTGTGTTACCCACGTTTGGCTGCCGTATAACAGCGTCGGTAGCAAAACTGCATTGTGTACAGCCCAACGTGCAGCTATGCTGATTTTTGGCCGTCTCAACAATGCAGCCAAAGCACCGTTAACTCTGTTACCGGCAGCAATACGTCTTTCCACATCCATTTCGTATCTTCCGTCTCTGCTAAATATACTTCCCAAATATACCGCTTCATTCACTTGTTCTATTATCTTACCATTCACGTTGATCTTACGTTCTGTTCCTTCTTCATTTCTTTCAAATATCAGAACCTTCGTATTATCTGCATTCAGGTTTAGACCATTATTTTTACACCACCACGATGGCCACCATCAGGCATTGGCCTGCAAATCGCATTCTGATGATGCAATGAGCACTGCATCATCTGCATAAAGCAAGCAATTGACCTTAAGGTGACCTACTTTCACTCCCATGTCACTGTCTTTCACGCCTTGGAGACAACTATCCAACGTCATTACTAGAACTTTGAATTTGATAGAACAGAAAATATTTTATGCAAAGAACATTTAATATACATAACATATTATTAAATATCTAAATATATTTGTTTATATATTTATATTAAAATTTTCTCAGTTAATTTTATTGGCCATAAATATTGGTAAAATTATGTACCTAATTATAAAAATAATTATTGTCGAAGAATTTTATTTACTTATGTCAAAAATCCATATATTGTGATTGTTCCATATATTTTTACAACTTGAAAAAAAAAGCAGGATTGCTCTGCACAAATTAGTGTGATCAACCGTTTTCAAGACTTCAAAAGCCGTAAGAGTCACCCAGATACATCAACAACACCTCCCCTTTAATATTCTTCAAAGCTTGACATCAGTCGTAAGTTCCACCACCAGATACAACAGCAGCGCTTCCTCTATCAGAGATATTAAAGCTGATTTAATGTGAGAAATAAAGATCAAGGATTCTATCGCAACTCGCGTACAATTAAACAAGAATTGAACCTCTGTGCTCATTAAAGGATATGCGGATGAAAGGCAGAGAAAGATTCATTAACACATATTAGCATGATCTTACAGCATCATCTGACCACTATACGCCACTGCCGGCCGCCCCGGGGCAACGCACACAACTTACAGCATCATCTGATCACTCTACGCCACTGCCGGCCGCCCCAGGGCAACGCACGCAACTTATAGCATCATCTGACCACTCTACGCTACTGTCGGCCGTCTCGAGGCAAAGCACTCAAGTAACAGCCTCATCGGAGCTCTCTACGCCACTGTCGGCGCTCCCGCCGTAAAGCACTCAACTAACAGCCTCATCTGAGCACTCTACGCCACAGTTGGCCACCCCGGGGCAAAGCACTTAACTGACAGCATCATCCGAGCACTCTACGTCACTGTCGGCCGTCCCGGGGCAACGCACGCAACTTACAGCCTCATCTGACCACTCTACGCCACTATCGGCCACCCCGGGGCAATGTATGCCAATTTTAGTGAAAACAAACAACTCTACGCCACTGTCCGCTACTAAACGCCGCGTTTCTCTATGATTATTACAGAACATGTTCAATCGGCGGGAATTATTTTGGCGGCAATGCAGTTCATTCTATTTATTTACATTTTTTATCTATTATTGTTGTTCATATATTGTTGCATTAAACATGACCCATACACCTCGTCAGCAAATTGGATGGCATACACTTAATAATGTTTATCAATGAAAACACAAGGCAAAGAAAAATAGTAAAGATTTGGTGAAAAAAATATTACAATTCAAAATAAAGAGAACCATAAACATGTAGGCGTATTGCTGAGTAAACACGTGGATCAAATTTTTGAGAGTCATGGTCAAGTCATTGAAGGACGGTCGGAATTACTTAGAAACGCTGGGGAGGCGAGCCATTTGTAGTAGGAGATACGTTAGATATTTTCGCAAATTACATAGAGAAAGGCAACGCAAAGTTACTCAAGTGGTATGTGAGAGATCGCGGTGCAAACAATTCTGACCTGAAGAAACACTATCCTGACATATACTTTGGCAAACTAACTAACGACAAAATTAAAGAACTGACTCCTAATGATGTATTTATTGCATGTGAACGACGTCACTCTTATGTTGTATATTTTAAGTTTCACGAGGAACTACAAGTTTTCGATCCACTTACAGCAGAATGGTCGCGCGTAAATCTTGGGCAAAATCGACAAGCGCCGGAATTTGCAATTATCATTAATAAAGTTTTGAAATTTTAAAAGTCAATATGTTGCATGGAGAGCAGACTGACAAAACTAACGATTGCTTCACGCGCTGTTTGAAATATTTATGTTTTTTTATATTATTTTTTTTATTTATTTGTAACATTTGTTAAGAACCGTTGTTTTGTTAATTTGCATTGCTTTTTAGTTTAAGCACGCGAGTTTGAGATCGCTCAGCTCCACCCGCTTGCGCGGCCCTAGTATTTTTACAGCTATGATAACATATAAAAAATAGTAAAATAAAAAGGAAACTATGATATCCTAGAAAGTGTTTCTTCAAACTGATATCTTAAATTACCGTAATATTTATTTCTTTGCAATTGTAACTATGGTTTTTAAATCGTTAAAATGAACTAAATAACAAGGTATTTATTAAATTTAGGAAATATAGTCTTAAAATTTGATTGGAGTTATAAAAACAAAATGTACCAATAAATCGATTTCCGGGCGCTATTAATCTTGTTTGCCGCTCAACGAGCTCTCCACTTTTAATGACATTCGTGGAGGTTTAAGTTGTTAGTCGAATTGGTCAAATTTACAATGTTAGCTCTTGTTGGAAAGTTTGAAAGGTAATGTATACCTTTTAACTTTTCTTTTAATCGAGTAACCAAGTGTAAAATAAAGAAAATAAGGAAAGTTATTTCTACTTATGAAAGGATTCGAATTCTTATAGAAAATGTTGATTTTTTCCACATTACACAAAAAATAGTAAACAAGCGTTGATATTATTGGCTATGCTTATAACTTATTATCAGAGTAAACTGTTAGGAGTAAACAGTAACTTTTTACTACGGATAATTGTTATTTATACGGGTAACCACAGAAATGGTATGGGTTATAATTAGAATAGAAATACATTTCATATGATGACAGATGGTTTACTGTTGAAGTTAGGGGGTGGGGGAGGAGAGAACATTAAATAGCTGGCAGTTATAGTGTTATATAAATATGACATCTATTAGTAAGTGAATTATTATACAATTACTAACAGAACTCAGATTTAATAATTATACATTATGTAGTTACAAATATATAATTTTACTTTACTTTTGCCGGTTTTAATTTTGATGATTAGCCTTAGAATTCTGCCCAGATCTTAGAAAATGAGTTTATTTATATTTTAAAATTTTAATAGTACATATACAAGTACATGTAGATAAAATTATTTATCTATATTTTCTTAATATATACAATTACTTAAAATATTCACTGTCAATAAATAAATGTTTATATAATATATTATTTTAGTAATTTTAACAGTGCATATTAAACTATTGTTCAATTTTAGATTGTTTCACAAATATTATTATGTAAAGCTAAGATGTGTCAATGAGTTAGTTTTCTTAATCTAAAAAAGTTTTAAAGTTTCATAACAGCTTTGAAATATTTAAATAATTAATACTATTTATTCACTTATTGCCACATTTCTATAATATTGTTAGATATTAATTTACAGTCATACGAACCAAAATTCGTATAAGTATTTGGGTTTAAGTACAATGTTTCAAAGACATAACAATTCAAAATTTCTTATTAATAATCATTGATTAAAACATGAACATACATTCCCAGTGTAGTTTCAGTTCCCAGAAAATAAAAAACAAAAATTATTATCTATATTTTAATACATAATTTAAATTTATCTTATGAGTGGTTATTATATTTATCGAATGTTACTTTATTGGTTGTACAAAAAAAAATATGTATTGTCATCAAATCATTCAAATCAATTTCATCCCCTTTAAAGTGGTCCCTGTCCTATAAAACGCACTTTTACCAAAGCTTTTTCCAGTCCTTTTGTTATGAAATTGTGTATTGTTCACGAGAAATGTTTTTTGTTAATCTTAGTCCTTAATGTTTGACCAACATATAGATCTACATCAAATCTCTTGATAGATCATATTGTTAAGATACATTTTTAGTGAACATTATTTGGATACGATTATACCAAATACTACATATTTTATAATGTTACTGAAAAAGAATAATATCGTAACAAAATTAAATTTTATCCCGCGCGGACAATATTCATGTTATCATTTCCAGGTAATCTTAATTACAAAACGTAAACAACATCCCTAAACTCCAATTCCGAGAATCTGTTGTTTGTCACATGTTTAACTGATGAGTCATAGGGGTCAGAAAGCAGGTAATGAGTTTAATGCAACCTTTCCAATCAATCAGTTGCAATTTAGCGACACTTTCGTGCACGTCTCATAGTGGATTATAGTAATATTGTGAGTGTTTGTGATGGATATTAATACTGAGGGTTAGTCCTATTTTTTAATAAGTATTTATTTAAAACAAAATCTATTAAAATGTATTTTTAGTGTAATTTTAACATACATTACATATTTTAGCGTATATTTTTTTTAAAAAAAACTTTGACAGAGCTAAATTTACAGACATTCACCTCTATCCGGGCTAATTCTTAGATATATCATAGGAATAACTTTATTCTATATAAAAATACACATATTATTTAGCACACTTGAGTACAACATGTTTTTTTCTTTTTTTCTCAGAACACGTTTACTCCATTTCAAGGATAGACTTTTTCGAAGAATGGTTGAAACACACGAAGAATGAAAAAAATTCGCGTGTATATGTCTACCTTTCTTCAAATTTTCACTTTGGTGACATTACTGAAAGTAGCCGAAAAGAAATAAATTTGAAAATATCCAACTTTTCAAATAAGATTGGTACCAAATGGTTGACTTCAGGAAAGTCGAAGGAGCGTTTTTTAATTAAAAACAAGACGTGGCTGGATGAAGCAGACATACAGTTCACCGCGAGTTCTTCTGCGTCACAACCTTCGACATCGAGTGGGACTGTGACTCCTGCAGGAAGACCTCGCAAAGATTTCGAAGAATCATCGTTTAAGACGAAGAAACGTCGCGTTGTGGATCTCGTAGAATCGCGAAGTGTCAGTAAATTAGTGACTGCTGCCGAAATTGCTGTGCGTTCAACAGGCCAAAGAAAAATTGCCAACGTGATTAGAGACATTAGTGAGAACCCAGATAATATTAAGAAGTCTAAAAATACCAGTTCTGTTATTCCTAGGCAGTTAAGTAGTGACGAAGCCTTAGCTTACTATATAGATTCTAAATCAACAACGCATGCATACAAACAAACAAGAAAGTGGTCCATGAAGGCAGGACATAATGTATTTCCGTCATATTTTAGTTTAAGAAAGTCCAAACAGGCCTGTCACCCTGCAGAGGAGCACATTGCTATAACAGAAACTCATGCTGAAATAAATTTGCAAGCCTTATTAAATAAAACAGTGGAACGTCTAATATTAGCACAGAATGAAGTTATCAGCAGTGTCCTCCCAACAAGTTCATCGTTTACACTTGTTAGTAAATGGAGATGTGATGGAAGTTCTGGGCACAGCACATACAAACAGAGATTTGAAAACACTGAAGATACGGACGAGTTTCTTTTTGTATTTTCTTTGGTTCCCCTTAAGTTATATGATGGGTCCAAAATTATTTGGCAAAATCCTCGGCCTTCATCAACAATGTATTGTCGCCCAATCAAATTTATATTTGCTAAAGAAACGAACGACTTCACGTTAGCGGAGACAAACAGATTGTTGGAAGAAGTTAACGATCTTCTTCCAACACTTATCAAATTTGATGATTCTCAAATCTCTGTGAAACACGAACTTTTACTGACAATGACAGACGGAAAAGTATGCAACGCATTAACAGAAACTCGTTCATCTCAAAAGTGTTTCATCTGTGGCGCCACCCCCAAAACAATGAACGATGATCCCGCGAAGTTCAACAGCAATCAAGAACATTTTGGCTTTGGTTTATCTACACTTCATGCTTGGATTCGTTGCTTTGAATGCCTTTTACTTATCAGCTACAAGTTGAATATAAAGAAATGGCAGGCTAGAAGCGACGAAGACAAAGCAGATATCAAAGTTCGTTCCGAAGAAATCAAGTTGAAATTTAAGAACGAGATGGGGCTTATTGTTGATAAACCAAAGCCAGGATTTGGTTCTTCAAATGATGGAAACACAGCCCGTCGCTTTTTTAAGAATGCTGAGATGAGCGCTCACATCACAGGGTTAGATGTTACAATTATCAAACAATTTGATGTTATTTTGAGGACATTGTCTTCTGGATTCGAAATAAACTTAGCGGAATTCAATAAATTTTGTCTCGAAACCAGAAGACATTATCTTAGTCTCTATTCGTGGTACTGTATGCCTGCTACTGTACATAAAATATTAATTCACAGTACAGAGGTCATCAAAGCAGCATTGCTTCCGATTGGGCAGCTTTCCGAAGAGGCTCAGGAAGCACGTAATAAAGATTGCCGCAGATTTAGGGAGTACAACACCCGCAAGTGCTCGCGTGTTGCCACGAATAGAGACTTACTGTCTATGTTAGTTATAACATCTGATCCTTTGATCAATAGCCTTCGAGAGATTCCCCGAAAAAACCGGAAAAAATATGTACAGAAGTTTTAAAGTTAATTGTAAGCCCTAGCATAGTAGAATCAAGGCCGGAATCGTCATCATATTGTCGCACAATGCCACAAAATGATGAAGATTACACTATAAAAGATTCATCAGAAGACTCTGATGATGATTATTAGGTTAATTTAGTATTTTTAATTTTATTTTTGTTGTTTGTATAATATTTTTGAATATATTTTCTGTTTTTATACCAATTTTTCGTTTTTTATTACAAAAACATGACTACCTATATGTAAAATAGTAAAAGCCTTGTTATATAACATAAAATAATTTTGTCCACCTAGCATGTTCTACACGAAACACTGTGCCGCGGTGTAAACACCGAGCACGCATAAGTCTTTATGCACATATTTTAATTAAATGACGAGGAGAATAATTTAATTTATTCCTATGAATAAAAATTGAGAAGTTGAGGCAAACGTTTACATATTTTTTTGCTTCATTTGTTTAGAATGCTTTATAAAGGATTTAAAAATGAAAATGATGTTGTAACATTTAATATTAACACAGAAAATGTTGTGCCAACAAATAACATACGAATATAAGCCAATAATGTATACAGAACATTAAACTTAGAAGAATTTAATTCTTGGATCAGAATAAGTTGTAGAGATAATGAATCAAACTACTTCAATTCCATTTTATTCTTAAACTGTCGCTGAATTTTTAAACCGATGTTTCAAATGCTTTGTAGTAATCGTGTCTACCGGAAGACGAAATGTAGTGACTGTGTTTTTCAACGAGTCACTTAATTAGTCAACTTCTAACAGTTTACTTTTTCCGGCTATAGAATTTAGGAGGCATTTAAATTACTTAAACTACTTTAATCTAAATTAAAGCTCGTGAAAACCTAAATGAAACATGTTTTGTATTATTGTTATTAAAGATCAAATCAAACTTTGTGTCTTGCCGTGAAAGTGTCAGTTTACTGACTCCGCTCTACATTTCATCAATCAAACACTATTTACGTCTTTCAAGTAAGAATTTACGCCGGGTATACCACACCCTCGGGTGGCAACGCGCCAGGATAATGGGTGACCTCGATTAAACCGACCTTACTAGCATGTCACATGCTTTGATACAACTGATACTGACGTCTGTATACTAAATCTATATTTGTGGTTTAAATGCCTATCATTAGTTTGGAAAGGTCTGTTAAGATTATAAATTTAAATTGTTATTACATGGAAAACTTGTCTTAAAAAATAATTGTGTAAAAAAATAATTGAACTTGCTTTGCTAGTATAAGCAATCACCATACAAAATCTATCCCCATATTGTATAATGAAAAATAGTCTTTAAAAATGAACACTAGTCCACTGATCAGGCCCGCATTGTTTACTATCAAACTAGTTATTTTCTTTTTATTACCTTTGTAAAGCAGTTAATATAAGGGAGGTATTATTTGTTTTGTTACTTTGTTCTAAAAAAATATTTTAAAAGTAACCATTGCTAATTTTGTTCTTATATAAATAACAATATATATAGTCTAGTGTCGCTTTGATCACATTATTGTTTCTGCTTCATTATCAATGTCTAAGATTTCAAATCAATAACGTAATCAATAAGAAATTCTTTGAAACCGACTTATTAATATATAAAGTGTAAATAATATTACGTAATTTACTTGATCAATGGAAATAATAATTGAATACAATGTTTGTTTGTTCTGTCTGAGTGTACGCTGAGCTGTCCAAAACGTGGTGACGCTGTGACCAGTCGGATCAAACACATCTATGATAACAAGAAAATAATGAAATAATTTTAATGGTACGGTCATTATATTTAGAGAACTGAAAATCGTATTCCACGAGGTATTTATAGTTAACCTAGAATATCAAAATGAACTACATTTTTATACACAAACATTAATTCTAAGATAAACAATTTAAATAAGTATATATTTTTTATCCACATTAAATTAAACTACCAAAAATTAATATTATATCCCACAAAACAATACATATACAGTACATACGTACTAAGAAAAAAATAAATATCGTAATACTTGACGAAATAGTATAAAATTATCTTCAAGCAATCTAAACAGTCGTTGCCTTTGATTTACAACACTTCCATCTTTAACGCCTAATGTAGACATGCTATGACTCTTAAGAGATAAATAGACAATATACCCTAAAACAATGACGTCAAATATTAAGGCCACGTAAATCTCAAACACTAATTTATCTGTTGAAATTACTTATTTGTATCGAATTCAAATTTGATTTTCATGTATATGTATATTTTACAAATATACAAATAATGATATCCCACAAATCAGATTTTTATTACATATTATATCCACTGATACTTTTTACTATCGAGAATATATCGAATAAATAAAGATATGAAATCCAATAAAATTACTAAATTTACCGAAAGAAGTTCTTCAAATAAAATCGTGATTAACTCTATCAAACGAAATTGATAATCTGAAATAAAAAGTCTATAAATTGAAAGAAACGTATACAAGTACTTAATAATATGTAATGTAATCAATCTTTAACAAATAATATATACCCAAAAATATGTCGAATCATTTTAACTCCTTAATTTAATAAAACCTTGAAACATTTCTTGAGATATCTTTAAGTAATTGAAGATGTAAGAATAAAGATATGACATAAATCCTCTCAGATATCAGATTTAGGTATGATGACTGTCGATTATACGCACATTCTAAATTTTCTAGCTCTCAGAGTCGCATTTAAGATCGGAATTTTTATTAATGCAAGTTTCACTTGAAATCTTCATATACTCTCCTTATTACTGTAGTAATTTTTTTTTCTTTTTATTTAAAAGGCGGACAAAAGAGCTGGTGGGTCACAGATGGACGTGATCACCGCCGCCCATGAACTCCTGCAACATCCGAGGATTTACAAGAGCGTTGCCGGCCTTGGAAATAGGAATATATACCTTTTTTTGAAGGTACCCATGTGATCTGGAAATACCGCCTAAGGAAGTTCGTTCGATTCGAGTGGAACGTGGGAAAAAAGTTCTTAAAAACCGCACAGTGGAAGATTGCCACGCATCCAGGTGGTACGGATGATAAAGGAGGCGATGGCGAGCTGTGCGGTGGTGAAATTCGGTGGTAGCCATCAGATCGAATAGTTCTACGGAACACTCCCCGTTGTAAATGCGGTAGAAGACGCACAAAGAAGCCACATCTCTAAGCAATGTCAAAGAGACCAGCCGTTCGCAGAGCACTTGGTCCCTGACAAACAGAGTCAACGGTCCCCTGGCTGCATTGTTGAGACGGCTAAACGTCAGCATAAGAATGGTAAAAAAGATTTATACAGGAAAAGTGAGTGGTAAGAGAGAAAGGGGTGTCCCTCGAGTGACCTTCGAAAACACTGTATCTATGATACTGGAGGAAGGTCACGTAAAAAGCAGGAGGACCCCCCGGAGGGCATGTATGAAGAGGTTGATGTCTGTGGCCGAGGCGAAAGAGGTATGCAGGGACCGTAGCGTTTGGCACTCCGTTGTCTCTGGCTACCCCGCAAGGGATATGGTGTGAAGGTAAGTAAGTAAGTAAGATAAACAGCCAGTACCTTATAAATTAAATAAAGATTTAATGTCTCTGGAGAATTCATCATCTTTATGTTGAGCTCGTCTTTTACTTTATAATTAGTTAGCTATTAACTAGATGTGATGACTTGTTTTACGATTATTAAATAAATTTGAACTGTAAATTCTGTAGGGTTATTTAATTACGGAGTTAATCGCGAATTATTTGACTACCTCTGTAATGATCATAAACTCTATCTGACTGTTATAACGCTGTTCTACAAGATTACTCTCGTAATATCTGATTTTCTGGCCGAGGATGCATGTAATTTAATTTGTCTTGTCTTATTTTTCTGCCTTGACCTACTTTTACAAATTTAATTCATAAATAAACATTGCTTATGCGAACACCATATTATATATTATTAACATATTATAATAACATTAAATATTAATATACACATGATACGTAACATGATAATAGTAAAAAAAAATCACTACTTATTATTATTCTAATAATTTCATATTATAATAGTAATCGAAACACAAAAAGGAATATATATGTTTATTGGGCAATAACCGAAGCATGCTTAAATATATCTCTAAACATATTAGTAACATATCGTTGTTTTACATTTAATTGATAATTATCAAAACAATTTCTTTTCACCTGACATACATCTTTAAATAACATACAACATATATATTATGAAGTACCAACTTTAATTTAATAATTAAATTCATTCATGAGGCTTCATGATATGTATTATTTAATAATAATAAATAATACGAAGCCTCATGAAAGCCATGAAAAGTGCAGAGCGCGTTAGGTGTCAAGCGACAAAGATTAATAGCGTGCGGATATAATTTTTCATTATTTCGACCGGTTATTCTGATCCAAGAATTAAATTCATCTTAGTTTAATATATTATACTCATTGTGCATTTATTTTTAATATCTTTGCATAACATTTTTTGGTTTAAAATTAAATATTACAACATCATTTGCATTTTTAATTCCTTTACAAAAGTTTCTAAACAAATGAAGCGAGAAAAATATGTAAACTCTTGTCTCGAGCCTCTCATTTTTTATTCATAGAAATAAATTAAATTATTCTCTTTGTCATTTAATTAAAATACTTGCATAAAGACTTACGCGTGCTCGGTGTTTACACCGCGGGATAAAATTTAACTTTTATTACGATGCTTTTCTCTTTCAATAACACTGTAAAATATGTAGTATGGTATCCTGCTCCTGTACTAATCAAAATATATCTTAATAATATGATGTGTCAAAAAAACATTTTTGTAAAGAAAAATATTACAAAAATGTTTTTTTAATAACTCTAACTAATGCACAAAAAATACATATCCAAATGACTGTATAACACTCACAATATAATTCACCGAACTCAATGTGATAATGGATCCATCAGCGACTCATTCCGTTCGTTCCATTCTAAATTTCGTATTCATAAATTCGAGATGTGCCTGAAATGATCATTTATATTCACTAGTATCTTTTCCGTTTTTATAATTTAAATGAACATTGGTTAGAGTTTTTAGTTTCAATAATATAATTATACAACAATTGTAGAAAAACTAACTATATAATAGTTACTTATTAGAGAATTTAAATGTTTAAGTAATTATTGAGATATAAGTTTTATGTTTTCTCTTTAAACGTTAAAAATTATTTATCTGGGTCAGTTTGTTGAGAATATGATGATTTTCTTTCGATTTAAATACAATCGTTTAAGAATACGTTGTCAAAATATCAAATATAAATAATATAATTATTGCATAACTATAACAATTTTAAATTCTATCATGAAAGTTTAGCTTAAAAACAAATATTTTTTTCAAGATACAAAAAGAACTAAATGTATAAGTGAAACACGGTTAGCTCAAACAGAAAATAAATTCTACGTAATAAGTCTGCAAATAAAGAGAATCAGCTTTTAAAGTACAACACAACTGCCATGTTTCACTTTATCTTATATATATTTCATACTTTTTACTACTGCAGCCAATGAATACTTAAGAATTAATACTTATTGCCTTAGCATGACGTGATTATTACTGAAGTCTGTTTTTGCATTCAAAAACAAATTTAAAGTAAATCAGCTGTTATTTTTGTTATTTTTACGGTGCATCTTATTCTTAATTGTTAATAACAAAAAGTTCCAGCTATTTAAAAATGACAAAAAGTATTGCAAATAAAATGTTTTTGAAAATTATTTTATTATTCTTAAAAGTGCTGCGGAAAGTCTTCGGATTTTAGTGAAAGTTTATGGTGAATGTGCTTTAGGTGGTTAAACGTTTTTGAAGTGGTTTGCGCGTTTGGAATGATGATTTTGATTTGTGAGACAATGAACGATCTGGATTGCTAAAAAATTTAAAGGCAAAGGAATTGCAGAATTTACTTGTAGAAAATTCATGTTATATAATCATCAATCAAAATTGTAACACGAAGTTATTAAATTATTATTATACTACTATATAAATCGATTCGGTCTCTGTAACCGACCGTTTCATCACCACTCTGATGAATAAGCATCTTAACTTGCGCTAATGTTAATGATACGACTGTATCACTATTGCAGTAGGTAATTATTAATTATTATAATATTTATTTAATTTATTTATTTATGTACCAGATTTAGTGAGATGAAGCTTCTTAGCATTCCATGGATTCACCGTGCGGGTGCCGGGCCCATCGCGTTGCAAGAAGAGGAGCGCAAACAAATGCTGGGACTTGCGACCCAGCCGTAGGTTTAAGGGGCCTCTTTACTATGCGCATACATGCTTACCTTCGCTGTTCACGCTCCTCTCCCTACCTAACCAAATATCGTAAGAACCTACTACAGTCGCCTTTGAAATGCATTCTAGAAATGAACTGATGATCGATCTAGAAAGACCGAGATCCTTAAATAAGTTGTAGAGAGATTTTCTGTTATACCTCTCGCTCCTACTTCCACAGCGTACAAATTAACTATAAATTTATTCCTGATCAGTTCGTTACATAGTTCGTAATACTTGTTAACTTAGTGAAGATTAAAACTTATTATTTCGCCCAGTTTTTTTCTGACTTTATATTTGACTTATTATATCCTACTTGTTAAGAATATACAAATAAAATTTCGTCCTTATTATACTTATATAAGTAAAGATGTAAAGTCTTCGCTGTTTCAATATATAAAAAAAAAAATTAATTTCTAGTGATTTTATTTCATATTTGAGAAAAAGAAATATTTTTTTATTTGAGTTAAGAAGTTGACGTACTAGCTAAATTCTAATCAGTTTATGAAATATTCTCAATTTCAATTCAAATATCAAAATGAATACAGTATTGTAAAAAGTTGGTTTAATATTTGGTAACATAGTTTTTATAATAAAAATGTTAATAGATGGACAAACTACAAAAAAAATAACTACTAGTTTACTAGGTTACTAGTTCTTAGTCAAGCAGATAAATATTTGTAATTCTTGTGTCGAACGTTGATTCATTGTTTGCGACCACTCTCTATAGAATATGGCTACTGTATCGTTGTTTTGTGCTGTGTCTAATGCAAACAACAGTCAGCTATAATTACATAGAAACAGGGACGTCGAAGATATGTTTGAACAGCTGTGTTGACTCCACTTTGGTAAATCACTGCATTTTCATTCCTATACAAGCCAGCTAAAGAACTTTACTTTTTAAGAATTAATAAATATTAATAACATATTCCAATTAAGTGTTTGTGCTTTGAATCAAATATCCAATTTATCCTTAATATTATGATCTCTTAAATTAAATTCATGGGCGCCACTGACAATGGACAGGTGAAGACATATACACCTGCAACTACAGTTACAACAACTGATCAAGAAGCAGGACACTCCGGTCGACGTCCTGAAGTTACATGAATGCACGTAGTAAATATCTTTTAGGATGAAATATATCACCCTAATATAAAAAACCTTCTTATGGAGGAAAAAGGCCTCACAAGCAATACTATAACCTGAGTCGACTCCAATGGTCAAACATATGTATCATCAAATGAATTTTTAAACGCTAACAATACGAATTATGGTTAATTCATAATATTTAATTAATCCTGCAATAATACACATGAATTATTAAAAATATCCACGACTTTTAAGCATTATTAAGAACACTCTTTACAAACATACTCACCGGGTACTAATTAAAAAGGAATATCGGTAGTGATTCCGATAGAAAGAATTAGAAAGGTCATGATATTGAATTCTAAACAACAAATAAGCGAATACTGTTACTACACCAATCAGAAATATGGGTAAATTCTTAATTATTAGAAACAGAAATACTAAATTTAGTAATTTTGAAAATAACTGAATGTCTTTGGAAACAAATAAGCATTATTAATTTTAATATAATCTAAATACATCAACATCATATGACCATGTAGGTAGCATAGTAGGTAGTATCAGAAACGAATGACTGCTACTTTTGAATGATATAGTAAGCTATCAAGTTATGTAATTTAAGACTAAAAAATATTACTGAATCTTAGGAATAAAAGAAAAATAATTCTTTCCTCGAAATATAATACTTTCGAGGAATCCAAAGCATCCTCAAGCTGGCGACAGATAATTTCTAAAATAATACATAACGTCACAGACTATTAACGTCTTTTGAGTTAGCTGAAAACAGATAATTAATCAACGTAATCACAGAAATTCATCATAGAAATTATAATATGTGAATAGGTATTTAAATAACCATATAAATGCAATGTCTACGTAAATGTTCTGATTATTTATATATGTCTCAAACACTTAAAAATTGATACACCGATTCAGCTCAAATTTTGACAGACAACGATGATATACAACCCGTTTCAGAGGTGATTGCTATCTATCCATGTTATCTTATTTTATCTTATCTTTATTGTAATTGTAATAGATTTAATGCACATGTCCTCTTACACGTATTACCTCTTAAACGAGTTTAAAAATGGAACGTATTTGTAATGTGGGACAATTTAAAAATTCGAACGTTTTAGACACTCGTATCGATTTTTGTTTTGTTTTACACAACACAATACTACCTAACGACTACTATTTCTCACCCATGCAACAAAAATGTGCCTCTGTGAAGCATATCAGGGTACAACTAGTACACATATAATTGTTTTCGTTAGTAGCCTGTTCAATAGTAAAATAATCTTGTAGTAATAGTAAAAACTTGTAGGATGATAAATAATATAAGATATTTAATTTATATTAATAACAATTTATTCCTTTTGATTATTTCCGACCTATTCATCTACTTACTCGGGCTGTTAACAGTAAAGTTTTATATTTTTTTACAAGATAGCATTATTTCAAGAAATGTGTTAAATAATTTACATTTGGTAATAAAACACAATATTATATACAAATTAAACAAAAAAATATTATAGCTAATAGAATATTATAATAGCATATTATCTATTAACAGTATCTTATTTTATTTAAGGATGTAATTTCTAATAAATCAGATAAACTTATTGATAAGGTAATTTTAAATATTGATCAATTACTAGTTAAAATATCGATTTCTGCTCTTAATGTTATCATAAATCATTAACGTTATTACCTTAACGAGGTCATGAAAGAGTCATAATAATGTACTACATGAAACTATGAAATGCGAGAAAATTATTACCACAAGATAATTACTTAATTCAATATATTCATTTTCAGTGGAAGTCTTACAATAACTACTACATATAATAATAATAGTACATAGGTAAATAGTACTTATGTAAAGAAGAATCCTTGAATATCTTACAATTTTAATTTAGACAAAGATTTTAAAGATAAATTTTAGGACAATTTAGGACAATAAGGACTATAAGTAAGAAGAAAATTATTATTAATAATTTTCTTTAAATTACTAAAAATACTCCACTTAAGAATAAAGAAATAGTTACATATAAATAAATAAGTAAGTCAATATTTCATCTGCACTTGCACGGCACTGCACAAAGCAAAATAAAACAGCTCGCGCGCCAAAGACTCGTCCCAAAGAGCCGCAGCACGTGGAAATACTAATAAATACAAATCATAACACTCGATTACCCGAGAACAGTTGAAGAACACGAGCAAGAAGAATTATTCAAATTAAAATTAAACTTTGATAAATAAAATAATTCTTAACTATATTCCACATTTTTGAATTATCTTCATATTTTGAATGTACTGTTTAATTAACTTTTGTGTAATAATTGAATAAATATGACGTATATTTGATTTTTTTCTTATGTAAGAGGAGGGTAAACGAGCTGGCGGGTCACAGATGGACGTGATCACCGCCGCCCATGAACTCTTGTAACATCCGAGGATTTACAAGAGTGTTGTCTGCCTTGTAGGTAGGAGTAGACACCTTTTTTGAAGGTACCCATGTCGTATCGATCTGGAAATACCGCCGAAGGGAGTTCGTTTCACTAGCGAGTGGAACGTGGAAAAAAGGTCCTTGAGAACCACACAGTGGAGGATCGCCACGCATCCAGGTGGTAGGGATGGTAAAGAAGTCGATGGCGCGCTGTGCGGTGATGAAATTCGGCGGCAGGCATCAGATCGAATAGTTCTTCGGAACACTCCCCGTTGTAAATGCGGTAGAAGACGCACAAAGAAGCCACGTCTCTACGCAATGCCAAAGAGTCCAGCCGTTCGCAGAGCTCCGGGTCCCCGACAATCCGAACGGCTCTCCGCTGTACGCGGTCAAATGGTAGAAGCTGATATTGGGGTGATCCGGACCGGAGATGAGAAAAGTGCTCCATGTGTGGCCGGACCTGCGCCTTATATAGCGCAAGTCTTAGTCTATATTTGGTTGAAAATATTAAAAATAAAATGTATATTGGTGAAAGTTTACACTGTAAATTCTTAAAAATATACTTAAATAAGATATAATATACATTAAAAAACTAATTGTTTCTATAAAGTTTTATTTTTCACAAAATCTAAGTAGATCAGTAAAAATAACAAGGATTCCTTTTTCATAAACAAATGTAAATAATAAAGGGCCCGATAACTAGCAATAGAAATAATTAATTAATTGTCTATTGAACTAAGTTCTCACCTAGCTGTCTATGTATTGCTCTAATTTATCTAATTTATACAAACTATTTTACATTGATTATGATTACTAATCAGTAATACAGTGTCTTCAACTTGTTTACTATTAAATTATTATTAATTAAACTTTTCTAACTAACTTGTAAAGGTATATTATATTTTCCTGGATCCAATTTAGACAGTTCCAGCAAAATAATTGACCTATTTAGTCTTAGTTTTTCATTCGTTAGTTTGTTTTGCAAAAATGTTACAAAGAATGTATTGATTTTTTTAGTATTTAATTGATGTAAGTTCAATGACAATTCCAAAGTACAATTATGCACACAAAAATTTTCAGCAAATAATATATACTAATACTGATGCTTAAATCAATAAATACAATGTAATATGCTATGAAATTGTAGAAACGTCTTTAAATTTTTTTAAGTCACTGCAAAATTTTGGATTATAAAGATTGAATTGTGGACAAGATTTCTTATAAGAAACCACTCCACTTTCTGTTCTTTTAAACTCGATTTGTCAGTGTGTATGAATAAAATGTGTCAGTTTCTCCTCAAATTTAAAAGGTAAAAGTCAACAAATTGTTTTACACTCGTAAATTTATCAGCGCGTTAGAAATATGTCTTATATTATATATTATTATAATAAAAAAATACCGTGTCACGATGTTCGTTTGAACTAATCTTTACAATCACTGAACTGATTACAAGGAAATATATTGTTATATGATATCTAATATTTGGTTCAATTTAAAATATTTGTATTTTTTATACATGAAATGTTTCATGACTTCTAAGGTATATAGATATCCAATAGATGTAGATGTTATAATAATAATAAATTCTTAATTGAGATAAAATAGTTTATGAAGCAACACACGAAGTCGCAGGCATCTAGTAAATACATTGAATACAATATTGAAATAACACTTATAAGTATATAGATAAAAGCAAAAAAATATATAACCCACAGAAAACATGAACTGTTTCTTTGCATTTCCTTTAGAGTTTTAAAGTCCAAGTAACATTTTTTTATAATTATAAAGATTCTGAATACATTTATCCATACATTTATTCTAATTGTAATGAAAACAAAAGTTTTAATGTAGATTTACATTATAATACCTTGATCACAATAAATGGCACGTAGAGGCTTTAATGCTTGAATTTGTTACAATTCGTTCAACACTTGATATGATGTAATTTTTTTTTTTATTTTAAGTTAACTATATAATGGTTAAAGCTAATACATTTAAAATATTATTATGTGTGATGACTTCATATTACAGCCAAATTGTTTCCAACAATTTACACAAAAACTATCATGACACACGAACTGTTAGTTGATGTGTCATATTAACCTGGAATCAAATTTACACCTAACTCTGTGATGGAGACGATTTGAACTAATATTAAATACTTATGTTATGATATAAAAGAAATTACAGTGTAATGATATAATTTTTTTTTTTGTGAATGTTGAATACTTCATACTAACATTATTAACGATACATACATTTTTAAAAATAATATTAACTACAAAAAAAATCTGATATTTATAATACTATATATTATATCTATAATAGAACTTTAGCTATCACTTAAATTAAAGAACATCCTTGAAGATATTTTAATAAGATCTCACTCAATATAATAAAGAATCCATGTGGCCTAGGAAATTCAAACTGTATTAATGAAAGCGATGATTAAGATTAAGATGCTTTTGGAAAACAAATGTCAAATGCTGTTAATATAAAATTTAGTACCTATGAATAGTTACTGAAAGTATTCATTTATTTCTCTTAAAACATGACACAATTTTCTAATATTTTCGAGGAATAATAATAATGTAACTTTATAAAAATAAACCTTACATAAAATTAATAACAGATTAGTATTTTGGTAGTCGCCTTGTGGTAAATTTAAAAGTGCCTTATTAGTTTAAAATGATTTTGATGTGTTAACAAAATAAGTGTTAACAAAGTTAAAAAAAAATAAGTTTAGGGTTAATCTGACGATCGTTGTCATGCTGTATTTTTTGATTTTATCTTTAAGTAACGTTTAAGTTAAGGTATAGTTAAAACATGCTGTTTTTTACCAAAAAATAACTTTATATTAAATTATAAAAACAAAAAGTATATTGTTATATTTAAGACAATGAAAACAATTTAACTGCAAAAAAATCAATAAAATTATTCCTTAATCTATCATAGAGTTATTTGTAATATATCGTATTAGAAAGCGCTTAATTCAATTAAATTAACAAATCACATTAAAAATGTACAAATGTCAGGCGAACAATTGTATATAAATATAAGTAACATTGCTCTTAGTATATTTAAAAGCAAATTAAGTCAAGATAATCAACAAGGTCAAAACTTATGAGCTGTTTTGTTTTATATATTTTATATTGATGTTTTAAATAACTACAATCAAAAAGATATAATGTACTTCTTTTTCTAGTATTGTATAAGTTTATTTTTTATAATATATTATTCAGAATATTATATGAAACAAAATGTATAGACATTATAACTTCATCTTTTTTTATTGATATCATTTTTTTTATTACCAATACCTCACTTTGCGTCGTGGTTATGTTCCAAAAAAACACGACGCAAAGTGAATTAAGATTTTCTCTAGCAAATCATGTAAAGATCGAAGATAGGTTCCAAGATTACAAAAATACTACTTTTAAAAAAAAAATTGTACAAAGTAAACATATAAAAATCAAAAATAATATAATTATGCCAGTAAATTAATTAAAAAATATTTACCTTTTTTGTTACCAGAAGCGACACGTAAAAATTTATATAAATTTATAATTCTCTTTAAAAAAATGCACAACACACTACGTAACCGAAACTGAACTCTAAAATTAGCGAAACAGAGTAAAAATGAAACTGTATTAAAATTGCGTTGATTGATTGTTAAAAAGGGAATTCCTGAGTTTTGACGGCATGACGCCATTAGAAATAAAAGGGTTGCCATCTTTTATAGAGAAAAGAAAAAAAAATACGAATGAAGTAATTAAATTACAGTTTCTTAATTATTAGAGTAGAATGGTAATATGGTAGTGTGTCTTTCTTTCACTACGGTTTAACTAGTTGAATATTCTATAATTAAGTACTTATTACATAGGCAAGCTATAATTACATACTTTTGCAGTAATTACAGCGTTTATTTCAATAACTTAGTTGTATTATAGACTGGAGAAAAAAATAATCTTTAAAAAATAAAATAATAATTATATAATATATAATAATATAATAGTAGATACATAAAACTGAATATAGTCTAAGTGGTGAAAGTTGAGAATGTAGCAATAACCGAAGATGATGTTCGAGATGAACGAGGTGCTGAAGAAAAACTTTTCACCCACTGGGAACCCGAAGAAGGTTAAAACTTTCCCCTCTGCAATTATTTAGGAACTTTATACCAATCGCTGCTAAGACAAATTTACCCTCGCAACGCAGAGAAAGTTAAAACTTTCCCCTCTGCATTATTTAGGAACTTTATACCAATTGCTGCTAAGACATTTTATCTGGAGATTTTTAATGGATAAAAGTTAGATTATTTCTCCCGGAAGATAAATTCGTTTGTTAATTTTGATAATAGATTCAGAAAATATTAGTTTTCGTATAATATTTTATATAGAATGTTTGTAATTGTAATGTATTATGCATTTTAGACTATTAATTTTTTTCTCCATTTCTACAGAACAGTGTGGTCTATATATTTATTTTACTGTTGGATATGGAAGTAAAATACCATTTTACACTATGAGTGGTATTACTAACCTTATGCAAAAAGTATATTGTGTTTAAATATTGTATAATATATTATATTATAATATATTATTATGAGAAATTGTGAATAAAGAAAGTAACCAAAACATATTCTTTTGTTAAAAAAGTATTATTAACAACATTTAATAGTGTAACGTATACCTTTTTTGAAGGAAGCAAATTATTAAAAAATTCTGTAAGTTTTTATAAAGTGAAATATTACCAATTATTAATACTAACAGAGACATCTATGTACCTCGTGAATACATGAATAGGGAATTTCAATATCACTCCATTTCTTTTATTTATTATAAGTGGATTTTTGAGGTCTATTTAGATTATTATAGTTACGTAAAACTAAAAATATACAATTTCAAGTATTAAGTTAGAAATAAGGCAAGAAAGATATAAACTATAAAAGATAAATTAATTTACTCTTGAGTTATTTTGAACTTTTAACTTTATTAATTAGAGAAAGTTAAAAAAAATTGCTGTTTAACAATAAGACCATTAACGTCGGTTCTTTAGCGATAGTTCTATTTATTGTAGTTCAAGAAATTTTAATATCACGATAAAATTAAATAAAGACACATCAGTGATAGAGTATTTATTCAGACTTCCAGACTTATTTTCTGTCCCTTAGGACTATAAAGTGTTTGGTATCTCCAAGATTTGGTTGGGACAGTAGAGGTTTTATGGGATATATTATAGTATATCAACGCAATGCAATGGAATAGAAAAGAATAATACTATTAGAGATAAAAGATTTCACACGTAAGAGGCTAAAAATATAGAGATTTAAGGGAAGGAGTAATTTAGAATTATTTGCAGAAAGTTGTAGGGTAACCGTTACATACCAAATCTATTTCTTTTAGATATTTTCAAATGCAAATAGACTGCTTCTTTTACAATTAAGTTTATTTATTTCGAATACAAAATGACTAAAAATAAAATTGATAACTTGCCGTCATGTCCTCAATATGAATGAACATTGCTTATAACATAAATATTATGAGAAACATCCATTTACATTTGTATAGTACATATAATAAATATATTAAGAGATGCGACGTCCCTGGGCCATTGCCAATTATAATCAAGTAGGTATCGTGTTGCTGTAATGAAAAAATAACATATACTGTACAAAATATATTATATTTTGTCATAGTTTACAGTTACTAGTTTTAAATAACAGATCGGTTTCTGAAGAGTTATAACTTTAGTCCCTCGGTATGCAGATTGCTGGCTCGTTAGACATGTTCACTACTACCTGTCGCCGGACTAACAACAAACTAACATATGTTATGTGCATATATTGTAAAGTAGATTTAGTTGAAAAACGAGTACATTGCATATTTGTTGCTCTTGTTACTCAAACTAATATGCTGCAGCAAGAAAGTTAACAATTATTTTATTCTAAACATATTAAACAGTTGATAATAACAATTGCTTGATCATTAGTAAAAAAAAGCATTGTGTAAATTTAAGATTATATTCTCAGTATTTATACATTTTATTTGGTATTGCATGTTCCGTTTTTTCCTTTATTTAGCATCTTCAGTATCTTACAAGCATGAGCATATTCAATTATTTTAAGGATTATAACGTTTTTTGTACAAATGTTTGTTTATTACATTTTTCATAATTTTTTATAGGAAATACAAAAAAAAATTATGCTCAAAAGTCAAGAGTCAAAAAGTAGAAAACGGAGAGAGCAAGTACTATTCCCAAATTATTTTATTTAATAGAAATATATTGCCTAGTAATTTTTTATTTGAGTCGACATTTAATGAGACAAAACTTAAAGTATTTTATATATTTTAACAATAGAATAAGAACAAAGATTCATATTCAAATGGGGGTTTATTTTTTATTTAATGTTTTTAACTTTTTTCAAATTAGTATAATTTAAAATATATAACTTCGTAGCGTTCAAAAGTACTATACGCCAATAAGAAATAAGAGTACATTTTTCAGACTTTTTTTTATTTATTTATTTATAAATCCAAGGTTAACCTGTGAGTTATGACTCATTGGCTATAATCTTTCTTTTGATTTTGATCCATAAATTATACTATTCCTCTTCTAAATGGTCTCTCCGAGTCTCTCTTCTTGAGGGTCTGCTAATGTTTCCTGGAGGTGACGTCATAAATGACAATAGATCAAATGTTTTAAATCTTAATATATAAAGCACAAAGACACTCACTCACTGACTCATTCATCGCTCTACAGCCCAAACCGTATAACCTAGAAAGCTGAAATTTGGACACAAGACTCCTGACATATTGAATAGGTGCAATAAGAAAGGATTTTGCAAAGGTCCAAACTGTTCCAAAGTTACAGCTAAAAAACTGCAAAGTTTACCCCTCTCTCCATCTCTTCTCCCATAGCATTGCAGTAGAAATTAATATTATTTGGCCTCTCACTATGTTTATTCGTAGGATTAGGGTTCCGTAACTCACATACAGTTTGTGATTATTTGTGATTATTTTCAATTTACCCACATATAGTTTAAGATTATTTGTGATTATTTTCAATTTACCCACAAACATTTGGTGATTATTTGTGTTTCTTTTCTATTTACCTACAAACGTTTGGTAATTATTTGTGTTTATTTTCTATTTACCCACATACAGTTTGTGATTATTTGGGATTATTTCGTATTTACCCACATAGTTTGTGATTATTTGTGATTATTTTCAATTTATCCACATACAGTTTGTGATTATATGTGATTATTTTCAATTTACCCACATACAATTTGTGATTCTTTGTTATTATTTGCCCAGAAAAGCGGGCGGGAATCGGCTAGTTTGTAATAAATCCCTAATATTCTCTGTAATTGAGGTATGAATGTTGAAATGTGAAATTTAAACATTACATTAGTCTACTGACTGATCTTACAAAAAAAATAATAATAACGAGGTTGTTAATGATTAAAAATTTATAACATATATAACTTAATTCTATTAAATATCTTATCGTTTACTTGGTGAAATAACTTGGAAAATATTTCCTTTAGAATTATTATAAATTATCCAGATGAGGTAGTCAATTAGGACTGTTATAATGACTGAAATAGATTCAAATAATTTTAACTTTATATTATTAAAATGATAGCAAACTAACTTGGTAAGTTTGTTTAATACACAGTTAATACTAACTAACGAGCAATAATAACAACTAACTATTTAAAGTCAATAAGGTACTATTAAACTGTACGGAGTATTAAATAGTCTCTAAAATTAATTATAAATCAGAAATAATTACTAAACTTCGTATTATAATGTAGTATCATAGTGCATGGTATAAAAGCAAGCTAACCAATACTGTAGATGTTAAATAAATAGTTTGATCAGGTCATTTAAGGTCGCAGATCTTTATTGGATGAAGTTTACAGCTGGCGGTTAACATTTTCTACCTACATAATAGTTATCTTTAGTAATTTTGTACTCACTTAAGTTTCGTACTTTATTAACGATCAAAGGTATTCTGTAATAATTGTGGTAGTCCTTCAATTATAAAAGAAGTAAACAGCAGTAAGATAAAAATATTTATATCCGTGTTTGAGGTTTTTAATATAATAAAAAAATACTAATACTCTGATTCTGTGTTAGTATTTCTGATTCAGTCAGTCAATGAAATAAATTATTTTTTATTTTTTTATTACTAATCTATTTATAATGCATTTATTTAATTATATAAAATTAAAAATCAATCCCATTGTGGTTTATTTTTTTGGGAATATACTGTTTTTGTGTAAACAATCCCAAACACGATGATAATCGTTAGCCTTCCTTTTTATTTACCCACAAACCCCTATTATTCCCCCATTACATTATTTTATTTCTGCTTAAAAATTCAGTCCCTTTATAAATGTGTCGAAGCATCACTGGCTCGTTTTTAACCTATTAACAGGGGAGCCTTTTTATTATTGTAGGTTAACAGGTTCATTAAATCGTCAGGGAGTATTTTGGATGTTGGTCACAAAGCAATTAGCAATTGGCATAATTTATTGTCAATGAGTTTGACAAAATTTAGATAATTTGGATTCTAGTTATCACGGTCGTGCCTTGTGGAATTGAAATTTCCGTATTTTCACAGTTTTACTATTATTATAATCCGTGTACATCTTAGTAGTGAATAAAGATTTTGTAAAGTGATTTAAGTTTTTTATAATACAAACTATTGTACTTACGACCAACTTATTTTGAATACTATGCCACGACGGATCATCCTGATGACAAGGCAAGCCTTCGTCAAATGTAATATTTGATACTATTATAAATGTTCTAGCCTTAGTTACAATTGATAAAATTGATTTGTCATAATAGTACTTTCAATGTTTTACAATCGCAACAGTACTCGTATAAGTTGTATGAAAATAATTTATTGCGTAGAAACAAAAAAATATCTTAACTGTTCTACTTTTGAGAAGGCGATTGAAATACAGTGTAACTTTGTTACACTATTAATCAATAATAATTGATACATATTAAACTATATATAAAATTTCCTACGGTAGATGAATTTTCCAAACTCTATTTGTTTAATACTTTACGTATTAGTTTTTAATTTCAAAACAAAAAACATGTATGAAATATATATTTATACATACAACATTGTATTTAATACCGTTGGCCCCATTTCTAAATTCTGCTTTGTTTACTTAATATTAACGTTTATCAATCAACATAGTTTGACTAACCTGTCTGCTCTTCATTTTCAAATAAGGTGAGTAGAACATCAAACTGCAATAGTCTGCAAACATATAATGATAATCTAGAGGACCAAGACATTGACAGAATCCTTTGAATTATTTTGAAACACTTATACGATTAATTCCTAAGATTACATGTTATTATTTGTTGATTTCGTAACCTGCTCAGAGTTGTTATAAAGAACTATCAGCTGTATGGTGCGATTTAATAAGTCTAACGAACCTTCCGTATATTTAACATAAACAAACATTTATATATTAATATTGAGTCAATTAATTAATCCACATTCATTTCATTTAAACATTTTTTATCTGACATCACTATAGCACAGTTAAGAGTTTATTTATTGTTTTGAACAGCTGCATCTATATTTATTAAATATATAAACAATGTTTTCGTTAAAAATTTTGTTTCGTTTCGTTATGTACGGCAAAAAAACAATGATTCGCTAACTAAACAAGGTTGGCGTTTAGTTATATACCTTGAACGACGTTCATTTTATAAAACTTATATAATTCATAAAGTACATACAGATGTATCAGCAAATATATATAATTAGACTTAAATTAAAGAATAAAAGATATGAATTACAAATGTTTATATTATTATTTGAAAAGTGTAGACACATGTCTGTTAGCTATTACATTCATTATATATATGTTTGTATTGAAAGATATCTAAAAAATAAATTAATTCTTTAATTGACTGTCCTTTCAACCAGTCGTAAATATTAACAGCATATCAGTTAGTTTTTTATTACATTAAAAATCTTAAGCAGCGGATATAAATCTTTTTATCTTACCACTGTTTACGTCTCTTACTTTAGGAGATCCTCAATTAGTACACAGGGTACTATTTATCAATTAGTCCACAACTAGTATACAGCGTACCACTTAGTATACGTAAAGTACAAAAATTCAGTGTGTACAAAATTACTAACATTAACTATTTTTTTTTTTCTTTTGTGTGTCTCTGCTGTTAGCCCTACTGGCCATGACAGCGTCACCGGTGCTGACAGCGTCACCGGTGTTGTGTTTTTATACCAAATTACATTACAATACAAAATGTTATAATTTATTTTAGTAAGAATTGTCTATTAAAGAAACTTACCAACTAACTTTGCTAACACATTGTAATTTTTTTTAAATTTAGATGTTTAAAATCTTAATTATCGGATTCTATTTCACTCATCTTTATTCTAATTGACCTTTTGGATCTTTTATTACAATTCTGAAGGAAATATTTTCGAGGTTATTTTACCAACGAAAGGATAAGAAAATTAAAATTCAATTAAGTGACTAAAGTTAAAAAGGTTTTCACGATCAACTAAAGAATTTTTTATTAAATCTCGTTATTACTTTTTGTAAGATACTGACCAATAGTAATATTCAAATAATAAATTTAAACATTCATCTGTCAATTACAAAATAAAAAAATTGATGTATTATCGATTATGTTATCACCTCTTTAAGTATTCTATTTCAGAAAAAGAATAGTATACTTTATCAAGCAAAATTGACTCTTTGTTTTCCTCGTGCTTAAAGTCCGCTAAACGCCAATGAGTTATTAACAAATAACAAAGAGGTTTTACAAGGAACAGACGACTTTTAAGTTTCAAATTCTAAAATTATACAGACAGTATGTGTTGTATGTTAGTGTCATAGTAAGGTAATTAGTAGTAGTAGTAGTAGGTTTAGTAGGTAATTGTGTTATGCTTTAAGATAAATAAACAAACACACATACTTACTTACTTATAAATCTCATTTCTATATTGTATGTAATATGTTAACCAGTTCATAAACTATTTTACGTCCATTGAAATTATAATAATATTATGAACACGTGGAAACATACACCTTATATTAAACTGTTCATATATTAAAAATCACAAATTCGCATTAAAAAATATATATATATTATATTATTCGAGATAAATACAATACTCTTTTTCAAATATGCATCAAATAATAGAAAATCAATTAAAATAGATTTCCTTGTCATCGGTTCAGTGGTTTCAAAGATTAGCTCAATTTTTATATATATGAAAATTGAAAATATTATGATAAATTTACCAGTATAAAATATTTTGTTGACTTTTATCTTTTAAATTCGAGGAGCAAGTGTCACATTTTTATCCGACACATTGACAAATGGAATTCAATAAAACAGAAAGCGCAGTGCGGAGTGGTTTCTTATAAGAAATGTTATTCGCAATTCACTCTTTATAATCCAAATTCATACATTGAATATAAAATTTACAAGAACACCTTTAATATATAGCATATTGCTGTGTATTTAGTTTAATATATTAAAAAAAAATCATTTTTGTTACTTATTTTAAGCATCAGTAAATAATATTCAAGACATTCTTTGTAACATTTTCGAAAAACAATGTAATAAATTATGGAAGACTAATTCCTAAATAGGTCACTTATTTTGCTGTCTGCTAAAGAAAATCAGAATAAAATGTTAAACGATTGTTAATAAATAGAAATATTGTTTAACATGTTTGTTGAATTTATTTTATAATTCTTAAATATAAGAAAATAATACAAAATAATATTAAAACACTGTCAATAAATAATTAAAATCATTCTAGTATAATACTATAAATTCAGTAGAATCAATATATAACTATATATTTCTCAAAGACTCCAATATCATAAGATTTTGATTGAAACATTTTTATTATTAGTGCTCACGGCGGTTATTATTTTTATTGATTTATTTAGATGTTATGAAAAATATAACTTATATAGTTATAATCGGTGTTTCTAATTTATTTGTATTTTCTTATTTAAGTATATTTTATGTTAAATAAGGACGGTTTTAATCTTCGGACGAATTGGTTTTAACAAAAATTTTAAGTATTCTAAAATAATTATTTTTTTATGATGACATTTCAAAATTTCATATATTATGCAGTATATGTATTATTACATAAATTAAATTAAATGCGTATAGAAAAATTAATGACACAATTGTATCAGACAAACTGACAGATAGAGTACAATATAACAGAGAGCACACTGGTTTGTTATAAGAAATATTGTCACAAATTTAATCTTTATAATACAACCTTATACATCGACTTGAAGTATGCCGAAGACGGTTTTAAAGTGACGTCAAAAACTACAGAATGTTAATTTATTAAAAAGCAAATATTTTTTATTAAAAGGATGGCTTTTACCATAATATCTTTGTATAATTAAATTCAATTTATCATAGAAGTGCTAAAATTCTCTATCTCATTAAAATTTAATTAGGAGTTCGTTATTATGTTGGTATATATTAATAATATTTTATTTTACTGCAGAAAAGTCAAAAGCAAAATTTTATATTAAAATAGTTGTAACAGTTCCAATTTATATAATTATTTATATTATTATGCCACGAAAACACGACAGTTACTTTTGTGTCTGAAGACTCTGATAGACATAAACAATAGACAATTTTTTTTTTTGTTAATTTTTTTTTAAAATTACTTTTCTACTTTTAATTGATTAACAAATGATTTGTCATATAATTTTTAAATATGCATAAGTAAAGTGGTTATAATCACTTGAAATATAAAACGTTTATATCAATCATAAAGAATAAAATTAAATAAATGTAATGTATTTATTTCATCACAAACCAGTTGCTTCAAGTTCTCGTCCGTCCACCATCTGCTGCGTGGACTGCGGCACTGTGTTCAGAACGTTTGAAATTCTAGGTAACATTTAGTGAACGATTCCAGGAAATAAAAGTATATGAAAGATACTTTTACCTTGCTTTAGATATCTTATAAAGTTCTTACAGGGTATAAAAATCTTTTTAATATATATTTTTTAATAGAATCGTAGCATAATGCTTACTAATATTTTGTTACTAAAATTTTTTAAATTTTCAACTTTAAACAAATGCAACACATAATAATGTTGATAAATTTTAGACAATAATTGATATTTAAAACCATTTTTTAAAGAGAATTAGGTATTTAAAGGTAGACCTCACAATCTCACAAGCTACAGCTACAGTTACAGCAACAGATCAGGAAGCAGGACCTGCAGGTTAACGTCCCGAAGTTACAGGTATGTAAAAAACCTCTTGTTATGAACAATAAACAGGTTAAGCTACGAAATATGATTAATCATGTAATCTATTTATATAATAACAAATTATAATACCTTACTAAGAATGAAAGCCTCACAAGCAACACTATAACCTATGTCGACTCTAATTGTGGAAATAGGACAAATATTGAAATTAGGCAATATAAAGTATTAAATATTTTTTTGGAAACTAAAGATCATTTCCTAATTTATAGTGAAAATTTACCATATGTCCCTCAAATGAACTTTTAAACTGACCGAAAAGCCGACAATACGAATTATGGTTAATTGATAATATTTAATTAGCCCTGCCATTAGTCACTTGTATAATTAAAAGGATCAATGCCTTATAAGCGTTGTTAAGAACACTTATTAGAACCACGTTTACCGGATGCTAATTAAAATAGAAATATCGGAATGGCTTCCGATAGAAAAGATCATGAACTAAGGGCACGACGTTGAATTTTAAAGCACCAATAAGCGAATAGTGTGAGTACACCACGCGGAACGTCAAATTAAATATAAGTATTCTTAATTATTAGAAAATGAAGGAAGTATTTAGTTTACTACAGAAATGAAATTTCTATGAAACAGTATATATCTTTATTTGTAGTTCATTAAAGTTTTATTTCAAACCGAACCATGAAATTCTAATCAAGAATAAGGATGTCATTATGTTTACTTTACCAAAGATACAGTCTTCAGTATTTGTAGTGTTAAAATAACGGTTGATTCTAATGGATTAAAATGGTTTTAAAATTAAAAAAGAAATAAAAGTAATTGAACAAATACGAGCGGAAATTCATTTCGTTTTTATTTATGTACAAATTAATTACTTTTATTTTAATTTAAATTTCAACCCCAGACGACGATAATCATATAATAAATAAAGATAACAGAGTCATGGTATATATATTGTATAATGTTATATATATTTATTATAATGAACTCCTTTAGATTATTGAAGGAATACGGACTTCTAATAGAGCAATTACTGATTCAGTAATATTATGTTTTCTTTTATTCCAATATAAAGAATTTCACCGAGAGGTAATTTATTTTGTGGCTTTATTTATATTGAAAAATAAGTGCAATGAACAAAAAACAATTGTTAAAGCAAATTGCTAGTCAATGCCGTAAAGACTTACATACAACGTAATGCGATGTTAAGAGCACTGTTAAAAATCATTTAATATTTTTTCTTTTTATTTTGGAATTCTAAAACTTTTAAATGACGTGCAAAATGTTTCATCGAGTTATTTTAATTAAAATAAATCAACATAACATTTAATAAGTTTTTTAAGGTATTCAATCAGTTCCATTAAATAAAACATAACTATTCTTTAACTATTTATACAGACTGAAAAAGCGGACCTTACAAACCTAGGGTACGGAAAAGGGGAAAACTCGCGCATCCTCACTATCAATGAAGCTCAGGGATTAACATACGAGTCGGTAATAATCATCCAAACGAAATCCAAACCAAAATCGTACCTGACAAGTGTCCCACACGCAGTGGTGGCTTTATCTAGGCACACAAGAAGTTCTACGTACTACACGGATATCGACGAAGACGCCATTGTGAGATTCATTAGGCGGGCCGGCGATACCTCCGATAGAACTCTTGTACAACCTCAAGATGGCAATTTCTCACCGTGACTCCGACGCTATGAAAAAGCTAGTGAACTTAATAACCTAGCTTACTACTACTACTATTTACTTTATTTATTATCATTATCAATTTCTAAAATAGCTTTGGAAAACTTGTGTACAATTTCCTGCGAAGTTACCATCGCAATTAAATTCGTAATAAAATCACAATGAAAGGCATGGACAAATGTCTATGGTCTTTAAAAAAAAAAAAAAAAAAAAAAAAAAAAAAAAAAAAAAAAAAAAAAAAAAATGCATATTAAATAGAAAAATAAAACAATTGTTTAAACTATTTAAAGGGAGAATTATATCATAATTTATACTTTTACTACCAGTAGATTAAAGTCATTAAAGACTATCATCAAAGCAATGGAAGCAATGCATTGACGCATTCCATTTCCAGTAGAAAATCGAAATAGTAACTGCTCACTACAAACGAGAAGTGAAATCCGTTTTTAATACGTCAATATCGATACAGGAACTTTATCACGGGTCATGTCACATATAAGATTAAACGTTTTACATATTTGTATATCTTTTTGTACAAGCTACACTCTGTTTGTATTCTGATCAATTTCATATAATATTATTTATTATATTGATCCTGATTATGTACTCTTCATTTCGAACATTCTAACAACAATCTTTTTGAAAATACTTCCAAACTTACTTTCTTAATTCCTGTACCACTTTATGTTAGCAGAGGGCCTCTATTTCTTGTTGTTTGTTTCTTGTTGTTTATGTTTAACTTCTAGTAGAAGTTTCATTTCTGTTACTATTCTTTTCACTTCTATAACACATTGTTTCCTATCCCTCTGTGTGTATGTGATAGATAATAAATAAAGTTAAGATTTATAATTATAAAAATGATGACCATTCATTAAAAACTGCGTTTGAAGGATTTTTGATTTATGTTTGTTTTAGGTGTTTAATTAATTTATTTATATAAAAATGCGATTTTATTCACCTGCGGCTCTTAACTGGATTTCGTCCTCTTCTATAAAGTATTTGGTTCAATACCGAATTGTGTATAAGTTTTATTAAGTTCTATTAATAAGATTCATTACATCTTGAGACCTTACTGATACGCCCAAGCTTTCGTTGCCGCTTCCGCTTTCACGCTTATTCCCATCCTTATTCTTCATCAGCTATGTTTTTTTTCAAGATAATTTTATAAGTATTATTTTTTATTACAAAATGTATATTGTTTTTAAAAAAGTAAAAGATTTAAATCATTGTAGTACACATTTATTTTAGTATGTTACATATAATGGTTTGATTATGAACAAAAAATCAAAAATAAAGAGTACTGTTAAAATATTGTAATTTACAAACAAATTAATTCATGTATCCTTCATTGATAATATATGTAAGCCAACCTTCCAAGTGATAAACCCTATTATTAATTTTCAATCAATTTTAGTATAAACAATTCGTACTGCTAGTTAATGAGAAAATATTAATCGAAAATAAAATTAATTTCACAAGTATTTTTAAATAATGTTAAGAATATAATTACAAATACTTATATTAACATTTCTTGGCTATCTGTAATAATGGACTATACTCGGATGTCTTCCTTATCTTAGAGAGGGCACGGAAATTGCATACTTACATATAATATATGGAAAGGGTTAGAACTTATCCGGATTAGAGTGACAATGACCTCTTAGAGTCAGTTTCTAAACCCTCAGTGAGTAAAGCGTTTACTTAACAGTGAATACTCAGCCCAAGAAACACTCCGTTAAAAGGGGTAACTATTAAATTGCTTTTTTTTATTACACTTACAGGATATCACTATACAGTTTCCCTGTTTATTAAATTAAAGGAGTCCTTTTTATACTATCTTTACCCAAATTCACAATGATACTTGAATGATAGATGGTTCATACAATCAGACTATTAAAACATCTTAATAATAGTAAAGACTTTATTATATATTGTTATTTTTTGTTTGTTACATATAGCAATAATTTTCATAGAATGAACTGGATCGATTATTATAAAGTTTTAAGAGCAATCACAATTTACTATTAAAAATATATTCTTTTGATACCCCTCATTGTTATGTGGTTGGTCAGACCTGTCGTGTGAAGTCGGTGCTGGTGGTGCTGGTGTAAAATATTTATTTAAATATATTTGTTATTTTTATAAACATTATTTCCTTACTGAATGAAAGATGTTTCAATAAATATTTGAAATGTTTATAGAAGATTATTTTAATATGGATCTGGACAGAAAAGGTAGGGTGTTAATTATTTTATATCACCAGTTAAGTCACGTTACTAAGTCTAAATAATTCATGAACCCTAAATAAAACGCTTTATTAAATATAAACAGCTTCAAGATTATTTATTTTTCTTTTAGAGGTTCTATTAAATGTCACATTTATAGCAAAATACGTTTCTATTCACCTGAGGCTCTTAAGCGGATTACTGTCAGTCATTATACATATAATGTTATTTAGATTATTTAGAAATGTCCTGTGATAATAAGCTGTGTATTTTGGGCACATAATTAATGATATAAAGCATTAGATCATTTGTTATTTTTTATCAGACTATAAAAAAAAGAAAAATATTAATATATTGAAAAAGTAGTCTTAAATCAAAGATTTTTTTAATTTTACAACCCAAAATCTCAAAAAATCATAAAACCTTTTAGTGTAGCTCTTGTACTATCATTAAACCAAGACTACCAATGTTAATATTTTCAAGATATCATGTATCACTACAAACTAATGGCAAAGCAACCCAAGACTAGGTTTATATTCTTTTGATATCAACATTTACTTCAACAGTCTTATAAAAGACAAGAGCACTTCACTTAAAGACGAAGGGATATTATGTAAGGAAATAAACGAAACACAACTCGTATACATACAATAGTTCAGGTGAAATGTGAAATTTACTAAACATAAAAAGAATAGTTTTTTTACGTGAGATATATATCATGGAAGATTTTACAATTCAATTATAAAAATATTTTCTATAACACATTATGTAATCTTTATTGATTCAAAGAAGAACTAATTCAACTCAAAGTTATTCAACTATAAATTTAAATGTTTTTGAGTTTTTTATTTGAATTAGTCCATTTGTATAATTTTATTTAGTCATTAGTAAGACCCAAAGTTTTCAAGTTGCATTATAAACAAAATTACAGTAATAAAAGTCGTCAAAAGTAAGTTAAATTAAATTAGACGACTTAAAAAAATTGACTCGATTTGAATAGTTATGTTCAGACATATTTATAAGTATTCTGTATATTTATAAGTATGCGATCAACAAATATGTAATAATCGCCATTATGTCATACATAACTACATTTATACATATACTAATACTAATAATCAAGTTTATGTATAATATAAATAAATAAATAAAAAAATATACATATATATATACCTATGCACGTACATATATGTATAAACAACAGTGTTGTACAAATGTTCAACAGGTAATCGAAACTTAGTAAAAAATATAAGGATATGAATGAATCGACAAAATGATATGAATGAATCGAAAAAGGCGTTTACTCCCACCTTCAAGGCCGGCAACGCTCCTGTAAATCCTCGGATGTTGCAAGAGTTCATGGGCGGCGGTGATCACAAATCATCTGTGACCCGCCAGCTCGTTTGCCCTCCTATTTCATAAAAAAAAATGTTCGTACACTCGGAAAAAACTATTAATTCATCACTATAAAGACATGGGCAAGTGCGAAGCCTATTTTTTTCAGATGTACATATTCTGGAGACTTTTACTTAAAATGGTATACTAAAGTGTTTTATCTACCAAATAGTGTGAATAATTAATATTTATTTACTAATTACTATTTTATTTATATTTCCTTTGGCGAGAACCAATCGTGGCCTTATTGAATGCTCAATTATAAGATATAAGTTATACAAATACTTATAAACGAACAAATAAAGCTCTTATAAAATTTTTAAACTTATACCTTTTATTTACATCTGAATATAAACGAGCGAGAAGCGAGTTCGACGTTTACATACCTGAATAAAAGTATTACTTCATTAAAATGTTACATAAGTATATAAGAAATTTTATAATAAAATACTTGAAGAAAATAAAGTTTAAAAGATAATTTTCAAACTGACAGTGTACGATCAGCTTTGACTATGATTAATATAAATTAATTATTATTGATTTAGGCCTTAGCTCCATTCTAAAATAATGATACATTTAATACTAAGTTCGATTTTCAATATTCCTCAATTCTTATTTATCAGTCAATGAATAATATTAAAATCAAAAATAAAAAAGTACAAAGAGCGGACTTCTCGCTAAATAAAAATATTTTCAAGATACCCACCTGCACAAGAAACGAGGTATGAAAATGAGCTAATGGTTGTACTAAAATTCTAAACAATTAAGTAAAAATACTTATGTCAGTTTATTCGATTTTTTTATTTAATTGTGAATCAACTAAGCAACTAACTTTCCAAACATTTTCTAATATTTTTTGAGAGAGATCTAGAAGTTATCCAATTTTATTTCATCCGCAATTTAATTCCTAATTGACTTCAACATCTGGATCTTTTATTATAATGAGGATTGAATTCTGAGACAAATATTTTCACCGACATGCTACCAAGGGATAAGATAATTAAAATTATACTAAATGACTCCATATAAAAATAACTTTTTTTATTTTAATAAATATTTCCTTTGGGATCAAATTAAAATTATTCATATTAAAGATAGTTATTATTTTTCCAAAAATCTGATAAATATAAATGCTCAAATTATGCAATGTATTTCCACATACAGACGATATGTACTACATGTACATATCTTATATTCCTGTATGCGGTAGTGAATATATTATAATAACCAATAGAACAGAATATAATATATGTTTAAAAAATTATTTCATTTTCGTTCACAAATACATTCAAAACTTTTAAAAAGATTTTTTAGACATTGAAAAGAAACAACTATTATAATTTTTTGCATTTATAGTGTTTTTTATTTGTAGGTTAAAAATAGTTTTAGACCTTAAAATATTCCGAATGCATTAACAGATGAATAATTAAGCACTTTGAAACGAAATATTATAATGAATAAATAAACAAATAAACCACTTGTTTTGAAGAAATATCTAAAAGTGTTAAGCAACTTTGTAAGATATTAAACAAATTCTAGTGAGACTTTTATATCACAATAGTGTGATAGATCAATATGTTTTTTATATTAAGGCCCGTCCGAGAAGTGGCAATATTGTACCCTGAAAAATGTCTGCTATAAAAATGTAAGCTAAGCCCCAGATAAAATCTTTGATGCAATAAATAATGTTTGTGGTTTGCAAACTCTGACGCAGCGACGTATCACACTGTTCTCTCTGCACCAAATTGCCAAGCTTTCTTAACTTTTCAGCGTGACGATAAAAGAAAATCTGTAATATATATTATGAAGATTAATTGGTAACTTTATATTCTTCTATGAAATATATATGAGCGTAATAAATATTGAATTTATTTTTGGATATTATATTTAGTCTATATACTATATATATAATACTTTCTAAGCTACAAAACTGGAAATATTGAATAGGATCTCGTACTGAGAGTCAACAAACATTTTATGATATACGAGGGGAGGTCCAAAAGTTCGTGGAATGAAAGGGATCTAAATAAAATAAAACAACAAAACTATTTTTAATTTTCAATATAATCACCCTTAAGCTCAATACATTTATTAGACCTATGAATTAATTTTTCTAAACCACTCTAAAAATATGTTTTATCTTTTCCGTCAAAATGAGCCGAAATTGCCTCCCTTACCTCATTAGGTAAGACAATGGTCGTTGGAAAATTTTCTTCCCCTTAAGTCTTTTTTGAAATTGGGGAATAAAAAAAAGTCACTTGGGGCCAGGTCTAGATTGTAGGGTGGGTGAACTAGGGATTCGAACCCATGCGTGTGCAGAGCAGCCATTGCAATTCTGCTCTTGTGAACCGACGCGTTGTCTTGCAAGAGCAACAAACCCTTTGTCAATTTTCCTCGCCGCTTTTCCTTGATGGCATCCTTTATTTTTTCTAATATCGTTGCCTAGTATTCTCCGGTTAAAGTCCTTCCCTTTGCTTTGTAATCAATCAAGATTATCCCCTCATAATCCCAAAAAACAGTAGCCATCATCTTTGCAGCCGACTCCGTCACCTTGAATTTCTTTGGCGGTTGTGTCCCCTTTTTATGCCATTGCATGGACTCTTGTTTGGACTCAGGCTCAAAGTGATGAACCCATGTTTCAAATCCCGTAACAATTCGGTCCAAAATCTGTGCAGGTTTATCTCCACACAACTCCAAATAGTGCTTTAACGCATCGACGCGCTGCTCTTTCTGAAACGGCGTGAGCATTCTCGGTACCCATCTTGCACTGACTTTTGTCATACCCAGGTGATCATGTAGGATTCGCAAAATGGTGTTATCTGATACTCCAACTAATGCAGATAATTGTTTTGTCTTCAAACGGGCATCCTCTAGTACAATTTTCTCCACTTTTTCGACGATGTCCGATGTGGTGGCCTCAACTGGCCTTCCTGAGCGGGGGTCGTCTTCAATTGACTCTCGACCATGTTTTTAAAGACCATGCCACTTGTAAATCATTGATTTACTAGGGCACTGTTTCCTATAAACGACTCCCATTTCATTCAAAATGGTTTGAGCGTTCTTTTTTTGTTTGGTAAGGAATTTTATCACAGCGCGGTGTTCAATTTTCTCCATAGTTTCAGTTTTCTTCCGGATTGACTTGTTCAGCAAGCGACTGTTTGAAAACAAATGACGCAATCGAGTTGAAACTTGGTATTTACACTAATGATGAGTCTCCGATTCGTATGACACCAAGCGAGCGCCCCTACCCCCACTCCATCCTCTCCATTCCACGAACTTTTGGACCTCCCCTCGTATATAGAGTTGTTTTGTTACTATAATTTTTTTTTTTGCATGACCAAGAGCTTTACAAAATATATTTGCATTTGGTTAATGTATACGTTTTATTATTTGAAAAGCAATTTAATTATATTTGCTTTAGCAAAATATTCTAAAGCACTGCAGAATTCTAAATATGTAACCAAATATAAAGCAATGCAATAGACGTCATACTCGTACTTCATTATTTACTAACCTCTTTAGCTCCAATAGGAATGAATGAATGAAGGCACTGATTCAGCAAAGTGCAATCAACACGTAACCTGTATCAATATCGTCCTTATTACTATTATGTTAGAGCTGATTATTGTTCGTATTAGGAAAACAATAAAAAACTACCACTGACAAACAATATATTAGAGACAGTTTTAGTAAATAGTGAACCGATGTTCGACACAATTATTAAAGATATTTATATATTTGCACGGAGAATGAACTGTTATTGTACGAGTAATCATAAAGTTTATTTAAACCGTAGAGATGTTTTTGTGTGTATAGCTTTTATACCTATATGAAATATATTTTTATTAAAAAACAAAAACACAATATATTGAAACAATTTTCGACAACACAAATTTTATTTACCTAAATGAATTGAAGTTCTGAATGTTTTAATAATTGTTTATTGTTTAGCTTTATATTTTGAATACCTCATCTGTATATTTTAAATATAATAAACTATGAATATTAAATATTTATTTAACATTTCAATTCATTTAACCTAAGTATTGCAGTGAATATAATAAAATTAACACTGTGTACCTCTGTTGTATATCCTTCTAAGTTTACGTAATCAAGACGTTTGTTGGTATTCCCACGTTCATATACGTACGTGTCACGTGTGTCGTCTGTGTGTGTGTCAATAATATCGAACAAGTTAAATTATTATAATATAATTTGAGTTTGTAATTAGTTTATAATATATATAAAAGGAGAGAGAAAACGACGCAACGCAACAATTTTTACTTTTGAAGCACTTTGTATTTCTAACGAGGGTGATTTCACTCTACCATCATATCAGTTAAGCATCTTAGTCTTTGTAACTCCGTCCTCCACCTCCCGTTCGGAACATGGCGTGTTGGTTGGCGGTCCCCAACGCCGCATTCGTTATTCGTAGCGTTGGCGCCCCGTCGTCTCTGGTTACCCCGCAAGGGATATGGCGTGAAGCTAAATAAATAAAAATAAATCTTAGTTATTGCCGATACAGGTTTGAGTACTCTAAAGTATTCATACCTGCATTATCCCAATTTCATGATTTGTACACAAATTAATTACTCATATATTCCATTTGTAATGTGAAGATATTCAAATATTAATGTTGTTTAGTCTATAATATATAATCAGAGGATGACTTCAGCTACCAGATCCGCCGACAAGATTAAAATTGAAACTGAATCCAACTCTGGCTACTCCTAGTAATAGTCGCTCAGACATAAACAAAGTGAAATTCCTATAACTTTCTAATCCCAGCGGCATTGTTAACCTCATGCCGTAATCACGAAGTCCGTCGTAAAACTTTTTACTAAACTACTAACAAATTAACCAGGTTTACTAACAACAAACTTGACAAAGAATGTCTATTATTTTACAAAAATAATTCTACAAATACTGAGTGATTAGATTTACTAAAATACTTGCATTCATTTAAAATATTTTACATGGAATATAAAAAGGAATGAACGTGTTTTATCCAGTCCATTATGATATAGTTTTAATTTATATATGATAGTGTAATAATAATTTAAAAATGTTCTAAAAATAACAAACATGTAAATATATTTTTATGAGTATTTGGTTCAAAAATAGATAACACCTATTGCCAAAGTCCCTGTACTAAATGATCTATAGTAATTATTGTGCATCTATTATCGATAATTTTCATCCAATATTAATTTTTTTATAGCTAAAATCCCATAACGTAATTATTCTTCATTCTATTTATCATATATGTATGCATTGACAATGAGACAGCGATATGAAGAAATGTGAGGAACGATTTGGCAGACATTGATAAAACCAATGCCAAAAAAGTATTTTTTAATAACTCTTTTTCTGTTATAACTAATAATAGAACAGCCTATTTTAGATATTGTTTACCCGCATTTTTTTTAGATTAATAGTCTGTTATGACTATGTAAAATAAACGTTATGGGATTTTAAAAAAATGACTATAACTATATTGTTAGACATCACATCGACGAATACATTTTGAACGTAGTTGGCGATACACAACTCATACATGTCCTACCATGTTATTCAACTACACTGTGGCAGTATCGGTAGTATTTATTAACAAGCCAATAAGGAATATTTGAACAAGATGATATTATATCTTAAGCGTTACATATTAATAACATATATAATTTTCTATTTTATAGCAAGTATTGTCACTTCAAGACTCATTCAAAGGCAATATTCCGATAAACATGAATGCATTACATTTAGTGCATATATATTTCTGAGCCAATATTGAGCAACAATATTTCCTAAAGAAGTCTTCTTGTTTGTTAAACCATAACCTTATAAAATTTGTTTATATTTTGAAAAATAAATAATATATATATATAATAATCTTGTTACCCCCACGTCCTTTGGTATAAAAAATTCTTATGAACTATCGACTAGTTCCAAGCCAGGTTTAAGTAATGTGAAAAAGACCGAACGTGAGAAATTTAATAAAGTAGCTTTATGATATTTTTGGATATTATATTTAGTCTATATACTATATATATAATACTTTCTAAGCTACAAAACTGGAAATATTGAATAGGATCTCGTACTGAGAGTCAACAAACATTTTATGATATACGAGGGGAGGTCCAAAAGTTCGTGGAATGAAAGGGATCTAAATAAAATAAAACAACAAAACTATTTTTAATTTTCAATATAATCACCCTTAAGCTCAATACATTTATTAGACCTATGAATTAATTTTTCTAAACCACTCTAAAAATATGTTTTATCTTTTCCGTCAAAATGAGCCGAAATTGCCTCCCTTACCTCATTAGGTAAGACAATGGTCGTTGGAAAATTTTCTTCCCCTTAAGTCTTTTTTGAAATTGGGGAATAAAAAAAAGTCACTTGGGGCCAGGTCTAGATTGTAGGGTGGGTGAACTAGGGATTCGAACCCATGCGTGTGCAGAGCAGCCATTGCAATTCTGCTCTTGTGAACCGACGCGTTGTCTTGCAAGAGCAACAAACCCTTTGTCAATTTTCCTCGCCGCTTTTCCTTGATGGCATCCTTTATTTTTTCTAATATCGTTGCCTAGTATTCTCCGGTTAAAGTCCTTCCCTTTGCTTTGTAATCAATCAAGATTATCCCCTCATAATCCCAAAAAACAGTAGCCATCATCTTTGCAGCCGACTCCGTCACCTTGAATTTCTTTGGCGGTTGTGTCCCCTTTTTATGCCATTGCATGGACTCTTGTTTGGACTCAGGCTCAAAGTGATGAACCCATGTTTCAAATCCCGTAACAATTCGGTCCAAAATCTGTGCAGGTTTATCTCCACACAACTCCAAATAGTGCTTTAACGCATCGACGCGCTGCTCTTTCTGAAACGGCGTGAGCATTCTCGGTACCCATCTTGCACTGACTTTTGTCATACCCAGGTGATCATGTAGGATTCGCAAAATGGTGTTATCTGATACTCCAACTAATGCAGATAATTGTTTTGTCTTCAAACGGGCATCCTCTAGTACAATTTTCTCCACTTTTTCGACGATGTCCGATGTGGTGGCCTCAACTGGCCTTCCTGAGCGGGGGTCGTCTTCAATTGACTCTCGACCATGTTTTTAAAGACCATGCCACTTGTAAATCATTGATTTACTAGGGCACTGTTTCCTATAAACGACTCCCATTTCATTCAAAATGGTTTGAGCGTTCTTTTTTTGTTTGGTAAGGAATTTTATCACAGCGCGGTGTTCAATTTTCTCCATAGTTTCAGTTTTCTTCCGGATTGACTTGTTCAGCAAGCGACTGTTTGAAAACAAATGACGCAATCGAGTTGAAACTTGGTATTTACACTAATGATGAGTCTCCGATTCGTATGACACCAAGCGAGCGCCCCTACCCCCACTCCATCCTCTCCATTCCACGAACTTTTGGACCTCCCCTCGTATATAGAGTTGTTTTGTTACTATAATTTTTTTTTTTGCATGACCAAGAGCTTTACAAAATATATTTGCATTTGGTTAATGTATACGTTTTATTATTTGAAAAGCAATTTAATTATATTTGCTTTAGCAAAATATTCTAAAGCACTGCAGAATTCTAAATATGTAACCAAATATAAAGCAATGCAATAGACGTCATACTCGTACTTCATTATTTACTAACCTCTTTAGCTCCAATAGGAATGAATGAATGAAGGCACTGATTCAGCAAAGTGCAATCAACACGTAACCTGTATCAATATCGTCCTTATTACTATTATGTTAGAGCTGATTATTGTTCGTATTAGGAAAACAATAAAAAACTACCACTGACAAACAATATATTAGAGACAGTTTTAGTAAATAGTGAACCGATGTTCGACACAATTATTAAAGATATTTATATATTTGCACGGAGAATGAACTGTTATTGTACGAGTAATCATAAAGTTTATTTAAACCGTAGAGATGTTTTTGTGTGTATAGCTTTTATACCTATATGAAATATATTTTTATTAAAAAACAAAAACACAATATATTGAAACAATTTTCGACAACACAAATTTTATTTACCTAAATGAATTGAAGTTCTGAATGTTTTAATAATTGTTTATTGTTTAGCTTTATATTTTGAATACCTCATCTGTATATTTTAAATATAATAAACTATGAATATTAAATATTTATTTAACATTTCAATTCATTTAACCTAAGTATTGCAGTGAATATAATAAAATTAACACTGTGTACCTCTGTTGTATATCCTTCTAAGTTTACGTAATCAAGACGTTTGTTGGTATTCCCACGTTCATATACGTACGTGTCACGTGTGTCGTCTGTGTGTGTGTCAATAATATCGAACAAGTTAAATTATTATAATATAATTTGAGTTTGTAATTAGTTTATAATATATATAAAAGGAGAGAGAAAACGACGCAACGCAACAATTTTTACTTTTGAAGCACTTTGTATTTCTAACGAGGGTGATTTCACTCTACCATCATATCAGTTAAGCATCTTAGTCTTTGTAACTCCGTCCTCCACCTCCCGTTCGGAACATGGCGTGTTGGTTGGCGGTCCCCAACGCCGCATTCGTTATTCGTAGCGTTGGCGCCCCGTCGTCTCTGGTTACCCCGCAAGGGATATGGCGTGAAGCTAAATAAATAAAAATAAATCTTAGTTATTGCCGATACAGGTTTGAGTACTCTAAAGTATTCATACCTGCATTATCCCAATTTCATGATTTGTACACAAATTAATTACTCATATATTCCATTTGTAATGTGAAGATATTCAAATATTAATGTTGTTTAGTCTATAATATATAATCAGAGGATGACTTCAGCTACCAGATCCGCCGACAAGATTAAAATTGAAACTGAATCCAACTCTGGCTACTCCTAGTAATAGTCGCTCAGACATAAACAAAGTGAAATTCCTATAACTTTCTAATCCCAGCGGCATTGTTAACCTCATGCCGTAATCACGAAGTCCGTCGTAAAACTTTTTACTAAACTACTAACAAATTAACCAGGTTTACTAACAACAAACTTGACAAAGAATGTCTATTATTTTACAAAAATAATTCTACAAATACTGAGTGATTAGATTTACTAAAATACTTGCATTCATTTAAAATATTTTACATGGAATATAAAAAGGAATGAACGTGTTTTATCCAGTCCATTATGATATAGTTTTAATTTATATATGATAGTGTAATAATAATTTAAAAATGTTCTAAAAATAACAAACATGTAAATATATTTTTATGAGTATTTGGTTCAAAAATAGATAACACCTATTGCCAAAGTCCCTGTACTAAATGATCTATAGTAATTATTGTGCATCTATTATCGATAATTTTCATCCAATATTAATTTTTTTATAGCTAAAATCCCATAACGTAATTATTCTTCATTCTATTTATCATATATGTATGCATTGACAATGAGACAGCGATATGAAGAAATGTGAGGAACGATTTGGCAGACATTGATAAAACCAATGCCAAAAAAGTATTTTTTAATAACTCTTTTTCTGTTATAACTAATAATAGAACAGCCTATTTTAGATATTGTTTACCCGCATTTTTTTTAGATTAATAGTCTGTTATGACTATGTAAAATAAACGTTATGGGATTTTAAAAAAATGACTATAACTATATTGTTAGACATCACATCGACGAATACATTTTGAACGTAGTTGGCGATACACAACTCATACATGTCCTACCATGTTATTCAACTACACTGTGGCAGTATCGGTAGTATTTATTAACAAGCCAATAAGGAATATTTGAACAAGATGATATTATATCTTAAGCGTTACATATTAATAACATATATAATTTTCTATTTTATAGCAAGTATTGTCACTTCAAGACTCATTCAAAGGCAATATTCCGATAAACATGAATGCATTACATTTAGTGCATATATATTTCTGAGCCAATATTGAGCAACAATATTTCCTAAAGAAGTCTTCTTGTTTGTTAAACCATAACCTTATAAAATTTGTTTATATTTTGAAAAATAAATAATATATATATATAATAATCTTGTTACCCCCACGTCCTTTGGTATAAAAAATTCTTATGAACTATCGACTAGTTCCAAGCCAGGTTTAAGTAATGTGAAAAAGACCGAACGTGAGAAATTTAATAAAGTAGCTTTATGATATTTAGTTTTTTTTTTCTAAAAGATATTTTAATTTTAAGTTTGCTGTGACACATATTTAGTTATCATTTTTGTTTTTTGTTTTTTTTATGTAAGAGGAGGGCAAACGAGATGGTGGGTCACGGATGGACGTGATCACCGCCGCCCATGAACTCTTGCAACATCCGAGGATTTACAAGAGTGTTGCCGGCCTTGTAGGTAGGAGTAAACGCCTTTTTTGAAGGTACCCATGTCATACCGATCTGGAAATACCGCCGAAGGGAGTTCGTTCCACAAGCGAGTGGAACATGGAAAAAAGGTCCTTGAGAACCGCACAGTGGAGGATCGCCACGCATCCAGGTGGTAGGGATGGTATTGGAGGCGATGGCGCGCTGTGCGGTGATGGAATTCGGCGGTAGGCATCAGATCGAATAGCTCTTCGGAACACTCCCCGTGGTAAATGCGGTAGAAGACGCACAGAGATGCAACGTCTCTACGCAATGCCAAAGAGTCCAGCCGTTCACAGAGCACCGGGTCCCCGACAATCCGAACGGCTCTCCGTTGTACGCGGTCAAATGGTAGAAGCTGATATTGGGGTGATCCGGACCAGAGATGAGAACAGTACTCCATGTGTAGCCGGACCTGCGCCTTATAGAGCGCAAGTCTTTGGCCAGGTTTGAAATACTGCCTCGCTCAATTAATCACTCCCAATTTCTTCGAGGCCAACTTTGCCTTGCTTTCCAGATGACCACGAAACTGACAATCATTCATTCATATCATTATCATTGAATTGTGGTTTATGTTATTTATTCTCTTTCTATTTGATTTTTGACTAAATGTGGTTTGTATGTATTTTTTTGTAAAAGCAGATTCTCTTGGACATGATTTGGTTTCTTGAGTTTCCTCATTTTTATTATATTTTAAAAGAAAAACACTTTATTTGGAACTTTTTATTATAAAAAATCGGAATTATTTTCTATAATTTTAAATACAAGACTTTGTTGTTAGATTAAAGTATTATCCTTCAAGGGAAGACGGTTTATGAAAAGCAGTAGTAGTAATGATATTTAAATAATACAAGCAACAGTGATATTATTGCATTACCCACATTACAATATATTATATCATGAAAGTTTAATATGTATGTATAATACATATAATATAATACTTTCCATTAACAATAAAAAACGATCATTAAAACATAAAGTGAGATAATGCACAAAACGAGCGACATCACCGTTTCTGCAGTTATACCGATATTTTTACCAGAGGATTACGTAGTACCAACATTCATTTGAAAATAAAAGCGGTGCAACTTTGACTTCATATCCTTATACTGTTATAATCTAGATATTAAATATTTGTTAGTTACTTCATTTTATATTGTAGTTTATAAATAAAAATGTACATGATGGTATGGTCTATCTGTATTATGTAAAATATATAAATTGGATTAGACTGCATATTGCCAATTGACACTGCAGCTCAGAAACGAGCAGAATCTTCCGGGGTAATTCCACTCTCTGAAGCCCTACCTGTAAGCTATAGGTATTAGTTTATTTTTTTATGATATTTGATTGAAGTCCCATTTCCATATACCGTATTATTTTCTATTTAGTTTATTAACACACACAGACAGATTGCTGTCTCTGTGTGTTAATACTCTTCACACCTATAGGTTACTTACATAATTATATTAAATTATATTGCAGCCGGGTGATTTAAGCATTCGTCAGCAAATTGACATCAGAACATGGCCTAATAATTTAGCTCGCAATTCCGCTATCAAGTCAATAATATACAGTGTGACATTTGTTGTTCTTATTAAGTACTAAAGATATTTATTACTAAAGATATTTTGTAAACTATACTCTACTGTACGTTTTAAACAACAAAGAATTGAATAGATTTCTTTTATTTTTTTTAATAAATTCTTAGATATTAAAAAATAATAAAATTGTAATTTGATAGTTTAAAATATTTTTGTGTATAATAATTTATTTTTAAACGTAGTTCGTTCTAAGGAACATCGATATTTTTTCCATAACATGACTATTATATCACTTCTATCTCTTATATGACATTATACAAAGTAAAGATGTTTGTTACATGTCCGGTTTAAATATAATAATGTAATAAATAGTATTATATACATCATAACAATGACATCACTTAATTAAGCAGCCTGTACACATGCCTCAGTCATCTGTTTATTTTACGTATTTGTTTTTTTTAATTAGATTTGATTGATTTGGTAATTGAAACTAGAATTTCACAAGTTTTCGACGTATTTAATTAATTTTGACTTATTGTTTTAAATAAACCACTAAATAATACCTTCTTTGCTTGGATATTATAAATTGTATATTTATTGATTATTCTTACCGGATAAAATACGGATATGAATATAGAAGTTATTAAATATAGTTATTTAATTTACAGAATTCAATTATTAAACTACCATTAAATTTACCAAAATCAATTCATCAAATAAAAAACTCCTAATATAATAAAAATGACCCTTTCACGCATTTCTTTTTGTTGTATTATAAAAGAGATAATATTATTAATATATAGGCATCATTAATTTATAAGAAATCATTAAAAAAATGTGTGTTGCTATATTTTTGTCACTACCAAATAAAAGTTAGAACAGTCATATTTGAGATACCATCCTGATGATTTATATTATATTTATAATATTTATATTGATTTATAATATATTTTACTTCAATAAGACAAAGGCACTTCCCTGAAGCGTCACAATTTCACAATTACAGTGACTCAGACGATGTCAATGGAAGTTGATTATTGTTCGTCTGCGCGTTTAATTAAATTAGTCTTTAAGATTATTTTATGTCATGATTTATATTCTTTCTTGAAGGTATAATTTTCATTTACTACTTTGGAAAGAGAATAAAAATTTATCGAGCTAACGACAGTTATAATTTAGTAATAATGTATAACAATTGTATTTATATCCAGAAGACTTATGTTTAATAATAAATTAAATAAATATATTTAAAACTTTTTATTAATAGATTGTTAGAACTTATGGGGAATATTTTATATATGGGGTTGTTATTATTATTATTACGACTGTCCAAATGTCTCCGGTTAATACATTGTTATGTATTAATAATATATTACGAGGTAAAATATTATTTGTAGGGTGAGGGTCATTATTATTACTACAAATAAAATACGTGTATTTGAAATAAAATAAATGACTAAACCTTAAAACAATCTTTTGTTGTTCATACGAAATATCTATGATATTCTATTTATATAAACTTATTAACTTTAAATAGATTTAGTATAAAGTACTTCTTGTTTTAGAGTCTATTAATATTGACTTTATAATGATAAAGTGTGTTTTCATATAAATATTTTTTATAATAATTGTATTCGAATCAAATTTGTGCAATAAACTATGAATATATAAATTGGTACGAGTTCATTAACTCAATTTGAATGCGGATTAAATTTTGATAACGTGAAAATTTATATAACAAATATAAATAAGTGTTGATAAAAGTAAGAATACTCAATTTGAAACATTTATATTTAATTATTTCATATTATTTTTAAATTAATGAACAAAAAATGAGCTTTTCTGACGGAATGTTTACATAACTTATTCCGGATATCTTTTGGTCTACGTTTTAATGACTCCTAAATATATTATTATAGACAGTAAGTAATATAACTAATACTTTCAATAAAGTATAATGCTAATATCTACACAATATAAAGTAGATAATTACTAAAATCTACTCTAAATGTTACAGTTATTTTTTTATATACAATCATACAAACAAGTCATACAAACAAACAAATACAGAAAAATATTTTGACTTCAGGCACCTGTTTAGAGATGTATAAACATACTGATTATAACATAAAATGAATCACTGATCTGACTATATTATATTACGAAAATTTACTTTGAGGAATACGTTGCATAACAAAAATAGTTTTATCAACAATGTGTTCGGAAAATAGAGACACGACAGAGGTGAAATCGTTCGCCATTAACGACCTCGGGGATAGATTACATTGAAGCGGATTGGTTGAGTATATGATGAGAACAGAGTAGAGAACCGGAAATCAATTGAGAGAAGTATACAATTTAAATTTAAATAATCGTAACACATTTAACTAATTTTTGAAATATATGTTGTTCTTTTGGTGTTCTTTTCGTTAAAACTTTTTTACGAAAAGAACACCAAAAGATCTAACAAAGAGTGTGTAATAACATACAATTTTATTTTCTATATTTATATACTCTACTCAAATATATAATTTCCACACTTATTACGATTCACTTCGTTATCAAATGAAGTTTTTTAAATATGTTCGAGTCTTTATTCCATATATATTATATGGGTTTATAACAAGAGTTTCATATATTGGTTTATGAAGCTTATATAAAGCAACTGAGTCTATTTGAAAAATATAAATTGTTACCAAATTTATAAAAATTGTTTACTATTTCCGTTACACATTTTTACTTTCTCTAAAAAAAGTGCAATGAAAATATAATTTTGTATAATAAAAATAATACCTCTGTTGCGGACTGAAGGAAGGTATGAGTAGCTTAACCATGAAGCAAACACTAACAAACAAATCGTTTGACTTAAAAAGGATTCTTTAAATAACAAACATTCCAAAAATGTCACAAAAAAAACTCGATAGATTTTATACTGTAAACAACAATGAATAATGAAAATAAACATATACTAATGAATTAGAAATATATGTTTTGCTAACAGTAAGCTATATGTATGATAAGAAAATGTACATATTTTTTAAATGATCTCTTTACAAACAAATAATAGTTTAAATATTCTATCATTCCGTAAAGTTTCTAATTAATTCGTAAGCCACAGTACTATATACTAAAGCAGAACGATCATGTCAAATCTAGGGATAAACCGCAGAGGATACGAACAACCGTTTAGTATTATGTAAGCGGATGAGAGGTCAACTTACAAGTTATTAACTCAGATAAGCAGTCCGGAATTAATATACCTTTAAAAACCAATTACTATTATAAATTGAGATTTATTATTATATAATCAAAAAAAATATTTACCCATTATTCAAAATAGAAACATTGTATTCATAGTATTATTTTATTTAAAACTATAGAAAAGTAAAAAAAAAATGGAGTGTATATTAAACTGTTATTTATTAAGAATAAAAAAAACAATATCAAAAGTAGGCTTTTAAAGTTCAACTGCGAGAAACGTTAAAAACTAGTGTTTAAAAGTAAAAAATGTCATCCTTTCCATTCCATAAAGAATACAATTAGGTGTAACGTATTCAATGTTGTATTTATTGAGTTGTTCGCCCACCGTACATCGGCGCTTTAGAACCTTTAAACTCAGGCTTAATTCTTCACAGATATATGATTACTTTATATAAAATACTATGAAATAAAAAATTACTTGTTAAATAGAAAATGCCATTATATTCCATACTTAACATAAATATGTTATAGAAATTCTGTTGATAACAAACATTAATATTATTCATTAACTCAAACAATCATATAATTGGCCACTATCAAATAATTAAATATTTACATAAATACATAACATCACTTCTTTAAAAAATCTGTCCGATGCGAACTCGTTTACAATTCTCTTTAGGATTATAGAATTTGAATAGAACATTCACCTTTCTCTTATAACCGTATTGGCTTACTTGTTGAAAGATTATATGACTGATAATAATTGTGTCTGTTTATATTCATTTTATAAAAGGATAAGAAGGTGAGGTGAGAAAGAAGTCGTCATTAATCAGAATATATACATAAAAAACTATCATTATTAATTTCATTCAGTCATTAATTTATTATGGTAGTTAATTTTAAACTAGGTATAATATCAAAATACATATGTATGACCATATGATCATTATTGGGATCGAAAAGGTTTGTAATAATATTAGCCGTATCTTAAATAGATAAGTGTCCAGTAGCAGGTGAGAGCACAACACGGCTAACAAGCTGCAATTGTGATATCAAGCAGCTAACGATCACTAGCACACGCACCTTACAATCCGATATACAATATAAGGATCGTTGTTAGTAATAACATACCCTATCTACAAAGTTCAATGCATCAATTCGTAACATTTTTTTGTCTTATCTGATAGGGACGAAAATAATATTAAAAAAAAGTATGCAGTAGTACATTTTGTGATCAGTGTAGTTAAGTCAAAAATGTTAAACTGCAGTTCAAAATAACTTTTAAAATATATTAATTGTAACGAAATCTACAATAAAATATCAACCTGATTGATCATTTACGTTTTTATAAAGAAATATACAGAAAAAAGTTTAAAACAAGAAAGATAATAACGAAGAAATATTTGCTGAGTCATATTAAGAATGTCTGATTATTCAGTGTTGGAGACAGCTTAGCGCTTAAAGTGCTCAGTTTACGGCACCAGAGAATCATTTTAAATAGTTTTTCAGTTCAGTGAGACAAGAAATACAACGTGATTAATGCTATATAAAAAGCAATATCGCTTGTAAAGAGTTTATAAAAGCGGAAAAAATAATGAATGTCGAAAGAATTTTATTGAAAAAACTGTTGAAATGGATGTTTAGTTGATTTTAAATATTATAAGTTTTAATGACCATTGTTATATTACTTTTCTATCTATGCATAAAAATAAAATTGATGTCTGTTTGTAATTCCAAATTAATCAGTTATCGTTGCTATTTGAAAACATAAATAAAAATAAAATAGATTATTGTTTTTGGGTATAAATAAAAAAACTTCACGAATATTGTAAAACATTTGATAATACTAAAACAATGTAGCTTAGAGATCTGTTTGAACTATGGCGTGCTTCGGTCCGACGATTCCCGCTGAATTAGGTAGATTCCATAGATGAATCTACCTATTGCAATCGATGCGATGACGGGTCCCAGACCCCAGAGTAGGGGCGCTACGCCGTTTATAAACTGGAGATTGACAATCCGTCGAAAAAAAAAATTATATATCCCTCTATATATATATGTATATATGATCCATCAGTCCAAATTCACCGTAGGCAAAATCTGACTTCACAGGTCGATAGGATAAATTAGTAGGACAAACGCAGCATCTCGTTTTTTTGGAAAAAGTGTAAGGGGGGCTGGGAGAGGGGGTGAAAGTGCAAACCTTTGGGACACGCTACAGGTCTTAAATATTGACGGAGGATTTTCAAACTTGGTATATACATTCTTAAGGACAAAATGAAGGTTAAGTTCTTGAACGGGGGAAATCGGTCGGGGGTTGGAAGGCTGGGGGGGTTGAAAATTAAAAACCGAAAAAAGTCACAGAAGAAGGCAAAATTTTGATGTCGGAAAAATCAAAAAATTAACAAATTACAAGAGGAAAATTTTTTTGTCCGAAAAGTTTTTTGATGCGACCCTCCGTTTAGGAAATAGGGGTGGGGGGTGGTTCCCCGCTCACCCAATATATGCAGAATGACCCGTCATAAGACATGTAATGACCAGTAGAATACTGCTGGCTAGTTTTTCTTTTTTCGATCCGACCGACGGGAATCTACCTAACACGATCGACCCTGTCGAACGAGGTATTTTTTATTGGCACCCCAACACGTATTTGTTTTCAGTACGAATCTGGTATGGTTGTTAACATATGGAGTAAATGTAAGAAGTTTTATTTTCTTTTCTCTGTGTGAACTGTTCATTAACTAACAAGAAAAATTGACAATTGTTGAATTTATTATTTAATATAATGTATTATATATATGTATTTAATATAAGTAAGTATGCGATCAAATCTATATTATAGCTGATAGTTCCAAAAATGACTATAATATATTGCGAATACATTACATCGTATCATCATCAAGACCAAGATCTGTTCAAGGCTTTGTATGTCGTCTATCAGAGTTTGAATATTGGTAATAAAAGATCTAATATGAATGTTAATATATTTAGATGCATTTATTAAATATACTTTTTATATAATATAGAAAAGTAATAGTTTATTTTATTGAGTAAATAAATGAAAAATCAAACAAAACTATTAAAGGTGAAAATTATATTTTTTAATTTAATAGTAACAATCATTGAAAAATTATTTAAAGTCGATGTCAGGGGTAGGAATATAAAATTGAGTCTTCCTTGTTTTTTTATTGCATTATTTAGCACTTATCCGTAACTTATATTTTATATTTATGTTAATAAAACTTATAATCATGCGTATATCTATCTTTCATGTACTCTAAATATGATACCCATATAATATCATATTACAAATGTATTTACCAAGATAAAAAATACGTAATTGAAAACCAATATTATTTATATTCTCCTAGACTCATATCTACTCCAGGGAACTGAAGTTCATGATGATAATATTATGAATAAAAAATATTTTGATTGATGATCACTTTTACTTATATATTAACATTAATATTCTCTTTTTGAAATAAATATTTTTAAGTACATTTAAATGGTAATTCAAATTATAACGATCCAAAAATGTATTCAAATATATTTGGCTTCAAAATACCCTCAATTTAATTTTCAATATAATTAAAAATAATCAACAACAGGAAGACAACGTCGAAGCTAATAACAGTTATGTGATCATTGTTGATGAAAGTTGGGGAGATACCATGAAATAAAAAATGGGTTTACAATTTTAATCATTTATCCTCTTCTTAAATGGCATTGTGTGCATAATTACTTCAGTTTCACCAGTTTTAGAGATTAACGTGGGAACGCAAAAAAACAATTTATTGAATAAGTATGGGCAAGTTGAATGTAGAAAACAAACGTCAATTTACTTAAATTATTTTGAATGTATTAAAAATATAAATGTACAATAGAACAAGTGATAGGGATGTGGTCAGCAAAAATGAAATCTAAATTATCTATAATGTAGAATATGTCCTCAGTATTACATACTCGTATGTGGATAAATAACATGGATCGCACGTGGTGCATGTTACAGTACTATGTACGAATCTGTATTATATTGCCCGCACTACTTTAATGGATAAGGCTGCAGTCGGTTTCATATTATTCTATGACTTATTTAAACTGCAAGTTTTATTAAGAATAGTCAAATATTTTTAAGCGAAACAAACTTTAGAAGTTATTGGTAAAATTATATTTGTGTTTGTAAAATTGTATTTAAAATCTTAATAGAATTCCCGAGTGGGGAATCTTAAAGTAAGTAAAGATTTTTTAAACTCGAGGCTTGATATAATAACAAATTAATGAGAGTATGTTTGAAAATTAATTATTAAATACTTCTCAAAATTATTAAAGCACGATGCTTCTGAACTACTTTAGTAATATAATTGTTGCTCGATTAATCACCTCTAAAAACATGATTTTTTAAATTTTGTTTATTTCTTAAGTTTTATATATTCGTAATATTACTTCAAAAGATACTGATTTTCTAAAATTAGAAATACTAATATAGTATCACATTAAAACTACGAAATAATTCTCCGCAGCTGGGCCCCCAGGACCGGGTCGAAGCCGTGACGACGGCGACACCGGACGAAGGCCCTCCGAGCCCTGCAACAGGCCGTCCGAAGTTCGGCTATTTCGGACGACCACCAGTACACTGCTCTGCGCCGGGGCCAAGACCCTACCCGCGACATGGCCGCATCGCAGACCCGTGATAGGGCCTCGCGCATGTGGCCAGCCAGCACCTCCACGTCGGTTTCCTCGTTGGGCGGATCGGGAATGGCCCAGCTCTGAACGATGGCTGCCTGCCTGGCCATTTCCCGATCCAAACGTTTAAGTGCCCAACGAGGAAAACAACTCCCCTCCCGCAGTGGCCCGGCCTGGTCCGGCCGGGAGGTAGAGATCTCAAATCGGACGTAACGATGGTCCGATAGAGTCTCCACCTCCGTCTCGACTCTCCAGTCGACGACCGTGCGAGCGACAGCTGGGGTGGCGAACGAAACGTCCACCACGGAGCTCCCTTGCTGTCGCACGCAGGTCGCATCTGTCCCTCTATTGAGGAGGGACAGACCGGAGAGGAGCGACCAGACCTGGACGGCCCTACCCCTAGCGTCCGTGGCGTGGTTCCCCCAGGCCGCAGATTTGGCGTTCAGGTCGCCGAGGAAGATGAGCTTCCCCGACGCCTGTCTGCCAATCGCCCCACTGACGGAGTCGAGGAAAGTCTCGAACTCCGCCAGTCGACGATTGGGGGAGAAGTACACGCCGATGACGACGTACTCCCCCCACCGCGCCACGACCAAACCCGGGCCAGTCTCCAAGGTGGAGAAAGGGGGACCGGGACCAGAACCCGCAACCACAGCCACGGAACCGCTGGTGTCCCCCGCCCAGTTGGAATTAGGGGGGACATAGTAGGGCTCACAGGCCACCGCTATACTGATTTCCCACTCCGCCATGGCCTGGATGAAGAGATCCTGGGCCCTGGCGGAGTGGTTCAGGTTCGCCTACAGGAAGCCATGTCGCCGTCTATGACGACATGGCTTCAACTGGCGCCTGCAGGCGCCCTCCGTTTGGGGCAGTTAGGGAGGGACCAGCTGCCTTACCCCTCCTACGGGGAGCCTTACAAGATCGACTCCCCAGTTCGTGCCCCGCTTGGAGCCCGAGGTCCGCGCAGACCGCGCACCTAAGCACTCCGGTGCAGCCATCGCGAGTGTGGCCCGCTATGCCGCACCGGAAGCACACGGTGCTGCGATCCACCCCGGATGGGCAGACTGCTCGCGTGTTCCTGACACCCGAAGCAACGCATTGGCCTCTGCTCAAGGAACTCCACCCCACCGGTCATGTTATATACTTTTTATTTATATTTTAATGTAAAGTTATTTTCTTTTGTGATATGAAATAAATTGTATTTTGGGGGTAACTAACGCAAATAAATTTAAAAAGTTTATTTGTTTTTTTTTCTGACTACCTATTTCTTATGTATTTCTCTTTCATTGCTTTCTTGCATTCTATTTCTGCTGCTGGATAATTTATTACATCTGTTACCACTAAAAGAGTTAAATGCAGTAATAAAACGTTCATAAATATATACACTTAACAAACTGATGGTCTTCTTTTTGAATAACATGTTTAATTTTCTAATCGAATTAATTTTAAGAATTGTATTTGCTTATGAAAAGCTCAGATATAATTTTAAGTCATATAACACAAAATAATTATAGTAAAATATTAAAAGTATTAAAGTATACAAAGATATGGCAATAACTTATAGTTATTCCCTTAATAATTTAGTTAATCAGTTGTCTAATGTTTCTATGGTATAAATAATAAATTGACATAACTTGTAGACTTATAAATAATTCCGATAATTGCAAACAAATTGTCGAGTGTTATCAATTAATATTGATATTATTGCTTATAATTAAAACAACGATAATATAATTATTATCGTTGTTTTAATTATAAGCAATAATAAAAATCATTTGTTTCTGAGCAGTCTCAAACAGAGTCAACATTTTTACTACAAACAATATAGTCACAAATAAGCCTACAAAATAATTTGTCTAAAATTACACAAATTTTAGTTTTGAAAGCGATTTATTTAATAATTAAGGTAAAGTTTTATAATTATTGTAATAACAAATCTTTATAGATATTTTATTTATCATTCCACTGGTTGTTTGAATATTACGTGGACGCTGTTTGAGGATATTGGAAGTAAGATTTATAATCATTTTTCAGAATAATTTTGATATTTTCCTACATTTTTATAATCTCCTAATTTACTTTCTGGTCTGAACGAGTCATAATTGGAGCTTATCTTATTTTTAATCGTTGTAGGTAAGAAAATAAAATCTTTAAAATTGAAAATACATTTGTTGCAGTAATTAAAACACAAACACGTTTTTTCTTTTTTTTTTGGTATATAAGTATAAAATACCATTATCAAGAAATTAATTAATATCAAACAATAAAAGTATCTACATTGTTCTGAAAATTGTGAGTGAAGTGTAAGAGTATGCATTTGAGAAATCTTTATAAATAATGGCTTTTCAAAATATTTAACTCCAACTTTTATGCATTTATACCTCCGGGCGAACCAGCTGTCAAAACATTTTGTAAAAGTCTCTTGATAGATCGAAAAATAGCCGTGGAAATTCTTCGTCGGTCTCGACTGGGGTGTAAAATGTTCGGTCACGAAGTATTTTTTTACTGTAGGAAATAAAAAGAAATCACAAAGAGCTAAATTTATGTGTACAGAGAATTGGGTAACATTTGTAACCCGCAAATGTCAAATAGTCGATGCCCCGACCGTGCTAAGGGTTGTGAGTAAATTGATCTCTTCAAACATCCATTCGTGCGAACTCTCTACCTACCTACCTACCTACCTACTACCTGGTAGCTGTAGATCCAAGATTCTTTCAAGCAACACAACGAGGTTTTTGCTCGGAGAACAAAATTAGTTGTCCATCACAAACAAACCTTCCTAACTTTCAGATGTTCATGCAAGATTGCATTTTACTTCATATCACTAACTAATGTCTCATATGAGACAGCGACGTTTAATTGTTACTTATTCTTCATTAAGAATAAGTAACAAATTAATGTCACTATGTTTAAAATTCATTAATTGAGTTCTCTTTTCACAAGTAAATATAATTTTTTTATTTATTATAATTTATAAAATATAATTACAATTTATTGTTAACGTAATAACCATAGTTGATGATAACAATTCATCTAGAAAATATGACTAATAAATGACCATAACTTTAAAATGAATTCTTCGGCGATTTTTCTGATTATTATTACCAGGATACTTTGAGCCCTCGGATGTTAAAAAAGTTCGTAGATGGCAGTCTTCAGGTATCATCTGATCCCGTACGCTCATTTGCCTTCAGCTTTCATAAAAATATAGCAAATTTATAAGCATCATTTAAATCTATAGATAAAATCAATGATTCACCATTCATATATATCATTTATAAGGCTTTATCTGCACATATTGCTGCGGCTAACAGATTTCGAAGCGTTCCTTTTTAATGATGTTTCTCCTCGTTCTTTACCTCGTCTTCCACTGGAAGATAGTTTTTAAAGATAAGTGGATTTGGTTGATTTTAAAACTTTAATACAAAGATTTTTTCGCGTCTTTTATACACATATATTCTCATCTTATTGATAATAATATTAATCATCTTATTGATAACAATAATGTTAATTTATGCAAGAACCGTCATCCTGTTACTTCAATGCTAGGAGAATTGTACAAGAACTTACAACTTTGAATTATACTTTTATTTTGTATTTATTACTATAATTTGATAAATTCGTTCATAGAATATTCAAACAAAAAAGGTCTTAGTGGTGGCAAAATTGTTGCTCTCGGAGAAACCAACGAAAGAACACCTGAATTTTGATTTACCATCAATTTATTCAGTATAAGGGTTTTTACAAAACTTATTTTTATACAAACTGAATTAACTGAACTAATTTAAATTCATTAAATTTGAAATTAACAAGAAAATTATAATTGTGTATAATAGTTATAATTAAGCCATATCCGGTGTCTAGTAAAACATTCTGAAAATAAAAATTAATTATCTTATCAAACATTATAATTTTCGATAAATACGCTGTTATTTTTGGAATATAATTCCCTAGAACTTTATATAAGTAAACTATATTATCTTCTCTTTGTTACAAGGAAATAGGAAAAATAAAAAACGCAAAGGTTTTATGACGCTCCATATTGACATTGTTTCTGTAGTTTTGGATATGATTTAGGTTTTTTGTTTATTTACACATATATAGTAGCTTTTATTATTTAAGTTAAGTATATTTTCTTTGATAATATTAAATATGCGACATAGTTTGCTTTACATTACGTCGAACTTCGTGCAGTGATTATGATTATGGCCTATAAGAAGTAGTATAAGTATATTTACAATAAACTATAAAACCACACTATCGCTATCGAAAATTATATATCAAATTCAATCATAATTTAAGTTTCATCTGCAATTTTACTATACTTTATTTTATCACATCACACTTTTCTTTTTTTTATTTGTAATTTTTCATTAGAGTCATATTTCATAATTTAAGTACACTTAATAAATACCGAAACTGTTATCGCACTTTTAGATAAATAAGATTTTGATCTAAATTTGACATCTTGTAAATAACTGCGTTTGTAAGTTGTTTACAAACTTTATTATTTATAAACACCTATTCCTAAAAGACTTGTAGTAATAATACAATGTGGCCTTATAAAAAAAATACATTTATGCATTCCTAAGTGTCGTCCAATATTTTAGTTTCAATTCTTTATATTTCAAGCTCTTTGATCCTTACTAGGAGCCTTAGAAAAATATGGATACACGCAATTTGTCTTCTGCTCTTACGTTATGTGGTTAATATTTTTACCTTTGTGTAAAAATGTAGATCTATACAATATGTTACTTATTTTTACTACGGAGAGTGATGAAAACTAACATAATTCAGTCATATATGAAGACTAGTTGTATAAAATTTTAGTTCTAGTTTAGTTTAGTTAGCTAATTAATTATAATAATACAAATTTAAATAAAATTACGTAAGTCTTGTTTGTTCAGAAATATTTAAACAAACAAGACTCATATACATCATATTCTATTTAACTCTTAATACAATTACATGCCAAGGAGTTGATAGAATGACCAGCTTCGGGATATTACATACGTATATACGTATCATCAATGAAAGCCTCATCGAAAACGACAGTAATAATTTATTAAACTTGCATATACGTACTGATTAACCTTATTTACAAAGTTACAAAGCTATTGACTTTCGTTTCATTTATCTACATCATAGGTGATACATAAATTATGAGAACATTTTGCAAAACAGATTATAACAATATAATTTGAGTCCAAAATTGGAGTCCGTTATATTCATGTTACTTTATTGAAGATGAATTATTTACACGTTATTTTAATACAAATAGCCTATCATATTGTTTGATTCAGAAAATAAATCAATGTTGTACAAATCCAATATTGTTTATATCTATAAACAATGTTGAATTTGTACAACATTCTGATCCCAGCGGTATTAACTCATAGTGTAATCACAATGTCCCATGTAAAATATTGTACTATAAACCACTGACAAATTAACGGGGTTTAATGATAACAAAATCAACAAATCAAGTAATTTTTACATACATAATATGAATTAAGAAATTGATTATTGTAGGGGTCATTAATGTATAACTAACAACAGTAACTTGCGTTATAATTGAGAGTACTTAACTTTTATTAATGAAATACAAAAAATACTTCTTTATAATGAAATATCTCTTTGACTTTGAAAAAAAAACATTAAGTTATAAATTGTTATAAAGAGAAAACCATTTCGACCTAAGCTACGAGTATATATAGTAGTTTATGTAAAATTTATTAAAGAAGTCAGAATTTTGTATGTTTGTAAATGGACCGTTGTGTTAAACACTTTTCATACAGGAATATTTTCAATAAGATTATTGGAACTATGTACGAAAGATTATTTTTATACTAAATATATTAACATACAAAACAAATAGTCAAGGACACAATACATAAGTCACATTACTTATATGTGACTTTGTGTCAGTCCATTTATTTAACACAAGAATAGATATCATATATTTAACGCAACTGCAGTCAATGATAAATAGTAATTACACTACATGAAGGTAAGCACTACCAATCAATATTTAAGACCAGATAATCAATTATTTGTTGATCATCAACACCGTATTGAACATGTATAACCACTGCTTGAATCATTCATCGGAACACCAATATAAACAACAGGGTGATTTTGATGAGTTACAAATTTTGAAAGTCAAGATATCTTATTCATGCAAACATCAGATATATAGTAAAAGAAGTCGTTATGAACAATGGACAGTCTGTAAACCAGATGAAAAACCAGGTTCAATATTCAATAACACCGATTTATCACACAACTAGAAGAAATAGTTAAAAAAATATATATAACATTTAAAAAAACATATAATGTAACATTTTTATTTTAAAGTAAAAAGTCCATTTTCAAACAACTTTTTCTTTAGATCTTAAAATCTTTTTTCGACCAATAAATAACATTCTGTTTGTGTTTTTATACACATAAAAGCATAACCTCAACAAGAGACAAAAACAAATACATTTCATAACAAAGGAAAGAGTAAGCAGATGTATAATAAAATAATCAGTCTGAGTGTCGCCTGATGTGATACATATTTAGTTATCTTCATGATTGTATTGTGGTTTATTTTATCCATTCCTTTCTTTTGATCTACTGCCAACAACGTATTTTGATAAAAAATGTATTTTCAATAAAGCCTTTCATTACTTTCCGTGAGTCTGATTAAATGATATAATAACATAATGTAACATATAGCAAGGTGTTATTCCTTATTCTAAACTAGCTGTATGCACAACTTCGTTCGAGAGAAATATATTTTTTAAAAATAAAAGTAGCCTAAATTATAACATCCGCCAACGAAAATCTTTCGCTCCAACCGTTTCAGAGATTAGCTGAAACTAACAGACGGACAGACAGTATTTATGTAAGTCCCGTATATACTTCAAATGCATTTAGTGAAAATCTGTTAATATGGAATTACAGACGCTTTAATTCTATTTATACGTACATATTAAAGAAAGTATAAAATGGCGATTACTTATTTAGGTAATTTTGGATACATAATTTGATTAAAATTAAAAAATTAAATAACTTTTAATGCGATTGAAAAATAAATGCCTAAGTTTCCCAAATAGTATATTTAAAAAAAATATGTAAGTGTTTTTATGCTACGAAGGTGATAAATAAGATTAATAAGATTGATTGATTACAGGTTAGTGATGATTTATTAAAAAGCTAAATTCCCACTTTCAATAAATTTCTATAGAACATAACGTCAACAAACACAGGGTCGACACCTGCAATCTCTGGATATCTCCGTGGTGCGGGACGGTATCCCAGCGGGTATGAAGGATTACAGATAAGGGAATATACGAGTAGAAACATTTACGTGGATAAACATGTTTATAGATATATTTAAACATTCATACTTAATGTTAAATTTAGATCTGATCTTGCTTAACATACGAATGCTATAAGACAATATTATCTCAGTATTAATTAAAAATCACTTGTAATATATGTAGTGAGTTTTTTACCAAATTTTAAAAGCTCAAGAATCCTTCTATACCTTATAATATAATATAATACATAATAATCAAATGTCTCATTCCTTTCTAATATCATAATATGAGAGTATTAAAATTGTTCCTCTAAGTGGCCAGCCATATTAATAAAGTTCCAGAGAATTTGAAAGTTTTGGCGTCAATTTAGTCAGTGACATTTTACTTCCACTGTGTTTAAAGATTAATAACCTATAATATATTGATATACTTAAAAAATCTTTAAATTGCCTTTAAATTACATAAAAAATACATTCAGCGTGATCTTACGACGTAAATTAACTAAATGTAGTTAATATACTTATAATGACGACTACGTTAAAAATAACATTAATTACATTACATATTTTTTTGTATTTACATGCTATATATAATAAATAAAATCAAAGAATTTAAATCTACTTAATTTTTAAACTGACTTGTACTTCATATTAAATTAAAAAAATAATTTCCCCATAAGCTTTTACGTCTCAGTGACGTAATAACGTTAGAAGGGTCCTTTGAAACCATCTCGCGGAATCTGTAATGTGTAAATAATATTGTATAATTGATTTGGCCAATGAGAGTAGTAATTGAGAAAACTGTTTATTTATTCTGTCTGAGTGTAAACTAAGCTGTCAAAACGTGATGATGCTGTGAATCGTCGGATCAAAGATATCTCCAATAACAAGAAATATTGTCACCATTTTATTGATATAATTATTTCGGATTTATTAAGAGGCAAACGAAAACAGTATTTAGCTCTTCACATTGCATTGCTCATTTGCAATTCAATGAATACTTTAAATTAAAACTGTAATATAATACAAAGTGTTTTACAAGAATATTAAGTCCATTTTAAACAATTTAACATAGTTTTTAATAATCTATATTTATTAAAAATGTTTTACAAGATATAACTTAAGAATCTTAATGTTGTAAAAGCAGTATAATATTATATCCTAAGTAATCTGAGCAGCCCGATGCTTTACACTAAGAGGAAAAACTGGAAGTCATTAAGACAGGGAGCGAGATAATGGAGACACAAACAGAGCGGTACGAGACATTTTTCAATTTAGGCGACACCAATACCAGGAGATGTCATAGTATATATCTTATACTTATGAGAACTTTTCATTTAAGGATAAAAGAGATGACGATTTTACTCTTTTATTATTATAATTAAGAATAATATACACAATAACCAGCGCACTTTAAGTTGAAGGCAATAAAATATAATATAAAATGTTAAAAATATGTATGTCACATTTAATTTTCTTAAAGAATAAAGCGAATGTCTTTAATGTTGATTTGACAGGATTATAATTTTTTATGTACATTGTATATTAGTTGATTACATAAATTTGACACCATATATAAAAAGAATAAAATTATTACAAATTGTTGGCAGATTTTATAATATTTTAATCAACATGTGATAAATATATCATAACTATAATGATATAATTACAAATACAATATACTGAATGGCTATATGCAGTAAAGATACCTATTTTAAAAATACATGCATATGTATCTCAAAATAAAATTATAAAACTGCTATTTACTTAAAATTTTTTTAATTATAAACATATATTTTGTAACAATTTGCAGCACATAATACTGTAGAAATAAGTGTTTTTGTGTGTCTGTCGATGTGTGTATTTGTTTATTGCAAAAGATACTAACATTTAAAAAGAACGATCAGTCATATATAATCTCTCATAGAATAGAGGACAAAACTATATTATTAATATATATATGCAATCAGAGAATACAACGTAATTTTAAATACGGATTAGTTTTAGATATAATGTACTTTATTTTTGCATACTTGTCAGTCAATATTGCAACTTTGTATAACTATTTCGAACTTCACACCACTGAACTAAGAGGTGAAGCAACACTGTGTGAACACGACATAGTTACTAAATATCTTGTTTATTTTTACAGTCAAAAGTTTAGTGTTAAATACTCGTACTACATACCTATTGCGACCACTTTATGTGAGCATTTACGGATAGAAAAAAAAACATTTATTAAATTTCATATAACAAAAAATATACTAAAACATCCAGTATGTATTTTAATAAATAATACTATAGTTGGTGTATTTGCACCTAATTATCATTTTTTATATGTTAATATTTTATATATATAAATATCGCCGTCAACTAATAGGATTAAGGCCAATTTTATTATTGAAATTAGCAAAAAGCATACAATCTTTATTCAAAACGCGTAAATTTTGTGATGCAGTGAACAACACTGATAATGTAATTATCTTATATTGTTATGCTGTCTGTCCTCTTTTGTCAAAGAGTTTAGTAGTTACGAAAGTCTTTAACAAAAGAGTTTAGTTTGTCAAAGGCACTGGCGGAGTAAGCGATTTCTTTTACGCTATCGTTGCTGAGTTTAAAATGCAGTTCAGTTGGTGATTAATATCGGAAAGTGAACCCAAAGATTTACTGAATTCCAATGCTTATTCGTTCTTCTGTTCCTTTGTAGCTTTAAAAAATATAATTTTTGATTTTATACATTTATTATGATGAAAATATCATTAGTAACTGTTAGGTAATCATTAATTTTATTAAGAAATGCACTTATATATAAATTGCTCGTGTAGTCAGTAATTTTGATTAAACCAATATCCATATTAATATGTTATTATATAAATATCTGATGAGGGTGAATATTAATCTAGTATTTTAAAATATTATAAATTTGTTGAATACGGTTACTAAGAGAAAGTTATTACTGGAGCAAAATAAATTCCAAATTTCAATAACAAATAAAAGTTTATACTATATTGCTGTAAATTTGATGTTATTTAAAACATTATAAAATTATTAAATGCAACATGTTGTTTGAAATAGTTTTATTACTTTTATTCTTCACAAATTTAGACTCAGTGACCAGATATTAATCATATAATAAATACCAAAAAAAAATGAGGTATATTATAAAGAAATATTAGTAGTTATCTTAACTTTTAATTTCTAGATTCCTTACATTACTTTATTAAACAATTTATTAAACATTATATATTTAAGTCATTTAAAAACTGGACCATAAAGTACACTGATCAAGTTACGTAAACATTCCGCCAGAGGCGCTCATGTTTTATTCATTAGCGTAAGTAAAATTATACACCATGTCATTTCATTACAATATTTTCACTACGATTTGAACTTGTATGTACCTATATAGATTATATATCTTACCTTATCTATATCTATTTTTATATAATTGTAATTGATACCATACAAATTTCCCTCTTACACGAGACGTTCAGATGAAGGGTTTAAAAATGGAACGTATTCAATGAGCGGGAAAACAATTTTGAAATTCGAACGTTTTGAACACTTACAACAATTTTGGTATATACTAAAACAAGATTCTATAGAGTATAGTTAGTTAGTATAGTTCTATGGAGAATAGATTCATTTATATATAGCAGTATTTTTTTTTATTAACAAAATTCACAGAATATCGAGGAATATCGGCAAATATAATTATTGTTTAACTGTTAACTTTATTTTGGTCTGTGTAAATAAATAAATAAACATCACTTATTTTATGTCCGTTAATATAAGCTAAATGTACTAAACTAATTACCTAACCGTCATCTGTATTACAATCAACTTACTATTATTACACTATTTATACGAAAACTAAAATAAATATTTATTTGTTATTCCTAAATGAACTAGAAGTTTTTTGATAATTATATTTTATTAAGAGTGAAAAGACATTGATTCAACAAACTGCAATCAAGAATATATCTATATATGTTTACCTTTTTTCTGTTATATTAATGCTAAAAATTAGGATAACAGAACATAGAAACGATTAAAAAGCCATATATAACAGTGCTAGGAAACAGCGAACCAACATTTGATACAATTTGGAAATAAATAACTGCTAGAACTAAAACAGTAGTAATAATATTATAAAAGTAGTAACTATTTAATAAATTTTATTTATACCATTTATATATATTAACATTTTTATCTCTTACCGCTCACTTTTCCTTTATAAATCTTTTTTACCATTCTTCCATCACTCATTCGTACGACGTGCCCAAACCGAGAACCAAGTATTGGAGTTAATTTCGACAATATTGTTTGTATATTTGAGTTGAAGATGAAAATGTTTAATTAACTGTTCATTGTTTACATAATTGTCAGTATCTCATGTATTAATTGTGTTATTCTTAAATACACTTAAACAGCGAAGATTCAACATATTAGATAAAACCAAAAAATAAGAAAACAATTGAAGCATTCTATATTAGATTTTGTCACTATCATTTCATAACTACTGACTTTGTATTAATGAACAATTAAATGAATTAAATAAATATAAATATATTAACAATTTATATTAAAGTCCGCTTTAATCTCATTATTAATATTTAATTTACGGAAGAGGGAGCTTCGATATATCATTAAAATGTCATATTAATGAGGTGGTTTTCAGATTAGAATAAATTAATTATTAATGTTAGAATAAATTTATATGTATGGATGAATCAGTTATAAGTTTTTTATATGTATTTTCATACAATACAGTACAAAACCATATATATGTAGATTAGTATAAAAGAACAACAAATATTTAATGTAAATAGGTTTTTCTTTTGTATATATTCCTATACAAAGATCAATTAAGATTCAATATTTTTCTCAATAACATATTCCTTTTTAACAAATCAATACATTTTTATTCTTAACATTTTTCAAATGTCACTTTAAAGCCGTCCTCAACATATTTCAAGTCGCTATAAAAAGTTGGATTATAAAAATTGAATTTATGGGCAATATGTTTTATAAGAACCACTCTGTTCCTGTTACATGAAACTCGATTTGTCAGTCTGTCTGATAGAAAATGTATAATCCATTTCTCTCGTCGCATTTAAAAGATAGAAGTCAACGAAGGACATTTGGCACGGTGAACCTTATTTGTAAATTATGCCAACGATTATAATGATTACGTAAAATTATGCACATACCAGAGTTACTCAGGGTAAATTTTCTCATATTCGCTTAAATGCTTCACTCAAATCAATTAAAAGTTTTCAACATTCATCGTTTATTTAACTTGAAACAAACAGATAAAATACTAAGAAACGAAGTTATAAAATTCTAAGCTTATTCAAATAATTGTATAAACTTTGTTGAAAATGAATTCAAATTACCATTTTGGTTTTTCTAATAAAAATGTTAATAAATGTAAACAGTACAACCAATAACTTCTTTATGGTTTAAATAAGCTGTATGATTACTAGTGTAACAGCAGTTAATTCTCAGTGCAAGTAGATAAATATTTCTAATTCTTTTGTTTAACATTGGTTCACTGTTTGTTAACACTGCCTCTAATATATGGCTCCTGAGTCGTTGTTTTTCTGTTCTCCTAATGCGGACTACAGTCAGCTCTAACGTATTAGCAACAAGGACGACCCTTATGGAGATATTTGTACAGCTGTTTTGACTGCACTTTGTTGAATCAGTGCTTTTTCATTCTGTTTCATTGTAAGCTTATAATAACGTTGTTCAGTCACAATTAATGAATATTAAATTTAAATCTTTTATTTACGTTTGTTATCGGTTCAATAGTAGTAATTGTAAGTTTATTATTTAATGTTTTTTTTTATATTAAGATTAACTTCTAATTAAAAAATGTGTGTAGAGCTTAGCTGTAGTTATTTTACTGCAGCCCATATTGTGATTTTCCTGTTGTTTCAATAGTTCGTGGGCGGCGGTGATTACTTGTCATCTTGTCTTCCAAAAGCGTATTTGACTGTGACGTATTTGAGTGAAATGTAAAATGCTTTTGTGTGCTAGAATATTTATAAATTTTCTGATACAAACTAAAACAAAGAAACTCTTTTAATAATAATGTTATAATATTAATAATACAAATGTAGCAACTGCAACTGCAGTTAGTAACTTGCAACTAAGTCTGTAAAAGTTACATAATTACTATGCACTGAGTCCTCTTAGTACGAGCTCCAATTCAATATTCCCTAATTTTTGGGTATAAAATTATATATTGTACTATATAAACGCATATTCATATTAAACCTAAAAATACTAACCTATATAAAGAAGATAATGCCGGTCATTAGTAGTAACAATATTTCAATGAATCTCTCTTTGATTTGAAATCTTTGACTCACATACAATGAACGGGAAATAAAAGTGCGCTATTACAATGAGAAGTATTATAGAATTGAAGATTAAACTTTTATAAACATCTTTAATACCGGTGGTTAGAGAAACTGAATAGTTTCTTTAAAATAACTCATTTTTAATTAACATTTATAATGAGTTATTAACTGTCTAGAAGTTGTACAAACTATGAAGTACCCTAAGTTGTATTAGCATGATGTGAACTCCTAAAAATAAATATAGAATAAAAAAATATATTAACACGGGTGGGACTCAAACCTGCGACCTCTGAGCACTGTTCCGTAATATAAGATAGGTCTAAGTTTCGAGTTTTGATTATTTTGTTGCTAAATATAATTAAAGAAAATTTCAAATGTTAATTACTTATTTTTATATTTATTACTGTTTTCTCAGGTATGTATATATATGTACTATAAAAGATGTCTTCAAAACGAAAGAACATACACATATACAAAAACAATTAAATTAAATTTTTTCATATAATTAATACAATAAATAATTTTATAATAAGCGACTAGTTAATAAGTAGTAAGTTCTTGCCGGTTCTTCCTATGGAGATCCCTTGTGGAACTGTGCAACTGGAACCAGACGATTCATAAGAGCAATGTATGTAATTGAATCAAGAAACTTTGACTTTGACATAATAATGAAACATGAAATAACGAGCAAAATTGTTGACTTTTATATAATTAACAGTTAAAAATAAAACTTCAATAAATAATTAATTTAGAAGTCTTCAAATAACCTTTTACAGTAAGCTTTATAAAAACACTGAATCAGCGCGATATTGAAAATGGTTTAATCAAAACCTCAGTTCATTTTAAATTCACGATTCCAATATAAAAATACCAGTGCGGGAGTTGATTTCAATTTCGTAGCATATTCTCCAATACAAAGTGCTCGTAATATCCTTGTAATACAATCTATTATTAATAGAATATCGGTTCTTTAAGTCTGTGTGCTTTTTATCTATATAGCTATATTATATAAGAAAGATTGAAAAGTACTGCATGTTGCATTATTGCGTATTTTGAAGGTTATATTCAATCTGTAATCATGTCTCAGATTATTTCAACTAAAAATTATTATTTGTTTTTAAACACAACAGTAACTAAAGTAATTAAAACTGTAATGAAAAGTATTTATATAGCCTATTATATTATATTATATAAGAATTTCTATAATCAAGATATCCAAGTTGTTATTTTGATGTTTAAAAATAAATTCATCAGTGTTTAAGACAGTTTTTATAGAAAAGCTCCGAGCATGATTTATCAGGATCTGTACAGTGCTAAATATTTAACTGATGGAAGGATACTATTAATTTTATAAAGCAACTAGCAGACCCGGTCACGCGTTGCTGTGACTATTGTTTTTGATATATTACATTGTAGTAAACTATTTAAGGGGTAACGTTCAGAGTATATCTGTCATGAAAACCATAATGTTTTCTTATAGTCGATATTAAGCAAAAATCAAAACAAAATAATTATAATTATTTTTTTTATTTTATCCAAGTTTATAACACTATTTGCATATTACAAAGTTTTTAGTAAATAACTTGGAACACTAAACTTACGAATGAGGTAGGTAGGATAGATACCTCATTCGTAATTACTCAATCCAGTCAATAGATACCGCCATCTTTTAGAATTGTTAGGAGCTAACTGCAAAATGATAAACTAATAATTTGCAATAAAATAATACTGCGACTATGAATTGAGTTGAAAATTATTATATCTTTTAAGTTAGGTCAAACTGTACGTGGTGTGTAAATTTATTTAAATCAGTTAAGTAGTTTAGGAGTCCATCGCGGACAAATAACGCGACACGTGATTTATATATATTAAGAATTCTGGTGGATTTTTTTTATCATTTAATATTATAATAAATAAATCGTAAAATTTTCCTTTTTTTTTATATGTTACTTCATCATTTTATTAAGACGTTCATAATTAAAAGTATTTGGTGCTTTTTACTAATACATACAATGAAAGTTAAACTCAAAACATTTAAATTTTAACAGATTTTTTTTTTTTAATAAGTACAATTTTTATACAACTCGGCAGAATTCGTTCTGTCAAATAGATTTGGAATGTGGCAGTTTATATTTCGACCTTTAGACGTTTTTACTCTGCTGATCCTCACACATCGCCCTATCATCATGGTGACGGTTCTGTTCAGGAGAATTAAAGAAAAAGGTCAGCTCGGGTGACTTAAGTATCTTAGCTTCCACGAACTTTGGTCACCCTTTTGAGACCCACTAAAAACCCCGATTGGGATGTCTGCCAGAGGGCTTCAAACCAAGAGGGGAACTTAAGGTTCAAACCTGATTGAAAAATAATCTAAAGGGATAGTGGGAACCTAAAGGTGACAAATATTTATAAAGTGGGTGCTTCAATTACAAAGTATAGAGATAATTAATTATTTATTATTATTAACATAGGGTTCATAACCGATGAAATAAAAAATAATGAAATAAAACGTACATAAGTATTTTCAGTAATCGCGTTATTGTAAATCCAGTGAATCATAATTATTAACAAAAATCTGTTTTATTTTTATTTTAGTGCTTTATGATACACAATGTTTTTTGTTTGATTACCTGGTGAATATATAAATAAATCTGATGGTTTTCCAACACGGGAACAGGCAACATACAATTGACCATGTGAGAAACATGGGTTTTCTAGATTAATACCACAAACACCTAATGATTGCCCCTGGGACTTATTTATGGTCATAGCAAAAGCAAGCCGCACTGGAAATTGTAGTCGTTTAAATTCAAATGGTACATCAGTCGGAATCATTGGGATGCGTGGTATCAAAACGTCTTCTCCTTTAAGGAAAGTACCTTTCAGTATAGTTGCTTCTATCACGTTGTTCAATAATTTTTTTATCGCTAACCGTGTGCCGTTGCAAAGACGCGGTTGGTTGATATTTCTCAACATTATTACTACCGAACCAACCTTTAATTGAAGATTGTGAGGTGGCAATCCTGGTAAATCCAGCGAGTTTAAAAATTCAGGCGGATAGTTAACGACATCATCTTGGTTAGTAGCCGAATCAACTGATTTATATATCCTCAATTCGCCTGTAATTTGTTCTTGAATTTTAAAATTTAATTCACTTACATCTATGTTTTTTGCAGCCAATATAGCCCGTTCGCTCAACCAATCATGGTTTCTATAATTTTGAGCAACATCTGGAAACACCTTTTGAATAAGTTCATCTTTTGATCTAGTTAACTGACAAAAACCTTGAGGAAAGTTAATGCAACCAGTCAAGGTGTCTATAGGAAATTTGCCATTACCAATGTCAATGAGTTGTTTAGAGAATATGTCTCCAGATTTGTCATTTTGCAACTTGATACGCATATTCTTGCTTAAGTGTAATACCTTCACATGTTTCCACAAATTGGAGGACTTTAAACAGGCATTAAGTTCATCAGCTGGCGTTGATCGTGGAATCACTGGCAATGTTTGACGAAAATCTCCTGCTAATAAAATCATTGCACCACCAAATGGGTTATTATTGCTCCGGAGATCTTGTAAGGTTCTATCTAAAGCCTCCAAAGATTTTTTATGTGCCATCGTGCATTCATCCCAAACAATCAATCCACATTGCTGCAAAACCTTTGCCATTGCAGAGTTCTTCAAAATGTTGCAGGTTGGAGTTTCGTTGCTTTGCATGTTTAATGGTAATTTTAGTGCTGAATGAGCTGTTCTACCACCTTCAAGCAAAGTTGCTGCGATTCCCGACGAAGCGAGTGCAAGTGCAATTTTATTTTGTGAGCGAATTGTTGCTAATATCAATGAAATCAAAAAAGTTTTTCCTGTACCACCAGGTGCATCTAAGAAGTAAATCCCTCCTCTTTTATCATTTATTACTTTCAAAAGTGTATCAAATACATACTTCTGTTGTTCATTCAATAGTGGAAGATTCGTTTGAATTAATTCTTTCAAAGTGTTGAGATCATACAGTTTTTCTCGGTGCAACTCTTGGTTAAAAGCATCATGCATTGGACGATTGGGTGCGGCCAGGCCTAATTGAAATAATAGTTTGTTTGACATCATCAAGCACATGTCCTCAATTGAAATCAATACTTCATTGTAAATTTCTTCGCTTATTTGTATATTTGGATTTCCCCTTCTAATCCGTATTTGATACAAAATATCATCACACATATTATCTTTGTACTTGATCCACAAATCCTTTGGGTTTGATGGGAAGCAGGTAGATATGATTATAGAAAACAATGCTCGTATTTGATGAGCTTGTGATGATATTACAGCATCATTGAGAGTTTGATCCCAATGAGCATCATTGTCTAGCAATCGCAAACGTTGGCAAGCTTCTCTATATGATCCACACAAATCACCATTAACAGTTCGTACATGTTGGAACGATGTTGGGCCACGTACATTGACTAATAGCAGTCGTAAATAAAAACATTCATCATTGCTTGGATGTACTGAATAAATTCGACCAATCGCATCGGTAGAAAATATATCTGGGTATCCTGTAACTGGTTTTCCTTGTTTCCGTCGTATAAATCTTCTTGAGGATTGATTCCAAGTATAATATTTTGGCATTTCAGAATATAACAATGTTTGAGCAAAATCATCGTTTTGACATATCTCAAAAAATCTGGTTAATGTAGTAGATGGTGGCTGTAAAGCTCTTTCTACTGCGTTCTGTGCTGTCAAATATACTCTTTGTCCATTTTCTAAATGCACAGCTAAATGAACAACAGTAGGGTGTCTTTCATGAATAGGAAAAGAAAATATTCGCCAAACTGCTTCATTACTACTAACATAGCGACCCATTTGGTATTGGGTAACTTCATCATTGGAATTCTCTGCATTAATACCAATCACAGCCATATCACTCCCTTTGGTTACATATTTGCAAATGTATTTAATAGATTTTACTGAATGGCAAGATTCAACGTTGATGTGCGCTTTGAAGTTCTTTGATAAAAGGGGTGAATATGGAACAATCCAGCGATTATCTATTTCAATATCTTGTTGATTTAATTTGACAATTGTTGATCTTCCATTGTCTGCTGTCGATCGGCGACGATACAAAGGATAACCGTCATTACCAGTGATTGTTTCAGATATTAATGTCCGTGGATATCGCTTTGAACATTTACCATCCACCATACACGGTGAATTTTGATTAAGAGTTCCACAGGGACCATGTATCATGTTTTTAATAACTACCTCATGCAATCCAGGATCTACTTCTACATTAGGAATTTCAGCTGATATTACTGCATCAACTACATTTGGCCTTATCTTTTCAACTAACCAAATCAAAATGTGTGCATGTGGCAATCCCCGTTTCTGCCACTCCACAGAATACATCCAGCAGCGTGTCTCTCCAAACACATAATGTTTCACAATGAAATCCATCAAAGATTTCAACTTTTGTCTAAAGACTCTGGCTGTAATATCATAACGATCAATAGGTGATTGCCCAGGGAATAACTCCTGCTTGATTTCTATCCAGTGTGGATTGCATGTAAATGTGATGAACAAATCTGCTGTACCATAATGACGAACATATGACATGGCATCTTGAGCATATTCATGCATATGTCGAGGGCTTCCGATGTATGTTGCTGGAAGAATAGTCATCCGACCAACATTCTGTGCATTTCCATCAGTATTAATCGCATCTCGAAGGTGAATATACTCTTCAGATCTGAGTTTGGTCTGATTCAACCTGATGAATGTTAATCTCTCCGTTTCAATTTTAACATACATGTCTACAACATACTTGTGATATAATCGCCGACATTTGAGTATGTGATTGTCTTCATTTTCACGAATCATTAGGCGGTAGGAATAATAGTTCATTGAACTGACTTTTTTGTTGGTTTCGGAACCTGAAAATAGATTTTTGTTTTCATAATATTGAAAATTAAAAAAATAATAATATAGTGACTGATAATATAGCTCCATAGCTAAACTAATATTTTTTATTACCTGTAATGGGATTTATCATCTTGTTTGAAAAATCATAGCCATCTTCACCTTGCCAAAATATAATGGGATATTGCAGTGCGTCATATGAGCGGTGTGTTTCCTTTATACGTTGTAATTGATCATTCCGACGATGTAAAACAATATCACGGGATTCCAAGTTTTCTCCAACTACAACGATGGCAACTTCATCAATAGTTGGTGCATTAAAACGTCTTGCATGTTGGCCAACAGGTGTTTTATCAGCTCTGATTACAATTTTGTGATTATCAGATGGCATCCGATCCAGTGCAGTTTTAAACAACATAACCAATTGATTGTACTCATGAAATAAAGTTTGTAATTGTTCTACAATAGACCTCTTTAGTGAATTGTTATGTGAACAACGCATATCAATTTCTCGTGGTGAATTGCCCATGAAATAAATTTGCAGAAATTTGTAATTGCTATCTGACACTGGTAACAGTGAACCTGCTCTATGATATATTTGGCCTTGTATCTGTAAATTAAAAAAAAAGATTTTTGCCAAATAGAAATTATATTTGTTCCTAAAAAGTATATCTGTCTCTTAATTTGAATCACCAAATAATAATTGATATGCTTAGGTATGTCAATATGTAATAATTAGTTGTAACTAATATCCATCGTCAAATAATTATATTGTGTTTCAAAATAATAAAAGTGTTGCTAATACTGTATCACCAAATAATATAATGACTAAGTAATATATGTTTTGGGGTTTAGGAAACTGAAGGTTAATGACACATATTTACTTAGTTAACAGGAAATTTTGTTCATTAAAATAATAATGATTAACTGCTATAATACATACCTTAAAAGTTCGCATGAAATTTTCCCGAACTACGTTTGTTGCCCCAAATGATGTCATTTGAAAGCAATTGTTATATTGTTGAATATTTGACAAAAAGTGTATGGAATCTGGTTCTATTCCTGAAACCAATGAGTACAATGGCTCTGGTGGTGGATCCAATGGTATCAATTTCACTTTCCCATTTGCGCAACACAATCCATTTGCTTCATTTTTGTATTTCAATGCCTTACAATAAGAGCAAACCAAGTTCATGGATCCAAT